>VMYD01000388.1:3600000-4200000 GCA_007663325.1 Eucalyptus pauciflora
CACGATGGAAGCTGAGTTCATGGCATTATCAGCAGCAGTACAAGAAGGAGTTTGGCTTAAGAGATTTTTGGATCATTTAGGTGTTATTGGGTATGCTGCAAATCCTTTTTTGGTTAACTGTGATAGCCAAGCAGCTATAGCGTACACCAAAGATCCAAAATATCATGGCAAGACCAAACATATAGATACCAAGTATAATTTTGTTAAGAATATGGTTGCACGAAAAGATGTGAACTTACAGTACATATCTACGCATAGAATGGTAGCAAATCCTATGACAAAGCCAATACCTAGATATGTGTTTTATGGTCATGTAAAATCTCTAGGACTGCGTAGAGGCTGATGTACTGAATATTGTAATTTCCCTAAAGTGTTTACATTTAATGAATTTGCATTTTTTCATTATTAATGCCTGTGAATTTTTTGTTTGATGTTTATGCATCTTAATGCTCAGTGCATTATAATAAGTTGATAAAGTATGTCGGACAGATAAAAGATTAGCCCACTCACACAGGTAATCGCCTCTATTTACTGTGTGATAAATAGAGATAAAATGGTTTTTAAGCTTATTATCTAGGTGATAATCTAGAGCTCGTAACTTAAATTATATATGTCACCTTAACTAAGTGTTAAGATGAGGACATAATATTTACTATGTCCGAAAGTAAAATAACCCACATATTTTACTTTATCTGTCTATGATGCCAGATGTGAGTTCTGATGAATTCTGTGAAAGAGTAGATATGTGAACTCAAGTTAGACATTATGTATGTCTGAACTATCATCTGTATGATATTGATGGTATAGACATACGCTCCATGGGAAATGAGTTAATACCGTAATACGTATTTCATACTACGTATGCATGAGATGACCAATAAGAGTAGCAAAAGTTTGATCTCAACTTTTATGCCGTATGAGACTCTTGAGGAAAAGAGTTCCTCAATTTAAGTGCCCTCATGACTCTTACTTATTCTCAAGATTTCTATTCAGTGATTGCTATCTTAGGATGTTACCAATGATCATGAATTGATTCAATCTAATGGGACATTTCTAGAAAAGCAAGTTGAACTGAAATTGAGAGTTTAAAGGAAAAGGGAAGATCGAAATTAGAGAATCACATTGTAGTTTTGTATTTACTAGTTAACCAATTATGACTGTCTTTGGGATAATCATAATTGTGAATACAATATATATATTGTATATATCATTGTTTAAAAGAGATTAAGATATATATAAATGTGATCGATCGATTTAGGGTACTGCATACTAAATTTACTCGGAATGTGATGCCCATTATGAGCTGCTATATATTCCTAACAGATGTATGGCAACGAGCTCTTAAAGTATGCTGGTCGCACGAACTATTCACCAGTATGAATGTTGCAGTGCGGAAAAGAGGATTCTGTTCGGCCCACCATGTCAAGTGGAAGTTGATGGATTTTCAATTGATGAGCCTAAGTAGGACCCATCCGCCCATGTTGGTTTTGGTCCACCATATGCGAGTGGGAGATGATGGATTTTTTCCTTTTGATGGGCTTGAGTTGGCCCGTCATGGGCCTGGCCCGTGAGTTGAGAGCCCATGGAGAAAGTTATAATAGATAAAGGAAAATCTAAGAAGCAATTTATTCCAATAGAAGTGAAGTTACGTATTTTTGAGAACGAGAGAATACGCTCTCTTTGTTTTCATCACGTCTTCTCCTACCGCTTTCTCCCGAAGAAAAGAATTCTCCTCTGAAGAACAGTGTCTAGTTTCCTTCTCGAATTGCAACATCAGTGTTTAGTCTGTGGACAAAAGGTACGCTCGATCCCGTGGTGTGCCTTTGATCGATGATTCATGTTTGTTTGTTCTTGGGCTCGTCTTCCGCATTCGTTTTAGGGGTTTAATTTAGTGTCGAATCCGTTTTAGGGAATCAGTAATCCCCAACAGATTGAAATCAGACTTAAGAATTTAGAAAAGATAATGATGTGCTAAAGAGTTGGGGGTCAAGGTACTTCATACTTCGGAGACTGCCTATCTATGTTCCATTCAATATTGTTCAATGGTTAAATAAAAGGAGATTTGACGGAGTTTTACTTTACATGCTTAGCCATTAAAGACGTTAGCATTTTAAATTTGATTTTAGCTTTGAAATTTCAATAGTGCTTTTACAGTTTTCTCAATCTTAACAAAAGATGATATGTTGTCTGTCTATAAAAGATGATACACAAGGTAAAGGGCGCCCCACCACTAGTTAAGGGGCACGCCAGAACAAGCCACGATAGTAGACCAGACCTACCATGAAACGCCACTCGCTGTAAAAATTCCACACGACATATACAATGATACAAACAATGCCTCCATATAGTACTAGTTAATAAAATTACCAGAAAATTCCTTTGGTTTCCTGATGGAGTGGATGACTTCTCTTCTTCTGTCTCCAAGACTCTCACTGTATCACATATGCTGATAGACGGGAGAGAATCTTGCAACTTTGTACCCACAATATGCCAACCGTAGAAAGTCATTCAAAAAATCTCCATGGTTGGCATAGTCCCAGCCAAATCAAATTAAAATGATATACCTAACTTAAATTTGCGGAACATGGACCAGAAAAATTACTGGGCCATCCCGGAATGTCTCGTTGAAACATTAATTTCCCTCTTGTCAAAGTGAGCAATCGAGTAGTCGATTTCATTTCTGAAACAGAGGACTGATGGAGAATGTGCAATTTTTCCAGGAGGGAGAGAGCGGATCTGAAGCGTAACGTAAAGCGGGAGAAGCGAACTCAGCAGCTTTCCGTGCTTGGGAGACACGTAGGGGCATTCAGAAAGAGATAGCAGCATTTGTTGCGATCTCTATACAAATACCTCCTTTAATCCATGTTTAATTCGAAAAAACAATGGTTTAATTCGATTGATGGAGAATTTTATGATGGTGTATCGTCTTGAGATGAGAAGATATACTCCGCATCAGATTTTGACGTTTTATACTTGTATGGAAAAGATAGTCTACTCAATTATTGATTGATTTTCTCCATTATTAAGAAATTTAAACAGAAATATTCTAGAACACTTAAAAAAAAAAATACACATTATAAGCATTAGTTTCTCATAACCGAAATCTTTTTCCTCATCAAAACACTCAGATATACTAAAAACAACTTAAACAATTTTATTTTTCATCAGAAGCATGTACGTGTCACATTTAATGTATTTTCATTTCAAATATATGTATAAATATACTATTTTTCCACGTGAAATATTACTGACAATGTGGACAAGTTATTAATCATTGATAGGTCCCAAGTTACTTTAATGATAAAAACTTTGTGTCGCTTGGAAAAATTACCCCGTCATTCATAAACTCCATTTACATTCTCAATGTTAGAATGTACTGATCATATTAAAGAAGTGACTTGGTATTAATTATTCGATTACTTAATTGTCCATTAAAGGAAGTTGAAGGACCAATCTGGTGAGAAGATTGAAGCTCGGAGAATTAAGACTATATTTACCTAAAGTTACTAACATGCGAAGAACTTACTGACTATTGATTTTTTTTTTTTTTGGCTAACTAATTAGCAGATAATATTTTATATACGATAAGATAAATATGACTAATTATGGTCAAGCAGATTTTTCAATTTCTTCTTTCGGTAGGACCTGTTATTAAGTTATCATTTCAAAACAGTTCACTTCAATGCACAAATAAGATTCGAATACCGATGCAAATAATCATAAAGCTTATTAGTAAGTACATTCTTTCCATTCATAAACCCCATTGCCTCTAAATATTTGTATGGTTAATGTTTTTGATACGTAACATACGTGATCGAGATGCGTATTTAAGATGTGATGAATCATAATGTTAACGAATTAGTGAATTGAGTTTAGCAAGCATTTGATAGCTTTCCAATCATATATGCAAGTCAATCTAAGTTAGTACGACGAGAAAATTTATTCTAGATATTAAAAAATTAATAAACATGAATTACAAATTCATCGGCTCAAACACAATCTCGCCACATAAAAGCAAATCTGTCAAAATGAGTCATAAATCGATTTTTAACTCATAGGCTGAGTTGTTATATAGGTTAGTTATTTAGTAAATGAGTCATAAATAGATTTAGAATGGTAAATGCGAAAATAATATGGATGTTAAATGGGTTCACAACTTACTTAGACCCAATCCACATCTATAACTATTTCTTCACTTTCACTCAATTTCACATCTCACGCGCGCTCTCACTTTAGTTTGGGTATGGATTTTCCTAGATTTAGTTAAATATGGAAGTGTTTTAGCAACATGAGTTGGGTCAAATTTGAAATACTAGATTTGTATTACATGAAAATAAGTTAAAATATGGTAAATTGGTCAATTTGGGTTTTACCAATTTCAACCCAACCCAACCCGTCCCTTTGATGGGTCTAGGTAATAGGATACACTCAAAACAACCACGAAAAGTTTTGAAATCACGAACAAAATATAGTTGCATCGACAATGAAAGAATGTTTTGAAACCCATCAAATCTAACGGCTTGTGCGCTCAATCCACCTCATTGATTGAGCCCTAAGGAAGAGGAAAAGGAACACCAGTTCCACCAGGCTTGGGGACCCCGAGCCGGCTGAGCGGACCACAGCCCAAAACCTCCCCATGCTGCCGACCCCGGCCGGCCTACAGCCCCATCTCTGTTACTTTCTTCATGGGAAAAGCTCATGGACGAGATGCTCCCTTTGTTAAGATGATAACTACAGGGGCAGGCGGTCCCCGGAGAACCAGAAACTAAATAAGAAATCCTCCATAAGCACCTCAAACGAAAGCAAGATTCCATCAGTCCAGCCTTCCCATAAGAACGCCCTGCATTTTTGCTCTACAAGTTTGTAACTTTCTTTGGCAGTAACAATGACTGACTCCCATGATTGGTAAGCGCCAAAACTACAGATTCAATCATCTGCAAACAACCAACAAATGCTGGACTTCGGTCTTAACTAAAAAGTGTTAAAATAGGCAATTGGATAGACAAATAGGGGCCTAAAAAGATTCAAATTATACCTAAATAGGAGGTCCTAAAAGTAATTCTAGCTCTCACCAATTAAATATGTCCACACTTAGAGTGCGTTTGTTTGGGGTGAAAATTCATGAAAAAGAAAA
This sequence comes from Eucalyptus pauciflora, assembly GCA_007663325.1. Lineage (NCBI taxonomy): Eukaryota > Viridiplantae > Streptophyta > Magnoliopsida > Myrtales > Myrtaceae > Eucalyptus > Eucalyptus pauciflora. Next base: position 3,605,135 of record VMYD01000388.1, read on the forward strand.
ATATTTTTTGAGAAATCATTCGGTGATATGTGACTGAAAACGTTTTTTGGTGTTTAGATCTCATTTGAAAATAATTTCAATCTCATACTTTTATCTTATGAAAAAGAATTGTTATGATTTTATATTATTTTCTACTTTTCTTTCTCTTTCGTTCTTCCTCTTCCGCCGGTTGTTGGGTCTTGGTGACAGCCACAATAGGTAGGGGTGTATAAAATGGATCGATCGAAATGAGAACTGCCTGAACCGTATCAGATCAAATCGGATCGGCCAATTTAGTCCGGTTTCCTAGAGTGTCGATCCAGTTCCCCGTTCCTAAAAGTGAAACCAGTGCCTGAGTAGTTCAGTTTCCAATTCCAAGGGGGAACATTTCTTAAAAAATTAGTAAAATGTGTATTAAACACTATCTCGGTCCGCGTCCAAATAGTGAGAAAAAAAGTAAAGGGAAAAAATTAGAGGCCAAAAAAGTAGTGATTGATTTAATTGGATCGGACCAGTTCTCGATCCTAGTTCCCCGATTCCAACTTTTGAGAATTGGGAACTGATCACCCCTAGCAACAAGCCACTAGCATCATTGCCAAGGCCCAACGAGGGCCGACCTAGCCACCCTTGAGCGAGTTCAGCCTTGCTGGCCTCAAGTGAGCTCGAGCTCGCCGTGATGGGATCGAACTAGCTAGATCTTGGAGAGCTCATGGCGGTGAGGCTAGCGAGGCTTAAGCTCACTCAAAGCTGGCCCTCACTGGCTCGTGCCTATGGCCAATTGCCAAAGCCTGGTGACCGGTGGTGGAAGAAGAAGGAAAAGAAAAAAAAGAAAAAAAAGAAAAAAAAAAGGAAAGAAAAATTCAAAATGAGCAATTCCAAAAGGTGTTTTCATCTTGTTAGATTTATGAATTCATTTTTCTAATTTTATGCATGAATATTTTTCTTGATCAATTTTTTTCAATTGACTAATCATTTTCTGGCTTATTTCCTTTTTTTAATAACTAATAGTTGAGCGGATTGAGGCATATATTTGGTTAAACAAAGCGAAGCAAAATCGAGTGACGCATTTCAAAGATATTAAAAAAGGATGATGCTAGCGTAACGGTTGCCGTTACCTACAATTTCTAATGGTGGGATTTTGATTGGAAATTCGACCACAAGTTTCAGTAAGAGAAGGGCAATAGAAAGTGGTATCTTTCTAATTTATCTAAAGGAACTAATCAAAAGTGATAAGAATCAATCAATAAATAATTTATAAGAAATTGAAGTGCAACGTTTTAATCTACAATAAATGTTGTTCAATCAGATAATAACAACCTCTAGTATACTATAGGTTTTGGTAATTTTAAGATTTTGAAGTCCATTAAACATACAAATAAGAAATTTTTTTTCAGTTTACAAATCGAAATACAAGTGAGCTCCTAGTGTTGAAGCAAGACAGATTCATTGACCAATTTCTTGATTTGATTGAGACAAAGTCATATACTCGATATTAATACAATACTCTATTCTTTTTCGTTCAAATCCTTTTAATAATTGATGCCATTTGTATACAAGGTGAAGCAATTGATGACAATAATGCCAAAGAAGAAAGTGAGACTGACGATATGCTAGTGAAGAAGGAATCATAACACAAAAGAAATGGTAAAAAAGAGGATAGCTCAGTCAATGTAGTTATTCAATAATTGTAAAAATTCCTCTAACTGGGTGTCAAGAGTCCAAAATAACAAGAGCCGGTTTCAAACCAACTTGAAGTTGAGCACAAAAATTGAGGTGCCATGTAAATTGTAAAGTACAATAATATTGCCATTAGTCTAGAAACAACATTTTTACTCTTTTTTTATTGATACTATTTTCATAATTCTTGTTATTTTATTTAAGTAGTTAATTTTTTCAGATCAATTTGGCCTTCCTTTATTTCTTTTTCTTATATGAAGAGCCCCATTTATGCAAATCCCAATTAAGATTTTTTATTGGTGATTTTCTAAAGAAATTGAGTGAAAAATTGAAGGTGGAGAAGGCACCGTCACTCTTGAAGACTAACGGCGCCGTTAGTTCATCATTTTCCATGAAAAAACCATATCGCAGGTTTTTTTATTGATCAACATAACCCTGATGCATGCGAGGGATATACAAAAGGCGCTAGAAGCGCATGAAACCGCACCCGCCTCAATGTGCACCTGGAGAGCTCTTCCCAACGATGCATGCACCACCACCTCCGTCCGAGCCATCACCGCTGATGGTTTTAATTAATATATGGGCTTAAGTTGGCCCGCCCACGATGGGCCTAAAAGCCCGGCCCACAAGATTAGGGCCCATGGATGAAGGAATATGATGAAGGGACGCGTTTCTTTTTGGAGGGGATGTATATAAGGAGAAATAAAGAGGGAGGAACGCACCTTTTGGCATAACGTACGTTCCTCCTCCCTCTCTCCCTCAAAAACACTCCAAAAGAAGGAACAGTGCACAAAAGGCGACACCCATCTTCCCTTCAAGGCAAATTGACGTCATCGGATCGAACGGGATCAGTTTCTCTTCCTCATATCGGCATTGGTGTTTAGTCTGTGGACAAAAGGTACACTCGATCCCGTGGTGTGCTTTTGATCGGTGATACATGTATTTTTCCCGGGCTCGTCTTCCGCATAAGTTTAGGGGTTCGATTTAGTGTCGAATTCGGTTTCTGAGAATCAGTAATTCCCAACAACCGCCTAAACGGCCGCCACCTGGCTGACCACCAAAATCGCGACCAGATCCGAAGCCGCTTCCGTCATCTTTTCCCCCGCCCGAGCCATACCCATAGCCAAAGCTGCCTTGCCCTCCACTGCCACCACCTCCACCTCCAGCTCTGTTTACGTCATTCAAAGGCAACAACGATGGAGGTATGCGTCTCTGACGAGGAGGAGGAGGTCTGAACGGCGGAGGAGGGGAGGGAGAAGGAGTATGGCGGCGGCGGACAACATTGGAAGAGGAGCTGGTGCCGCTAGTGATGCTTAACGCCGCCATCAATAGGAAGAGGAGCGAGCACAGCAGAGCCAAGCGAGGTGCCATACTCGAAGGACTACTACAACAGCAACCGAGAGCGTAGTTGCATTTATATATACACGCGCTGTTCTCGCTCCTATGGGAGACACATAGGAGCATTTGGAAAAAGAGAGAATTACCATCTGCTGCCATTTTCATGAGAATATGAAAAATGATTATGTGATAATTTTTAATTTATAGTGAGAATAATAATTTATTCTGAATCATAAAAAATTAAATAATAAATTATTATAAATTATTATGGAATTCATTCATTCGAGAATTTGTAATTCATAACAAACCATTATTCTCATAATACTACAAAGATTGTTATGCTAATAAAACCTAAGAAACATCTCCTTTAATCTATGTTTAATTCGAGAAAACAGTGGTGTTTGTATTTATATTTTCGTTTCTTTTTTTTTTTTTGTCTTTCCCCTCTGTTCCTCCGGTGGCTGGCGCTTGCCCTTGCTCAGGTGAGTCCTGACGAGGCCGACTCTCGCCTATGGCGACAAGGGTGACCCTTGCTCGGGTGAGGCCAGTAACAAAAATGCATGTTGGTACAAAAAGAAAATTCATTCGAGAGACTAAAAACGCAAAAGCTTGAACTACAAATCCATAGGCTCCAACTCAAGAACATAGGTAGTCTAGCGCCAGCTTCTCACCACATAAAAAGTTGCACACGAAAACGACTACCGAAGGTTAAAAAACACAGACAAAACACCGTCACGCCAACATTGAAAGAAAGAGCTTCAAAACACATCAACTCCAACGCCCTGTATGCTCAATCCACCGCATCGATCGAGCCCTAGGGAAAACTTTCGCCTAAGGAAGAGGAAGAGGAACACCACTTCCACCAGGGCCGACACCAAAGCCGTTAAGACCACCGAGCGGGCCAGTGCCGATATTCCCCATGCCACCAACACCGGCACCACCTCCCGCCGCAAAACCGCCACCCATGCCAAAGCCACCGCCGACTCCACTGACCCCGCCGAGCGTCAGCATTACTCCGCCGACGTAACCGCCCATGCCAGCAAAGCCACCCATTCCGGCGCCCGACCGATGCCACTGACCGGCAGGAAGTTCTTCTGATCGCCCACACCATTTCCTCCAGTCCCCATCGGTACTGCTGCCACCGCATCTGGCGCATGAGCTAGCGGTTCATTTCGCTCTCTTAGCGTCCTCCGATCGCAGCCGCTCCCCAGAGGACGTGTAGCTCCGCCATCTGCGATGACGATGACGACGAAAAGCACCATAAACACGACCCAAGTCCTCGCCATTAGGTTTGATCAGGTAGAGGTCGGAGCGCTAGAAGATCCTCCCTCCTGATTGCTTGGTCTTTGCACACATGCATGTGTCACGGTCCGTGAATCCTCCCGTACTCGTGACACTTGTGAGTGGCGCCTGAGGTTATCTGGTGAAGAGTGTGAGGCAGAAGGGTAGAACACAACTGGTCCGTGGGAGTGGCGTCAGGACGGTTAGTGCTAGGAGTTCTAGGATAGAAGGATTACATTACTTAGGAGCTCTGAAGACGGGGTAGGCCTCCCGTGCACAAACTGGTCGGGAGCTGATGCCGCTCTCCTAACGAGGCCATGGCAGGCCGAAACCAGTTGTCGTACCTAAATAGATCTGCTGTCTTACTCGATGGACCAGACGCCCGAGCAAAGCTGGACGTGGTAGGATCTCGCACGAAGTATCATTCACCGTATCGATCGTAGAATAGCTAAAGAAGAAAGGCTGGCCTAGCGAATTCCGCTCACCAGGCGCCCATGGGTCGTTCCGAGGCCAAGGAAACTCTCGGCCCGTGACAAGTGATATCAGAGCAGGAATCCCTCCAGTAAGTGAGCAAGTCGGAGAATCGGACTCCTCGCTCATGTGTGAGTCAAATTGATAAGTTCTAGTGGATGGGTGCTAGGACGAGTCGGTTTCTCGTCGAGCGGCATGCGGGTTAGAGAAGAACCGAATCCTCACTGAATAGGGATAACATTCCTGGATCGATCGTTGAATTCGAAGAAGAGGTCTACTATCACGTTTTCAACAAGGAAAGAACCTCCATTAGTCTGCTGGGGTCAAGATGCTGGTTAGGCTAATACGGTGCTGCCAAAAGATGCAGTTGATGAAAAATGCCACACTTGCCGGAAAGCGCAGGTGACCGAATGGTCGAGCGGCTGAGATCAAAAGAGGCTACCGATGGAGCAAAACCTGTTTTGCTGGGCGAGCGTGACCGTTCGATGTGAATTCCCAAAAGTGGCACATCACTGGTTAATTTACGCAAGAAAGCGACAAAGCAGATCACAACGAGGGCGTTGCGAATTGAGTGGGGGAGAATGTCACGGTCCATGAATCCTCCCGTACTTATGACACTTGTGAGTGGCGCTCGGGGTTATCTGGTGAAGAGTGTAAGGCAGAAGGGTAGAACACAACTGGTCCGTGGGAGTGGCGTCAGGACGATTGGTGCTAGGAGTTCTAGGATAGAAGGATTACATTACTTAGGAGCTCTGAAGACGGGGTAGACCTCCCGTGCACAAACTGGTCGGGAGCTGATGCCGCTCTCCTGACGAGGCCATGGCAGGCCGAAACCAGTTGTCGTACCTAAATGGATCTGTCTTACTCGATGGCCCAGACGCCCGAGCGAAGCTGGGCATGGTAGGATCTCGCACGAAGTATCATTCACCGTATCGATCGTAGAACAGCTAAAGAAGAAAGGCTGGCCTGGCGAATTCCGCTCGCCAGGCACCCATGGGTCATTCCGAGGCCAAAGAAACTCTCGGTCCGTGACACATGGCATGGAGTCTCTAAGCTTGTCGCTTTTTATAGGGCAAAGATTTTATGGTTGGTGACGGATGTGAGCTATCAATGGAGGGTTTCTTGTAAATGAAAGATCGATCAGCGGTCTTAGCAAACATAGCTGTTTCGTGAAGGAAACGTCTTTCAATTCCGCTCAGATTTGGTAAATTGGAAACGAGAGCAAATTCACGTCCCTTCCCTGCAAAAGCAAAAAAAGAGCATTGGGGGGTTTTTCTGAGGCTTTACATTTCCAATTTTTGACAGTGCTAGATTCTTAGGATTTAATTGAGATGTGTGAAAAAGAGAGAAGCTCCTTCTGACGACAAAAGTACATTAAATTGGGGAGTCGTCTGTACGAAGATTCGCATTCGCGATTGCGGTTTATACGATTATCCTCCGACCGACTACGATATGTCTGGAATGAGTATGATACTATTGATTCCGTCCCAAAAGAAAGGATTGTGTCGATAAATTTCTGAAGGAGTTAATACTAATAGGTATTAAAAGATTATTGCTAAAAAAGGTTGTCGGTATTCTAATTTTCCGAAAACTTGTTAGTATTCAGAGTCCCAATAATCTTATAACTTTGTATTTACTATTTACAAATTATTAACTTTTCTTATCTTCTTTATTTTTGACATTTTAAATTTACCGACTCCCGTACAAATTTGCTGATATTTATTTGAATGATTTATTAACTCTTTTTTTTTTCACTTAAATCACTAACTAATTTTGAGTTTCAAACTCTCATTTTTAGTTAGTTACCGGTTTTTTAAGTTATCAACTTCTTCTACTTCTCTTATCAATGTATGAACTTTTATTTATGAAATAATTTTCCAAAACTTTCTAAACCTATTGCACAGTGTTAATTCAATCTTAAATAATTCAATTGTGTCATTTAAGCCTTAACATTTTAACAATTTATCAATTTAGTCATCCAATAAATTTTAATTGAAATTACTGACGTGGACATCAATTGGCTACTGACTGTCCTACATAATGTGGCCGCCATTGAGATAGACAATTTTTGTATCTTTTAAAGTTTTCCTTTTTTTTTCCTTTCACTTGTGGCTTGCAAAGGTTGGCCTCCTAGGCTACAAGGTTCGCATCCTTGCAAAATCAAGCAAGGTTGGCCCTCACCTATGGCCAATTGCTAGCCACGGTCGATTATCGACCATAGGGGAAAGGAAAAGAAAGAAAGAAAAATTCAAAAAACCTTAAAAAATTTAAAAATTGTCCAACTCAACACTCACAATGCCATGTAGATCGGTTAGCATCCACATTAGCGATTCCCAATCAAAATTGGTTGAAATCATAAAATTGGTAAATTATCAAAATGTTTATAACTAAATTAACTTAATTGAAAGGTTTATAACTGAATTTGCCATTATAAATTTGATTTAGGATTTTTTGGATAATTTTTCCTTTTATTTACTTTTGTTGCGAATGTGACGCTACCGATTATTGCATTAATGATCAGCCTTTATTTGAGTGACCTATCACTTCTTCTTTTTTATTAAATTATCAACTCATTTTTAGCTATCAATTTTGATTTGAGTTGCTTGTTACGTATGTTTGTCTTCCTTTAATGCACTAAACTTTTTAACGAATCACCACTTTTATTTGTGTCACCTATCGTGCTTTTAAATTTATCAATCCTTTTTAGAAATTACAAACCTGAATTAGAGTAACTAATAATTTTTCTTTGATTGAGTTACCAATTTAAGTTTGCTCTACTAACTCCTATTGAGTTAGTAACCACTATTTATTAGTGTTTTTATATATGTCAACTCCCTAATCTTTGGTAAAAAGCTTTTATTATCTTATTGTTTACTAACTTTCATTTATTTACTTAAAATATTTTATCAACTTTTATCTGTGGGGGTTTGAAATTTAGTCTCACGAAGCCCATATCGTCATTGAGGGACCTTGACCCAGCTACTAAGGGTCATGATCCACACACTGATGACCCTACATGGGTGCTAGAGTTGAGAAAATATTGGGTGGGTTTAACCCTCCACGTAGGCGAAATTTATCACCATTCAAAAGTCGACACGTGGTAAATTCGGGCCCACCTGTCAGTCTTAACTCCTTCCGTTAACCTTCCGTCTCTCTCCCTTTTATTCTCTCTCCTCCCCTCCGTTTCTGACCACAAAAACCAGCGTCGTCTCTCCCTCCCTCTTTCTCTCTCTTCCCCCTTTCTCTGTCTTTTGCTCCCGAATAAAGAAGAAACCAGCGTCCTCTCACGAACGGAGAAGGAATTTCGCCGATGCCCATCTGCGCGCTCTACAAGTGTCGACCCTTCACTTCATCCAGTGCCCACATTCTAGAGAGAGAGAGGGAGTGCAGTAACGAACAAAAGGGACATTTTTTGCGCCGTTCCTAGAGAGAGAAAAATGCGTGGTGGCTGAGCTTGGAGTCGCTGGATATGGTGGGCGTCCAGATCCCGCACCACTTTCGGTGCCCCATCTCACTGGAGCTGATGTTGGACCCAGTGACGGTGTCGACGGGGCAGACCTACGACCGGTCCAACATCAAGCCCTGGATCGCCGCCGGCAACACTACCTGCCCCATCACCCGCGCCCCGCTCCTCGACTTTGCCCTCATCCCCAACCACACCCTCCGCCGCCTCATCCAGTCCTGGTGCATTGCCAACCGCCACTCCGGCGTGGAGCGCATCCCCACCCCGAAGCAGCCCGCCGACCCCCCCGCATCCGCACCCTCCTCTCCTAGGCCGCCTCCACGTCGTCCACCGCCGCCGCCCCCCCGGCTCTCTTCCTCCTTCCGTGATAGACTCGCTCCAAGCGCCGCCGCCAGACTCGTCATCTTCCTCAAGCAAGATGATCGTGCTAGTCGTCGCCACGCTGTTCTTCTTCGCAATCCAAAGGCGGAGACACCAAAAGGGTCCGGACCATGGACCGGCAGAGGCGGGCGGCTTCACGTCGATGCCTCACGGCGGCGCGCCGTCCCTCGATCTAAAGCGGCCATGAGCTGACTCGAGCTCAAGCCATGGCAGACGCAAGAAAAAAGAAAAGAGAAGTGGAGAGAGAAAAGGGGGAGAAAGAGTCGTGGGCAAAAACGGAGGGGAGGAGAGAGAGTAAAAGGGAGAGACGGAGTTAATGGAGAGAGAGTGGACGCTGACAGGTGGGCCCGAATATGCCACGTGTCGACTTTTGAATGGTGATAAATTTCGCCTACGTGGAGGGTTAAACCCACCCAATATTTTCTCGCTAGAGTTCGGTCCAACTTCAAGGGACCCTAGGCTGACTACTTGGGACCCCAACCTAGCCTTGAGAGACCTAGGCACAAGCATTAGGGTCCCAAGCTTGACTGCTTGAGACCTTGGCCTGGCCTTGAGGGACCTATGTGCAATTGTGAGGATCTCCAGCCCAATTGCCAAGGACTTGAGTCCAAGTCCAAGGTCCACTCATATAAAATTAATTTTAATTTTTGGAGAGGAAGCGATTTTTCTAAATTTAAGCAAAAGTCTATCTTATTTGAATTAGTTACATTTGCTTAGTTGTTTTTTTTTTCTTTTTTAAATACCAACTTCTTTATCTCTGACAACAAAAAAGCTTATCTTATTGTTTACCCACTTTCATTTGTTTACAAATATTAGTTCATCATTCCTTTATTTACAAGGGTCCCGGATTTGATCTCAAGGGATCTAGACCCGTCCCTGTGGGATCGGAACCTAGCTGTCTTGAAGGCATGAGTTGGGGTCTCCGACTCTGCCTCTAGGGTCCGGCACTGCTGCTGAGGCCTTGGTCTTGAGCTAGGAGATTGGAGCCTGGCCTCTAGGGACTTAAGCACGAGTGCCAAGGTCCCAGGTCCACTCCACAGCTTTATTCCTAGGCCTAAGCTTGAGGTCTATTTGTACTTTGAAAAATCAATTATGTAGCAAATGAGGAAGTCGTGTTCCTAAATTCAAGCATATGGTTTCCGTTCTCATTTTTTGAAGCATCCAACCATCGGAAAATGAACCACTGGGGTTTACTCCAGTGACCACCCTTCCAACTTGGAAGGGAGAGGTGGAGGGTTCGAATCCCCACATTCTCAAGGGAGGTTGGGGTGGGAACGAATTAGTTTCAGGAGTGGGTTTCGACTCCCACGTCCAGCAAGGAGGCAGGGCAAAAGTATGAGAGTGAGAATTAGAATAGGAGTAGAGTAGGACCGACCAAAAAAAAAAATCATCGGAAAATGAAAAAAAAAATGAATGTTCTCCGATAGCAATTACTTCACAAAAGAAATAGACCCTAATATACTTATGAGTATCTGTAAGGCACTTGTTCACAACCTTGAAAGTAATTTAATATTCAAGGCAGTAACAACACATAATGCAAAAAAAAAAAACAAGTAGGCCTTCCTCAATTGCTTCATTAACAGGTGCCACCGGGACATTAACAAACCTGCAATAGTCTCCTTTCTCGTCAAATTCTGGACCACGTGAATCGGGCACCGTCCTACCCCGTTTTTTTGGGTAACAAACTTAACAAGATAGCTTCAACATGAGTCATCGTGATCGAATTAATACATTTGTTTTTCCTCTTGCGAATTACATCCCTAAGTATGCATTTTTCATTTCTTGATCAATAAATATAAAGGTCCTCTGAAAATATTTTCCCCTAGCTGCGCGCTTCTGTCGTTCAAATTTCCCTAGCGCGAACCGCGCCGAGCAAACGCTAATGAAGTGCCCTCATTGTGCATCTGGATCTAGTGCTCTGCAGCATATTTTATGACACATTTGCCTTTAATGCACCATTTAAATTTCTCAGCTGTCTTCATTAAATACTTAGGAGGACATAAATCCCCTGCCACCTTAAACCTTCGTACAGATGGCGGGCATGCAAAGCGGGGGGTTCAGGCTCTCTTATCAGCAGCTGCACTGGTCTTCTGTAACATACTTTAAAATGTACCATATTTGATTTTTTTTTTGTAGTGTCCTACTACAGTATTCTAAGTTTTTCTTCTCGAAAAATAACAATCACACTCAATAACTCGTTTTTTTTTTCAAAAGCTAAAACCTAAAAAAAGGGGTCAATGTAAATGTGTTTATAGCATATCACTTTATAATCCTCTCGCGTGTAAGTTGGTCCTTACACTAGCAAAGTAGGAGGTGGATGGAAAATTTGAGAGGAGATGATAGAACTTACACTCTTGAATTATATTATGATATTACATTGGACAGATCGATTTTCCAAAACTATGGGTGCGCACGAATCCTAATAAATATACCTGTGCTTAAAACTTGTCATGTTATATTTTTGGATGGCCGATCTCACGCACATATTATTCCAAGAAAAAATCTTAAGAAAAGCACCGATGGTAAAAGACAATACAGTGAGAATCTAAAATCTTATAATTTCTGAAAGAGTTCCTACTTTTCAAAAATTTTCTTTAGTTTAATGTGTCAAATTACAAAACCATAAATGAGTAATGATGTTGTACAGCTATTTTAAAATTGATCAAACCGATTCATATTAATCAGTTTTATCGAGAAAAATCAGTAAAAGAAATCGGCGCACCGCATTGTAATTAAATTACCGTGAGTCAAAACTTTGCTTTTTTCATCTGTTTATCTTATTTGGCTTTTTGACAAGAATTATACATTCGCATCTATGCTTGTGAGCGTTAGGGCATCTGAATATTTACACTTTTTTAATAACTTAAGCTTTTTAAACTATAGGGGTTGTACAAAATTTCACATCTTATGATAGCAAAAGGTAATGGATCATTACGAATTTAAAATATATTTCCCCCATCTCATTTTTTATCTGCCAAATTCTAATTAGCTTTCTCGTGCTACAGTCTTTAAATTTTAAGCAAAATGCGAGCTACTCGTGATGGGCAGTTTTCATCTAATAGTTAAAAATTTTAGACCTGACTGATCTTGATTACAAGATCTTATGCTAACAAAAACTTACAAGATAGTCCCTTTCAAGATTAGTGCGGCAAAAGATGCTTTATACCTTGGCCCCCCTCGAACATGATCGGATGTTTATACAGAAAGTAAAACGGCCGAAACTTAGTCAAGTTTTATAAATCCGGATCTCCCATTCTAGGGTTTCCCAAAGTCTAAACTTGGATAATTAACAATCAAAATACACATTGTCCTTCTCATTCTTCCACATGCAAGCACTCACCTTTGTATTCTTCATCTTCTGAAAAAATACCATAAAAAGCTCCAAGAATTTTCAAGAGGCTCGCTAAAGAAATTCATTAGAGAAAGCTAACATCTCCATGCGTGCGTTAATATAACGAAGTACAATGACAAAAAGCAACAAACCCAAAATGAGGATGTAAAAAGCGACTTCACTGACAACCTCGAATAAGGACAACGATGTCCTCCACACTCCTAATCAACGACCTCACCCTAACAATACTCCTAAACTTCTTTATTTGACAATGACCGACGCTCAAAGACCACAACATTTAACTTAGGGTTGAAGAAAGATTAAATGTGACAAACACCTAGGAATGCCCGAATTTAATCAAGGACAAATTCCTGGGAGACCCCCCAATCCACCAACTCCACCGGTCCCACCACCTACCCCTCCGGCCCCGCCGCTGGCCGGATCACCTAAACCACCAGCCCCGCCTCCGACACCGCCTACACCGCCAGCCCCACCTCCAGCACCACCTAAACCGCCAGCCCCACCTCCAGCACCACCTAAACCGCCAGCCCCGCCTCCGAGGCCGCCTAAACCGCCAGCCCCGCCTCCGAGGCCGCCCAACCCGCCGACACCCCCAATAGGCAAAACCCCGCCTCCGACACCACCTACACCGCCAGCCCCACCTCCAACACCACCTAAACCACCAGCCCCGCCTCCGAGGCCGCCTAAACCGCCAGCCCCACCTCCAAGGCCGCCCAACCCGCCGACACCCCCAATAGGCAAAACCCCGCCGACGCCACCGATTCCTGCAGCTCCTCCGATTCCAAGAAACTTGCCAATCCCACCAGCACCACCGAGGGTCGGCATGATACCACCAACTCCGGCGTACCCGCCAGCTCCTGCAAACCCGCCAACGCCGCCAAAGGCAATGAAGTTCTTCTTGTCCTCCACACTTCTGCCTGGCGCCTCCGCTGCGGCCGCCTTTTCCGGTGCACTCGCATGCATCATGACCATCTGCTCCTTCGGAACCTTGCCGCTTGGCTTTTTACATGCACTTGCATGCACAGAGGCGTCGTCGTTTGGACCAGCGTCGATGGGAACCTTACGTGCACTTGCTTGCGTTGTTAACACGAGAGCAAGTACCAGAAACGCACATGCCAACCTCGCCATCCCTCTCTCTCTCTCTCTCTCTCTCCCTCTCTCTCTCTAAGATTGAGTGTTCCTGTTTGTTGCCTTGCATGAGAGTGTGGGCTATTTATAGAGAGAGAGATAGAGAGAGAGAGACAGTAAGGCGTACGGTTGAGGTTATTGAAGGGGTCGAGTTAATGACGGTGAAAGCTGCAGAGTTGTGTTGCAGGGGCGCTCTCGAAGGGGGCGAGATGGAGGTTTGAATGAAGATAGCAGAGAGTTGGTTGAAACCTGTGAAAAGAAGAGAGCCATTTATGGGAGATGTGTCTCGCCGCTTCAAGTAGAGGGACGTGCATGCCATGCAGAGGAGAGACCACCAACCTCTCTCTCTCTCTCTCTCTCTCTCTCTCTCTCTCTCTCTCTCTCGCTACGACTGGTGTACAAATTCCGGGCGGTCCAAAAGATCGGATTCGGTATCAGATAAGTTATGAAAACTCACTAATTACTCTTTAGTTCTCTGTGATTAGGGGTTACCAATACTAAATGGACTTTCATGGGATGGACAATTCTCAGAGGGAAACTTGTCAAACACCTATAAAACAAAAGTAGGTGGTTTTCATGTTACGTGTAACTAATGTATTAAAATTCAAAAACTAGTTTGTCGAATAGTGCCCCCGCATACTTGTTAAATCATATTTTATTAAATATGTTTGAGAATTTAAATTTTATTTTACGAAGTATTTGACTTCATGAATACATGTTATTCTAAAAGAAACTATAGGATTTTATGGAAGCATTGTTAAATGTTCTAAAAGTTTAAGCTATTAAATGAATGTGTTGTTTATTATTTAAATATTTTAATATTCCCTCTCATGATGTTCTGTAAAATCTTATGGAACAACTGTCAACTGTTTTAATTTAAGTAATTAAATAAAAGCGTAGATTATTATTTAAATATTCTAATAGAAACTAGTTAACATAACCTTATGTAATATACCACTAACAAAAGGTAAAAGTTTCACAAGCAACTTCATCCACCATTAAATTTATGATTACAAAGCTAGGGTTTGATTGACTACCCATATACTTGAAGGCCTAAAAGGCCCGATTAAGAAGAACACACCAAGATATCCAAAGATAAACCCTAGCTCCTTTGTCTCTTCCTGCACCCCTCTACCTTTGTTGGATCTCCCTTGAAGTTTGCGCGACCATCAATCGTCGCCACTGTGATGAATAAGGGCTTAATGCTAAACTGGGAATCCCCTTCGAGTCGAAGGTCGCCTAGCCTCAAGCGATCTACGATTTAGACTGCTTGAGGGCGACAATCTTTGTCACAAAGAACGCATAAAAGGAAGGAGAGAGGGAGAGTTGAGCGGGGGTGGTGGTGGCTGCTGCGACGGTGACGCAGTAGCCACTGGGTTTCGCGGCTCGGACAAAGGTTGGCAGGGCTGCGACGGTTGAGGACGTCTACGTGCCTAGCGAGCTGTTCGCTGTGGCTTGGGGAAGAGAGAACGGTAAAACTGGAAAAGAGGAAAAGAGGGAAGAAAAGAACTATAAAAGCGAAAACAAATTTGGATTTTCCAAGACCTAATCACGTTGATGTGGTCGAACACACTCTTTTTTGGTAGTAGGATTACTCCCATCCCTCTGTTTAGGCCTGTAACAACGTGTTGATGTATCAATAATAATGAATAGGGTCCGGTTTAACTGACCGCCCTCCGTCAACTAAGGACCACCAATTTTTTTGATGAAATAGTTTTATCTTTTACCCTATTTTTCTTTTTCTTTTTTTATATTTTCTCATTGCAAACTTAAATTGAGAGATAAAATCATAAGATGGCCAAAACAATCAATTTTCATGGATATGATGAAAAAATAAATTAGATATCGAAATACAAATAACTACAGGTAAAAAATATTATCACCTATTAAAAAGAAATTGTTGATGTCATTATATAAATACATTAAATTTAAAAGATGAAAAAAACCTTGAAATGCACTTGCTTTCAATATGTATTAATCTCATCTTCATCGCCGCCATTATTTTCATTAGTGAAGTTGCTTTCAATATGAATTCTATCCATCTGAATGAGATGTCAAGAAAAAAATAAGAATTATATTTCTTAAATAGGGAGAATTACCAAAAAGTTCTAAACTTATTGTGATTATGCCAATTTAGTCTTATTTTTATTTTTGTTAATTCAATCCTAAAACTTTTGCAATTGTGTAATTTAATTCATCTGGCCAAATTTGGTAGATCAACGTTGACGTGACAATATTTTAAAAGTATTTTATATTTTTTTGAAATTTTTTATTTTTATTTTTCCTTTTTTATTTTTATTTTTCCTTTTTTATTTATCTTCTTCCTCTTCGACTTCCTTACCCACAGTGACCAATGAGGCTCCAGCGGGGCTTGTCAACCGTTAGGTGAGGGCTGCGAAGCCCTCACTGGTCACCCACCTCGCCAGTGACTAGTATGGGCTTCCCTTGCCGACTACTGCGGGGAAGAAGAAGAAGAAGAAGAAGAAAAAATATATTATTAAAAATATAAATAAATAAATAATTTGAAAAAAATATAAATATTATTAAAAAATTACTACGTCAGTGTTTATGCATGGCTAGCATCCACATCAGTGTCAATCAATCAAATTTGGTCAAATGGACTAAATTGGCACAATTATAAAATGTTTATGACTAAATTAGCACAATTATAATAAATTTATGAATTTTTTGGTAATTCTCTTGTCTAAAATATATAGATACAAATTAAAATTCGACAATAATGAATACATTTTACTTCCTTGCAATAAGAAAAGTAGATATTAACAAACTGTCCTCCAAATTTATGACTTGTTCAATTAAAAAATAGTACAACAATCGAAGTTTAAAGGGTAAAAGATAATTACACATTTTGCAAAAGAAAGGATAATTATATTACCTTTTTTTTAGTTATTAAGTTTTTTTTATTTGACAATAATATCTACATAATCTTTTTTTTTTTTTTGCCAAAGAATAATATTCACTATTTTAAAAGTTGCAACTGAATTCTCCATATATTTCTCATTATTCGAACGGTGACGTGGGATTTGTTTCTTATCGTGTGAATATTATTACTATTTAAAAAAATTAATATTATTACTAAATCATAGGATTTATTTCTTCGGTACACTTGACAAAGATGGTAAGAAAATCTCCTAATTAAAAGCTCACGCCCAAACGGATCCGGCAGTCACTCCATATATTTCAATGCCATGAATGCTGGATTCGTGAAATCTTTAATTAAGGTAAGTACGTCTGTCAGTCTCCTTCAAGCGTTTTTCTTCCCATAAAGTGGAGGGGACTTGCTACTCAAAACGCATGAAAACTCCTATTAAAAACAAGCAGCTTCCATATCCGAGGGCGTGCACATTGAAGCAGATGGCGTCTCGACTTGTATCCAAGCATTTACTGATCGCGATTATCTATGCCGTTCTACTGGCCTGTCTCTTCTCTTTCGGTAATTTTCATGACTACTTACTTTTCTTGTGCTTTTCCATGATGACATAAATAATTCAGCATCTTCCGAACTCGCACATCCCCTCCTTAGGTTATTTGGACTTTGGAAATGCAAACGAATGAAAGTCAGTTTGGAAATGAGAATGAAAATGAAAATTAAGAGTGCTTCGTTTCATTGGAAATTTATGATGGAGGAATTTTTATTTTTTTTAATGGGAATTTTCCAAGAAAATCTTTGATTTTTATTTGTTTGATTGCTCAGGGAAAGCGACTTATTTTTATTATATGGAGAAGTCGTTTGCTCTCAATCTAGATTTGTTGTTTTCGCTCCATGGAAAACATTTTTCTGTTAGATCGATCAGTTTTACATCATTCAAAAGGAAAGTCAGAAAATAATTTTTCGAAAATAATTTTTCTTTAAACAAATGGACCTTAAAATATCAAGGGTTAATATCCTGAAAAACCACAAACTGGTACACATATGACAAATTTACCCCAAATTATTTTTTTATCATGAAAAACCCCAAACTAACAGAGGATAAATTCACCCCAAACCGGTCAATTGTCATGTGTTATTTAACATAATAATTTGACAATAAAATTTAACGAAAACTAAAAATTTGTCACAACTGTACTGGTTTGGGATGAATTTATCAAAGGTATACCAGTTTGGGGTTTTTGGTGGTCAAAAAATTAATTTTGGGTAAATTTGTCTCCTGTACCAGTTTGGGGTTTTTGAGGTTATTAACCCAAATATCAAAGATTTTCCCGTTAATTATCTATTTTTTGTGCAGTTATATTTTGGCCTCTACTGAGAGTATATGTGCTCATAATTGCACCCCATCAAATATCTTCTTTAATAGGATCAAGATAATCTTCCTTCTTCTCTTTTTGCTTTTTCGGTTTGCAGGGAATGTGGCAGGAGGATTAGTTTGCCAAGGGAAATGTGAAGATATTCCCGATTGCGACGGCTCTTGCCGACGTTGGGGATATCCAGAAGGAGGGAGATGTGTTGAGCCTCTTTACCAGTACTGTTGCTGCGTTCAAAGTTGAATGAACTCTCGTTTTTCTCCTCCTTTTCTTTACATTACTATGATGTGCGAATAGTGATGTAGCCTGGTATTTTAAATAAAATAAGTTGAAATGGTTCCTTCTACTTGCGTTGCATCATTCCTAAGGACCGGGACTCTAGCTCATACCTATTAAGATTAGGTGGATTCCTACGCGTTCTGAATCCTCATTTTTATATTCGAGCGAACCCTCAAACAAAACATTTTATTTTATGGGGGTGTGTGGATATTGCAAAGAGGCCAAATATGAGAATCATTTTCATGTTGATTTACGTTTTAGGGAGCTGATAGGTCAATATATAATGCTTTGAAAACAAATAAAATAATAAATAAAATAGGAAATAGATTGAACATTAAATTTACGTAATAGATGAAGATGAAGCACTACAATGGAGAATATAACTGCACTGGAATTAATCAAATAATATTGATATTTCCTATTGGTATTTCCTAAGTTTTAGTTAGACTTATTAACTGGCTATATTTAGTCTCATACAACTCTCTCGCAAAAAAAACTAGTCAATCGTGGAGGAATTACACAAATGTTATCAAGATTTTCACGCATATCAAATGCTAATTATTATTTTTGTTCATACGTAATTCACTAACTTATGCACGGTCCTGTAAAGTTGTCACTCTTGCGAATTGAAAATTCTTACATCCCTTTCGTGCTAGGATTGGAAATCATGTATTTTACATATCCATACGATGAGTCCTTGGGTTTTCGAAATAGTGTAAAAAAAAGTGCTCCGAATCATTGTTATTTGACTCGAACCTATTCTAAACAAGTCGAGGCATTTTGAATTGTTTGTTGACACGGATAAAATCAGGAAAAACTTCTGAAATTATTTCAATATAAGACTTTGGACATATAATAGTTCCGAATCGAATCTCTTTAGAAAGGAGGTCTTTTGTCTCAAAGTCAAACGACATTGAAGATTCCCTCTCTTCCTCGAAGTCGAATATTATTAGAAGCTTAGAGATAGGCCTTTAGTTCAATATGATAGGGTTCCACAAAAATACACTCTCCACTCACCACTTTGTGATTCCTATCGCATAAGGCAATTTTTTTCCCCAGTTCGCTCTGTTCACCTATTGACATAAAAAAGCTTCGGATGCCCATTAAGAATCTATTAAATTAGTCTTTGCTGGCTAACTCTTTACATTCCTTTTGAACAATATCAAAGTTCAAGTTGGACATTTTTGTTGTGCTTAAACTTTGCATTAACATGTGTCATTAGCTACTTCACAAGATTTCTCAAACACAACTTTGTCTATAATAGATCAAATTTAAATAGTATTTTGTATCCATTATCATGAGAGATAAACCTACCAAAATGGGTCATAAACACATTTCATATTTAATGACTTAAGTTGTTATATGAATTAATTACATTCAATAAAAGGTTATAAATGAATTAGATTGATAAAGTACAAAATAATATAACTGTTAAATGGGTTCAGAACTCACATGTATAACTCTCTCTTTACTCTCTCTCTCTCCTCCTCATTCAATCCCCACTCGTTTAATTCATGCTCACACACTAATCTAGGTATGAGTTTTTTTTTTTTATATTAGGTTAAATATATTAGTGTTTTAATAATATAAGTTGGTTCAAGTACGTGTTAGGTATGATTTAGATCGAATCCCTAAATTTATATTGTATGAAAATGGATTTATTCGGATCATTTACTTGATTTGATCCGTCCATTTGACTAGTCTAGCGAGAAGATTGAAATCGGGTCTTTAGGGCCTATTTGGCAAATTTTGTTTCTGTTCCCCAAAATAAAAATTTATGTTCTTTCGTTCTGAGGAACAAAAAAAAAATAGAAACACATTTAGTAAAACTTTTATTCTAGGAAACAATTTCAAAAAACAATTTTTCTATCTCCTCTTTTTTTCTTATCTTTCTTTTCTTCTTCTTCTTCTTCCTTTTGGTCGATCGCCAGCCTTCGCCATGGCCGGTGCCGGCCACCGGTTAGATGAGGGTCGATGACCTTGCCGGAGTGTCGCCGACCCCTGGAGACGCCGAGCCACGACGTGGTCGACCTTGCCTAGCCCAGGCAAGGCCAAGCCTTGTTGGCCAACGAGAGGCTCCACCTTGCCAGGCTAGGGCGAGGCTAACCTCATGCCGCCTGGGTGAGGTCAAGCCTTGTTGGTGGCCTCAGTGGCTAGGTGAGCCTCGTGAGGCCACCAACAAGGCTTGACCTCGCCCAGGTAACGCGAGGTCGACCTTGCCGGCTCAAGGCTCACCTGGCCACCAAGGCCACCGACGAGCTCGTCAGAGCTCACCCAGCCGGTTGCCGATGACCAGCCACAAAAAGAAAGAAAGAAAATAATAATAAAAAAAAAAGGAAAAATATTGAAAAATTAAAAAAATAATAACAAAATTATACAAGTTTACTAAATGCATTTTTATTCTTGGAATATAATTTTTTTGCAATTACTAAGCGTGTTCTTATATTCATAAATTATTCTCAGAAAAAAAAATATATATTTCATTAAAAAAATTTCTCCAAAATAAAAACGTTACCAAACGCATCATTAGCTACTCACGAGTCGAGATCGCACTACTTCAAAGTTCATGATTCCATTAACCGTGGTCGGTGCGATTGTTTCAGCATCACAAAAAGTGTGGAAACTGGAAAGTGCAAAGGAAGGAACTTCGCCATCTTAAAAGCCAATTTTCGATCGTTCCTATAAGCCCTCTCCGACAACTAGGCGGGAAAACCATGGCGGCCGTGAAAGCCTGCGGTCCGGTGCTGTCGCGGCCGGTGACCTTCGTGACCGGCAACGCCAAGAAGCTCGAAGAAGTCCGCTCCATCTTGGGTCAATCCATCCCCTTCCGGTCCCTCAAGCTCGACTGTATACTCTCGATCTCTCGATGATCTTCTGTTACTCGCCTTCCTCTTGAAATCTCTTATCCGGGTGTTCTTGTTTCGTCGTTCTAAGTGCCCGAATTGCAAGGAGAGCCTGAAGACATCTCCAAAGAGAAGGCTCGATTGGCTGCGATCGAGGTACACTTTCTCTTCTCCCAATTTTTTTTTTTTTTGGGTTTCTGTAACATGCTATTTGCTTATTTGCCCGGTGGACTTGATTGACTCTTTGAATTGGAAGGTCAATGGACCTGTGCTGGTTGAAGACACTTGCCTCTGCTTCAATGCCCTAAAGGGTCTTCCGGGTACGTCTCGATTTTTTGAGTGCTTGATGCCTTGGTGAGTAATTTATGGTACGACGGATTGTTCTGATCGATTTGTTTTCGGATTGATGTGCAGGGCCTTATATGTAAGTCGCTTTCTCTTGTTGTTGCTCTGCTATGTGAGGTCTTATTTCAAATTCTTGTTATTTCTAAGTATCTGGTTGTTTTGGTGCTCTGTTTGATTTTTTCTTTCTTTTTTGCTCTATTGCTTCCTTTTCTTAATTAGCAATGAAGAATTAGCTTTTAGAAATTTCTTGAATAATTTGAGAATAGCGGTGATGGTACGTTGTGCCTGTAAATCGGCACTTGTTTGGTGCTTTTTTAATTTTTTCCTCAATGACTTTGTAACTGTGGACTGTTTTGGAATTAGTTATTTCGAGTAGGGCATTGGAACAAATTGAGGGGTTATACTACTGATCGGTTTATTGTAGGATCAAAGTTTCTTATTGTTAAATTGGGATATTTAGTATGATAAGTTTATACTTGATTTTATATCTAATTAGGGCATTGCTGTCAATAATTGCTACTGCAGTAGTCATTTCTGCAAAGTAGTGTTTACATATTAATTGATGGAGGAGCAAACTATTGTGAGGCTGAAACAATCAATCAGATCAGTAAGAGACTGAGAGAAATAGAAAGTTCGGAGCTACCTTGACCTTCTGATAGACATTGAGAACTGGCTGAAGGGCTGCAGATTTGGATTCATTCTATTCCCTTCCAGAAACCAGTCTGAACTATCCCGCGCAAAATTTTGTTCACTCAGGAGCTTTAGCCAGTTTCTCTCTCTCCCGATTTATTTGTTGTCACTCTGCCGATGGTTGTTCTATGGAGGACAATACCCAAACAGGTCCCGAAAGAGAGTCATATTTAGAGAGGAGTGAAAAGGGTGTTTTAGTGTCACTCAGGAAAGATGGTTGCCTATATGATTATTTATGTGAGGTCATGCGCTTCGTATTATACATCAAGCATCAATTGAGTCTTAGTCTTATGCTGTCAGAACGAGTTTCGACAGCAGTTACTGCTATCATCCAGAAGAATTCTGTCCAACAATTGACCTAGTAATTCTTTCACCTCTGTCACTTTCTATCCTACAAGGGAAGTGTTGATCCCTTCTAGAATATTTAAGGGTCAAGGACATAACATATGCATACTTGGTTGGTGTATCAACTACATTCAAATTAGTATGCTTGCCCTCAAATTTAGGCAACTTATCTCAGAAATCTTTCTTCTTCTTTTTTTCCTTTTTTGGCTCTGGGACTGAGTTGGTGTGTGCAATGGTTGTATGAAGACTGGCGGATATTTTTATCTTTTAGCAAATGTCAATATCTACCACAAAGGTGCATTCTGACTTCTGCATGCCAAAAACTCCCAAGTGACAAACTAAAGCGAAAGAGCGAAGTGGTTGGCTGTAGTTGTTGGTTGTAGTTGTCTCTAGGTTCCAAGTTTTTTCCCTAAGTAATGTTTGCCTCAGAGTTTGAGATGACTTTTTGTCAAATGGTCGAGATCACTGGAAACTATAAACCTGAGTATAATCGAAGAAGAACGAGTCATAGCTCTCGAGATACACTGATAAATCACGATGAGTGCATTGAAAGGTCGCGATGTGCATTGGTTGAGAGTTAAACCAAATGACATTGATGTCTAACTGCCTTCTAAGAGTTGGAAACGATGTTTCATGAATATCCATTGCCTTTTTACAGTATGATGATGGTCAAATCTCATATTATGCTTGGAAAGAACTTTGCAGTTTGTGCTCACATAATTATTCCATCTCATTACAATGGATGTAGAAAATTTATCCTTCACTTTCCAGGCATCTGTTTGTCTATAGATCAGGCTGTATTCAGCAACTTTCCTGCGAAGAGTGAGGGAAGTGAAAGGGCTGGGGCTCCTTTGGATGATTGAACTTTATTCACCTGTTTCATAGCTCCTTTGGATAATATTTATAAGGCCTTGAGCCTAAAATTTTGAATTGGATTTAACAGGGATACTATGATAATGAGCTCTACCTGAAGCTGAGGCATGAGTATATAAAAAATATCAACAACTTTTTGAAGCAATGGTCAAAGAGATGCTTAAATATATTTGTTGGCTGGTGTATAGACTATGAAGTGCTGATACAGGACTGCTGCATAATTTCTTTAGTTTTCAGGACTAGCATGACTGATGAATGTGAGTGTTTCTCTATTAGCGCGCATTCCCCTTCCATATTCACTGATCCATTTGAGAGGATAGTTTAAATTCTTGACATCTGACGAGATGGCCTATATGCCTTCCCTCCCTCGCATCATGGACTAATTTTGTACCCTGAACTCTACTAACCTTGATCCAACCTCAATCAGTGCACTTGCATTCTCAAGTATAGGATGCTTAAGCGACTCAGATTCTGTGTGGTGCACTAACTTCTACCATGCACTTAAGAGGAATTGTCACTTCTGGTATGGGAGTCTGAGAAGCTACATGCACTTCTGCCCTTAAGTAAAATGGTGATTGGCCTCTCATACACCTTTGGCCTGATGAATAACCTTCAAAAGCACGGTTTCTAGCTTTTCTCTTCTTTCTTCCCTTCAGCTGCACACATATATACTAGCTTCTTCTGGCCTGCTAACTCGTCAGAAGAAGAAAAGTGGCCGTTTGTAGTCTTACTCTGACATATTAGGGTTGCTTCTGGTAAACATACCTGGGGAGCCGTTAGTTATTCTACTATGTACTTGGAGGAGTTGGGAGTGATGCAGTATAAGATGCTTTTCACACTCTCAACCTCAATCAGAATTGTAATTGGCCCCAGATGCAGTGTATAAGGTTACCTTGAAGAGCATTGATTTCAGACATTCACATCCTTCTTTCCCCTTATCTGCACACAAATGATCTATCTGACATGTTTATATGTTATTAGTCTGTCTCCTAGTCTCTGATAAATCTAGCCAAGAAAAGTTGTTTGTTATTCTTTTAGCTTTTTTTCTCCTTCCTTTCTAGTTAGGCAGGTTATATTAATGGTTGATTAAGTGAAAAAAATCTTATCGCTTTCATAGGTTACTGACTTCATTCTCTGAAAAATAATTAAATTTTGGAGTTTGCCTGTTCTTGGTCAACAGTAAACTGGATTGAAGATAGGAATTCTTTCAAAAATCGGATTTTGAATTTTTGAGAGTAAATCAGCTAGTCGCTGTTGGTATCCCTTGTCTTCTTGCACGAGATCTCTCCAAATGGATAAATCTTCACCAGACAACGAAAATGCATCAATCAATTTTCAAGTCATTAATTTGAAGCTTTAATCAGATTCAGGAGGGCCTTGCCAGCCTCCCTCAATTTTGTCTATCTTGGGGAAGCTCCCCCATCCAAGCACTAATTTTGTTTTGGAAAAATTCCAAATAAATGCCTAAATGCCATCATTTTTTCAAATAAGGATCTGAAGTGATTATATCGGTCTCAAAGAAGGGCTTGAAGTAGTCTCACCGGCTCGCCAGTCTACTAAAAATTTTGGCCAATTAGGGGTATTTTGGAAGTCCAAACACAATTTAAAATTAAATTTAATTATATTAATACTTTAAAAAAAAAAATTGTGGGGGTGGTGGGGAGTGGAACAAGCGGGAGGGTTGTGGCCACCGCCCCATCATCGGTGGGGCGGCAATGATGCTTGGTAGGGTCACTGGTGCTTGGGCAAGGGCCGGCAACCTCCACCAACTAGAGGGGAGGGCCATGGGAGAGGGTCACTGCCCCTTGCCCAACAACCCCAGACCTGGGCAGCGAGGTCCGAGGGCCCTGGGCGAGGGCTGCCAAGCTAGCGTGAGGGTCAGCGACCCTCGCCCAGATTGGGGCAAGGGTAGGCAACCCTTGCCCAAATCTAGGAGAGGGTCACTGCCCTCTCCCGTCTCTAGTGAGGACTTGGCCCTCCCTCACCTCTGGTTGGTAGGGGTTGCCGGCTGTCACCGCCGCCCCACCGGCGATGGGGTAGTGGTCCTCCTGTGTGTGTTTTCCCTTCTTTTGTTTTTAAACATTTTTACTTTTATTAAGATTTTTTCAAGAAAAAATAAGAAAACAAAAAAGAAAAAAGGAAAAATTTTAAAAAGACGAAATTACCCTTCACAACTAGTGAGTTCAGGCCCTTATTTGATATTGATATGGTCACTTTAGGTCCTTACTTGAAACAATATCCATTTTAGACCCTTATTGCATTTTGGTTCCTTATTTAGAATTTTTCCTTTCGTTTTTGAAAACCTCTTCCATATGTAGATGCAGAAGTTTTGAAAGTTCTACTAGTCACTTTACTATTTTCCTACGATATTTAATGCCAGTAAATAACAGATTTTTAATGCTTTGAACTATGTAACATGTATACATGTTACAATGTATTAATTGGGTTACTAAAATATCTTATTTTCTTTCTGTGATAATATCTAATTTATTAAATAAATCACACAGCAAGTGGTTTCTGCAGAAGCTTGGTCATGAAGGTATTTTTTTCCTTTGCTCCTTTCTGAATTATTTTGCCCCTGTTCTCTTGGAAGTGCTCATACATCTATTTTATGCCCTTTTTGTCTCACTACTCTAGGTCTTAACAATTTGTTGATGGCATATGAGGATAAATCAGCTTATGCTTTGTGCGCATTTTCTTTCATGAATGGACCTGATGCTGAACCAATCATTTTTCTTGGAAAGACTCCAGTAAGTTGCTCTTGTAGAAGACACCATCACACATTAGATTTCTTTTTCCGCAATTTTTTTCCATGCCTTTAGTCCTCTTATCTTAGCTACTTGACAGATTATGGAGAACTTAGTTATTCTACTACAACAGTTTGCGGCTTCCCTTGTTTTTGGTACTGAAAGGATTCCATGATGAGATAAAGTCCAATTTTAGGTTAATTTGAATGAGATCCTCGGTTTATGTGAGGTGAACCCGGGATTGCAAAGTACCTGATTATAATTCTACATTCTCTATAATCTTTTGTTAGAATAATTTTGAGAATTGCTCTTTATGTGAGAAGAATGAACTCGGGACTTTCGATCATATCCATGGTTAATTCTTAATCGATTTTTTTTTGCTCATCAATTACAATGGAGCTTTTCATATGCCATGATTGCTGTCCTTTGTCTGCTCCGCTGAATTGTAGAAATTTTAGTTGTGGATTGGTTCATTGCACTGATCTGACTTTTGTGGCCATCTCAGGGGAAGATAGTACCTGCAAGGGGACCCACTGATTTTGGATGGGATCCGATCTTCCAACCCGATGGCTACGAGCAAACGTAAGTTTTATGACCAATTCCTCTTTGGTTTCTGCAGTCTTGCCTATGTTAACGGTCATATTATGTGACCGGACTTTGATATGTTGTTTCTTTTTGTTATAGGTACGCAGAGATGCCCAAGGAAGAGAAGAATAAGATCTCTCACCGCTACAGGGCTCTTGCACAAGTAAAATCCCACTTTGCCGAGGCTGGTTACATTTTCCAGTCTGACCCATAAGAGTAAGCTTTTTATACTTCTGTAATGGCTATTTCTTGTACTTCTTCACTCTGTACTAGCAATAACATGCTGTGCAATTTATCTTTCCACAGTGGATGCTCAAGTGATGGAGGAGGAGAAAGAACAGAAAGGCCAGAGAAAATGTCAGGATCAATTGCCAGTGTTGCTTTTCCTGCAACTTTGTTAGGTGCAGTAAATCAGCAAACTGGGCTTTCATGGACATCATCTTTCAATAGCGTCTAGAAGAGATTGATCATACCTGCAATTGAACAAATTGTGCAAACATTGCTCAATTGCTTGCATAGCAAGCATCATGTATTGTCAAACTTTTTGGAAGTGCTTGACAAAACCCTGAAGCATCGTTTATATAAAATTACAAAAATATGAGCATAAAAAGTCTATATATGCTGTTGTGGTTAATTGCATCTCCTGGCAATACATGAACAACATGCAAGTATTGTCCTATTTCGGGATCATATTGAATCACTCTCTAGAAATATATTTGATACTGCATTACTGAAGAGCAAAACGTTGAGAGCATGAGTGGCTGATTGGAGTTTGAGAACATTCTTTCTACCAACACAGGAGGAACAAACCAGGGTTGATTTAATAGACCCCTCGACGTCTTCATGCTCAGTTTTGATGGTGAGAACATTTTTTCCCGAACCCAATTTGTATACAAATTATATAACTTTGGAGAAGTTTAGATAACATAGCCAACCGGATGTATTTTTTCACCTTTTTCTTGCAGCAATTGGGAAGCAGATATATAGTGAAATGAAGGTGACTTAGAAAGACTTGCAAGCAGGACTGTACTCTTCTTTTCTTTTTGTTTTCCTTTTCCTTGTCATCTTTTTTATGGCAAAATAGATCCTGAACTTCCTTTCAAGTGCAAACTTATTCGTCCTTTTTGTACCCTTTTGACAATTTTTGGTTCTTAAGCAAAATCTTGCAAGGAACAAGGACGAAATTTCAATTGATTTAGAGAAGGAAAAGAGAAAGATGTCAGCAAGAAGGTTCCCTGACAAGCTGTTTCCCTCCGAGCTGAGTTCGTTCTGTCTTTGGTCCAATCGAGATTCGTATTCTTCAACAGTCTTCAGTCCTAAACATAACGATGCGAGCCAGCTTTTTCGTTACGTAAAATCAGCACTCACTACTTGTTCCTTGTCTTGCCCCTTGTGGACAAGTGTACACATCTATACTATACACAATAGCAAAACGCGCAACCTCTGTTCACTTATATTATAACACTTTCATTGTTACTACACGGATTTCTCTGTATAATCACGCAAATTTGCTCTATAAACAAGCATCTGCACTCACTCAATTGGCAGGACCTTTTTCATAGCTTTTACATTGTAACCCTTTCAACTAGGGGTGATCGGTTCCCGGTTTGGTCCGGTTCCACCTCGGAACCGGGAGCATCGGTTCCCAAAATTGCGAACCGTGGACCGGACCGTTTGGTCCTAGGACCGGGAACCGGACCGAACCATCGGTTCCGGTCCGGTCCAACAAAATTGGCTCTACTTTTTTGCACTAAAGAGTGACCGCGTTCCGGACCGATCAATCCAATTTGTTTCTCGAGCACGTGCAAAATATTTAAACTTAATTTGTGTGATTCACAATTCACGTGTTTCACACTTAAATTTAACCATGAAGGTCATGAACAATTTGGCTAAAAGTTGTGCTTGGCTTAGATTTTATAGATAATCTCTCTTCTACTCTTTGAATGTTTAGTCGATATGGGACTTTTGGAGGCTTGAAGTGCCTCGTGAATCTTTTGGAGCCTTAGTCCCACATCGAGTAGAAGATGAAATTAATAATGAGATTTTTTCTATAAATAAAATAGTAACAAAAAGGGTTTTAATGGTCTCTTGGCCTCTTATCTCAAATTGCAATTTTAGTTGCAATAAGTTGTCATGTTTATATATTTTATTAATTCTATGTATATAAATTATATATAAAAAAATTTGGTTCGGTCCGGTTTGGTCCGGTCCGGTCCGGTTCCCACCTTAGAACCGGGAACCGGACCGACCGGCCACCGGTTCCAAGATTAGGAACCGGGAACCGGACCGCCGACCGTGAGAACCGCCCAAAACCGGCCGGTTCGGTCCGGTCCGGCCGGTTCCCGGTTCGGGCGGTTCCCGTTGCACACCCCTACTTTCAACTGTAGAAGAGAAACTATTTCTCTTCGCATTTGTATCCCGAAGTTCTTTGTGAGTTCTCTTTGAACAAATCATTTATCATTTCTTATGTAATTCTCTTATCAATTTAATACCACCCCTACCACCTACATGGTTGGTTTATTCATAATTTCTTTTGTAACTTTCTTGTCATCTTAATATCAGTTCCATCACCTATATGGTTGGTTTTACGTTATGTTTAATTGCTTTCATTACATTATATATCATCTTTGCTTTTTTCTTATTTACATCCATTCGTGAATCATCTTACTTTCAAAATTAATTGGCAAATCATTTACACTGCACTTAACATAATAATACCTCACCATCGAACTCTATATTCTATATAGATCTTTTTCATTATTGTGATTTTAGAGCCTGAGGATCTAAATCTAAACTAAAGAGAGAAAATATACTAAGATCTGGGGTTTAAAATATCACAACCAGAATAATAATAAAAAAGATTTACATAAAATATAAAGAGTTCCATGGTGAGGTAGATTATGTTAAATGCAGTGTAAATGAGTAGATTAAAATGAAAGTAAGATTATTCATGAATGAATGTAAATAAGAAAGAAAGCAAAGGGAATATATAAAATAATAAAAGCGATTAAACAAAAAGTATAATCAACTTATAGGTGGTAGAATTGATAGTAAGATGATAAGAAAGTTACAAAAGAAATTATGAATACACCAACAAAGTAGGTGGTAGTACTAGTATTAAATTGATAAGAGAATTACATAAGAAATGATAAACGGTCAAAGAGAACTTACAACGAACATTGGGACACAAATGCATAGGAGAATGATTTCTCTTCTACAATTGTAAGTGTTACAATGTAAGTGTTCTACTCTGAAAAAGTTTAGGATTGAGTGGATACAAATGCTTATATATAGAGCAAATGCGCATGATTATATAGTGATTATCCGCATGGTAACAGTACAAGGGCCACGGTAAAGTAAACAGTGAATG
Organism: Eucalyptus pauciflora; assembly: GCA_007663325.1. Lineage (NCBI taxonomy): Eukaryota > Viridiplantae > Streptophyta > Magnoliopsida > Myrtales > Myrtaceae > Eucalyptus > Eucalyptus pauciflora. The sequence goes on from VMYD01000388.1 coordinate 3,634,545, forward strand.
CGTGTTATTGGATAGTGTTTTTACTGCCTTGTTTTGCTACTGTATCGTTGCCCGTGCTACCGCAATCTTGATATGCCATCTGCTCCGATTGATATTATTCTTCTTCTAACAAATTGATCTTATAGCAACAACACTGTAAGAAAATATGACAGACAAAAAACTATTCGATCATTGTGGCAAAATTATCGTACGATGTAGCAGCACGCGTACTTACTGTTCACTTTTACTGTTATTACATGGCTGTCACTGTATAATCACCCGCATTTGCTCTATAAATAAGCATCTGCACTCACTCACTCCGTAGAACCTTTTTCAAAGTAAAACGTTCACATGGTAACCCTTAAAATTGTAGAAGAAAAACCCTTCCCCTTTGCAATTATATCCCGAAGTTCTTTGTGAGTTCTCTTTGAACAATTCGTTTATCATTTCCTATGTAACTTATATATATAGACACACACACACAAGGTTATTTCTCAAAGCTTCATGAACTCATTATGCTTATATGGAGACGTGTGCTCATTGAATTGGATAAGTAGGTATGTATTGAACAGGAGCGTGAAGGGGGCCTCTAATGGTTCCACGGGGGCTCAGTCTCTGTCGCAACGCCTTGCAACCTAATGCATTTTTTCTACATGCACAATTTTTCTAAAACAGAATTACTTAAAAGTGCTTAATGCACATTACAGATTTATAATTGTGATCCAGTGGGTTTTTTGATGTAGTGTTTTAACCACATTATAGAAAACATCAAGAGTGCAAAATAGATAGTAGCTGCAATTTCTAACATGACTCGCAAGAGAATCGCTAGGATGAACTCTTAAGTCAGAATGATACAACCATGAATAGGTTGGAACCGACGTGACATGTCTTTGGTAAATAAGTGAAACCCCCATTCTAATGGACAAACCGTCACGCAATTTAGCCGCCATACCCTAACGAGTAAGGCAACATGACACACTACGAAATGTGGCCCTAAAAAAACATTATTTCCTTAGTATTGAGGGGGCGGAAGCTAATATACACCCCCAAATGGGGTGGGGGTGGGCAATAAGTGTGCTAAATAACTTAAATTAGTTCATGGGTGATTGGGAAAGTTACACATGAAATGACTCCAAATGCGATGTCGGCCAATGCAACATGTCGTCATAAATGCATGATGCATGGTGCTGTGTCTAAGAAAGCTCCCAGAAAGTCCTGAGCTTTGAGGTCCACGGCAATCCCCACCACCCAACTTTGCACATGATCATCGCATACCATGTGCAACGGTGGGGAGGACATGATGTATGTGTGGGGGGCGATGGGGTCCATGTCATGTAGGTACGGAAAACCCCTCACATGCCATGTGGGGCCACATGGTCACATGCATGGTCATGTGACATCCACATCTTCCACGTCAACCAGGACTAACCCCATTCAAATCTCCTCCTCCTCCTTTGTGGCAGATAGATTCAATCCCAATGACCTTGGTAGGAGATTGTCCATCTCATAACGTTTGGCTTAAGATTGGATAAAAGACCTTTTCTTCGATTCTCCAAAAAGTAGCTGCTTCCACGCCGGGGATTTTCCGGCCAAAAGCTGGTCGGAATGACTACATTGATATACTTATTAGGAAGCTTTAAAATTGAATTGGCATTCAGATGATATATATAAGATCTTTTTATTGGTAATGATTCTGTACATCCTCTAGATCTATTAGGCAATTCGATGATCCTTGTGATGCACGCGACACGAAGGGAACCAGTATCGAGCAATCAGGCATGTTAGGTTAGCATTCATCCTCAGACAGTTCATTTTGCCCCCTATTTTGGTCCCCGGCTTGCTAGTTGGTCAAGTGAAGTGAAGTCATATCCACTCTTTTATTTCTCTTTGCATGGCCAAACGAAATTACACGTCGCTTTTGGGACCCCCAAAAATTAAATAAATAAAAGAGTCTTTTTAAAGTGATTCGGCCAAAAAATAAATAAATTACAGTCTCAAAATTTACCCTAGTGACCACACTTCCAACTTGGAAAGGGGAGATGGGGGGTTCGAATCCCCACCTTCTCAGGGGGGATTGGGGTGAGGACGAATTAATTTCAAGAGTGGGTTTCGACTCTCACACCCTACAAGGAGGCAAAGCAAAAATCTAGGAGTAGGCGTTAGAATAGGCGTAGAGTAGGATCGACAAAAAAAAAGAAGAAGGTTAAATGACATCAATTGTACTGTAAATTTAGGGATGATCGCATGTGCTCTTGAATTCCTAATGTTCATACTTGAAGTGCACTTGAATTTTTAAAGTTTCCAATCGTGCAATTAAATCCCGAAAATTTGTAAAATATTTTTGCAATCGAGTATCTCTATTAGATTCGTAGATGGTTATTTTATTTTATTTTTTTCATCCATAGCCGTTTCATATTATCTTGAGGACATCTAGCGCTACTTACAAAAAATTTGCAACTTCATTGCACTATAAATATAAGTTTTAGTATTTCTTGTACATTTAGGACATATTTGATAACCCGCCAATTCCTCATTATTTATGTTCTTTTGTTCCTCGGGAAAAGAAAAAGAAAAGAAGAATAGAAATCTATTTTGTAACATTAGTTAATTTTTCTATTCTCAGGAACAGATGGACGGCCAAGAAATAGATTTGTAATAGAAATAAGAAGTAGAAAAAAAAAAAGTTACTTCTTTGCTCCGTGGAGCAATTTCTGAAACAAGCCACTCTCTCTCTCTCTCTCTCTCTTCTTTTTTTCTTCTTCCTCTTCTAGCCCGTCATTAGCCCTTTGCTAAGGCTCGACCTTGTTGTGGTTGGGCGAGATCGAGCCTCACCCAGAGGTAGCCTTGCCCAGCCACCATGAGGGTCTTCCAAGGTCGGCGAGGTCGCTAGCTAGAGGAGGAAGATGATGAAAAAACAAATCTCATAAAATTATTACAAAATTAAAAAAAAAAAAATCCATGTCACAAAAAATATGAGTATCATACCACCACATTCCTATACTTTTTTAATTATGAGAATAAAAATTTTATGCGGTTATCAAATGTGTTCAAAGCTCGGAAACTCGTTGAGGAACAAAATAGAAATTGTTTCCAGAAATAGAAATAAAGGCGGCCTTATTCATAAGGGTCAATACCCTTAAAAACCATAAACTGGTACACTTGTGACAAATTTATCCCAAATTAATTTTTTGACCACCAAAAACCCTAAACTAGTATACCTTTGACAAATTTACCAAAAACTAGTATACTTGCTACAAATTTACCCTCTGTTAGTTTTCGTTAAATTTTATTATCAAATTATTAAATTAAATGACATGTGACAGTTGACTAGTATACTAATTTGGGATTTTACTCTCCGTTTGTCACAGTTTATAATTTTTATGATTTTTGTGGTATTAATCCAATTTAACATGGAGTATATTTGTTATAAATGTACCAGTTTTGGATTTTTAGTGGTCGAATAAATTAGTTTGCGGTAAATTTGTCATAAATATACTAGTTTAGGGTTTTTTATAATCAGTGGGGGTAAATTTGTCACAAGTGTACCAGTTTGGGGTTTTTCATGGTAAAAAAAAATAGTTTTGGGTAAATTTGTTACACATGTATCAATTTGGGGTTTTTCAAGATATTAACCCTATTCATAACATCAAACAAATTCTCGGAAAAATGGTAGATTTGATGGGCATGAATCGACAACCATAAAGAAAGAGTGTACTGAAATAGCATCGCTTGCATTGCTAATTGCAGCATCACCTGCAAATCACATTGTCTTACAAAGGCTCGAATTCACACTTGCATTTTGCATACTATTGCTTCGTACCATCGTACCTATGAAGGATAGACTGCAGAACTCTTGAGCACATTCACTGTAAGAAAATATTAGGATCCGATGGCTGCGACCAAGGGGACAGACAGACACGAACACGACACATGCACGCAAACAAACGAGTCGACGAAGACAGAAAAAAGCGAGGCAGCTAATCGAAGACAACGCTTCCGCACCAGCTCCAACTGTGGCACTTGCTTTCCCTTCCGATTGAAGCAGGCCGAGGTTGAGAATGCGATGGATGGCCATTGCGATGGACTGGGTGTAAATTGCTACACTCAAGTCGAAAACATTCGAAACGAATGTGAACTTCCTTTTCAGTATCTTTGCGGTATAGAGAACGGGTGTGTCCTGTACTTAGACCGTTAGGCGTATGATTATATACCAAGAATTGGAAAAGTGCCCCCTTCCGAGGCTAGCAAGCGCGGTTGGGGTGACAGGGGAGAGCACCGGCGCCGGAGGTTATGGACCCAACCATGGAGGAAGACTTGGCCCCAAGGCTGGAGGCTCGGGCGTAGCTGGCTGACGCCCCAGCCCCCGACGGAATGAAATAGGCGCCGTTCAGCAGGAGATCTCCCTCCGACCTCCAGTTCCAGCTCCTCCACTGGCTCGCAGCAGTGTCCACCCTCTTGGTCACCTGCATGATATGGCCATTACAGGTCACTTATTGCGCGAGTTTCGTCGCAATTTGCAGCGGCATTTAGTTGCCACAGGCGTATGTTACATTAGCTAGCTCGATCCATATTTATGGAGGCATGCTAAACTGGCCTTTCGACTGGCGGGTAGATATCATACCTCTTTCGCAAAGGGGTTGACTGGGGCGGCATATCGGTTGCCCTGGCTGTTGATGGTGGGTTCGGCGCTTCCGCCGATGGCATACATTTCCCAGTGAGTGTAGTCATTGTTCACCACATGAAAGTAGCCATGTCTGCACCTGCATATTGGATGAGATCATTCAAATCTTCCGTCAAAATCGACACCACTCTGCTAGGAATGGCGGCCGTCGGAGAAAAACTGGAGAAAACATTAACCGAACGCGAGGCCGTGGCCATTGAAGGCTGTACCGATCTTTTTACCTCGGCATTCTCTGGATCAGTCCTTCGCCAAAATGGTTGAAAGCGATGGTCACTTGCATCAACTTGTCTCTCGTGTAAGAATCGCTATGACCGAGCAGAATCACCTTCATCCATGAGAACATGAATCCGTCAATAAGCCTTGCGATTGTATAAAGGATGTGTCGATTTGTTAACCCGAACTCGAGACGATAAAACAGCTCGACGCACCTCGTTGTGGTGGGTGAAATGGTTGTTGGAAACAGTGATCGCGGTCGAGCCCATCACGGCATCAACAAGGCCATCCACGCAATTGGAGAGAGAGTTGTGGTCGACCCAGATGTGGCTCGACCCGAAGATGGATATAGCATCGCCGTCGGCTATGGTCCGCCAGCCGAAGTGGCTTGGCGAGCTCCTGACCATGGCATTGCCGGTGGGCTTGCAGTCGTGGATGTGAAGGCCGTGGATGATCACGTTAGTGACGAACTGGATCGTGATGCACGCCCTGTTCGCAATGTGGACATTCGACCCGCGCCCGTCGATGGTCTTGAAGCTGTTCATGATCAGCTCCTGCTTCAGCTGAATCACCATGTCGCGCTTGAACACGATCCACAGGGGCTCGTCCTGGATAACAGCATGCCTCAGCGTGCCAGGCCTCGGGTTAACTGGGTCGTCGTCGCCGGGGTCAGTCACCACGTAGATTCGCCCGTCACGACCGCCGATGGCGTTCCTGCCGAAACCGATGCCGCAGTCGGCGAGGCGCTTGCGGTTGAGGTGCCAGTTCGGGTCGCAGCGCCAGCAGTCGTCGATCGGATTGCCAGTCCCGCAGGAGAAGAAGCCCAAGTTCCTCCTTTCCGTGCTGTTCCTGATGATCCTATCAAAACCAAACCAAGTCAAGCTGCTTTCCCAAAACACTCCAATCAGTCAATTTTCAATCACAGCTTCTTCATACATCAACGTGGACTCATCCTTTCACAGATTCTGCATTCACAATCTCGCTAATTCAGTATAAATCGCCAACCGACAGCGATAGATAACGACACCGACGCAACGTTTTCAGACAAAGAATTGAATCTTTCTGTGACATCACGGTTCTTGGACATAGCATTACACCAAACAAGCGACGGAAAATCCGTCCCTTCACAAAAACAAATCGGGGTTTCGATTCGGTCAGCGCAATGGACAGAGGAAACTCTGGCTTCATTTTGGAAGTTCAGCAGAAACAGACAGGGCACTTTTATTGCTCCTTTCGGAAACGTATTGCCTAAATTGTCGCGTATAGTCACATTTGAACAGGGAATCCGATAAAAGACACTTCGGTGCCAAAGCTCTCACATGGCATCCGATGCTGGTCGGTATCGGATCGATGGTCCCCACGAAAAGCTTAAGCTCTATCTAGCGTCTGGAAACATACAACATCGAAGAAAGATTGAGAGGGAGCGGAAGGAAACTCACCCGTCGACCATGGAAGCAACCTTCTCCGGGTCGTCGACCGCTTGATCGTTCAGGCGATCCGCCTCCTTAGAGCTGCGAAAAGCAAGTCAGATATTTCTGAGATTTCGACGGCACGGCATCGCCGGTGACAATTGCTAGTTAATGTCCATGTCCATCAAACGACCACCGAATAAATGCACTGTTTTGTACTAACGTTCCGTTCTGGTTGCTAGCAAGGACAAAATGTCGACGTACAATAATTTTGGAAATGTAAAAAAGAAAAAGAAAAAAAGAAGCAGATCTTGAAAATTAAGTTCCTATTCTGTCGGTGAACCTAGTCTTCTGAAGCACAAGAATGTTAGCTCACTGTATGAGCGACACGGCCGACAAAACTAATGGCTCGCTCGAGCTGAACAAACTTATCGAAGCCATCGAGGCGAAATCGAGACAGTAATTTCTCGGGTTAATGGTGTCGTCGAGTCATCGAAACTGGAAACTAGTGTTTAGATTGCGGAATTTTCTTAAAGCCCGGTCGAGCAAGTGCGCAATGCAGTTACCTCGATGACGCCATGGACGAGTAGTTTGAGATCGAGCTCCGGAGCACTCCCGTTTCGAGGTTCCTGCAATTCAGAAATTTGAAAAGAAAAATTAAGTTTTCCGGAATCCGAGTTTTCACCGATTGAGGATTCGTTGGGAGCTAGAGCTGCCATTAAAGCACAATGCAATGCAAGTCATTTTTCATGGCTAGTTTCGCATCGACAAGGGGGAGAGGAAAAAGAAGGAAAAAATCTCAGGTGGTCCAGAGAAAGAAAAGAAGGAAAGAGAGCACTAAAGTGAAGGCAAGGTGCCCTGTTGAAGCTCGCCAGAGAGCCATTAATGGAGTCGCTCGAGCACTGAATGAGGAGACCTGAATACTTAAAAAAAAAAAAAAATCTTGAAAAAGGAACAGGGATACCGGTTAGAGATCCTGCAATGTAGTATAAATTGTCCGAGCGAAGCAATTTTTACGCGAGGCTGCCAATTCGCACCGTGCAATCATCTCGTGCGAGTGATCTCATTGGCATCCATTTGTCTAGTTAATGAAAAACAGAACAAATTCGGTTTGAAGTCGTGATAATTTGCTTTTGTCGAGTCGCGTGGATCTCGGGTTCTTGATCAAACGTGTCGCAGATCTCTCTCTTCAGCAATCCCGAATCGTATGATCACGTCGCGTCGGGACTGAGCTGTGTGCTAAAACAGAGCAAGACACTGTCCTCCTGTCAAAAGGGGTTTAGGAACCGAGAAAATCCGGGTTTTTTCGCTGGCTTTTCGGAGCTTCCCCCTCATCCACGAAAACGCAAGTAATGCAGATGAACTACTCCGATATTTCCAGCGGGAAATCAAACTGCCAGAGCGCAGACCCTGAAATGCCCTGTTTCTAAATGCACATGCGGGAATGTAGAAGAAGAAGAAGAAGAAGAAGAAGTACTCGGATCGAGACAAGTCGCGGGCGATCGCTGCTCCAGACATTGCTCCGGCGACCAGAAAGACAAGAACCACCGTGCTCAGCCGACACGAGGCCCGACATGGCGCGACCATTTTCGCTCGGCTCTGTCTCTGTGCGGATCGAAGATGCAGAGGACAATGAAGTGAATGAAGGATGAGTACTGAGAGGAAGGATGAGTAATGACGCAACAAAAAGGAGCGCTTTTTATAGAACTTTTTTTCCAAATAATATATTTTCTTCCCACTGTTCCAAAAAGGAAATCTTAATAATTGTTCCTTTTCTTTTATTTTCTTTTCGTATTTTTTTTCAATGTAAATTAGGGTCTTAGGTTATGACCCTGATTCAAAGTACATTTATGAAAGGTGCTTCGATACACAATAGTCACTTCTCGCCGTGTGGGTAATTTGGCTCGTTGTATCAAATAAAATAAATAGCGTGGCATGAAAAACAAAATTTGTAGGGTAAGGCCCTAATTGGAAGCCGAGTATTATACTATGTCCGGCTTTGAAAATGAAAAAAAATCATAATCATACATATATCTTGATATAAAAGTTGTATTTAACGAATACTTTATTATAAGTGGGAAGCCTTAGGGATATTCGACAACAAAAACTCCTCTTAATTTTGAGGAATTGCAAAGTAACATTGTAGAGGACGAATTGGGTATTTTGCTTCTCTTTTCTATATTTTTTTAGTGATTAAAAACAAATTGTGAGATTTCTTTTTTTATTTGGTGGTATTGGTAAACTAAGTTAGTAACCCTAACACCCTTAACTACCCCCATTTACTTCCGTAACCGCTGTCAACCTCCCCCATTACAATACCGGCTCACCGTTCCGGGTCAGCATCGGACACGAGGGGCAGGGTGTAGATCGGGTAGGATTTTTAAGGGTCCGCTTTTTGGTGTAGCAAGTCGATTGCGATTGCGACGCCCACGTGACATGAATCGCAAAGAATCTTGCCATCGAATTTTGAAAGGATTTGATGTCTATGCACTTGTTTCTCCATGTATCGTTGCCATGTTTTTATGACCGTAGCGCCTTAATGCAATATGGACAATCGCCCTGAAGAAGAGCTCGAAATGAGACTGAATCGAGCTGTTTGTGAGTAGCTCGGACTCGGCTCGACGATTAACTGGACATTTAAAAATCGATGAAGCTCCAATCAAATGCTAAGAACCGACTATGTGGTTCGAGTCAAATTCGAGCTTGAGATTGTATGAGATCAAATCGGCCTAACTAGGAGTTGAATGGGAGAGATTGCGCAAAACTTGTGCCCGAAGTTGAGCCATGCCGTCTCGTTCGGATCAAAGTGTTGGAGATTAAACCCGGTACCACATAGTTGCTTTCAATTTACATGAATCTATGGCCAAAAAAAATTACATGAATCCCCCCACGTCTTTCCAAAATCTCCCCCTTGATCCTACCCACTTTTTATATGTTTATTTATTTATTCAACATAGTTTCCTATGTGTGAAATTGTGAAAATAGTTTGTTAGGTTCCTATGCCTAGCGAGAGTTGACTTCTTAACATGTGTAATTGAGTCATTACCAAAAAAAAAAAACTTAGTTAACCGTTTCTAGAAAAATCAAATTAGGCAATACAGTAAAAAATGGGACTCAAATCATGAACTCCCTCATCACTTATATTCTCTTTTTTTTTTCTTTTTGTATTATTCTTACCTATATGTATTAATTTTGATCCCCAAACTCACCAATCGCAGCTCAGTCCCACTATCTAAAAGTCGAACTGTGGCCCCCTCAAGTTTTTTTTTCTATTTTTTAAGTAATTAATTCAGGGAAATCTATAGTTGATGCCTTGATGGACGAGTAAGAAGCACGTGAGTAGACGCAAGAATTGGGAAAAAAAAAACACGTAATAACATGCATGGCATTACATCAAATACAGAAAAGTGAAAATTTTTTTTTAAAAAAAACTGCTTTTTGCCCGAAAATAGAAAGATGGAATTGATTTTAATCACTTACTTATATTATATATATAAACACCCCCACATAAAAGGGATGCTATCAAGGATGACATAAATTGGGGTCTCTAGCTAATTTCTTAGGGTTTGTGCTCAAAACATTGCTTAGATAAAATGTCATGGTGGGCGACCCATGTTCCCCAACCATCCAAATTGGGCACATGCAAATCGACTAGAACCACACAACGTACATGCAAATGGGTTCATCACCAAAGCCATGTTGGCACTCAAAAAAAATACCAAAATTATTTTTTAGATTAATATTCAATTGATATTTTATTTTATTTTATTTTTTTGCTTTTGTGTGAGTTCACTTCTCCCTTGGGTTTGTGGATTAGGCCTTATCTTCTCCAATTGCGAAGCTGGGTTTTTGCCAATTGTTGGGATAATGACAATCCATCAACCAAGCCATGTGAGGAACCATGTGCCTCCTGTATACTCCCTTGGGCTACAATCAATCACATCACTCCCTCTCTCTCTCTTTTCTACTTCCCCTTCTGAAGGTCCCTTCCTTGTCTCCGTCCTATTTATGCACTTTCATTTCCCACTTTGCTACGTTCCCTCGAGGTACCATGAACGTACTTGCATCTTTCTGTGCAACTAAATTAACGCCATTATAGTTTAATTAAAAGATTAAACACCACATTTCACATTGTTACAGCGGTTAATTGGTCCCTGGGGTACCGTAAAATTGCTCTAGCTTTTTTTAAATTGAAATCGGTCGTCACGCAAGGTTTTCCTAATGTGCCCTGAGACCTCGTTCCGTGGTGGAGGTGACACATTCGCGGTACCGATACTTTTAACGTGGCGAATGAGTATCGCATTTCGTGGGAACGGGTCCTCACATGGATGTCTAGGCAGAAATAAAAAAGGTACATAATACTTTGGCCATCGATTGCGGGTGTTTTTTCCATGTGGGGGAGGCGGTGGTTGGCGTTAGGAAAGTCCCCGCTGTTTCCCATAAAGAACAGACAGTTCAATGCCACACGTACAACTAATTAAAGAGGGTTTCCACGACTTTCATTCGAACCAAGAAGAAAAGAACAAGAAGTTTCAGACGGCAAATTTCGATGTTCTCCAACACTTGGAAATTGATTCCTTATGAACGGTGGTGCGGACGAGAGGAAAGGAACCTGTGGAATGAAGGGACTTTTGATAAAAGCTCATTATGGAAATCATAATTAGCTGAAGAATCATGAGGGAAATAAAAGGACATCTGTTTGATTTAAAATTGCTTAGTAATTTGCCCACGTAAAAGACCGCCACCCTTCGTATATTTAGTTTCTAAAATTTCTAAAATGTCATTAATGATAAACCGAATCTGTATTTGCTCCATTAAATTTATAGTTGCTACTTCCAATTTTAGACAGATATATGCTATTTTCTCTCCATATTTTTACCAGCCATTTTTTACCTTAATATTAGGGTCCGTTTATTTCACGGAAAATATCACGTTTCCGAAAAATATTTTTTAGGAAGTCATTTTCCAAGAAAATAACTATATTTTCTAGTCCGTTTTTTATTTTGTTCGGCTGAAACTTGAAATTTGAGTGGAAAATATTTTTAATTGTTCGTTTTCTAATTTGATTTTTTGGGAAAAATTACCCAAAAAAATTAATTTATATATATTTTAAAAAAGTGAAATTTTAATTATTTTTATTTTTAAAATCGATTTTTTATTATTTTTAATTTTTCTTTTTTCCTTTTTCTTTTCCTTCCTCCTTCTTCTTCCTCCTCCTCCTTCCTCCTTCATCCTCCGCCATCGCATGCCTCGACGTGGCTGGCTACTCGGCGACCAACCAAGACCCAATCACCAAATTTGCCAAGCTTGAGGCTCGGCCGATCTAGGCAAGCAGCGTCCTTTCGCCTAGATCGGCCGAGCCTCGAGCTCGCTGACCTTGGTGGAGCTCGAGCTTGCTTGGATTGGCCGAGCCGCGAGTTGGCCGACTCGATCCAAGCTAGCCAAAGCTTTGCCGAGGCTGGCGAGCTCAAGCCTCGCCCTCATCGAATCTAGCCTTGGGTAAGGCTGGAGTTGGGCTATGGCCGGTCGTCGACTGTTACCGTGGCCGACGGCTAAGAAGGAAGAAAAAGAAAACGAATTAAAAACCCAATTTTAAAAAGAAAGAAAGAAAGAAAAAGAAAACATAAAAATAAAGATGAAGAGGGAAAAAAAGAAAATAAATAAATAAATAATAAAAAAGAGGAAGAGGAGAAGGAGGAAGTGAGGGCTTATAAGAGTGTGAGATAAGAGAAATCAAAAGTGGAAAACATTTTCCCCTAGTTTAAAAGACATTTTTCCTTTCATGAAAAATATTTTCTCAAAGCAATTCATTTTCTATGAAACTAATGTCGAAAAATTCAGAAATTTTTTTCTCAGAAGTTATTTTCCGTGAAATGAACGGAGCCTTAGTATATTCTCATTGATGAACCTTAGACAATTCTTGCCTTTTTCTTGTTTAGGACATTTATATGTACTTTGCATATAAGGAGGAAGTTAGCCTGTTAGATCAGCAATTTGAATGTATTTTGGTTCATATAATACATCACCGGAAACGTTCCCGCATACAAGACATTATTATTGAAAAAAAGCATAGAGAAAATATTGATCATGAGCACAAAAACAACTTGAAGTATCTAACGAAGCTATGAACCTTAATAAGCCCAAGAGCCTGTACCTCGTATGTCCTATCTTAGTCCAGTTGAACATACGATAACCATATAACTAAAGAGGGCCCAAAACAAAAGTAACTCAAGTAACATGGATCTTGGGCTTATAATGGTTCCTAGCTTCGTTAGAATGGGCTATTCCACTTGGAAAAGGCCCAACCTCAGAATAAAAAGAGAACAGAAAAGAAGAAATTTGCAGCCTTTCTTTAGACATGTATCCACTATATTTTCCAGAATCTACATCTCATATCAAATTAAATCTGTTGTTCATAATTGTTTATTTTCTAACAAAAAGATGTCAAATTAGTACTTCAACAACAATCTTCCACATGATGGGGAGAATGCGTAGACAATAGACTACTGATTCGACTTATTTGCGAAGGGAGTGAGGTTTAGCTGCTGTCGAACAATAACATCGGCATTGTTGTCTAAGGCATGGCGGACTAAATAACGAGCCGATGAAAATTGCTTTCTTTTTGCCAATGGAAACGCAAGTTGTTGGCCCTAATCAATAACAATTATTTGAACAACGCGTTTAGATTGTGTTCAGCTAGATAAGCCTGCCCGGCCATTTAGATTTGAACTACTTTAAAAGCTTCTCATTAGTACAATTATTCTAAAGTATGAGGATAATTTTCCAAAAAATCCTAAACCTATTGTATGACAAGCTAATGCAATTCTAGACCTTTCAATCGTGCAATCTAATTTTAAATATTTTAACGAATTGTCAATATAATCATTTCAATCAATTTCGGTAGAAAAGCCTCTAATGTGAACACCGACGGTCCCACATGGCATAGATAGTGTTGACGTGGATGATTTTTGCAAATTTTTTATATTTTATGATTTTTTATTAATCTTTTATTTTCTTTTATTTTCTTTTTTTTAACACAAGGTCAGCTCTTGGGCAAGGGCTGCAAAGCCCTCTCCTATAGCGAGGATCACAACCCTTGCCAGTTGCTAGGGATAAACATAGCTCTAGAGTAAAATCAGAAAAATGAGAATCGGTATAATTCCAAGTTCTAACGAGACTAGTTTTAATTTCCAATTCCATATTTTTTGGAACTTATACCATAAGGTTCAATTCTTATTTTTCAGGTAAGAACTAAATCGGAACCTACCAAATCCTAAAATAGAATAATTTGTGTGCAAACTCCACTCCAGCTTTCAGCATGTACTCCTCCCCTACAGTCCACACCTCCTTATCAAGGGTACCTGCATTCAAAGGTTCAGAGCATATGTCAATATTTCCAAAGGCTGGTTCTTTCTTTTCCCTTTTCTTCTAGCAATCTTCGTGCCATCGCTTGGTTTTAGCAGGCTCGCATTCCTCACTTTTGCTTCGTGCATCTTGATCCCGTTTGCCACATGCTGTAATGATTAAACATGATTCTTAGATCGGTTATTGGCTAGTGCTCATCATGACTCTGGTACTTACGCAATCGCTTGTTAATTCCTAAACATTATAAATAAGTGTATTAAAAGTTTTAAAATTTATCATGAAAGTTAAAACTTTTAAAAAATACAATCAAATCTTAAAACTTATTAAGAAAGTGTAATCGAACTCTAAAACTTTCAAAGTGCAATTAAGTATTAAAATTTATCACGAAAGTATAATCGAAAACTAAACTTTCAAAAAGTGCAATGAAGGACTAAAACTAATCACAAAAGTATAATTGAGTTATAAGATTTTCAAAAAACACAATCAACTGAAGGACTTAATTATATCAATTTGATAAGTTTTAGGACTCGATTGCACTTTCTTGATAAATTTTAGAACTTGGTTGCATTTTTTGAAAGTTTTAGAACTCAATTACATTTTCATGATAAGTTTTAGGATTTCTAATAATATTATGTATGTAGATTCAGTCTTTGCTAGAGACAGGGAAGTCTCGGTTCTTTTGTTTCTTGTAACCAAACAAAGCAAGATCCCAATGCACTATATCTGAAGTGACCAAGAAGATATTGGGTGGTCCGGGACCGCCACGTCAGCGTGGTCCCGGACCACTCACGCGGCACCACGTGTGAAGGGAGGGGACAAAAAAGAGAAAGAGGAGAGAGAGCGTCAGAGAGGTGCCGGTTCCGGTCCTTTGTCCCCCTCCCCTCACACGTGGCGCCGCGTGATTGGTCCGGGACCACGCTGACGTGGCGGTCCCAGACCACCTAATATTTTCTCGAAGTGACCTGATTGTTGCTCTTAGGTTAGTCTTTAAAGCATGAGGAGTCTGGTTTTTGCCTTTTGAGACTTTGCCTGACATGACTTGCTCAGTACACTTGGAGAGACAAATAATTTCTTAAACTACACCATAAAAGTGGCAATTCGGTTGTTCCATGAGCAATCTGTCATATTCCAGGTAAAGTTTTGGGCATGTGCATAAATGTCATTGTACCCTAGATTATATACCAACGCAAATCAGGTCTTGAATAATCTTTTGACCTTGTTTTGAACTCGTTATTATTTATTTTATTTTATGTGCTCATCTTTTATGGATTGCATCTTTTATGGATTGTTGTTATCAAGAAATGAGAAAATTTCATTTTTGTTGTTGCATTCACTTTCATTTTGCTTACTTAAAAATAAAATAAAAGAATGAAATTAGTTGATTCCCTAGTAGACATTAGAATCACTCCGGTAACAAGATAGGTTCCAAGTTCCACTGTAGGTTTTTTTTTTTTTTTGGATGCAAGAGGAACCAGCTTGCACCGACAGTGCACCGTAAACCCCCTAGTGACGCTAGCAGAGGAACCACCACCCCGACGCCATGCTTAGATCGCCTAATGATCCGCCAGCCTCCCTGCAACTTGCGTTACAGGGGCTTCGAACTCCCACCCTCCCCGAGGAGGACGTTGTAAAGCCTACCCAGCGGAGCCACCTCACCACTGTAGGTTTTAGGTTCAAAAAAATGGAGAATTAGTTTTGATAGGTATTTTGGATTTTAGATGAACTTGGGACTGCTCATTCCTACCTGTGGCCGGCAACTGGCAAGGGCTTCATGGCTTCCGTGTGACATCAGGGATTTCACTCAACGGAATCGTGAGTCTCAAGGGATTAGCAGTCATTGGCACCAAACTCGTCACCAGACCACATCATCCATGTCAATGCCGTTTCTTGCCAACTGTGCCTCCCCGCCCCCAACCACCACACTACAGTCGAGCCACCTTGCTTTGCCAAGTTAGCATAGCCATGACACATCACCCCAGTCATCGCGGATGATGCCACCCAGCCGTCCGCACCGCTTTCTCTCTCCAGGTGTCCTTCCTCAGGGACGACAACAGCAATCGGTGGAAGAAGAAACGCCGAAGAACCAAGCACCGTGCCATTCCCTCACCCCCACCGTTTCTCAAAAATGGGCGACATGCCACCAGCCGGCAAAAACTTCTGTCCTGAGTCAACAAACGTGACTGCAAGAGGAGCTGACCAGCAATGCCACCGACCCCACGTTCCCACTCTTTTGGCTGCCAAGTGTACAAGTCATTGAAGTCAAGACGGTGGAGGCGTGGGGAGACCAGGAAATAAAAACAGTAGCGGCATTTCCCTCTCCTTTCTCCATTTTCTACCTCATAGCTGAGCCTCACACTCTCTCTCTTTCGGTGTTTTTCTCATCTTGCGCACGACAGCACCGTCCCGACGATCAACCTCACCCGCGACGCGTCTCGTCCAACGACCGCTCACGCCGCCTCATCATCCCGCATCGTCGCCTCAACATGACTCAGACCACCAGAAAACAGCTGCAACCGGGACTTCCAAGACCTCGCCAAGCCACATCGACACTCAACTCGGACCTGAGGCAAGTGATTACAGACCCGTTTACGCTACATATGTTAATGTCCATACTTCGAGGTCGACTTCCTCGAATTGTAGTCGCCTGGTTGTTTGCTTATTGAGCTTTGCCCTCACTCGTGATTGATCATTATTTCTCCTATCAGTAGTATTTGGGAAGATCAAGCCAAGATTTTGGATGCTTTGTGCATGGGAGACAGATGATATAGTACATGTGTAGTATGCGGCTGCTTAGGTTTTTGCGTGTGGTATGGAGTAGTGTTATCTTTTTGCTCGTCCCCTAGTATGCCTTGATCTTATCATCTAAAATATACATAAATAAAAAATGAAATGAGATTACATGGTTTGCATTTTCGCGTGTTCTTTCAAATTTTTATATGTCCTCGGTGTTCTTTAATCGTATATACTTCCGCATGCTTAAAAAGTGAAAAGATTTTACTAATTACGTTAGCCATAACTACTGGGGGCATCACATTTCACTCAAGGCCAACAAGGGTTGCTAGTCCTTGCCTAGTGACCAATGGCACTCCATCGACTTTGTGTAAAAAGAAGAAAAACAAGAGGGAAAAAAAATAGAAAAAAATATATCAATAGAAATTTGGATAATTCAAAAAATAATATAAAATTATTCACACCAATACCGATTATGTCACGTAGAATACTCTGTATTTATGCTAGAGGTTTCGGGCCAAAATGGGCCAAAAAAAAGGTTTGTTATTTTGATCGCATAGGTTATGTTACAAAGCGTCATAGGAAATAACGAAATAACTTTCAAAAGAGATGACATTGACATCCCACTATTATGTAAAGCAAAAGCGATTTGGTCAATAAAATATGTCCAATCAAACAATTAACGTTGTACCATATGAAACTCACAAATTAAATATTAAAAACATTTTCCCATCGATTTCGTCATTCTCTACGTCAATTCTTCTGTCCCGTACGTACATGCCCACGCCATGCACGGGCGTCCTTCCAAACATACCAGCCAGCCGCGGACACCGCCGTGCCATGCTGGCAAATTAAAAATGTAGTTAAAGGCTATGTGATTAACCCTAAATCGGGTTTCATAATTCTAATGTATTTCTTTTAGTCATCTATAGCTAAAAATTAATGACGGGATAATTCATGTAAGACATCATTTCAAGGTAAAATTGTCCATGTTAGCATGTCGTGCAAAATAACAAGCGATTTATGATGGCAAGTTGATCGAAATTCCAAGCAAATGTTCGAGACAATATCAACATAATAGAAAAGCATAAGACCAAATTGACATTCGTACCATACTATATTTATGATTGGTTTTGTAATTATTATCTATAATTTTTTAAGGGTTAATATTACGAAAAAATCAAGATCGATACGCTTATAATAAATTTATCATTCGTTAGTATTCGTTAAATTTTGATATCACAATGTGGCAATTAATAAGTATATCGATTTAAAATTTTATTCTATGTTTGTCTATTTATGATTTTTCGTAATATCATTTCAATTTAATGAAAATATCACAAATGCATTAATTTTGGATTTTTTGGGTAAATTTGTTACAAGTGTATCGCATTTGAGATTTTTAGTGATCAAAAAATTAATTTAGTGTAGATTTATTAGGATACATCAATTAATGATTTTTAGTGGAATTGATATTTTTCCAAAGAAGGCCGCCTAAATTCGTCGTTTTCCCACTCGAAAAATTAAATTCATGTCGCTTTCTGCTTGGACTTTGGACGCGACGCATCATCGTGGCTTGTTTAACAAACAAGGAAAAATGGAAATCTATAATAATAAACGAAAAAAGAAAAATAATTTTCCGAAAGACCCGACGGCAGTTGTTCGTTTACTCCAGAAGAGTACGAGGCGAAATAGCTCTTGTCAGCTACTTCGCTTCGCACGTGCGAACGCCGCCACGCGCCACCTCGACGCTCACCACTCGCGTACTCGCCCCCGCCGCGCCGTCCTAGGATTCTCCTCCCGAGCGCGGACACGCACGTGCGTCGCTTCAGACGGCGGAGCGCGAGCACGTGGACCCCACGCACCGCCGCCAGCTCCGCTCGTCATTTCTTCCGCTTTCCCCTCGCGAGTATAAAAATTCTCCTCCGCATCTCCGTCCTCTCGAGTCACTCTCTCTCTCTCTCTCTCTCTTTCTCGCCGTCGCCCTGTTGGATTCGCTCTCGTCGGAGCTCGCCGGAAGGGGGAGGGGAACGCGCCCGATCGGCCGGTCGGACGGTGGCCGGGGAGGCGAAGATGCAGTACAATAACCTGGGGCGGTCGGGGCTGAAGGTGAGCCAGCTCTCGTACGGGGCGTGGGTCAGCTTCGGGAACCAGCTGGACGTGAAGGAGGCCAAGTCCCTCCTCCAGTGCTGCCGCGACCACGGCGTCAACTTCTTCGACAACGCCGAGGTGTACGCCAATGGCCGCGCCGAGGAGATCATGGGCCAGGCCATCCGGGAGCTCGGCTGGAAGCGGTCCGACATCGTCGTCTCCACCAAGATCTTCTGGGGCGGCCCCGGCCCCAACGACAAGGGCCTGTCCCGGAAGCACATCGTCGAGGGCACCAAGGCCTCGCTCAAGCGCCTCGACACGGACTACGTCGATGTGATTTACTGCCACAGGTGCGTGCTTTGCCTGCCTTGGTGCTTCGATTTTGATCGGTCGATTGCGTTTCGGCTTTCGATTGCCCTGCATTTCGTGGTTTGATGCAGTTGACAGGACTGATCCGTCTGTCGGTCTCTGTAGTAGTTTCATTAGTTGATCTCCTGGCGCTGGCAGTGGTAAAGTTAAGTTTTTTGCTTCATTAGAGCTGCATGTGGGATGAATTTTTGCTCATTTCTGATGTCTTTTGCTCGAAAGGTGAGGAATTTGGTTTTGTTTAGGTTGAATCTTATAGTTTATAGAGGCGTTCGGTTCCTCTCATCTGAATGTGTTGATCTTTCGATGGTTTTTGGTTGGGTTTTGATCTTGCTTTTTGGTTGCTTGACTTTATTGTTCTCCTGATAGAGATAGAATTGATTGTTTAGTTTATAGAATTCACATTTTGGTGGTGGCGAGTGGTTTTTCACGTGAATGGGTTTTAATTGCAGGCCGGATTCTTCTACCCCCATTGAAGAGACGGTTAGAGCAATGAACTATGTCATTGACAAAGGCTGGGCCTTTTACTGGGGAACTAGTGAATGGTCGGCGCAGCAGATTACTGAGGCTTGGGGGATCGCGCAGAGGTTGGATATGGTGGGGCCGATTGTTGAGCAGCCAGAGTACAACTTGTTCTCTAGGCATAAGGTGAGTGTTCTTGGCGCACGATGAATTTTGCGATGCTGTTTGCTTGTTTGAACATGAGGTCTGTGTTTCAATCTCGCTGGGCATATTTCCATTAGGATCATGATTAAGTTTGATTCTGCTTTTGATTGTTAGTATGCCATTGTTGTGCTTTGATACCTGACTTCCCTTTGATTGTTAGTATACTTTGTCTATTTTCTTGGTCTGTGAATGGGAGGCTCCCCTGTGGTGTTCACAAATAAATTTATTTGCGAAGCTTGCAAAAATAAAATAACAAAAGATTGGTACTCTGTTGGATCGGCTTATGTCAATGACAAAAAATGGTTTTTTCAACTTAGCATAAGAAGAATCGGGTGGCAATGTCAAAAGGGGACTTCTGTGCAGTTCTGGCTAAGGAAATGGCTCCAAATTGAGTTTGATATTGTGCTTTGGAAATTTCACATATGAAAGTATTGGAAAGGACGTATTTGTATCGGTTGTCTTGGTTCTGATTTATAATCTGAATACTGGATGCAGGTCGAGTCTGAATATATACCCCTCTATACCAACTATGGCTTGGGTCTGACTACATGGAGTCCACTTTCTTCTGGAGTGCTCACTGGGAAATACAACAAGGGAACTATACCTTCTGATAGCCGCTTTGCTCTGGAAAACTATAAAGTAAGTTTCTTTGAAATACAATTCTGATTATCGATATCTCCTTCAAAATGGGTTGGCTAATTGAGATTTGTATGGGTCCTGGAAACTATAGAGTGGAATGATCCATTTCAGGTGTTCTTCCTGACTAACTTCTGCATTGATGTTCCCCTGCCCCAGGAGCAATGTACAACTCCGTGCCCTCAATCCTTATGTTGTTTGATTAGATAAATCTTCCATTCATCACCGTGCTAGTGTAGCCTTGATAGGATAAAGGATAAAATGATTTTGGCCTTCAATGTACTCTGCTTTGAATATATGATAATTTGGACGAGCCTTCTCGTTACTTTCTTTTAAGTGACCGATTATTAGATACCATATATACCTGGTCCTCATTGACTTACAGACCATTCAACTTGGGAAAAAGATCGATAATGTGTTTTGTGAATGGTCATTGCTTGAGTTTTGTTTATGAGAAACTGTAGGCTCATGGTATGAGGGTCAGCAATTTATAAGCTTATTGTGCTATTTTAAAACTTCCTGTTGTTTAAAAAATATTTTTAGTTCTGCTTTCTTTTATTCCTGTTTATTTTTATAAGAGATGCAGTATATCTGTAATTTCTTAATGTTTAAGATGATATTTATGGGAAATATACTGAACTGATAGATGCTGATCTTACAAGACCCTATTGGCCCAAAAAAATGCGGTAATTGTTTATTCTGTACAATCATGGAAGACATGTGGCCCTTGCTTATCTTTTAAGACAATGCATGTTATATATTTGATCTCCCCGTTGTTAGTCTAAATTTTAACTTTTCGCCCTTCCAATTTGTTTGTTTGATGAATGCTTCACTAAAAGACAACATGAGAATTAATGCTTCTTTTTCTCTTAGAATCTTGCTAGTCGTTCCTTGGTTGATGATGTGCTGAAGAAGGTCAATGGACTGAAACCAATTGCGGATGAACTTGGGGTGCCATTAGCTCAGCTTGCTATTGCATGGTGTGCTGCAAATCCTAACGTCTCTTCTGTTATTACTGGTGCAACCAAGGAGTCCCAGGTTGGTTTTCAAATGCAAAGATCTCTGAATAAACTCATTTAGCATTTAATCTTGGTATGGTTACTTTTAGGTATTTGGAACTTGTTTGTAGCTTTATAATCTCATCTAGCATCCAATTAGCCAGTTGATAGTTTCAAGCTTATTACTATCATCTCTCATTGAGGTTGATGGTGGCGTTATGAATTTAAGGCATTAATTTTATTTGCCATGATTGGTGTTCCCTGGATTCAGGGTGTTACAGGAAATTTCAGGGAATCAAGTTAGGGTTATTACATTTGTTTTCCACCGTGCATTGTTTTTCATTGAGCAAACCGGGCAACTTTTCCGCATTGCAATTGTTAGACTCCCATCAATCATCAGGAGTGGCCGATGTGCATAACTTTTCTTGGCTATGTGTAGGTTGGGGTACGTTAAGGTTTGTATGTGGAATCTAAAAATGGTTTACTGTAAGAATGACACGAGAATGAGGAACATAATTAGCAATGGACACAAACATTATTGGAAGTGAAAAAAATGGAAGATAACTATATTATATTGAACTGAGGATTATCCCTAGAAGTTGACTCATCATGAAAGTTGTCCATATGTGGTGTTCAATGGCAGTTAGGGCTGAGGTCTTCCTTTGAGGCATTAGCTAATAGTAAGAACTCCAAGGTACTTCTTTGTGAAAGTAGATGCAATAAACTGAAGAACCGCTGAACTTTTCTGCCAAAATTTATGGAATCCAAAGCCTCCATCTTGTGAAAGGAATCCTGAGTTCTCATGGAGGTTGCTCAGGTTAGAAATATAGTCAATTAAGTGGAGGAAAGACCGATAAGAAGGTAGTTCTTGCTGCCCTTAAAAATGTTACATGAATAGGTCAGTCCAGAATAGTTACTATCTGCACAATTATCCATTGTCAATAAAGTTCCTCCAAAAGGAGCCCCTATAAAGTTGAACTATGATATGATCTGCAAATTTTTCTCTATCTGAGTAGATTGAGTACTCTGGATAATCTGACAAATATGTTTTTTGAAGATAGTACGCTCAATTTTTGGGCACAGTCAATTTTCTGATGGGGCCATCACTGTGAGGCTGCTTTAGATCTGTGCATATAGTATATATTGTGAAACAGACTGAACTTTGAACAGTATAATTCAATCATGGTCTTCCTGATTGCTTCCCTTAGAAAACTCAGAAGTCATCATATATGCTTCACATGGTTATGATGCGGCCTGTGTTCTTGCAGATTCAAGAGAACATGAAGGCCATTGATGTCATCCCCTTACTGACTCCTGCTGTGATGGAAAAGATTGAAGCTGTTGTTCAAAGTAAGCCAAAGCGTCCCGATTCATTTAGGTAGACAACGGATATCCATCCGATATCTGCCTATGAGCAGCCAACACAATTGTTTGGGCAAGCTTAGTGCCGATTCCATCTCCATATGGAGCCTTTTGTGTAGTTGGGCCTGGGTGTGGTGTTCTTTTCATTTGAGGGAGCGTGAGGTTTGGTTGGTGGTGGACATGTTTACTTCATTGAGCAAACATGGAACTATTGACCATGTTGGGTTGTTTTAAACACTTTTATTTCGACTTGGCTATATGAAGCCATGTGGTTCGTTTGCATTTTGTGGCCTGAGTTTGCTTCCTTCTTGAACTAATTGTGTTCATGCTCGTGCATTTTAGCGTGAAACGGTTGCAGGTAACACATAACTGAGGAGAACATGCTGTCTTGTTATGTCTGAATATGCTCTCTGTAGAGGGCACCTTCATTCATTTCGACACATATCCACGTCAGTTTTGTGGGACTTCAAGCACCACATTAGATGGTTCTTAAAGACATGAAATACAGTAAGCGAAGCGCGGTGTCGGTATGATCTTCTACCCAAATACCTTGATGGATTTAACTCATCTGATCCTTTTCTGCTCCATCAACTTGATTATTCACCCATTTCCTGTTTAATTCTTAAATCTCCCTTTAGCACTGCACTACCGGTTCTTTTTTCTTTTTTTTTAATGTTTGTTTCATTGAAAATTTCATCATAATGAAAAATATTTTTCATAAAAACAATTTTGAAGGAAAATACTTAGCGTCATTTGTTTAGTGGTTTAGGGAAAATAATTTCGTTAGTGTCAGTAAGTGCGTATTGATGTCTGCCTATGAAAAACATTTTCTTAGGATTGATTAGTTCTGTCATCTAAACATAGAAGGTTAGAAAATTATTTTCAAAAATAGTTTTCTTTCGAATAAATGGACCTTCATTCCAGAAAGATTAGGTATTAAACCCTTCAACTTGAAAGGGGAGTAATGATCCTCAGGGAGAATGCCTTTCTTTTCTTACATGAATTCCACGTTATCGAATTCCTTCTTCATGAAGTGCCCGATTATCCTTATGGACCAGACGAGAAATGTCCTAGGAATCAAAATTTGGGTGGGTCGCTTTAAAGTTGGTTTGGTTACATTCAGTGGTCCGACTTACCTTATATCAATATATTCGTTCTTCGCGGGAGACTTCATTTTGGATCATTTAAAGATCATATAAAGATGGGAAAATAATACAAATTATCCAGAAACTTTTAATGTGCAATGCCGTCTCTAGATTTTTTTGTACATGTTCAATTTAATCCATCGTCTATATGAAAATATTCAATGTTGTCCTTCCATTTTAAACATTTCATATAAATGTTTAGGTTTCGCATTAAAATAAATTAAAAGTTCAAGGATGACACATTACTCATTAATTTAAAGTTCAGTGATTACATTAAATAAATTAAAAGTTAAAAAAAACCATTAAATATTTAGTTAAAGTTTAGGGACTGTTTGTGGAATTACCCTTTAAAAATTTGGTGGACCACCAAGAAATAAGATTGGTTGCACTTTAGGGATGTGATCATCCGATGGTGGACACTGAAATTGAAAGCTATGGAGAAACAACGTGACAACGAACCATCTAGAAGTATTTTCAACTACTTTTAATTTAAGTTTTTCCATCCTTAACCGTCTTTGTTAATTCGAACGTTTTTCCAACGATGTTTAAATTTTCTCGTGTCGAGAAAGGAATTAAAAAGTTAGGACGAAGCTATCTAGAACTCGAAGGCAACATAGGGACTCTCGAAGGATGATGTGATGGCACAAGATCGAGCCATGCATATCATCTTATGTCATTCATGTCGCGTTATAAGTCTGAATTACATGGAAAAGATACGAGCAACGACGAATCGTCCTCACGCGTATGGTAACGGTGAATCGCAAAGATAGATATATGCAATACAGACATGAGGGTGATTCTGAGAGGATTGGGAGGGGCTTGTCCCATCGCGGACATGCGTTCATCGTCAATGTTCGTCTTGCAGTTTGGGTCCTGAGGCTATATCCTTCCTCCCTTTCCTACTTTGTTGCCGGACTATTCTGAGACTTGTCTTCTCGCAGCCACTCCATTTTTACCTCTCTCTCTCTCTCTCTCTCTGCATTACTCAATCCAGAATTCGACATTCTCTTTCCCTTCCTTGTCTCTCAGCTTCCGACAGACTATCCTGGGATTCCGAAGGCAAGAATTGCCTTGAACAAGCAAGTAGGTTTCATTCTTTGTGCTTTGTATTGCTTTTGCTGATCATTGGTGATGGTTTTTTTTTTCTTTTTTCCCATCATTTCAGCTAACGCTATGCCATTCTTCAGTTCTTATCCCGAGGATCTGACATTCGCGACGTTCCTGAGCATTGGTTTTCTCAACGACCGAGGGTCGATGCCCGTATCATTTCGAAGGTTAGCTGCATAGTCTGGGAGCGTGCTTGAGGAAGGATTCATCGGCGTAATTTTGAATCTTGATGAGTGTCGAATGACAAGGGTCAGAGGATGTTTATACGGGTTGAAAAGCAGACGAGGGTCCAGTTGAGACCATGATGAATGAGGCCAGGGAAGATTCAAGCCAGAAAATCAAAATAGGCAGAGCCGACCGGAACTTCGGCGACGTATGCTCTCAGACCGGTGAAGAGTTTTCGGTTGAGTTCTTAAGGGATCGGATGGGCGTCCGGAGAATCCACGTGATGCCGAAAGCGGATCATTTCCTGCCAGAGAGTCCGAGCTTCAATTTTTTGAAGGATCAACATGTGGTTTACGAGGAGGCGAGTGGCCCGCTCCGGCACGCCGGAGGGAAGTTGCACGGCAATGCGGATTTCGCTAATGTCATGGCTCAACCTATGCCGAGTCCATACATGGAGAGCCCCACTCATCTGGATTATGCAGCAAGGCTTCAAGGAGAATACGATTTTCTCGGGCAACGGTCCAATGTATATTACGACGACGCCGCTCATGCTCGAGGCGCCATGGATCCGCCTTATTCCTCGGGGTCGCCTCGGTCGTACTTCCATCAGGGACCAGGAATCATCACGCAGGGCGCTTCCCATTTCAAGATGAAGTTACTTTGTAGCTACGGTGGACGGATTTTTCCTAGGCCTAGCGATGGGAAGCTTCGGTACGTCGGCGGCGAAACCCGCATCATATCCATAAGGAAGAACCTCTCTTGGGAAGAACTCGTGAAGAAGACCTCGGCGATCTGCAGCCAGCCTCACACCATCAAATATCAGCTACCTGGCGAAGATCTCGACGCGCTGATCTCGGTTTGTTCCGACGAGGACCTACAGCATATGATAGAGGAATATCATGAGCTCGAAAAAGTCGGTACTTGTCAGAGACTCCGGATATTTCTCGTCCTCTTGACCGAGATAGAGAGCCCGAATTCCTTCGAAGCTAGATTATCGGCCGAGCAGCAAGCCGTCGATTATCAATACGTCGTCGCCGTTAATGGGATATTGGATCGGAGCCCACAAAAGAGCGCGAAAGGACAGATTCCGGCGAGCCAAGTAATGCATCAGGGCACAACGTCCTCAGACAACAGCCCAAGTTGTCTTAGGGACTCTCCAACGTTCACTCAGCCTCTAGAAATCCACGATTATAGCCCGAAATACTCGAACTTGGCAAGAACAAGTTCGAATCCTTCCGCTCAATTATTGACAGCGAGACAGATCTCCAACAATCTTCATGACCTTTCTTCCCCGACGACTCAGGTTCCACCACAGAAGAGGGATTTGACGAATCAGAGTCATGTGAATGAGAGCAATAGGCATTTTGTGCTGGACCAGCATCCTAGTGATAAGTCCTACTATTATGACACTGCCAATCATCAAAATCCTACATCTACTCAGCCTCTTCAACTGATCGACTTGCAAATGCCGAACTTGTTTGAAGCCGAACATATATATAGACAAAGAGGCACTCATGTTCCCGATCAGAACATTGCAGAAGATTTCGTGCCAGCATCGTGCTACAGTCTGTTCGACATCAATTTCAGTAGGCCTATACTCAAGGCAAGGATGTTCCATTCAGATAAACTCACAACTCGTCCTGAAGACCCGGCGTCTCAGCTTCTGGAATCTCCTGAACTGGATGACCCTCATTACGGATTGATGCACGTGCTATCGGACTCACAGTTGGAAGGACTTTATAGGGGATCAACGCATTCTACAGAGGAAGGAACAATTTCATGTTCATTGAGTTTTTCGACAGAGAAGGTCCCCTTGCTGGCAACTTCAAGCCATTCTTCGCGTGAATGGAAGATGAAGTCACAGGACCTAACTGCTGCAAAATATCAGGAAAGCACATCCGGTTCGCGCTCGAATGAGGAGGCGCGAATCATCAGGGACCAAACAGTACTGGAGTGGCAAGATGACAAAGATTCCAATTCCCTTCAAGAGAAAAAACAATTTAGAGGTGAAATTTGATTGATCAAGTCTTATAACATTGTGAAATTCTATATGAACTTTCTTACTTTCCCAAAAATGACATCTGTTTTAGTAGTCATTGTTGACGAGGATTGCGCGAATATGCTACAAGAGCACAAGGCAAGTTCCAACATTGAACTAAACGTTTCCTCAGAGAGCCAAAAATATAGCCTTGCACCTCATGAAGATGCGAAACGAATGGTGTGTATTGAATCAGCTTTCAAAGATCAGCATGGACAGAATCCTGTGCGGACTCATGGATCACCTAACCAAGTTCCTGAACTCGTTGTGTCTTCAGTCTCTGTATGTATGACTCCCCCCAAATAAATCATGAAATCAATTCATATTTCACAAGTATTCTCTATACTTAACATTTTCTCTTTTTCTGACAATCTTCAGCCTAATCATTATTGCAAAGAGAGAAAATCCCATGAAGAGGGTTTGTTGGATGGCGCTGGAGAAGTCAGCTCTGAGGCAAGATTCAATAAGGGATTGAAACCTGTAAATGTAATGCCTCCTTGCAAAGAAAATCATCGGAACATTGTCCAGCCAATGTCGGTGATCGTTGAGGATGTAACTGAGAATATGCCTCTTGACATCCCCATTTCCTCAAGTTCAGTAGCGCATATCCAGGATGACCCTAGTGATAGCATCTCATCCGCTAGTGAAACAGAAGGCGAAAGCATTGCTGCTGATACTGACTATGAGGTACTGCAATTTGATTCGAGTCACTGCTAAACGTCTGGTTGAGTACGCTATGATGGTTGTTAAATTTCTCTCGCTTTACATTCTCCAGGATGTGAAAAGCGATGGCCACGATGCAGATGACCCCATATCTGATGCAGTGATAGCTGAAATCGAAGCTGGCATCTACGGTTTGCAGGTTCTAATCTTGGAAAATCGCTCTATTATTCGTGGACTAAAATGAGCAGCACTTATTTTATTATGCTAAACCTTAAAGGATGTTGATGTCATATCTACCGCGATGGACTTCCAAACTTTTTCGTCGACGTTTGCCCTGTGAAACTATTCGATTCTCTCTCTCATTTTATACTCGCTTTAGCATGGAAGCAATGTTCCCACCATTAAATGCGGTGCGTGCTGTCGTAGATCATAAAGAACGCCGACCTGGAAGAACTACAAGAATTAGGATCCGGCACATTCGGAACTGTTTATCACGGCAAATGGAGAGGGACGGATGTCGCCATCAAAAGAATTAAGAACAGTTGTTTTGCAGGGAGATCGTCCGAGCAAGATCGCATAGTAAGTCTCATAGCTGCATAGTTGCAAATACAATAGTAGTGCTCATGTAATTCGACTCACATGACGATCGTTTCACGACACAAAAGATTATTCCAGATAACAACAGAATCATCTGAATAGTGTTCATGAAGCAATTCTTTGATAAAACTGAGAAATTTCGGACAGAATGATAGGGAAATCAATGTCTCCGTGTTTACCTTGCGACTATTTCTGAATTCACAACTACATTCTCTACATCAAGTTTTAAGTTTAGGACTTTTTGTGAAGTTTCCTTTCCTGGATTAACAGGTCCTAAACCTAGTAGATATCATGTTTAATCCCTTTCTGTTTCAAGAAAACATTTGTACTGCTACTTACAGACAAAAGATTTCTGGAGAGAGGCGAAGATCTTGTCGAATCTTCATCATCCCAACGTCGTGGCATTCTATGGAGTTGTTCCTGATGGCCCCGGTGGGACATTGGCGACGGTGACCGAGTTCATGGTTAATGGCTCGCTCAGACATAATCTAGTCAGAAACAACAGGTCATTTTTCTCGCGCTTTAGTCTCGTCAATCTCAATTCCTATCATGTTATGAAAATGAGGAAGCGCATCTTGAATACGCAAAAGCCTGGATGTACGAGTAGTGAAACTATCTATCTTACAGAGCTTTGGACCGTCGGAAAAAGCTTATGATAGCAATGGATGCAGCTTTCGGGATGGAGTATCTGCATTTCAAGAACATCGTCCATTTCGACTTGAAGTGCGACAATCTGCTTGTCAATTTGAAGGATCCCCGTCGACCAATTTGCAAGGTACTCACGTGATGTAGCCTTCAACTCGAATCTACTCGCACGATCACGTTGCTGATTCCATAGCATAACAGACAATTCGAAAAGAAATCTGAATCCTCTTTGTTCTTCTGGTGAAGGTCGCAGATTTCGGCTTGTCGAGGATCAAACAGAACACTTTCGTGTCGGGTGGAATCCGGGGTACGCTCCCCTGGATGGCGCCGGAGCTCTTGAACGGTACTAACAACCGAGTCTCGGAGAAGGTTAGCGATAACTAATCACAATTATCACATAAAATAGCATGATCAATCAAGACTTCGTGACACAATGCTGCATCCTCAGGTGGATATCTTCTCTTTCGGGATCGCGATGTGGGAGATGTCGACCGGCGAAGAACCTTATGCTAACATGCACTGTGGTGCAATCATAGGTGATCTTCCGAAGATGCCTGCAGATCTTATTCTTGATTAATACGATCGAAAAGGACTGATCTTGTTTTCAATTTTGCTCCACATTTTCCATGAAGGGGGCATCGTCAGCAACACGCTGAGGCCGCCGATACCGGAGGGGTGCGATCCGGAGTGGAGGGAACTGATGGAGGAGTGCTGGTCCGCTGATCCCGCGAGGCGGCCGTCCTTCACGCAGATCACCATGAGGCTGCAGACCATGCTGAAGACTCTCCAGACCAGGCGATACGCCGAGAAGCCCAAGTACTGATCGCCGCGGACCGGACCGGACCGCACTGCATCGGATTCTTCTTGTGCTAAAATTTTGTAAATATAGCCTGCCAGCCAAGGTTCACAAGCACAGACAAGGAAGAAAAGGAGGAGAGAGTCAACTCATGATTGTGCATTCTAGGAGGGGAGGATTTTGACGTTTCATGACATGTCATTAGGGGTTGAAAATTTGCTTAGCACGTACCGACAAGTTTGGTCTTGGCCCTGTCCGTCCGAAACGTTTCGAGTCGAGGTTCGCAAGCGACCGCGTCGGTCCGACCAGATCGGCTCGATCGCCTGACCGCACCCCCGCCCGGCCCCGATGCCGCTCACGCGTGATTACGGCGCTTGAGCTCATTACGGTCCTTTGGGAGATTTGAGAGGGACCGTCCCGACCGACCCCGGACCGACTCGACAGTCTAATCACGCATGCCCGGCCTGGCGCCGCCGCGCGAAGCCCGTTATCGACCGGACGCCGGCTATTCTCTAGGCCGGACGATGCGTCCCTTTTAGTTATTCGTCGTTGCCGTCGAGGGCATTATGGTCTTTCCGGAGGACGCAGTCCATTCGTCCACGCGTCCTTTCAACGTTATCTTACGGCCTTGATTCCTGCGGCAGTTTTTTTCGGTAATAAAATTGGAAAAATAAAAGGGCAAAAAGAAAGAGAGAGAGAGAGAGAGAGAAAAAGTTATAAGCAAGAAAATCGTTATCCAGAAGGCACGCATTCCGAAGCTGACTTCCCAGTCACCCCACAAATCGCCACGCGAACCGAGCGCGTGAGCTCAAAATCCTTCTCTCTTTGTTTTTGTTTTTATTTTTTTTTTTGTCAATCCTACTCTAATCCTACTCTAACACTCACTCTCAGACTTTTGTCCTCTCAAACTTTTGTCCTGCCTCCTTGCAGGGCGTGGGAGTTGAAACCCACTCTTGAAATGAATTATTCTCCACTCCAATCCCCCCTGAGAATGTGGGAATTTGAACTCTCAACCTCCCCCTTTCAAGATGGAAGAGTGGCCACTGGGGCAAACTCCCAGTGGTTTCCTTCCCTCTTTGTTTAATAGAAAGGGCAAAGGCCGAATCCAAAAATTCGACATGATTGGTTTACTATTCATATATATTTTCCTCTTATAAAATATGAAGTAATTCTGTTAAAGGTAATGAAAATAGACTAGCATCCTCCAAGATTAGCAAGCTAATCAGCTGCCGACGATGATTTTATAAAATTAGAGTTATTTGACAAAGTTGATTTCCCACCATGATCTATAAACATACTTTTATGAATGTGACAAAACCAACAACCCAGTCAACCCCTTCATTTCTAAATAAATCCTTGCACTAGAAAATTTCGAGTCATCTTTGGAGATTCAGTTAGAATTCAGTGTGATCCGTCCAAAAAGTGGAAGATCTCATCTGACCAAAATTGGGGAAGTGCATGATCCATATGATATTGTGATCTCCTTTTGTGTATGACTAAATTAGTTGTCTTAATTTCAAATGAAAGGCAAAATCATCATAAAAAAAAGAAGTCATATACAAATTGCTTCAATCATGATGAAAGTTCAATTGCTATGGTCGTCCTCTTCTCTCTCTCTCTTTTTTTAAAGCCATTCTCTCGATGCATAAGCAATTTCTCAATAGATAAATATTTTTTTTTTGGTCAGTAATTAGCATAAAATACAAAAAGGCGAAGATTACAAGATGAGGAGGAGATGGGCGCATCCCAATTTCTTGATAATTTTTTTTTTTCTAGGGAGCAGCATCGTGGGAGCCACGCGCTGGAGGCGAAAGAGGAGGGGAAGAAGCAAAATCGGCAGGATCATCGCAGGCATCATCATCATCGTCCATTTACTATTAACAGGTAGATCACCGCCTCTCTCTGACCCCTCCCCCCATCACTTCTTGTACTGTTTTCGAAAGAATATTAGATGGAATCATTCCCCAGATAGTACTAAATAAAAAAAAAAAGACGTTTATTTTGTGGAAATTAGAAAATTTTAAAAATATTTTTTAAATTGCCTATATTACTTATAAATATAAATTAACAAAAAATATTTTCATTATTAGATATAAATTGTCGTAGATAATAATAATATTTTTTGTCATATCATTATTTTAAGTAATATAATTGATTATTTTTTAAATTATTCATTTTTCAACGATATCTTGGAGTCAAAATTCACTCAACATTTAGGTCTTATTAGATTGTTTTTTCATAAAGAATTGATGGAACAACTTCCGACGACCGCAAGTGTTGAGAAAATGGATAAATATGGGATGCTTGCAACCCCAAGTTAGATTACAAGGATAAAATGGTTGAGGTGCGATCGATGGACCGCCTCCTCCGATCGATCATAAAAGGCATCCTAATCACAAGCACTTATTCTCACACCAATAAATCAGCATGCATAACCTACAACCGGATGCAGCCAATAAGGGTGCAAATGGTAAAATTTATGATTTTAAGAATAATTTTTTTTTTTGGACGAATTTCGGAGGTGTCCAAATTTATGAGGAGAGGAAGGTATTTGATAATTGTATAAATTTTTTATTTTTGTAATAGAAAAAAAGAAATACGTAAATATGACCCTAAAAATTTATATTTCCATTTTCCCTGGATTTATCTCAATTTTGTAACCTTTCTCATTTATCATGACAAGGCGGCCAACGATAAAGGGAGAAAAATAGAATTTTCCAAAATAAT
Source organism: Eucalyptus pauciflora (assembly GCA_007663325.1). Lineage (NCBI taxonomy): Eukaryota > Viridiplantae > Streptophyta > Magnoliopsida > Myrtales > Myrtaceae > Eucalyptus > Eucalyptus pauciflora. Next base: position 3,666,924 of record VMYD01000388.1, read on the forward strand.
AATAATTTATCCAACTCTCTCTCTCTCTCTCTCTCTCTCTCTCTGTGTTCAAATATAAATGGCGTCGTCCTGATCGCCTTCTCCTTCCATTTCCATCTTCTGCACGCAAATCCTGCACCAGCGGAAGATATCCTAGAGAGAGAAAGAAGAGAGAGAGAGAGATGGAGAAGGCGATCGAGAGGCAGCGAGTCCTCCTCCAGCACCTGCGACCTTCCTCCTCCTCTTCCGTCCATGGCGATGCGTCTTCGCTCTCCGTGAGTCGCTGAACTCTCTGTTTTTTTCTTCTTCTTTTTTGTCATTTCGTTTGGAATTTAGCTCGTTCGATTGCGGAATTCGAGTTCTTCCCGCGCTCCCGTTCGATCCGATCGCGAGTGGCTCAAGGTTTTGTCCGCTGTGCGGTTTGCTCTGAATCGGTCGGCCTCGGTCGAATCGCCGGATTTCGTGATTTGCGCCGCCCTCCAGCTCGGTCGTCGGCGTCGTCCTCTAGTTCCGCTTGGAATTCGCGATTTCGTTGCTTTCCTTTGCTTTGTGTTGTGTTTTTTTTTTTTTTTCCTTTGGCTGATCCTTTGAGCTCTGCCGCGCTTGTGTTGCTTTTCCGGTGTCGCTAGCTCGTAAAGCGAGCGAGCTTTTTGACTTTACTGTTTGGGTGTCTGTGATTGTGCGAAATTCAAGACGAAGGTCGAATTTTGAGGTGTAGATCGGTTCGCTGATAGTATCTCATTCTTGCTTGCCCCGGCGTTATGCATCTATTTGACATATCTTACCGGATAAGTAAAGCCTGCATATGTCCAAAATATGTTGTTTCCATAGGACAGTCTATCGATGTCTATCATAGTAATTTTTTTTTTTTTTGGTTTTAGTCGACTGTGATTGTTATTATGTTTCTTCTTGTTAGCGTCCTTACGATTTTTCGGACTTTTTTGGGTTTTGTGATTGGAATGTAGGCATCTATATGTGCGGCAGGTGATAGCGCTGCGTATCAAAGATCCGGTAGCTTTGGGGACGACATAGTGATAGTAGCGTAAGTATTGTTGTTTTTAACTGTTGCAAGTTGGGGTCTTTTTTTGTGTATGTGTTCATTGCTGACGGTGACCTGTAATTCTTCGACAGTGCATATAGGACAGCAATCTGCAAAGCGAAGCGTGGTGGCTTCAAGGACACGTACCCGGATGATCTGCTTGCACCTGTTCTGAGGGTAAGTCATTTCCCCTGGCTCATGTGATTGCTCGGCTTATTTTGGAGATGCATATTTTGGAGATGCATGAACGTATCATGGAAGGTACACTTTCAACAGCTCCTAGTTTGAATAGATGGTGATTGGTCTCTCATTTAATCGGGAATTTAGATCTGAATTGATCCTCTATTACGTGACAAACAATGTCAAGGAAGATCCAAATAGCCAAAATTCTTTCCAGAAAAACTTGGTTGCCAATCATGTGTTTTGATTTTTAAAGTGCCGTGGTCTTTGCTGTAGATTAATCACTCTTAAACTAAGAGTGTTCATGCCTTATTTAAAACTCATATATGGAATATTTGAAAACTGTCACCGGTGCAGGCATTGATTGAGAAAACAAAGATAAATCCTAGTGAAGTTGGAGATATTGTTGTGGGCACAGTATTGGCACCTGGTTCACAAAGAGCAAGTGAATGCAGAATGGCTGCATTCTACGCTGGTTTCCCTGGTAATTTTTGTTAAATGCATCCTTGGTTTATGGTTTATGGGGTTGGTGTTGAGATCTTCATTGTCAATTGTTCTTTCTTCCATTTATCGTTAGCTTTTTTAGTTGACTTTTTCCCTGTTGGTTGAATGGCTTAGAAACTGTGCCGGTTAGAACTGTCAATAGACAATGTTCATCTGGGCTTCAAGCAGTTGCTGATGTAGCTGCAGCTATAAAAGCAGGATTTTATGACATTGGTATGTTGGACATGCCTTATGAGAAACTTGTGTTTGTTGTGGCTGTTGTGATCATGATTTATCTTACACCCTTTTTTACAGGCATTGGAGCTGGGCTTGAATCTATGACAGCCAATCCAATGGCTTGGGAAGGATCAGTCAACCCAAAGGTACTCTCTCTCTCTCTCTCATGTGTCCGCATGTGCGATGCCCACTCGCACAGACAAATGTGTGCATGAGCATGGCCACAAAGCATGTGTGGTCCAATATGCTGAACTGTGTTATGCTCTAAGTTCAGTTTCACGGATTAGTTCTGTGGGCTCATTCTCTTCTGAAATGACACCAGGTCAAGAGCTTTGCTCAAGCTCAAAATTGCCTGCTGCCGATGGGTGTAACTTCTGAAAATGTCGCACACCGTTTTGGCGTGACAAGGCAGGAGCAAGATCAAGCTGCTGTGAGTATAAAAAATGACATCTACGGCTAATGCTGCTATGCATCAATGATTCATTTACATTTTCACGGGCTTTGTGTACAGGTTGAGTCTCACAGGAAGGCTGCTGCTGCTACAGCTGCTGGCACATTTAAAGACGAAATAATCCCGGTAGCTACCAAGGTAATATCAATTGATTTATAGTATGAGTATTCCTCTGCAAGCTTTGGACATGGCCACATTGGCCTCTGAAACTTACTCTTCCAGATTGTTGACCCAAAAACTGGTGATGAGAAACCTGTAACCATAGCAGTGGATGATGGTATTCGGCCTAGCGCAACATTGTCAGATCTGGCTAAGCTGAAGCCCGTGTTCAAGAAAGATGGTTCTACAACTGCTGGTAATAAATGATATAGTGTTGAAGACATGTGGAACTATACTCTGTCGTGGTTCAGCACTTTATTTTTATTTTTTTTGCGGTCATATAGGTAATTCAAGCCAGGTGAGTGATGGTGCTGGAGCTGTTCTCCTCATGAAGAGAAGTCTTGCAATGGAGAAAGGCCTACCTATTCTTGGTGTCTTCAGGTATACTGTTGCAGTATGCTTGGTCTGACTAAATCCTGTGGGCGTCTTGTGTGATCAAGAGAAGGACTTGTATGAAGACTTTGGGGAAGGCTTCTTAAAAAATACCCAATTCTTTTCATCGTTATGCAGGACTTTTGCTGCTGTTGGTGTGGATCCCGCTATTATGGGTGTTGGGCCTGCTGTTGCAATCCCAGCTGCAGTTAAAGCTGCTGGTCTTGAACTTGATGACATTGATCTTTTTGAGATAAATGAGGTAAGTGATGGTCTCTAATATTGGTTTTTTCATTCAAGCCACAAGATATCTCAAACATGGCTGTGCCTTCAGGCTTTTGCGTCTCAGTTTGTCTACTGTCGGAACAAGTTGGGTCTTGATCCAGAAAAGGTCAATGTTAATGGAGGAGCGATGGCGATGGGACATCCTTTGGGTGCAACTGGTAATTCCTACTGATTTTAATGTTGCATTGGTTTTGACTTTTAAGAGATATTTTACTTGTCACTATTCAGTAGATCAAGGAAAAACTATTTTTAATCTAAAACCATTAGTAGACTGATTATGATGCATTTCATGGAATTGTCCGTGACTGACCTAAAGTCCTGCTTGTTGTAATGGTATGACTCTGTAACTGATTATACAGGACTACGCAAAGATTTTAATCATCCATCTTAAACATCTTTATACAATCTGTTTGCCATGGAATCAGGGTAAGTAAAGCTAAATGCCTGCTAGGTGGAGGTTTGATGACTAATTAGCAACAGTTTAATGAAATGTCAGTGACTAACCTAAAGCCTGTCTACTTGGAATGTTACAGCATAAAGTTTCAGTCACTCCGGCAAAGATTTTTCAGAGAATTTGTTTGGGTCATTTAAAATGGAAGAGTGAAAGGATTTAGGAACCAAATCCACAAATGAGGGAGAAACCGCTTTCTATTAAACCCTACATATGGAGAATACAGATTGATTGGGTAAATAGAATCTTGGTGTTATTAGAGACTAGAGAAAATTGATTGTATGGCGGCAATCCACTTGCATCTGCAGATTTTAGTGCCTTCTGATATGTTCTTAATTGTAATGAAAACTCTCAAGACCGCCAGGCATATGTTTTTCTGAGTACATTTACCACTGTCTCAGGGGCACGTTGTGTTGCTACTCTGTTGCACGAGATGAAACGCCGTGGCAAAGATTGCCGGTTTGGTGTGGTATCGATGTGTATAGGTACTCTCTCTCTCTCTCTCTCTGTCTCTCTCTCTCTCTCTCTAAGCATGTGTAATTAAGATGAAATGCAGCTGAACATAAAAAATTTCTCGACATGCAGGCACTGGGATGGGCGCTGCAGCTGTACTGGAAAGAGGTGACTCGGTTGATGAGCTTTCCAATGCCAGGAAAGTGGGAGCCAACGATCTTTTGTCCAAGGATGCTCTATAGAGTTTTGATATGAGCTTTGCATTTTCATCTCGTCTTTGCCATTTCAGCCAATAATGTCGTATTCAAGTATTCACAAATTTGGTCAGGGCATTGTAATAAGACGTGCATCATTTAAATGACGAAACTCAAATGCAAATTCAGTTGTTACACAAGACAATCCTCTTATAGTCCACCCCCTTATGCCTCCGGGGATCTTTGTTATACGTCTTTACACGTTTGATATTTTCCTTTCACTTCTGTCCCGAGACCGTAGATTTGGATAACGTGATTGTGATGGGTTACGAGGCACGAGCTTCACGTACATTCATTTGTAATGGGCATACAAAACAGAGTTTGCCCTAGGACTTGAGCGTTCATTTTCTTTGCATGCTACAATGACGAATGCGGTGCATGAATGCGTAACTTCTCACGTAAGGAAATGGTGGGGGATGCAAAAATAGGCATTCCTCTAGTTCGTTGTCTCTTGCCGTCTTGGCCATCGCGTATTTGAAATATGCGGCCACCGCAGCTTAAAATGAGATCCATTTTAAGCTGCGGTGAAGAAAGGTGATAAAGAACAAAGTACGTGAAGAGTAAGGATCACACCGAATATTGGAGGTAAACCATATAGAGCGGTATTACTTGGAGCGCCAAGCGAGAGCGTTCGTCCGCAAATCGGGCAGCTGCAAGAAAAAATTGCCAAAAAATCAAAAAATCTTAAATCAATTGTATTTATGTCAATTCAATCGTGATTAGTGTAACGTAGGATGGTCAGCATTAATGTAAATAATTTTCATAATTTTTATTAAGATTTTCTGAACTTTTTTTATATTATAGTTTTAGTTCAGTGAGAGTTGCAAACCCACCTTTGTCGGTCATTGGCAGGAGCCACGGAGCCCTCATCGGTAGTGGGTAAGGGCCTTGGTCCTTGCCTAGATGTCCATTGGGCAAGGGTCGGACCCTTGCTTGCGGCTAGCAAGGGCTACGCGGCCCTTGCTAGGTTTGGGTGAGGGCTGTGACCATCGCTTAGTGCTCGGTAAGAGTCGACCGGCCTCGTCAGGCTCCAAAGAGAAAAAAAGAAAGAAATTGTAAAAAAAAAAGCAAATTATTGTAGAAAAATTATAAAAATTATCTATGTTAACATTGACTGTGTTACGTAGAATTGCTAGCGTCAATATTAACGTGTTTTGATCAAAATTGATGGGAATGACTAAATTGAAAAATCGTCAAGAAATTTAGGACTAAATTGAAAAATTCATAAGAACAATAGATTGATATTTTTGGTAATTTCCTAGACAATTTCGAGTGTTCATGTGATTGATTTGGGGGAAAATTCCAAATGAGAACTTGAGTGACCTCATTTTTTCAAATAAGAATTTAAAGTGAACATTGTTTCAAATAAAAACATAAATTGCCCATTATATCAATTTCAAAGAAGAGCCTAAATGGTTATAGCCATTTCAAATAAGGGTCTAGCCTTGCCAAACGGCAAAAAATTCCGACCAATTAGGGAATTTTCGTCCAAATACAATTTAAATTAAATTAGATTAGATTATAAATTAAAAAAATTAAGAGGAAAAAAATTAAAGAAAAAACATAGGGGATCGCCAGGTCTGCACGATGGCTAGTGACCCTCGTGTAGATTGGGTGAGGGTGGGCAATCCTCACCTAGATTTGGGAGAGGGTCGCTGATCTCTCCCACCTCTAGCAAGGGCCAGTAGTAGCCCCAGGGTCACTAGCCCTCCCCTAGGCACTAGTAACCCCGTCGGCCTTCATCGCCGGCCAGTAGTAGCCCCAGGGTCACTAGCCCTCCCCCAGGCACTAGTAACCCCGTCGGCCTTCATCGCCGCCCCATTGGCAATGGAGCAGCAGCCACCATCTCTGTTGTGTTTTCTTTTTTCTTTTTACTTTTTTTAAAAGAAAAGACAAAAAAAAAAAAAAATTGAAAAGATGAAATTGCCCTCCACATTTGGTTAGTTCAAGCCCTTCTTAATCTCATATATATATATACACACTTCATGTCCTTATTTAAAAGAAGATCCACTTTAGACTCTTATTTGAAAAAATGAGGATATTTCAAATCCTTATTTGAAATAATATTCATTTCAGACATTTATTTGAAAAAATATGAACACTTCAAGTCTTTATTTGAAAACTTTTCTTTGATTTGCTCTACCACTGGTTCCTGCAAGACCTCAAGACAACCTCTTAACATCAATCCCCCAAAAAGTAGAGGCAAAGATGAGTAATCAGTTGACCCAACGGACAGAATCCATCGGCATTAAATGATCGAGAAACCTAGCAATAGAAACGAACAGTTCTTACCAGCCAATGGAGCCAAAGTAATTTTGCACCTCCATAGGTAAAGAACAGAGTACTGCCCTTTGCGTCTTTTTCGATTTAAAGTATAAACTTAGCACCCACCCTTTTGTGACATGCTCATCTAAAGATGCCTCGACCCACGATTGATCTCTAGATTTAGAAGCCAACACGTGGGAACCTTTTCCTCTTTCTTTTCTAATTGCCCCGGAACAAAGACAAAATCTCCCTGACGAGTAAGGGACGCCCATATCTTGACAGTGCTTTTTCCCAGCAGATAACTGCAAAAGCATCCGCATTGTCTCGTCATATTGCGGTGCCGATTTACCGAAATTACCTTGGGGCTCAATTGGATAGAAAATCACAAATCTATCTTAATTGCGAACTCCTTCCTGCTCATATCATAGGACCGTAACAATTTCAAAGCAGCCCCACCAATGCTCCATCTAATTAATTTCGATTTACATATCACTGACCCTCAAGGATCGCCAAGAAAAGGGCTGCTCATACACAAAATAGATACCTTCGCCACATGGGCCACAAAAAGATGCCTGCACCACATAAGTACAAAAGCAAGCTTCATTTTGGTACAAACCCACAATTACTTGGGCAGCAAGGTCACCAATACAACCCCATACGAAGAGCCATTTATCCAGACTCCCGAGTAGGAATCCATGGGAAGCCAATTTGCAAGAGATTGTACCATAAGAACTGGGTGTGCTTCAATTAGATCAACCTACAGGCAACAAGAAAGACAATCTTATATCCACCACAAGCCTAGAAAAGAACGAATGAAGCCATATAATTCTCACTCACAGCCTATATAGTAAGCTTTCTGCAACTGTTAGGAAACTTGAGATAGTAAATTATAAGCGGGGAAAAGTAATCTATCATTACCATCAAATAGAGTGCGCTTTAGTTTTGCATAACCAGCTGCACTATAATTATTGCCTTTCTACAGTTCCACGGCAAGTCACATTATCGATGACTTACAGACAGGGCAAGTCGTACTTCTGCGGAGCCAGGGATCAATGCACTGCCAAATGAAGGAAAAAAGTTGTCAGACATGTTACAGCTCTCTCAAAAAGAAATCTATGTCACAATTGAATAAAGCACTAACATCTTTATGAAATTTGTGCAAGCAAGGGAGGTGCCGTATTGTATCCCCAATTGTGGGTGTGTCCAGACATATTGCGCAGGCTTCTTCAAAGACATCGGACTGCCAGAAACATAAATAAGAAACTGCTTAACAAATGGCATATAATACTTCAGGCAAAGATGCTATCCCACCCCCAAGATGCCCCTCCCAACAAATTACAGATAGAACAACATGGGCAGAGGGAAAAAAAAAAATAACAATAACAATTTCCCTGTATGTAAAAATACTCACCTGCACTTTCGACTCCGGCAAACTATTAATCTGATTATCAGAGGTGCCAACATTGCGGTTATTCTCATCAAGTGCCAGCAGCATTTCATAGTCATTTCTGCATAACAACAAAGGACCCCATAGTTATTATCACATGCTTTATAACATAGTTTTCTGGTCCAAGCGAAAGCCAGAATCATGTACGATGTTAACATCTGAACCCTTAGAAAGAATGAAAATCAGTTTTTGATAACAAATGAAGATACAAAGAAAGTTAAATGATCACAAATTCCTCAGAACACATCATTAGACTCTTTAAAAAGCAATATCATGCCAATTTGAGCAAGTGAAGTGAAAAATTCAATTTGAAAGTTTATGGGGTACATCTTTCTGAGATGTTATCACAAGGTACATGATGGTCGCTGAATATGCCCAACTACAAGGTGCATGTCCAGTGCAGGCTGCTAATTTCTTCCATGGCATCAAGAAAAGCTCAGATTTTTTTCGTTTTTGATCACAAGGAAAACCTCAGATGACTAACTCAAATCGAGCATATAGCAACCCTTATCCCCAGCTCCAAATCTAATTAACCAAACTCACAAATTCAACTCTAGATACATAACACCCTCCAAGCTCATCAACTGTTGAGTTAAATATATGGGCATTACAACAGTTTGCTACATGCTTTCAACATAGCATTTGGCAATTTATATGAGTTCACCTAACAAATATTTTTTAACATTCCCATAACCATAGATATCTAGAAGAACAAGAAAAAATCTGTCTTAAAAAAAAGAAAAAGGGATAAACTCTTTTATCTGTATTATCATTCATAGTAATATTTTTGACAAGAACGGAAGGTCAGTCAGAAGAAAGACAAATGTTCATGTTGCTGACTGCCAGATACATAATAAATATAAATTTAAAATTTTTTTAGCAATTGATGACCAATATATACTTCTTTATTCCTAAATCAACACATAGACTAAGCACAAACACCAACGCAAAGAACCGCACCTCTATGATTTCTTAAGAAAGACAACTGGTTTTATTGTGTCTCAAATTTCATCCGTCACTTGAAGAAACTTTCTATTTCTGTCTTCAACAAAAAACTTTAGGAGAATTTTCACATCACTTCAGTCAAATAAATTTGTCTTCTAGGTGAAAAAGATCAATTTTTTCTACAATACCAGTCACAGAAAGAAACCAAGTTCAGGCAGCACATACGATAGTATGAAAATAACCTGATGCACAGCATCTAACACAAGCAACAGCGAAGGCCAGGGTTCAACCTAAGTATCCGATCTTGATTAAGTAAGTACTTGAATAAAATGTGATGTTCAGTCAAAACCACAAATAACCAATCTAAAGACTGAGATGCCGAAGATACACAAAAAATCAATCGCCGGCTTCAAACAAATAGCATGAAAGTCCAGGTCAACGGATAGATAGACAGTGATCTTACTCATTAAAATCACGCTGAGTTTGATAAATGCTACCGGACAATCCTATGTCACTGACGTCTCCCAATGCAGTTTCCAGTGCTTCCAATATATCCATCCTCTGCAACACAAAGGCCAATTTTCAATTAGCTGTGACAAGCTCAGCCTATGTAAAACAGCCAGCAGGAAAACATAACCAGATCACAAACCAGATAAAAGAACCTCTTCCAGAGAAATGAACTATATCGTGCCATCAGAATTTGCAGTGTAACCAACACGAAGTGACAGATTCAATAAAAGAAAAGGAAGTGAAAAGAACAGATTCCAAAGACATAAATCAAATATCCCCCACCCCATGACTTTCACATCATATTTATGTCTTTCAACAAACCAACAACCCAAAGCAAAACCCAATTGACATTGTGAGTAACAACATGATTTAGCAATGAGAAATGAAAACCATTAGAGCCAGTAAAGTATTCCTGTCTAAGGTTTGCTTCCTGACTTTCCTAAGGGAGGTTCAAAAGGTTTGGATTGCTTTTCTTTCAGAAGTTGTGTTTGGCTTGGTTTAGTTCAGTAATTGATAGAGATTCCCACTAGTATGGGAAGGCTACTCTATTCATCACACGTCATTCTCATAAGTAAAAAATTTATCTAAGCATCAGATGTATCTTCATAGAATCAAATGTCACTGCATACAAGGGAAGATACAAGAAAAGAAACCTGAAAAATAAATAAAGACACACAGGAGATACCATGTCGAGATCCATATTTAATGGAAAATGAAGAGTCCTCTCCCCAGATACAAATGAGGAGGGTGATCGAGAAATGGTCCTCCTAGACTGCTGAAGTCTTGCACGTACAGGAACTCGTGCCTCTGTACCTCTCCTATTTGAAAGGTTCTGAAAAGACCGCGGCAGGGTTTGCCTTCGTGAACGCGTTTGGAATGAATTTCCCTGCATTGACGTACATGAAAAAAAAAATGATCTTTACTGAGCATCAACATTTCATTGAAAAGTAGATGTAAATCTACAAATTAAAAGATCATATGAATTGCTAGATCAACATGTTGTTCAATCCATTTCAGATAATTTTGTCCAACTCAACAAGCTTGAATAAGCTCAGGATTCTCAAAACTTAGCCATTTCCTAGGATGAACATTTCGCTTAATAAGCTTAAGTGTACTTTGGTTTAAGGGAAAAAAGATAACTGTTATAAATAGAGGGCACCCTAAACCAGAGATCATATCGGCAATCTACATAGAGCCAATAGCCCTCAGGTAATGCATGCATTGGATAGGTCAATATCAGGAGAGCCAATCTCCTGAGATGAAGTTATTCCTTACGCACCAAATAGATAGCAATGCAAGAGCTCTTTTCATGAAAGAAGAATTGGAAATGCAACTCCGAGGCATTAAGTCAAAAGAAGCTCCATATGAGAAATTAATTATTCTCAACTTGCTGAGGTAACTCTCAAATTGACTTAGCTCCACCAAGCACTAAAATAAAAATCTTCATGCATATAGCAGAAGCTAAGCATCCGATCAAGTGTAAGTTTTAGAAAACCAAGAGTCACGGGAAAGACCATAGTTGGCATTTAAATTGAGGAGAAAAATAAAGCCGCCACATACTTTTTCCTCTTCTTTGGAAAAAAAGAGGTCTCCACACCTTTACCGGTACAATCATAACCGATCAAGCTGATTTGACTTATCTGAAAATTTCTAAGCATAGCTTTACTTTTTGGCTTGCTGTACACAATAGACTATCAAAATGATCAAGTGAAAGCTTGATACTAGGCCTTTCTGTGTTTCGTCAGTTAAGTGATGAAAACAGAGATCATCTTTTCTTGGGTTGTCATTTTTCAAAGCAAGTTTAGGAGTTTAAGAGAGTAGCAGGCTGGAATCAGGAGTTTGATTGGGTTGCAGAACATCTTAAAGGGAAAGCTTTGCCTACCTTAATAATTACACTAGCCTGCTGTGCCAATCTCTATCACATATGGGTGCAATGAATAAAAGAATTCATAATGTACCATTTATTGTAATGTAAATACAATCTTTTAGTCGACTGTGTGTGATGCAAACAGATTGTCATCCAATGATATTGGAATAATTACATATATAAGATCTTTTGCTTGTTAAATGTATAGCGAAAGTGGAACTATGGCTGATGTAAGGTGTTCAAAGTTTGTCATATTGCAGGAAGCAATCCACCCTACCTTTCGGATGAATGAGTTTCTTGCTTACCCCCACAAAAGGAAAAAAGAATGGCACCTCTACTTAAATGAGCAACGAAGAAATAATTTGAACTTTATGATTACACTTACATGACCAGTTCGACGACGACTTCTAACAGAAGTAGATGAATTTCCACCTACATTCTCCTCCTGCTGTAGTAATCTAGCCATGTATTCATCCATCTGCTCAAATGCCGACAAACAACAAAATTGGCAAACAATTCATAAGCCAAAAACATATATGCTACAATCTCAACATTAAACAAAACAATAGTACAACCTCTCCATTTCCAAGCATTGGTGAATCGTTGTATAGTTGTTCTTGAAGTTCACGAGCCAGCATCTCGTCTGCTTCCAGTTGTCTCGCCCTAGAATCTGATTCAAAACTACTGAGAGTATCTAGAATAGGTGTACCGGATTGACCAATTCCAGGTGACATGTCATCAATTTCGATAACTGAAGAAGAAGCCCCTTGATGTTGATGCCTAAGTTGTCTAGCAGATGATGGATTTCTAGAATCCCTGGGTGAGACCAGGTTGATAACTTCTGAGTTATTAGAAACTAATCTGTTGCAAGAATTGCCATTCCCAAAAGATACTTCCCTATTGTTTTGCCTTCTAGTGGAAGTTCTTGTAGAATTTGGCCGTCCATGTGTTTGGCCTGCCTCAGAAACAATCTCAGAAATTAATTGATGTGTATCCTTGTTTGCAATATTGCCACAACTAGTGCTGTTATGAGGATAGCTGCTTGTTCTTCTCCCCACTATATTATCACGATTCTGGAATAAGTTTCCAGCACTATCAGTTCTGCCGGAAAGCAAATCGTCAGTTTCAGAGCCATGGCGTGCTTTCTTAGCATGGGCATGTGTAGTTCTCCATCCACCAAGTCTCTCACATCCTTCACCCAAATTAACAGGAATGTCATTTGTTCTATTATCCTCCCCACGAATAATACGTCTCCTGCACAGTGACCAACCATGTGAGTTGACAGTCTGCCAAAAAAAAGAGCTGACAAATTGGATGACATCGAATTCGCCCATTGAGACTCTTGGGGTCAATAAGAAAGCGACACAAGATCATTGATTCTAAGCTAGACTAGTTCTTCATATTGATTGCAGCAAAACCTATTCAAATATCAGTCCATGCAACCAAATATGGTCTTCATTCAAAAGAGAATTTTGCATTGCTTGAAACCCAAACACAGAGAAAGAGAAGTTTGCCAAAGATACAGGTATGTTTATCAGACCCAACAATTCTTCTTCAGAATGACTGTGATTGTCAGAGATAAGCAGTCAGTATGAACAAGGCAACGGTTGCAGATTTAGCCCTAACACAAGCATTGAGGAATTTATAGATGTAAATTGTAACTATATAGGAAGGTAAAATGATTAAAGAGGCTATGCATAAGGAGACTAGAAAAAATACAATGCAAAGCAAGATTATCATCTAGAAAATTATATATCATTGGAAAGCATTACACATTCAAGTTCCTTAATGGAATTCACATAGCATCTGAACATACTACCTGGTCGAGATATCCAAAAGTTTTGCCTCTCGCTTCTCTGATGTACAAGGATGCATCAATATCCCTTTTCCTTTATTTCTATCAGGAGCACTATCTTCAGCATTACTACTCTCTTTTTCAGCTAATTCTTTTTCCCTTGTTGCTATATTAAGTGGAGAGATACAACCATTTCTGACCAACCTTTTCTGTCCAACATGTCTCGGAGAAGATACACTTTTAGGAGACTGAGGTACATGTTTTGAAGATTTTTCATGCAAATCCCTTGGCAAATCAATTGATTTCTCACCAAACATAATCGAACCGGAATATTTGCATGCACTTTCATCTAGCTTCTCTTTGCCCTTACTGAACCTGTTCAATGTCTGAAAAGAATCAGAACAAGGGTAAGAACGTTCATGATCAGTTTTCATTTCTACTCTTCTAAAGCTGTCAGCTAGAAAACCTTCTGAATCACCAAACGACTCAGCCATTTTCAGAACTCCGTTGTGCCCATTGCGTCGAATCGCATTCAAAGCAGCACCTTTTTCTGCAGAAGCAAATGACCTAGGACCTCCGATCGAAGCACCCTTCCCTCTCTCCGCATTCTCAGCGCCAGAAGACTGTCTGGACTCAGGTTTAACGTGCCCATTCCCTGCTGCCCTCCTAAACAAGTGATGCTGCGAAGCACTCGGATTATTGGACGGCGAGTCCCCAACAGAGTCGCCGCGGCGACCGAATTCAACGGAACTCAGAACCCTTTTAGGAGCGCCCATCTGCAATCTCGGGTCCCGCCCGGTCCCATTCGCCGCTCGCCCGCCGCCGCCGCCCCCGCCGCCCCCGAGCCAATTCAGGGATTTCTGATTCGAAGAACCCGGCGCAAGCGAGTTCACTCTCGCCTCGATTCCACTCTTGCCACGCCGCGCGGCCAATCTGTCGGGCGTATCGGGAACCTCAGCAACTCGATGAACGTCCGCATCCAAATCCTCCATAATCCGACACGGGAGGGTCCGGAATCAGCCGCCAACGCCGAACAAGCAGCAAACTTTAGGCAGAGACGGAACTAACGAAGACCTAAAAGCGAAGCATTTCACCGATTGCGACGGGGGGAAAAAATCGAAGGAATCTTACACCGAATGCTCGCCGAAAGCGGCGGGGACGCGCGAGAGGGAAACGGACTCACCGTGCGATTGCGCCGGAGCAGCGATTGCGAGGGCCCACGCCGGTCGAAGGGGATGGAGAGGGAGACCGACCTACTGAGCCGCCGCCGTCGAAGGTGGTGATGGCAGACGACGGAGGAGGAGGAGGAGGAAGAAGGGACTGTGAGAAACGGAGGGCATAACATAGCGGTAAAACGAAGAAAAAATATCCGTTTAATTAAATGTCTCAAAATGGGAAAAAAGTACCAACATAAAAAAAAAAAAAAAAAACCCTAATCCTAACATATTTATTCTAATTTAATTCTAAACATTTCAATTTTTCAAATCCCCACGTTCTCGGGGAGGGATGGGGTGGGGGACGCGTAAGTTTCAAGAATGGGTTTCAACTCCCACGCCTAGGCAGGGCAAAAGTTTGAAAGTAAGTGTAAAATAGGAATAGAGTAGGACTAACCAAAAAAAAAAAATTGTACCAATTGAGTTTAAAACTATTAACTAATGTGGTCTATTTGACTATTTTTTATTAAAAATCGCTGACATAAATACCATTTATCGTACGATCAATAATAACGTCAAACCACCGCCTGCGGTGGCCTAGTTGAATAAGGCTCCCATGATCCTTTGCAAGGAGGAGAGGAGTTCGAATCCCACTGGCCACACGGGGTTTTACCCGCGACGTCGAGGTGGTGGGTCCTCCGCTAGCGTCACCCCAATGTTTACCCGCCGGCTACCGGCTGTACGGGGTTCCCTGGGTACCCAAAAAAAAAAAAAACAATAACATGAATAAAATTTATAATTTATTATCTTTTGAAAATTTTCAAATATTTAGACTTTTTAAATTTTTTTTTTTAACTCTAGACCAACAAAGACCAACAACCCTTACTTGATATGGGCAAGGGGCCGAGTAGATAGGGATTGGCGGACAAAAATCAACATACATCAGATCCACCGTAACCTGGTTCTTATGAGGTGAGAAGAGTCGCAGCGATTATCAAGCAGGCCAGAGGGTTTCTTCCAAGCGATGTGGGACTACCTGGTATAGCAGCAAGCATGAATTAGCATACACCAAGGGTAGTCGGCGACTTCATCAGCCCATAGTTGAGAAAAAGAAAGAATAGAAAAAAAATAAAAAAGTAATAAAAATTATTCATGTTAGTGCCACCTATAGCATGTGAGATATCATTAATTTTTAGCCAAAATTCACCGGATGAATTGCATTGATAAATCACTAAAAGATTTAACATTTAATTGGCACAATTAAAACATTTGTGACTAAATTTGCACATAAGCAATAAGTTTAGGACTTTGCAAGTATTAATCCTGTCTCAAGATTGCCGAATCTTTCCCATTTCCAATTATTGCAATCTAATTCCGACCAAAAAAAAAAGAAAGATTCGAATCAAATCAATTCTTATGTATAATAAATAATCAAATCAATTTTCAAATTAAAAATAATTAACAAAAGAATATTGACGAAAGATTCAAATAAAACTTATGATTGACATAACAAAACCATTGGATTACCGGCGTAAATTCCACTTGAGGTCACAGGCTAATTTGGCAATTAGGTCAATGAACCTTTCATTTGATTATAGATATAGTAGACTTCAATATATTTTGTTGAGCACAATCTCAATCCTCCAAATATTGTTCTCTTAATTTTTTTTTCATTTACCAATTGAGTTTCCTATCTTTGTCCACATGATCAAACAAATTATTCTATCACGTACATTTGCTAATATTGCAAATCGCCAATGTACATTGCCATGTGCGAAAATATTAGCATATAGAGATATAGCTGTTGGACGCAAAATTCGCAATCCCAAGATCTCCATAACCAGAACAAGAATATGCATAATTAAGCAGAAGAATTAATGCACCTGTTTTGGAATCCATTGATCTTGAAGCGGAAGCACGCGCAAGTCCTTCTCCTCTATTGCCCTCCGTATCACTGGCTCAATGAGGCGGCCCCCTCACGTTTAGCGTTAGGTAAACGCCCCTTAGGTGAGGATACATGTGAGAATTCGGGTTAGATGAGAGACTTAGCGCTATTTATAGAGTTTCCAGCTAGGCCCCCTCATTACGGACCAGGCTCAACTCGGCCCACACTAGCCAGCCCATATTAGACTAATTAAGAAACCTTCTATCTCACTTTAGACCAATCCCCGTAAAACGGTAAACGTTAAACGGTAAATTACAATATCAATTAATGTAGTCCACATTAGGAAAACTCTTACATTCTCCCACTTGGACTATATTAATTGAAATTGTACTGTATGTGCGCACATTGGTCTAGAGATAATTCTTAATAGTCAATCATATCCCATAAAGTCTCAAACACCGAATCATGGCGGTAACTGCATGTATACACACAGGGCCTTCCATGGTCACGAGTGTTCTCAACTCTATTGATATTGATCCAATATGGTAGTGTGTCAAATGGATAACATCTCTCATAGAGAGATCTCATTTGTCAGTCACCATTCTCTTACCTTAAGCGTCACAAAAACTTGTGCCACTAGAGAATGTCCATTCCCTTACCTTAAGTGTCACAAAAAACTTGTGCCACTAGAGAATGCATTAATGGTTCAATGAACCCACATATGTCTTGTCCTTACGGTTAACCATTATTTATAAACAACAAGACATATGGACAATGCTAATAACCGTATGCCCCTAGCCTTCACTCAAGGTTTAAGCAATACCTTGAGACTTTAACAATATATATATTTTCAACATAATAACAAACCATTCAAAAACATTTTATTGAATGCAAAAATTGACATATATATATATATATATATATATATATATATCAAAATGTTACTAAACTGTAACAAAAACAGATGTAAACATTATTCAAAGAAAAAATAAAACAGCTCCCACTAAATAACAGCATCCCAAGATGCTCCTAAGCCCATGCTAATGACATGTCGCTCAAATATACATGGACGTAGGCCTTTAGTTAGTGGATCTGCAACCATATCATCTGTTGGAATATAATCTATTGCAACGTCACCATTTTGTACCGATTCCTTTATAGTCAAAAACTTGACCTCCATATGTTTAGACCCTTTGAGACTTCTGTTGTTATTAATAAACAACACATTCAAAAATACTTTTAAGTGCACTGACACAAGGTACACCTTTTAATTAAATTTTCTCAATATCTAAATAAGGACAATGTGATAGATTCAACCCATCACCCTTAACAACAGGAGCAATTCCTGGCTTGCAATAATGTATATTGAATATTTCCAATATACAATCAGCAAATGTCCTCCGAGAAAATCTAATATAATATGGCAAAAACAATCCTTACAAACCTTAGTACAAAAGATATAAGATGTCTCAAGGTCACAACTTGTAAGCAAAATATCATGTACATAGAGTATGAGAAAAATAAATTTCCTCCCACTGACCTTGCAGTATATTGAATTACCTTGTTCTTAATTGAACAAAATAACAACACTATAAAACTTTAATAATATTGTCTGGAAACTTGCTTAAGACCATGGATTAAGATTTTTCAGTCTACACACAAGTTTACTTGATCTGCTGCAAAATTCTCCAGTTGCACTGATATAGATTTTATATCTCTTTGATGTAACTTCATATAAAACTATCAATGTCACGTTCACTCTGAAAGAATTAGTAAAGAAATAATTATTTCTTCACTAACTATCCACCCCTCTTTCCGAGTAAAAATATTATTATCTTTTTTTATGGCGTTTAATCACATACTTAATTAAGAACAAGAAACGACATTTATATAAGTTGCTAAAACAACCATGTAATGGATATTGTAATCATGCTCTCACAAATAGACTATATAGTCTGATGGTATAAGTAATTGTCTTTCTCTAACAAATCTCCTTAATAAAACTGCAACCACTTCATTCTACACTTGAGAGGTTTAAGAAATTTTATTATAAACTATATCAAGAATAGTACCTTAAACCTCAACAAGTTTAGTCTATGGTACAGGAGATTCCATAATTATCTGTATAGGTAAAGACAAAAAAAAAAAAAAAACAGTAACCCCATCATACTATTATCTTTAATAGTCTGAGAGCAGCTATCCTCTACAATTACGTCAATCTTAAGAAACTTTAAAGTATGTGATTCCATAATCTTGTACTTTCTTTAGGGTCATTAAATTAATACAACTTTGATAAGAAATACGTTTTGTATGTGAAAAAATTGCTTTCAAAATATCAACCAACAGTAGACCGAATAAAATAGTTTTACTCATCATACTCATCACTATGTTCATTATGATGATTCATGTCTTTTAGCCAAATCTTCTTGTCAGGATTTTCAAGCATAGTAATTAAAATTACCACCTCAGAATTTATCAAGTATTTGACAAATGACCCTTTAAGCTATTCCGCGTTGTCATACTTGCCAAAATACTCACCGTCACTATTAAATCTGACAACCTTTAAGACTAATTATAACCAATTTATTCTTTATCTCGGTCAATTTTACTTCCACAATAATCTATAGAAGTCTTTAGATAACCGTTAAGAGTAAATAGAAAAATTTTGGAAATATCTTTTTCATCCTTATATGAGATGTATATGTCATTAGGACTTAAACATAATCTTTGCAGATATGTCCTAATTTCAATATTATACAAAACATAATTTCAAGCAACTAAGGCTTCCATCATATTATAGCAGTGCAGTCCACAGGCAAACCTCTTTTCTAGTATTCCAGAATGAAACGCTTCATGGACAGTAAGCAAATTTTATTGCATTCTCAAGCAACAAATCATATGTCCACAACTTAAAATTTGAAGCAGTAAAAACCTCAATAATAGTGGAATTATTAATTACAGAAAAGGTGACTGAAAAACAAGCAATGTATATAATTAGCATCATGTGAGCACTGTGTAACTTGACAAACAAGTACACATCCAGAGAGTTACATGCATAATCATATAATCACCTTTGGGCAGAATACATGACATGCAGTTGTACACTCCCCACATGATAGCGGTTATGAGAATATATTCCAATTTTTCGTGAATTCATCACCTTTGGGCATATGAATCACTAGAATCAGTCACTCCTCCATCACATAATCATGTATCCCTCCATGAACTAATATATAATCACCCCCTTTGGGAGTATGACTACACATTAGAGCATGAGACATCCCAATCATTATACGAGACCGAAATTTCTCAAACCCAATTGAGTGTGCCACTTTGGCGGTCACAACTCAATTGAATTATTGAAACTCTCTCATACTAGGGATATAAAATTCACATCTCACATAAACCATATACATGTGATTTTAGCTTTAGTGATAGGGGCAGCATATCACCAAAATCACATATTATGCTAATTACATTGCTTAATTCATTAATAATAAAAAATTAATCATACATATATATATATATCTATAGCGAACCTGAAAGACAGATTCCAATGAGATCAACGATCACAGCAACACAAGAAAATTCTCATAACATAAAAGCAATCATCTTTTGTGTACCCCAATTACTGATTACTAGAACAACATTAAAGAATGCTAATCTAGAATATCTCATTATGCCAACTTCAGTTCACAATAAAGTTTAATTTTTTATTAATGAATCACACCATTATAATATTTATGTAATAACATACCTGTAACCCAGCACCTGTATTTCGAAAATCACAGAAAAATACAAGAAAAATACGCAAAAATACACTAAAAATACGCGTATTTAGGGCTTTGTATGTATTTTCACATTCATAAAATCATCAAAAAAATAAAATAAATTCACCACAAGATAGAAGACGGCCTTAGGAATCCAACGCCGCCAACCACGCGCGAAACGGAGCATCCACGCGCCCGCACGCGCCGCCTAAGTGCGAGGCGCGTGGAGCCCACGCGCAGGCGTCAAAGAGACGGTCAAACCGGTCTGACCGGTGGCGGTCCGACCAGTTCCCGGTCCGACCTTCCGGTCCAACCGCCCAATCCGACCGGTTGACCGGGTCGGGTCGGGTCAGTCGCCATCCGGGTCGAGTCGGGTCCCATTGCTGACGTCAGCGAGTCGGATCGAATCCGGGTCGCTGACGTCAGCGTCCGCGTGCACCGCACGCGTGAGCAGCGCCCCGTGCGTGGGAGCGCGTGAGGGCGCGTGAACGCGCGTGGGCGCGCGTCTTCGACACCCGGCGGCGCGTGGCCGCACGTGGGGCCTCCCCCGGCGACGCGCCACCCACGGATGTTCTCGTCTCGTCGAGCCCAATCCGAATTTGTGATTTAATTTTACTTTTACAGTCTTTAAAAAATTCGAAAATCACAAATTAGGGCAAAATTCAATGCGTTCAAGTTCTAGGGTTATGGAGGCTCTGATACCACGTGTTGGACGCAAATTGTGCAACCCCAAGATCTCCATAACCAGAACAAGAATATGCATAATTAAGCAGAAAGAATTAACGCACCTGTTTTGGAATCCATCGATCTTGAAGCGGAAGCGGAAACACAATGTTCCACGCGCAAGTCCTTCTCCTCTATTGCCCTCCGTATCACTGGCTCAATGAGGCGGCCCCCTCACGTTTAGCGTTAGGTAACCGCCCCTTAGGTGAGGATACATGTGAGAATTCGGGTTAGAGGAGAGACTTAGCGTTATTTATAGAGTTTCCAGCTAGGCCCCCTCATTACGGGCCAGGCTCAACTCGGCCCACACTAGCCAGCCCATATTAGACTAATTAAGAAACCTTCTATCTCACTATAGACCAATCCCCGTAAAACGGTAAACGTTAAACGGTAAATTACAATATCAATTAATGTAGTCCACATTAGGAAAACTATTACAATAGCATCATAAATCTAGCGACCCTCACTAGACATAGGCGGGCTTCTCCCCCTCTCGTCCTCCCAAACATATGCCCAAACAAATGGATGAGAGTTGTCATGGGTCACAAGTCCTTCGCGAGTCTACTAATAGAACATGTGTATGTTTATAGGCTAAAATATTTACCGGGGTCACGGATTTTGATGTTTATAGTTTATGGGGTCGAATTCTTCCTTAAATTCGTTAAATAAACTACATTCGTATTATTATCGTGCGATTCCAAAAATTCTAGTGATGATTATATGCACAAAAAGGATTCCTCTAAATTCCTTTCCTACCTTTGGATGCATGTTGAGAGGAAATAATGTGAAGGAAAATTAATCTCGTGAATAAACATAATTAACCTTCGTCTCATTGCCACTTTTTTTTCTTTTTTAAGTATAAGCAATCTTGAAATAAAAACGCAACATTTGCATTTCCTTTAATTTTCTCTCCACTTTTGAAAAAAAAAAAAAAGGTGAGCCCGAATGGAAGTATTTTCCTCCTATTCTTGATGATGATGATGATAATCATAATAATAACTCTAACAAAGTGACTGGGGATAAGAGCCCTGGCTATTCAAAACATAAACCCGTCCGTATTGATGATCCGACATAGAATTGTTTTTAACAAAATTGAAAATTGAATTTATGTTGTGCACTTAAACTACATACAAATTTATCCATCAATCACTAAGTAACTCCATGGATTTGTCAATGAACAATGTCACCAACCCAAGCTTGATAATTCTTGTATTAAACTATCCAAGAACATTTTATGTTCGGGCCGGGTTGGGCTAGCCCAATGGACAACAAGCTTTGCTCGAACTCGCCCAAAAGATCTTCAAGCTTCTCGAGCCCTTCAAGCTACCAAACCAAACCCATGAATCAATCAATTCCAATCCACTCTATTCTTTCATCTTTCGATATTAAGGTTTTGGCGTTTGAATATGTGGTAAACAGATAGGGAAATAATATTTACCCCAAACAAAAAAACATTATTCGAAATCTCTATTTTGATTTGGCATTAGATCTCATCCACAATTACTTTCCATAAAGATTCCCAATAATTATGAAGACAAAGTCACCTTCTACCAAATTGAGTAGGTTATTAAAAGACTATAGACCTAATTTTGTTTGTCTTGTCCATAACAAGAAACCTCATCAACTTTCCTTTTCATTCTAAAGCGTCTTCTTTTCTTAGCTTAATTGTTACGTTTGCTTTATTTATGTGCTCTTTTGCACTAATGTGATAGTATAAGGCCACCACGAAGTGATTAAGGCAAATAGCTCATCACAATCTATTTAATTGGTGTTATAGTGAGATGATAGAGTAAACGGGAAAAGTACCAAAAAAGTCATAAACATATTACATTGGTACCAATTTAGTCCTAAACTTTTCAATTAGACCAATTCAGTCCTAAACCTTTTAATATTGGTACCAATTCAGTCCATCCAGTCAATTTTGGCCGGCCGGCGCTCACGTGGACGTCAGTCGGTGGCCGGACGCTGATGTGACAATTTTTATGATTTTTTAATTATTTTTTTGAATTTTTTTTGAATTTTTTTGAATTTTTTTCTTTTTGCTTTTATTTTCTACCTTCTTCCCGGCGGTGACCGGCAAGCCTTTGGTGAGGCTCGCCGGCCATTGGACAAGGGCCGCTAAGCCCTTGTCAGTCGCCGACGAGGGTCGCGGCCCTTGCCCGCGGCTGGCGAGGCCATGGCAGCCATCACCAGGGCGGAGGCAAGGGCTACGAAGCCCTTGACAGTGATCGGCGAGGGTCGCGACCCTCCCTCGGCCTCGCCCAGGGTTGCGGGCGAGGCGATTACCTAGATCTGGCCTCGCCCTGGCCTTGTTGCAGGAGGAGGGACGGGGAGCGAGCAAGGGACGGGTTGTGGGACTACCACCATCGGAAGAAGGAGAGGAGGGTGTTGGGGCGGCGGGCTAGGGTTTCGGAGGTGAAGATCGGGCGGAGGAGTGGCGACGTGAGGCGCGGGAGGTGGGGGACCAGGGCCTCGAATTGGGATTTCGTAGAGGTGAGGGCAGCAATGACGAGGTCGAGAAGCTCTGGGGTCAACAGCAGAGGAGGCGCCGGGGACTTAGCGGCAAGGCCAGGGCGAGGCTGGCCTCGCCCAGGTCTAGGCTAAGCCGCCTCGCCCGCAGCCCTGGGCGTGGCCGAGCGAGGGTCGTGACCCTCGCCGGCAGCTGGCAAGGGCTTCGCGACCCTCGCCTCCAACCTGGTGATGGCCACCATGGCCTCACCAGCCACGAGTGAGGCTGGCCTCACTCAGATCTGGGTGAAGCCACCTCGCCGGTGGTAGGCGAGGGCTTCACAACCCTCACCGGCCATCGCCAGGAAGAAGGCAGAAATTAAAAGCAAAAAGAAAAAAAATAAAAATAAAAAATTAATAAAAATAAAAAATTCGAAAAAATCATAAAAAAATCATAAAAATTGCCACGTTAGCGTTCGGCCACCGGCCGACGTCCACGTCAGCACCGGCCGGCCAAAATTGATCGGATGAACTGAATTGGTACCAATATTAAAAAGTTTAGAACTGAATAGGTTTAATTGAAAAGTTTAGGACTAAATTGGTACCAATACAATAGGTTTAGAACTTTTTTGGTACTTTTCCCTAAAGTAAACAATAGAAATATACTTAGTTTATAAATTGATTATTCGATTAATGCATAACTTTTCCTTAATACCATGAACTTCCATTAAGTTTGGCCATAACCATCGAATTTACTCATTGAGAAAAAGTTAGTAATGTGCATCTTACTAGAGTAAAATTGCAAAGAAAGCACAAACTTATCTTATTCCCAAAACATTTATTTATAAATTTACGTACAACCTAATTGATTAAGTGAAAAGGTTGTAGTTAATAAATTTATTCTTCTCAATTGCCAAAATGCATTACTTTTTAATGTAACCATTAAAATGACTTATCTACTTAATTTACATGGACAAATGGAAAAAGATTAAAGATTATTCATAACACATTATTTATAGTTTACAGAATAGCTTATTTAATTTAAGTGAATGAACAGCCATTAATAAAGATATACCCTTTATTTTTAGGTAAATCAATGCCAAAAAGTACAATAGATTTTGATACTTACTTGAATGATTTATGTTCAAATTAGAGTGAAATTGAAAATATGGGCTTCTTCTTCTTGTTCTTTTAAGAAATAATTTTTGATGTAGTATTCAGAAAAATAGACATTTTTACTTTTAGGGCTTGTTTGATAACACTCCAAATAATACCTAATTCTATTCTTTTGTTTCCCATAACAAAATAATAATAGTAATAATAGTAATAATAATAATAATAATAATAATAATAATAATAATAATAATAATAATAATTTGGTCAATTTTTTATTCTCAAGAACAAAAATTCATTTTTTTTTGTTCCCGATATTATATTTGGAATAGAATCAAAAAGTAGAATAAAGTTACTTTTTCTCTTTTTTTCTTTTCTTTTCTTCTTTTTCTTTTCTTTCTTGTTCTCCTCCTCTTCCTCATTGCCAATCACCGGCCATGGCGATGTCCGATGACTGGCTAGATGAGGTCTAATGAGTTTGGGGAGGCTCCAATGAGGTTGTCGGACCTCGCCTAGTTGGTTGCCGGCCATTGGCCGATGATCGGCTAGAGAAGAAGAAGAGGGATGGAAAAAGAAAAAGAAAAAGAAAAAAGGAGAAAAAAATTAAAAGAAATTCTAATTCACAAAAGAAATTGAAATTTTTTATTAAATGCACTTCTATATTGGGAATAGAAATTTTGGACAGTTACTAAATGTCTTCAAATGTTCAAAAACTCGTCTAGAGAACATAATAAAAAATAATTATTTCTAAGCATAAATTATTTCCAAGAACAAAATGGTTATCAAACTCACCCTTAGATTATAACAAGGTTAAATAAGCAAAAAGTGAAAAATAAAAAATGGTAGAACTGGAAAACTAAGGGTATCGCTAAATCCACCCAAACTTTGGTTCCATACACACCTTAAGAATTTAGAAAGACATACATACCCACGTTATGTGTGCGACGCTCCAAAATGCGGGTGGATTTAGCGCAACCCAAAAAGCAACTGTCCACTTGATTTGGTATGAGGGCATTTTTGTCTTTATAATCTTCACGAAGAATATGCACGAGTTCCCAGGAAAAAATATTCCAATCAAAATAGAGATTTCCACAAGGTTTGGTATCGATATTGTTTGGCTGTGGAGAGGTAGATAGGATACTAATTGAAAAGGAAAGTTCACGTCACCTAGTGATAATAAGTTGCTTACTAGATCTGTTGGGATCGACGGATCCCCGAAATCGGATTCAACACTTAAACCGAACCCCTAAACGAACGCGAAAGACAAGCCCGGGAAGAAATCACGTATCATCGATCGTAAAGCACACCACGGATTCGAGCGTACCTTGTTAGCCACAGATTAGACACCGATGCCGTAAAGAGGAAGAGAATTCAGCCATGTTCAATCCGATGACGACAATTCGCCGTGAAGGGAAGAAGAAGTCGCCTTTTGCCTTTGTTCTTCGTCTTGAGAGGAGAGGGAGAGAATTAACGTACTTGTGATTCCAACAGTTGTGTTCTCCCTCTCTCTCATCCCTTTTATATGTCCCTCCATCCACGGGCCTTATTCCTGTGGGCCGGGCTTTTAGGCCCATCGTGGGCGGGCCAACTTAAGCCCATATAATTAAAACCATCATCTCCCACTCGCACATGGTGGGCCAAAACCAACATGGGCGGATAGGCCCAGCTGGGGCCCCCATCAATTGAAAATCCATCAACTCCCACTTGCATGGTGGGCCGAACAGAATCCTCTTTTCCTCTTTCAACATTCATACCGGTGAATAATCCGTGCGGCCAGCATACTTTGAGAGCTCGTTGCTATACATCTGTTAGGAATATATAGCAGCTCATAATGGGCATCACTTTCCGAGTAAATTTAGTATGCAGTACCCTAGATCGATCGATCACATTTATATCTCTCTGAATCTCTTTTAAACAATGATATATATATATTGTATTCACAATTATGATTATCGCAAAGATAGTCATAATTGGTCGACCAGTGAATACAAAACCACAATGTGATTTCCCATATCCGATCTTCCCATTTCCTTCAAACTCTCAATTTCAGTTCAACTTGCTTTTCTAGAAATGTCCCATTAGATCGAATCAACCCATGACCATTGGTAACATTCTAAGATAGCAAACACTAAATAGAAATCTTGAGAATAAGTAAGAGTTATGAGGGCACTAAAATTGAGGAACTCTATTCCTCAAGAGTCTCACATGTCATAAAAATTGAGATCAAACTTTTGCCACTCTTATAGGTCGTCTCATGCATACGTAGTATGAAATATGTATTACGGTATTAACTCCTTTCCCATGGAGCGTATGTCTACACAATCAATACCGTACAGATGATAGTTCAGACATACCCAATGTCTAACTTGAGTTCACGTATTTACTCATCCACAAAATTCATCAGAACTCACATCTGGCATCTTAGACAGATAAAGAAAAATGTGTGGGTTATTTTACTTTCGAACATCGTAAGTACTATGTCCTCATCTTAACACTCAGTTAAGGCGACATACGTATTTTAAGCTTGAGCTCTCGATTATCACCTAGATAATAAGCTTAAAAATCGTCTCATCTCTATTTATCACATAGTAAATAGAGGCGATTACCCGTGTGAGTGGGTTAATCTCTTATCTGTCCGACATACTTTCTCAACATAAAGTAATGCACTGAGCATTAAGATGCATAAAGATCAAACAAAGATTCATAGGCATTAATAATGAAACAACATTAATTCATACATGTGAACAACTCAGGGAAATTACAATCCAGTACATCAGACTCTACGCAATCCTAGAGATTTTATATGACCACAAAACACATCTCTAGGTATTGGCTTTGTCATAGGATCTGCTATCATTCTATGCGTAGATATGTACTGTAAGTTCACATCCTTTCGTGCAACCATATATTTGACAAAGTTATACTTTGTATCTATATGTTTGGTCTTGCCATGATATTTTGGATCTTTAGTGTACGTTATAGCTGCTTGGCTATCACAGTTAACCAATAATGGATGTGCAGCTTTATCAATAACACCTAAATGATCCAAAAATCTCTTAAGCCAAACTCCTTCTTGTAGCGCTACCGATAATGCCACGAACTCAGCTTCCATCTTGGACAAGGCTATACACGTTTGCTTCTTATTGCTCCATGATATGGCGCCATTGTTCAGTAAGAAAGCAAATCCTGATGTGGATTTTCTTTCATCTAAATCTCCTCCCCAATCAGCATCTGAATAGCCTTCAAGTCGCGGATCCTTTCCTTGGTAATTCAACTTGAAATCAACAGTTCCCTTCAGATACCTCAGTATTCTCTTAACGGCTTTCCAATGTGCTGGACCTGGATTGGATTGGTATCTACTTACCATTCCAACTGTAAAACATATGTCGGGTCTTGTACACATCATAGCGTACATCAAGCTCCCAACTGCACTAGCATAAGGAACATGTTTCATTTGTTCCTTCTCTTGTGGAGTCATCGGACACAGTCTATGGCTCAATCCTTCACCTTTTGCAATAGGAGTGTCTATGGGTTTACAATCTTGCATACGAAATCGTTCAAGAACTTTATTTATATATGTTTCTTGCGAAAGAGACAACGATCTCTTCGAACGATCTCTTGAAATCTTAACTCCAAGAATGTATGCAGCCTCACCCATATCATTCATCTTAAAGTTGGAAGACAACCAACTCTTGACAGTATGAACAAACTCCATATTGCTTCCGGCAATCAGTATATCATCAACATATAATTATATGATCACAAATTGATCATTGGATCTTTTGATATATACGCAATGATCCTCATCAATCATTGTAAAACCATATGCCATTATGGTATTATGAAAACGTATATACCATTGTCTCGATAACTGCTTAAGGCCGTATATCGATCTCAAAAATCGACATACCTTTTCTTCTTGGCCTTTCACTATGAAACCAGTAGGTTGTTCCATGTATATTTCTTCCTCTAATTCTCCATTGAGGAAAGCAGTCTTTACATCCATCTGATGTAACTCAAGATCCATAGCTACTATTGCTAGAATAATGCGAATCGAGGTAAATCTCACTACAGGAGAAAACGTGTCTTCATAATCAATTCCTTCATGTTGATTATACCCCTTCGCCACAAGGCGAGCCTTATGCCTTTCTATCGAGCCATCAGCCTTTCGCTTTATTTTGAGAACCCACTTGTTCCCAATAGCTCTGCGTCCTTTTGGAAGATCAACTAGTTCTTAGACTTGGTTTGATTTCACTGACTCAATTTCCTCTTCCATTGCATGAATCCATTTTTCCTTACTAGGGCAATTCAGAGCCTCATTAATATTTCTTGGCTCATCCTCATCTTGTGGAGCAACCATAAAAGTTTCCCCTTCAATGTCAAAACGTCGACGGGGAATACTTTGGCGACTTATTCGCCGTATGGGAGTTTGTACACTTTACACATCATTCCCCATTATGCTCCTGCTTGGATTAGATAATGATGATGTCATCTCATTATGTGGTTGCAATTGAGAATGAGTTGAATTCAATTCATCACTTCTCATATTACTCCCACTTGGACGAACTCCACTAAGATCATTATCTTGATCCGAGGTTTCAAATAGGGAGTTGTTTTCCCCTATTTCGCCATTCTTAGGAAATTCATCCTCTAATAATATGACATCCCGTGATTCAAATTCAGTTATACTCCCACTTTCCTACTCACCTATGAACACATACCATTTTGAGTGTTCCGAGTATCTTATGAAAATACTCTTCTTTCCTCTAGGACCCAATTTCCCAAACTTGTGAGAGGACTCATGTGTATAGGTAGCACAACCCCATGGCTTAAGAAAACTTAAGTCCGGTTTTCTACCTATCCATAACTCATATGGAGTGGAAGTAACTGATTTGGAAGGCACTCGGTTAAGTATATAGGCATCAGTTAACAACGCATCACTCCAAAAGGTGATAGGTAAGTTAGCATGCGTCATCATGGACCTAACCATTTCCAGTAGGGTTCTGTTTCTTCTCTCCGCAACACCATTTTGTTGAGAAGTATATGGAATAGACAATTGTCTTTCTATTCCTTTTTCATCACATAATTTTCTGAACTCATCATATAAATATTCTCGACCTCGATCGGATCTCAATACTTTTATTTTCTTGTCTAATTGATTCTCTACCAGGTTCATAAACATTTTGAAACAACTTATTGCTTCAGATTTGTGAGAAATCAAATAGACATATCTGAATCGAGTATAATCATCTATAAAAGTGATGAAATAAATAGCCCCATGCCTTCCTCTCACATTCATTGGACCACAGACATCAGAATGGATTAAATGCAGAGGAAATTCAGCTCTTTTACCTTTTCCAAATGGTTTCTTTGTCGTTTTCCCTTCTAGGCAATGATTACATATGGGCAAATCAACTTTTTCAATGTTGCCCAACAAGCCCTCTTTGGCTAGTCTATTCATACGTTGTTGGCCAATGTGACCAAGTCTAGCATGCCATACATTCACATCATTATCATATGTATTGGGAGACGTGAGAAGGAAATAACAAACATTTGCATTAACATAATCAATATCCAATACAATGAAACCATCCAGAAAATAACCACAACCATAGTATTTTGTATTCAAAAACAAATCCACACCTCTATCATAGAAGTTCATATTAAAACCTAATTTAACCAACACTAAAACAGACACTAAATTTCGACGAATCTCCGGAGCATACAACACATCATGTAGGAACAAAGTGCGTCCACCACACATATTCAGTTGGCAGGTGTCAATTCCTTTCACTTCAGCTCTGGAGTTGTTTCCCACATAGATCCACTTAGTTCCAGTTGGTACTCGTCAGAATTCCATGAAGGATCCTCTATCCTTCGCTACATAGTCTGTCGCTCATGAATCCACAGTCCACAAAGGATTAGACTCAGTTAAGAATACAAAACTCGACACAAAAGCAAAGTTCTGAAAAATACAAGGGGTGCATACCATCTTTGGCTCACGACAGTCGCGAGCATAGTGACCCTTCTTGTCACAATTGTAGCATTTCACCCTTGCAAGATTTTTCATGCGAGGACGCTTTCCTCTTTCATGTTGGTTAAACTTGGGTTTCTTCCCTGAAGGACCTGCTTCCTTGCCTTTCCCTTTATTAAACCAGTTAGGGCGCTTGCGCTTGGAGCTCGAAGCTCCATTTGAGCTAGAACTAGCATGATAGAGTTCAGCATCCGGCTTAGCCGCCAACAGGCGGTCCTCTTCCAGCTCAAGATGACGCATTGCATCCTCGAAGGTTTTGATATTTTCATTATGAGTCAGGTGCACCTTCATATGCTCCCAACTCTGAGGCAAGGAATGAATCACTGCTTGCACTTGCTGCTCATCTGTCAGGACATGACCAGCATCTTTCAGCTCATTTATCATGTTTGACATCTTTCTAAGATGTTGCTTCATGGTCTGACCATGAGGCTTCTTATAAGAGTCAAACCTAATAGTGAACTGCCTCAGTCTGGTCACTGAAGTATGACCAAATCTTGCCGCCAATGCTTCCCACATATCTTTGGCATTGTCAAAACGCCTAAACTTTCACATGACGTCATTTTCCATGCTGCTCAGCAACGTGATGCGAGCAAGAGAGTTCTTTCTTTTCCACGCAGCAAAAGCATCCTTGTCTCTCTTGTGCTGTGCAGTGTTTCCTTCTTCAGGTTCTACCATGGTCAGGTTAAGAGCCTCAAGTGCTTCTTGCTCTTCCAGCACATACTGAATTTTCATTTGCCAAATTTCATAATTGTCACCATTGAGCTTTTCACCTTTGTTCAGCTCGGCAACTATGCTCTTTGTGGCTGAAGCCATTGATCTGAACACATCAGACATATATACACGAGTTATTAATGCTTATCATTTATGCATTCCTTTTGCACAGACCCATCATATTAATGAATAATTTCAAGTAAGGTTTTAGAATCAAAATGTCACTACGTTTCCAATCATTCTCCAAAAATCCTAACTTAAAATTATCATTAATATGATTGTCATATGCAAAATCAATTCTATGAAGCTACAAAAACTTTTATAACTACCCACAGCTAACTACCCATAGCAACCAGCAATAACAGAAAGTAACAAATAATTGACATATAATAATATAATAATGCTTTCAGATAATACAACTAACATATAGGTTGCTACTACAACAACAATCATGTAGTTAACATTACATAAGATTTCCACTAAGCACACTTAACAAAAAAAAGCTAATACATCTAACACAAAACCATCACACGAACTGGGAAAGATCCTCTTTTGTTCAATTTATTGATCTTTTCCCTTGTAACAATGCAGTAATATTCTTTTACAAAATCTATCACAATTTTCTTATATGAAGCAGCACCGTTGACATCCCATATGCGATTCAACACATCTTGCCATTCAGGTGGAAGAGTGTTAATGAAAAATCGCACCATCTCTGACTATGGCATGGGACGACCATTCCATATGACCTGTTGTATCTTCCCGTTGACTTCAAGAACATGATCAATTAAGTCACCATTCTCCCATCGATAATCAGTCAAATCGGCTATCAACCTTGAAAGCATTTCCTTTTGTTCATCTGACATTGTGCGCACAGATGCGCGCGGCTTACGGGGAGGCATTGTTCCTGCAACAAATGCAGAACAAAAGTGGATTACATATAATCCACATAGACATAATTGAAAAAGAAACACATTTTTTTTGGGTCAACGGTCGTCGGTCGTCGGTCGTCGGTCAACGGTCAATGGTCAACCATCAGGTCGTCGGACCGGTCGAGCCGGTTGGATGGACCGACCGCACGTGCCGCGCGCGTGTGTGGGCTGACGTCATGCAGACGTCAACCTGCACGTGCCGCGCACGTGCCAGGCCTCCGTGGGTCGGGTCGGGCCAGCCGGAGGCGCGCACGGGCCGATTCGCCGACCGGCGCGTGTGCCGCACGCGCTGGACGAACCAGCGCGTCTGGGCGCGTGCGGCGTCTCCCGGCGGCGTGCGACATGTCACCGGACTCGTCTCGACGTCGCCTTCCTCCCTATGCCATCAGATTTCGATTTCGACTTACGAAAACTCGGAAAAATGGGCGAACAACGCTCGGGTGTCGGGATTTCTCGCCCCAATCTGTACGGCCAAATTGCTTTTGCGAAAAATCAATCAAAAAACATCAAACAGGTCGGGAAAAACGTGAACTAAGGCTCTGATACCAATGTTGGGATCGACGGATCCCCGAAATCGGATTCGACACTTAAACCGAACCCCTAAACGAACGCGGAAGACAAGCCCGGGAAGAAATCACGTATCACCGATCGTAAAGCATACCACGAATTCGAGCGTACCTTGTTAGCCACAGATTAGACACCGATGCCGTAAAGAGGAAGATAATTCAGCCATGTTCGATCCGATGACGACAATTCGCCATGAAGGGAAGAAGAAGTCGCATTTTGCCTTTGTTTTTCGTCTTGAGAGGAGAGGGAGAGAATTAATGTACTTGTGATTCCAACAGTTGTGTTCTCCCTCACTCTCATACCTTTTATATGTCCCTCCATCCACGGGCCTTATTCCTGTGGGCCGGGCTTTTAAGCCCATCGTGGGCGGGCCAACTTAAGCCCATATAATTAAAACCATCAAGATCTAATAACCTCAAGCTAGACTTGCTCAAAA
Source organism: Eucalyptus pauciflora (assembly GCA_007663325.1). NCBI lineage: Eukaryota > Viridiplantae > Streptophyta > Magnoliopsida > Myrtales > Myrtaceae > Eucalyptus > Eucalyptus pauciflora. Next base: position 3,699,869 of record VMYD01000388.1, read on the forward strand.
TCGGCCAAAGATAGAATTAGCTGAATTGATGGTGACTGTACATTCATAAGACATCTTAGAATAGTTTCCCTAGAAATTAAGAGACGTGACCATGAACTAAATGGCTATAGATGAGCTCGTCGGAATTTAAGTACAAATCATCAATGTTATGGTTGAGGGCATCTTATCGACACCTTCATCATTGATGTATCATTCCTCAATTTTAATCTATGTTTCAATATCAAATATGCTTCTTTACACTTCATTTTTTTGGGGGGGGGGGGGGGGGGGGGGTGGGTTTCAGAACTGTAGTTTGAGCAACCTGAGCTTGACTTTAACCATAATGCAATATAATGGTCTGCAACATTTCCATCTCGTCGTTTCACCAACTTTTGTGTGTAATAGGGAATGAGAGTCTACCCAATGGTGAGTAGCTTGACATTAGTCAGTCAAGAAATGCTGGACCCCCCTCCTGAATAGCTTAGTTCGGTTGGTGGTTACATGCCTACCCATCATAATGCATTCAGAAACATTTGCACACCATAAGACCTAACCCGAAAGTGCCACCTAAATAGTGATTACCTCCTTGTATAGGAGTGATATTTTAGCTAATAAATTATCCTTAAGACTGTAGACAATATGGAAAAAAAAAATTATGCCTCAACAACCTTGTAACATGAGAAGAATTTGTGAGACTATGACAATAAGTCATTGCAGTTGGTGACTAATCCGGATTAAAAAATGGGGCTATATAACCTTCCTAATATAATTTTTGTTTTGTAATGTTTGTAAATATTGGTTTTGGAAATTGATAAGATATAGTGTGATGGGACGTTTTGATAAGTGGATCGCATCGAAAATCCATTATAAATCAGTCGTGTCATTTTGTAAATTATGTTTGTAGACTCATTTTCATATTCATAACTAGCGGATGAGACATGATAGAACACGACAAAACTACTTGGTATAAACTCAAATTGATGCACATCAAGTTGGTTCTTGTTTGGGACAAGTGTGGATACTTGTCTTAATGTTTTGGCTGTTAATTAATACGGTTTATCAAGGACTTAAGACTTTACAAAAACCATAGTCAAGAATCAATCTTGAAATTATGGATTTCAAACCTTGGAAATCACACATGGCAAATGGCTAAATATTTCACATGAAAGCCATGTCAGATTTTCGACATTTAAATTATATTAAGGGCGAGCTCACGACTTGATTGGGACTTTTTGAAAGTGTTAGGTTTTCAATAGACCAAAATATAATCTCTCAGTTCTTAGCTGATTGACAATCGAAACCTTTGATCTCGGTTTTTCATTTATTCCGTTTTTCTAATTTTGTCAAATTTTCCTTTAAAAGAGGAAAAAAAAATGATTGCAAATGATCCTAAATATCCGAGTCCTCAGTGCTAAAAAGCAAAAACCTGTCTGAACATGCTCTCAGATATGCTACAGTGAAGAGGTCGGTATCAATTGGTTCCTCCCTGCCAGAAATGAGAAACATCTAATAGGATTTTCCGGTTGCTAAGGTTAGTCAATGGGACTTGAATGGTTATTTTCATTGTCGGTAAAGGACCGCGTGCAAACCCTAAAAAAAATAAACAAAAAAGGATCGCAATCGATCAACAGTATCAGACGCCTCCTCCCTAATCCACCCTCCTTACAGGTTTGTAACGCATGCAGCCACTAACTACTCACATACACATGTGCAGACCTTAGGGTACAGCTCTTTAGATCCTAATAAAGATGCCGCCCTCGACTATTAAAGTCTGTTTGGTAACTATCCAAACAGTATCTGATTCTGATTTTTTGTTCCCAGAATCAGTTTGTGACGAGAATCGCGTTTGGTAAAATTTTTGTTCTCGGGATCAAATTTGTTCCCGAGAGCAGATTAGGAAGAGAATCAAGAATAAAAAAAAAGTTGATTCTTGTTTCGGGAACAAAATTGAGAATCAAAACTTTTCTTCTTCTCTTTTCTTCTTCTTCATCGACAGCCATCCCGCAATCGTCGCCCGCCGCCCTCCGCCAACGCCGATCGCCGGCAACTGGTCCAGCGAGCTCGCCAGAGGCTCTCGTCTAGCCTGAAAAAAAAAATATAAAATATAAAAAAAAATAAAAAGAAGAATAGGAGAAAAAAATAAAATTTAAAAATTTTTTAAAAAAAAAGAGAAGAAAAAAATTAAAAAAAAAATTAAAAAGAAAAGAAAAGAACAGGAAAAATAAAAAAAATAAAAAAAGGAAAAAAGGGAAAAATTATTTAAAAATTAAAATAAATTGATTTGGAACATAATCAATAAACACGGTACCAAATGCGATTCTATTCCAGAATCAGAAATTTTGTACAGTTACCAAACGCGTTTTTTTACTCAGAATTAGTTCCCGGAAACAGAATAAAAAATAATCATTTCTGATCAGAATTTGTTCCTGGGAACAGAATCGTTACTAAACGCGCCCTTATTCTAAGAGTTTTCGCCATCAAAATATTACGTGGATAGAGTATTTTATCTCGAGGTAAATTCATTAAAAATCTTAAAATTTATCATGAAAATATAATTAAGTCTTAAATTTTTTAAAAAGTATAATTAAGTACTAAAATTTATCAAATTGATAAACTCCATCTAATTAGACTAGAGGAAAAAAAATGCCAACATGTCTTATTTTATTATTTTCTTAAGACACGTCGTGATAATGTGGCGCCCACCAAGTGCCACTCTAGAAAAATATTCAAAAATTTAAATTACAAACTAAATTAGACTAAAAATAAAATTGTTTAATATCATGAAAAATTATAAACTGGTCGACTTATGATAATTTTACCTCAAATTAATTTTTTGATCACGAAAAATCCAAACCGGTATACCTGTGATAAATTTACCATATGTCAAACTTTGTCAAATTTTATCCTTAAATTTGCTAACATGGATGACAATAATGACATGTTATGGGGACGCAGCTTAGTCCATGTGGAAATCCATAAGGTTAATGTCATGAAAAATTTCAAATTTGTAACAGGTTTACAATTAAATTTATCACAGGAGTGCTGCTAAATTTGTTATAGATATATTTATTTGAGATTTCTCATGATATTAAACTATGGATTTCCACGTATATCACGTCACCATATGTCATCTAGATCAACAAATTTATTGATTAAATTTGACAGAAGTTAACAAAGACAAATTTCTCATAAGTGTACTAGTTTAAGATTTAGTTTGGGATAAATTGGTCACAAATGTATCGATTTGGGGTTTTTACTAGTCAAAAAATTAATTTTGGATAAATTTGTCGCAAGTATACTAATTTATAGTTTTTCAGTGTATTTACTCCAATAAAAAAGCTAAGAGTTAAAAAAAGAAAAACAGAAACTAAATTAGAGGCCCTTACTGATGGCTAGCATTGCCACTCACTACTAGAAAGGGCCGGTGGAAGTCGCCTAGGCCCCACCGGTGGTCGATGAGGGTTAGCAAGCTATGGCAAGGCCTAGGCGACCTTCGTGAACCATTTTCGATGATGGGTGGTCGTGGTGGTCACTAATGAGGGCTTGTTCCCCCTTTTTTGCACTTGGTTTTTTTAATTGTTTTTATTCTTTTGAATTTAAATAATCTAATTTAAGTAAAATTTGAAAAAATAAAATCATATAAATGCCATGTAGGAGAGAGAAAGTAAAAAAAAGGGCACGATGGTATTTTCTGTCTGCTAGACAAAGTTAACAAAAGAGGTTGATTGTGCAAATTTGACAAGCTTTAAGTTTTGATTGCACTTTTTAAAATTTTTAGGATTTAATTGTATTTTCATAACAAGTTTTAGGATTTCGGGTGACCTACCTCTTTTGTTTCTTAGCAACACAGAGTATAATCTAACCTTGATCATACAAATTAAGTATATCATTAGAGGGAAAAAAATTAACGACATGTGATAGCATGATTCTAATCACAATCAAATCATATATAAAGGTGTATAGTAGAGCCAAGGTGGGTTGATACACTACCAAGTTCGAGCTCTACTCAACTCAGTTCACATACTCAGTGCTCGAAGCTAGATTCAAGCTCAGTTGAGTATTAATTTTCCTACTTGAGCTTGATTCACTTAGAAAATCTAGATTCTCGAATCCGATTCGATTGGATCTAATTGCAATCAACTTATAAATAAAGCTTGAGTAACTCGAGTTTTATAAGCTCGAGTGTAATTTTAAGTATTTTGCCCATTTTTACAATATAATGAAAACTTAATTAGGATCGTCAGCCTATCGAGTTGAATATTGACAAGCTCGAGCTCAACTATACAAGATACTCGAGTAGCACAAAGTTAAGCGAGTCCATCTTGGCTAGACAACGAGCCGAGCCGGAGCTCTTGCAAGTAATTTGACTCGACCTCGCTCATGCGTCTAGAGCTGCCAATGAGTGATGTGCCGTTCATGAACTTTATGTTCAGAGTAAGAGACGATGGCATTTGCCATGACGGTTCCTCATCTGCGATGGACAAGTGATTACGAGCACGCGCGTGTCACGTGACAGCGAGGAGGTCCCCGAAGCCATATCACGAGGCGCGCACGTGAGGGCCCGACCACCATCTCTCCGCCTCTCTTCTATATAAATCCCACCCTCTCCCAAAGGTTCACTCGTGCACCCTACCCCGAGAAGAGTCTCAAGCAAACCAGTCCACCACCGCCTCCTCCGTCTCGACCCGCTCGAAACCCCCTGACAAGGAGAAAGAAAAGAGAAGATGGTGAGCGTCGAGGAATTCTGCCGTGCCCAGAAATCGAAAGGCCCTGCCACGATCCTCGCCGTCGGAACGGCGGTCCCCAAGAACGTCATCGAACAGAGCACATACCCGGATTATTTGTTTCGGGTCACCAACAGCGAGCACATGACCGAGCTAAAAGAGAAGTTCAAGCGCATATGTATGTATAGTTCAAAGCATACCTACATTGATGCTCTTTCATTTTATATGTAAATTTTGCTGTGCCCTCATCATTTATCATCACGTAAGAATTTGCCGGATTCACTTCATCTAGCGCATCCATGCTTTAGATACGAAATTAAGGAAAGACAGTCAAAGCAAATCAACAGTAGTTTCAAGTTATCTTCCGGTAATAACTTGTGGGGTCATTGAAGAGATTGCGCCTTTCATCGTCGCGTATCATTAGCTCGATCGGTCTGTAGAGAAGAAGGACTATAAAAAAAGGCGTGGCAGGGGCCCATTGACATGGGGTCTGTGTTTGGTTGTGTATGTTTCAGGTGAGGGGACCACGATCAAGAAGAGATACGTGCACATGACGGAGGAGATATTGAAAGAGCACCCGAACATGAGTTCATTCACGGAACCCTCCTTGGATGCCCGGCACGACATTCTGGTGCCAGAAGTGCCGAAGCTGGGGAAGGAGGCGGCGGCGAACGCCCTGAAGGAATGGGGGCAGCCCAAGTCGAAGATCACCCACCTGGTGTTCTGCACCACCAGCGGTATCGACATGCCGGGCTGCGACTACCAGCTCACCAAGCTCCTGGGCCTCCGCCCCTCCGTCAAGCGGTACATGATGTACCAGGTGGGGTGCTACGGCGCTGGCCTGGTCCTCCGCCTCGCCAAGGATCTTGCTGAGAACAACAAGGGGGCTCGCGTCCTCGTCGTGTGCTGCGAGATCACCGTCTGCACCTTCCGCGGCCCCACCGAGACTTACCTGGACAACCTCGTGGGCCAGGCTCTGTTCGGCGATGGCGCCTCCTCGGTCATCGTGGGCTCGGACCCCATCCCGGGGGTCGAGAGGCCCCTGTACGAGATCGTCTCCGCGTCCCAGACTCTCCTCCCAAACAGCGAGGGGGCCATTGCTGGGCAAGTCCGGGAGATCGGGCTCACCATCCGCCTCCTCAAGGACGTGCCGGCCCTCGTCTCCGAGAACATCGAAAAGAACATGGCTGAGGCTTTCCACCCACTGGGCATCACCGACTGGAACTCGCTTTTCTTCATCGTGCACCCCGGCGGGCCCGCGATCCTCGACGAGGTCGAGACCAAGTTGAAGCTCAAGCCCGAGAAGATTGAGGTTTCCAGGCATGTGCTCGCCGAGTATGGCAACATGTCTAGCGCATGCGTCTTCTTCATAATGGACGAGATGAGGAAGAAATCGATCAAGAAAGGGCTCAAGACCACTGGAGAGGGGCTCGAATGGGGCGTGCTCTTCGGATTTGGTCCCGGCCTCACCATCGAGACCGTCGTCCTCCACGCCCTGCCTGCTTAGGGCTTCGCATCGGGTCCGACCTCGCCTGCCTCCTCCACCTATTCCTATTTCCACTTATGATATGATGTTGTTATTCGTATGGTCTTTTCGATGTTGTTCTAGAGCCTTTATGGTGAGGTTTTGGATTGTGATGCCACGGGGAGTAAGCGTTTGATGTTGTTAGCTGCTCCTTTTAACTTTAATTGTCAATGTACTCTTATGTGCGGACCAAGAGTCCATGTTCGCCTAGAAATAATACTTCACATGTAACTGTTGGATGTATGCCCTAAAGCTACTATGTAATAGTTACATATTAGGGATTTCAGTTGTACTTTCATTATTAATATTTAATTAATGGCAATAACGTATTCATTCATTTGTCCAATTATTTTATATTTATGAATGATTCCATAAGATCGGTTGCAACTATACTTATTCTTGAGATGTCAAGAATATATGTGACGAGTTCATAGTTAGACTGAATCTTTAAATTGTTCCCGGTCGATGGATTATTGAGTGGATATTAATAATCATGTTGAGACCGGTGTGTTCTTAACTTCACCATTAAGTATTGGATACTTAAGGGAATGATGAGTTACATGTCATTGGGTATTATGATGCCCGAGTTAAAACACAGGTGTTTGTATTAGACAAGTTCACTGAACGTGACGCATATGGAACAGTTAGCGACATGGAAGCTTTTAGCATTGTCAATGTCTAATTTTTCATGCTTTGGTCTTGTGTAAATAATCCTTAGACCTGAGGCACAATGTTAACTTGTGTGTCGAACAACTATGGTTCACAGGTGCACATATTATCGGGTCATTGATTCGTCTTTGTACCTGATGGTCTTATTTTGTTCATATACGAAGTTACACGTGTGCGCAATATGGAATCTGTCTCCTTGTTATATGCAAGGTATGATAATGATGTCCTATGCGATCTAATTGTGACACTGCATTGAAATCCTCGGCCGGGGTTATAACCGAGAATAAATTGTTTATGTCTCGAATAAAATGCATGTCAATTAGATTTGTGCATATGATCGAATTAATGACTTGACAAATATTCCATGGTCTTTGTTTGATCGGGACATAGTAAGACAAAGGGATTGAATTACACTGTAGCCAAAGCTGACAGGTTCATTATGTTCTTAAAACATTCACACTATCTGGGTAGCCATGACATATTGCTAGATATCAATCATGGCTTGTAGGACCCAAAGATTAATCAGGACAATTAATTCTTTTGGGAGTACTAATGTGTTAGTACAGGTCTTACTACCAGCTTAGTGATGAACCTAGGGATGTCACACACCATAAACAATTAGGATAACGTGGAACAAGAGAGAAATATAATTGCAAATGTGTTTGCAATTATTGCAATCGAATTGAGTCGATTTGAAATTAAATTAAATGAGATTTAATTTAATTTGTATTATAATCACGAGCCTACTTGCATATGATGCACACGTATGCCCAAAATGGATACATGTTAATATATTCCATTTGTACATATAAAGATTATGTTCTTTTTATTTTTAAGGGGATTGATTAATAATTTATTTATTCATTTAATTAATTAATTAATTGATTGATTGATTAATTAAAGTGGAAATGGTCAGCAATTTTTGCTGACCATTTCACACGAATTCGTGCACTCGTCTCAATCGTGCATAAAAGATGAGGATCAGCAACGGTTGCTGATCCCACGATCGGCAACCGTTGCTGATTCGTTGAAGCTTTAAAATAAAAATGAATTGCCGCAAAAGAGAATAGAAAGTGCATAAGTGCTCGTCACCGAAAAGAGAGAAAAACCGTGTGCGTGTGTTTTGTGTCTGATAGACGCGAAAACGAAAAGGAATTTTCTCTCGTTCGGGCCGTGACTATAATACATCAAGGATACGGCAGATCATCTCCACGAGATTTCTAGCACGATCAAAGTGGAGAATATCTGAAAGTTCTCTCTTCTGTTCGACATCAATTGTTGGTGTGTCTGAACTAGAGGTCCAACGTTTGTGGGGCTCAAACTGTAGAACATCCGAACCAATTCGTTTAAAGCACGCTTCGAGAGGTAATTCGTGTAACTCTCTTTTTACATTCAGATTTTTTATTAAAACGCACGAACAACGCATTCAGAGAATCATGTAAAATATATCTTCTTGTTTCCGCTGCGTTCTTTTTGTTAATTTTGCGTATACATGATTTATGAAATCCCAACAGTGGTATCAGAGCCAACCTTAGGCGTTTTCGTGCGTTTAATTGATTTATAGTTCAAATATATTTTTGCGTTCTAATGGCCAATTTATTTTTGTTAAGAGAATCGGTTCTCTTGCTCTTATGTGGCCTATAGAAGTTGATTAATTTATGTGATAAATTTAATCAACCAAGCAAAAATTAGAACTAAATCAATTTTGAATAAAAAATCCGTAACTTGTTATACTTTGTGTTTATATTCTACAAATGATATGTAGAATTTTATGTATGCCTTCCAGAGCTTTGAATTTTGAATTTATGGCTCGTAAGGAAGGGTGGTGATCATGGAAAAATCCCCAATTGTTGTATGGATGAATGTATGATGATTACAGGTATTCACTTTTGGGGTTGTAATTATTAAATGGAGGCTGCGTCCTTCCTTTTATTTTATTTTAATTTTTCATGATATGTAATTTTAGTATAGTTTAGTATTTCAATTGTTGATGTAAATACTACAAAAGAGGAGGAGCCATTAAACCGGTGAGCTCTCTGGGCCCGGTCTTTGAAGAGTTCAAAGATTGAAGAAGAAGTGAAGAACATGCCATATCATTAAAACATTAAAATGGCTAAATGGGTCTCTTTGGCTCGAGACCCATTGAACCATAATTCCATGATCACCATGTAGGATAGATATTTATGTGATATCTATTTATTTATTGTGTTTTGTTATCATGCATGTTAACTGGTTAATGTGCAAAGTGAGACCGTTAATAACGACCCAAATCTCCTTATTAGTAATATTAAGTCGAAACGGGTTTCGGACTCGTGGCTTTCCATTGTCGTGGTTTGATTCAATATTATTGTGGTTAACTAATCGGCTATGGATACATAGGGGTTAATTACCATTTATAATATTGGACCACTCCATTATACATATGATGTTGTGGGGTTGGAGCTAAATGATTTCTAATAACTGTCAGGTGAGGAAATCGTTTGTGTTTTCAATACTTGCATGAGACGATGGGCTAGAGTTAACTATGATCATGATGCCAATAACTGTTAGGTGAGGCTTTCATGATCTAGAGGCGAAGTTATGATTGGGACTCGCATATGATGCGTTGAACAAGTTGGTTCACTCACTTAGTTCATAGAACACCAATAACTGCTAGGTGAGGTGGACTTTGGACTAGTGGGACTCCAATCCCCACTAGTAATCTTTACCCAACAAAGATTACCGCTTCCCATCTTAAGGAGTATGGGATTCGAATATAAATTTAGTGGGAGGATCTATTTCATTTAAAGGCCAAAATGAAACAGTTATTTTGAAAGATACAACGGCTAACAATTTATTTTTTGCAACAGATATATTATTACTTTGAAAATGGTGACTACAAACCCACTCGCTTCTATACTTGACAAGAATTATTTGACTAGACCCAATTTTCACTGACTGGGTGAGGAATTTGAGAATTGTTCTCAATTCAGAAAAAATTGGGTATGTGCTTGATGAAATGATGCCAACCTCATTTCCTGAGGGTGGGACCCAAGAGGAGCGTGTCACTTATGATAAGTGGCGTGACGATGACTTAAAAGTTAGGTCATATATGCTTGCTTCTATGAATACTGAATTGCAGAAGAAGTATGAATCTATGGAAGATGCTAGGTCGTCATTTTGCACTTAAAGGAATACTTTGATGAGAATGGTCGAACCTCTAGATATGAGATATCTAAGGCATTGTACCGTATGAGGATGGCTGAAGGATTATCAATTAATGATCATGCTTTGAAAATGATCTAGCACATTGAAGAATTGGCTAGGCTAAATCTCGTTATGGACAACGAGTTAGCTGTGGATTGGATCCTCCAATCTTTATCCGATTCCTTCTCTGGTTTTGTCCAAAACTTCCACATGCATAAGATGGATAAAACTCTCGCTGAGTTACATAGTATGCTAGTAGTTTATGAGAAGGAAATGCACAACACGAGACCAAATGTAGTGGCTATGGCTAAGGCTTCTTCTTCAAAGGGTAAGACTGTTTTAAAGAAGAATAAATGGAAGAGGCCTGCCAAACCTGTTGTGCAACCAAAACCCAAGATTGATAAAGGGAAATGTCATTACTGTGGTGTCAAAGGGCACTGGAGGAGGAACTGTAGGAAGTACCTCGCGAGCTTGAAGGTCAAGCCCAAGGACCAACCTTATGAAGGTATGGTGTCTATGCTTATTGAAACTAATCTTATGGTTAGTGTTGAATCCAGCTCATGGGTTCTAGATTCTGTTGCAACTTCACATATTTATATGTCTTTGCAGAATTTGGAAATAAGCAGGATGCTAAGGCGAAATATTGTCCTGACGTTTGCCAATGGAGCAAGAGTTGCTGCATTAGCTATAGGGACTTTTCGTTTATGTTTGCCTTTTGGACATGTATTGGTTTTAAAGAACTATTTGCATTATAAGAATGCTGTTAGGAACATCATCTCTATACCTCGTTTGGGTAAAGAGAATTATGAATTTTCTTGTATTTATTTGTTTTTTTTATTTTTGTTTGTATTTATTTGTTTTTTTGTATTTATTTGTTTTTTTATTCTTGCTCACGGTCGGCGGCGGCGGCCGGCGACTGGTGGCGGCCGGCGGTCGACGGTGGCTCCGGACGATTGGAGGTGGCCACGGCAAGAGAGAAATAAAACAAAAATAAAAAATAAAATTTGCTTATTTCTAGAAATTGTTCTCGGGACAAGAAGCAATTTTTTTTTTTGTTTCTCATTTCTATTCCTGGGCTAACTTTTCTATTACGGGGAATATAAATCAATTTGGCGTTACCAAACGGGTTTCTGTTCTTTTTTTGTTCCGGGGAACAAAAGAACAGAAATTGTGAGAATGAGAAATGTTCTCATGCAACACCTAATTCTCCGATATAGGACTTCTCTAACATAACTCACATGTAACCACTGGGGATTCGCCCTAGTGGCCACCCTTCTATCTTGGAAGGGGGAGGTTGGGAGTTCAAATCCCCACCTTCTTAGGGGGGATTGGGGTGGGGACGATTTCATTTCAGGAGTGGGTTTCGACTCTCACGCCCTGCAAGGAGGCATGACAAAAGTTTGAGAGTGAGTGTTAGAGTGGGATTAACGTAGGACCGACCAAAAAAAAAAAAACATAACTCACATGTACATCTCAACAAACTTCTTGTACAATGAGTGGGTAAATGATTAGTAAAGCCACAAAATTAGTTAGATTAATTGAGATTGCGTCTAATTGATCTCTCATTAACTTAACAAGCTAAGTGGGCAAAATTTCATGCATGAAGTTGGCAAAATCGAATTATTGGAGCATGAGAAATTTGAAAAATTAGTGGAAAAATTAGTTGAATTTTAGCCTCTGTTTGTTTCACATAAATAAATTATGTGAATAACATTTTTCTAAAAGTAATTGTGTGTATCACTTACGAAAATGAATGAAAAAAAATATTAGACATAAATTGTTTATCAATAATAAAAATATTTTTTTTCAATTAATTATTTTAAGCGATAAAAGCAATCATTCTTTAGGAAATATTTTTCAAATAATTCATTTTCAAACAAATGAAGCCTTAAGGTTTGAGCACATGTCCTCCATTGCGGTTTTCCTAAGGAGAGTGGTTGTAGTTTCAAGACGACATGCATAGCTCCACTTTGATTTTTGGTGAACATGTCTAATTCTAATAGTTGGTAGGTAACGTAGGCTGTCACTATCGATTGAGAGTATCCCTCAAGCAATGACTACATTAACCATCCACTAACTAGGGGTGTTAATACCATCTGAACCAAACACAATTGAAATATGTGAATTCGCTTGTATATGTAGTGGTGAGATAAATGACATGTGTATGGTATTGAACCAGTGTAGGTGATACTGATGCATCTTATGATATGCCATCCGTTTGCTTTTGGGTAGAGCTGTTAAACGGGTGGGTCGGGTCGGCTTTGGGTCGGGTTATTAATGGTCCGACCCAAATTGACCTATTAACCCATTTATGATTCATTTATGTTTAATATAAATTTTTCGACTCATACCCGTTCAATACCCAACCCGACCCATATTAATAAAATATTTTCATATTTAACCAAATTTAGGAAAATTTATTCTTATGTTTTTTTTTAAAAAATTAAAGATTATATTACTAAAAAACTATTTGGAAAGGGAAAATCACAAAGACCCATTATAGATTATGCTCTTGGACTACGCAGTCAACAAACAAAATCACAAAGACCCAGTTTTCCATTGCCAATCTATAACAGATTATGCACTTGGACTATGCACTCAACAGATTATTTAAGCAAGAAATTCGCACCACCTCCCGACTAATGTTCGTATAAATATTTGCAATCGCTAGCCACCGACTCTGGCGTACCATTTTCGAGCTATTCCATTGATTCACTACAGATATATCACCATCCTTTCCTCGTAGTCGGCTAAGTACCATCAAACACCCAAAAACTCCCTACAAGACACCCCCTCGAAGAAGCAAGTAAAAAAAAAAAAAAGACATGCAATTTCGCACGCCCCGCGGCGCCAGCAACTAAACCCGCGAGCGCCATTGCATGCGTCCCCGCGACGCCCCCAAAAACGCGACGCCCCCTTCCCCGACAAGAGCTGAATCTCCCCACGCGCGAAGAAAAACGAGCAAGCCGAAGCACCGCGAAGCACGACGCGACTCCTCACGAATCGATCGAGCCCGAAACGCGAGGCGCGCGAATCGCTCCGAGCACGACACGGCGACCGCGACGGGCGACTGCGAGAGGGATTGAAGAGACCGACCTGGCCGGGACGCGCGAAAAGGGGGGGAGAGGCTTCCCGCGGTGATGGAGGGGCGCGGGGCGCGAGAGGGACAGCGGAAAGCGCTCCGACCGCGGGGGTGGGTGGGGGGCCCTACCAACCGCTCCGAAACAATCACACCTCGCGAAGGAAGAAAGCGACGCCCGAATCGCCGCCGCGGGGAGGCGGGAGCTCGCCCTAATGCGCTCCGATCGACAGCGGCGGAGGCGAGGGGCGACGGCGGAAGGAGAAGGAGGAGAAGAAGATGGAGGTTAAGCGAGAAAACGAAGAGAACGTAGAGGGAGAGTAATCGGTCTTGTCCCTATAGCCTATTTATAATAAGTTGATAAATGGGTTTTAAATAAATCTGCTCTCTGATTCATTTATAATATTCATATATCTCAGTCTCTTTGTTTTTAAAATATATTATGGGTGCATTGAGAAATAAGCTTCACTAATTAACGATCCATGTAAATAAATATGAGTCCATAAATGGGTCAATAATCCATTTTGACACCTCTACTTTTGAGTGAATGGACATGTAGTGTTGTTAATGAATCTTAGTGGCATATCATGATAAAAAAGAAAGAAAGAAAGCTTGTTCATGCATAGTTATTTTTTAAATGCACACGGCGGCATGATCGCGAGTGTCACTTGCTCTTTGTACTAGGTAGAGGGCTATGAGTCATGTGGCAACGTTGCCAACTCCCTTCTTTTGTCGATCGCCAGCTAGCTATTGTAAAGACCTAGCTAATGGCTAGAGGAGAAGAAAGAAGGAGGAAAAAAAAATTGACTTGATTTTAGAATTGTTCCTAAATTTTTTTTTTTATTATTTCTTGATTTTGTTTTACAAACGTTATTATATAGAATTATCTTTCTTTTCTTTTTTTTTTCGAAAATCAAAAGAATAGAAATTAATCAAGAATTGATCGGTTACCAAATATTGCCAAATCATTGATGGCAATCCAGCATTGGTCAATGGAATTCGCATCAACAAAGAGGATCCTCCTCTGGATCCTAGGGTCAGTAAAATTTAGGATCTTTGGGAGGTTCCTCGTTCTCATCTTTCTCGCTCCACTTTCTTAACTACTACTGTCTATCTGCTGTCACTTTTTCTTAATGATGTCAAGCAGAAGTCCCTCGGTTGAGCTTGGTGCTCTTTATTTTATTTCTTTTGGTCAGTAAGTATTGCTTAAAATTTTCATTTGTTTTGTCTGTTGTATAGGAATTTCTTCCTTCAAACGATTATTTCCTTGGTAACATACTTGGACAAACCGTTCCATTTTTCCTTTCCTGCTCATGCAGAGCAAAGCTGTTTTATGTTGGATTAGGACGTAAGATAGATGCAGATGTGTATTATGGTCAGAACTTTTCCTCGTTTTCTGGAGTTGTCATACTAATAATGTGTTTTACTTTCTCATGCCGTAGATGAGTCAGTGAACATCTAATTCTACATTTTATAATGGAGTGAACAAGAAAGAGGTCATAGCTTTTTTTGAAGGCAACAATGCTGATGTAATATATGTATACATTAGTAACATGTAACATGGCGAACTTTCTGCCGGTGCCTTCATCCCCCTGCGGTGCCGTCTGCCTCCTTCCCTGCTCCCCCTACGGTGCCGTCTGCTTTCTGCTCTTGCTCTGCTTTTCTGCTCCTGCCCCTCTGCCCCTTCTGCTCCTGCTCTCTCTTGTCTTTTCCCTCTGCAGGTTCCCGCGCGCGAAGACACGAACAGGAGGAGGAGGACGACCAGCTGGGGCACGCTGGGCTGGAGCTGAAGGGAGAGGGCTTGGGCCGCGCAGGGGAAAGAGAGGCGGGCCAGGCCAAGGCCGGATCCGGCCCGACCTGACCCCTAAGCATTTTTCTGTTTTTTTTTTTTAAATAGGTGTCGACAAGATTTTATTTAACACATTTCTATACGGGGAATATAAATTTTGAACAGTTATCAAACGTTTTCAAATGCTTAGAAACTCGTCTAGAGAATAAAATAAAAAAATAATTATTCCTAAGTAGAAATTATTTCTATAAACAGAATAATTATCAAACACACTCTTAACTCACAACAAGGTTAAATAAGCAAAAATTGAAGAATAAAAAATGGTAGAAACTAGAAAACTAAGGTTATCGCTAAATACACCCAAACTTTGGTTCCATACACACCTTAAGAAGTTAGAAAGACATACATACCCATGTTATGTGTGCGACACTCCAAAATGCAGGTGGATTTAGCGCAATCCAAAAAGGAACTGTCCGCTTGATTCGGTACAACCGTACAAGGACATTTTTGTCTTTATAATCCTCATGAGGAATAGACATTACTTCCCATCCAATCATAATAGAGATCTCCACAAAGTTAGGTGACAATGTTATTTGGTTGTAGAAAGGTATATATGATACTAATTGAAAAGGAAAGTTCATAGGTCACCTAGTGATAATAAGTTGCTTACTAGATCTAATATCCCTAAGCTAGACTTGCTCAAATACGGCCGAGGTCAAAATTGTCAGAATTGATGGTGATCATACATACATAAGACATTTGAGAAAAGTTCACCTAGAAATTGAGAGATAGGCAAGGGTTATGTGAACATGAACTATATGGCTATATATGAGCTAGTCGGAATATTAGTACAAATCATCAATGTTATGGTTGAGGGCATCTTATCGACACCTGATGTAGCATTTCTTAATTTCAATCTATGTTTCAATGTCAAATACGCTTCTTTACACTTCGATTTTTTGTTTTTTGTTTTTTGTTTTTTGTTTTGTCGAGGGGGTGGGTTTTGGAACTGTAGTTTGAGCAATCTGAGCTTGACTTTAACCATAATGCAAAATAATGGTCTGCAACAATTCCATCTTGTTGTTTCACAAACTTTTTATAGAATAGGGAAGGAGAGTCTGATCAATGGCGAGTAGCTTGACATTATTTGTCAAGAAATTTTGGACCCCCCTCCTCCGGGACCAAACTCCCTTGAATAACTTAATTAGGTTGGTGGTTACATGACTTCTCATCATAATGCATTCAAAAACAATTGCACATCATAAGTCCTTGCCCGAAAGTACCACCTAAATAGAGATTATCTACTTGTATAGAAGTGATATTTTTAGCTAATAAATCATCCTTAAGACTGTAGAAAATATTGAAAAATAATAATTATGCCTCAACAACCTTGTAACATGAGAAGAATTTGTGAGAATGTGATAATAAGTCACTGCAGTTGGTGACTAATCCGGATAAAAACATGGGGTTGTATAACCTTCTTAAAGATAATTTTTGTTTGTAATGTTTGTAAAGATTGATTTTGGAAATTGATGGGATATATTGTGATGGGATGTTTTGATAAGTAGATCGCATCGAAAATCCATTATAAATCAGTCATGTCATTTTGTACATTATATCTATTCTACACTCACTCTCAGACTTTTGCCCTGCCTTTTGCAGAGCGTAAGAGTCGAAACCCACTCTTGAAACTTATGCGTCCCCACCCCATCCCCCGAGAATGTGGGGATTTGAACCCCTCACCTCCCCCTTTCATGTTGGAAGGGTGGCCACTAGGGCGAATCCCAGTGGTTTAAAATTAAGTTTAAAAAATTCCATTAAATACTAAAATTTATTAAATTTATTCAATCAAGTCACTATGTAAACTCCATCCAATTAGACTAGAGGAAAAAAATGTCGACATGTCTTATTTTATTATTTTCTTAAGACATGTGGTGATAATGTAGCATCCCCCAAGTGCCACTCTAGAAAAATATTCAAAAATTTAAATTACAAACTAAATTAGACTACAAAAAAAAATTGGTTAATACCATGCAAAATTGCAAACTAGTAGATTTATGATAAATTTACCTCAAATTAATTTTTTGATCACGAAAAATTCAAACTAGTATATCTGTGATAAATTTATCATTTATAAAATTTGCTGACATGGATAACATATAATGACATGTTATGGGGACGTAGCTAGTCCATGTGGAAATCCATAAGGTTAATGTCACGAAAAATTCCAAATTTGTAATAGGTTTACTATTAAATTTATCACTGGAGTTTTATAAATTTGTTACAAATATATCTATTTGTGATTTTTCATTATATTAAACTATGGATTTCCACATATACCACATCACCCTATGTCATCTAGATCAACAAATTTAGTGATTAAATTTGACGGAAGTTAACAAAGACAAATTTGTTATAAGTGTACTAGTTTAAGGTTTAGTTAGGGATAAATTGGTCACAGGTGTATCGGTTTGGGATTTTTGGTAATAAAAAAAAAAATTGCTTTAGATAAATTTGTCACAAGTTTACTAATTTATAGTTTTTCAGTGTATTAACCCCAATAAAAAAGCTAAGAGTTAAAAAAAAAAAAAACTAAAACTAAATTAGAAGCCCTTACTAGTGGTTGGCGTCGCCACTCACTGCTAGAAAGGGCCGAGGGAGGTCGCCTAGGCCTCACCGATGGTCGACGAGGGTTGTCAAGCTTTGGCAAGGCCTAGGCGACCTTCACGAACCCTTTTCGATGATGGGTGGTGGCGGCGGCTGCTGGCGAGGGCTTGTTCCTCCTTTTTTATACCTGGTTTTCAAATTGTTTTTGTCCCTTTAAATTTAAAGAATCTAATTTAAGTAAATAAAATGTCATGTAGGAGAGAGAAAGTAAAAAAAAAGGCACTTTGATATTTTCTATTTGCTAGACAAAGTTAACAAAAGAGCTTGATTGCGCAAATTTGACAAGTTTTAAGTTTTGATTGCACTTTTTAAAAGTTTTAGAATTTAATTGTATTTTCGTAACAAATTTTAGGACTTCGGGTGACCTACCTCTTTTGTTTCTTAGCAACACAAAGAGTATAATCTAACCTTGATAATACAAATTAAGTATATCATTAGAGGGAAAAAATTTAACAACATGTGATAGCATGATTCTAATCAGAATCGAATCATATATATAGGTGTATAGTCGAGCCGAGGTGGGTCGATACCCTACCAAGTTCGAGCTCGACTCAACTTGGTTCACATACTCAATGCTTGAAGCTAGATTTAAGCTTGGTTGAGTATTAATTTTCCTACTAAAGCTTGATTCAATTAGAAAATCTAGATTCTCGAATCGGATTCAATTGGATCTAATTGCAATCAACTTATAAATAAAGCTGGAGTAACTCGAGTTTTATAAACTCCGAGGGTAATTTTAAGTATTTCGCCCATTTTTACGATATAATGAAAACTCAATTAAAATCGTGAGCCTATCAAGTTGAATATTGACAAGCTCGAGTTCAACTATACAAGATACTTGAGTAGCACAAAGTTAAGCGAGTACATCTCGGCTAGACAACAAGCCGAGCCGGAGCTCTTGCAAGTAATTTGACTCGACCTCGCTCGTGCGTCTAGAGCTGCCAATGAGTGATGTGCCGTTCGTGAACTTTATGTTCAGAGTAAGAGGAGACGATGGCATTTGCCATGACGGTTCCTCATATGCGATGGACAAGTGATTACGAGCACGCGTGTGTCACGTGACAGCGAGGAGGTCCCCGAAGCCATATCACGAGGCGCGCACGTGAGGGCCCAACCACCATCTCTCCGCCTCTCATCTATATAAATCCCACTCTCTCCCAAAGGTTCACTCGTGCACCCCACCCCGAGAAGAGTCACAAAGCAAACCAGTCCACCACCGCCTCCTCCGTCGCGACCCGCTCGACGGCCACCGTCGCCGTCTCTCACTTCCTCGAAACCCCCTGACAAGGAGGAAGAAAAGAAAAGATGGTGAGCGTCGAGGAATTCTGCCGTGCCCAGAAATCGAAAGGCCCTGCCACGATCCTCGCCGTCGGAACGGCGGTCCCCAAGAACGTCGTCGAACAGAGCACATACCCGGATTATCTGTTTCGGGTCACCAAAAGCGAGCACATGACCGGGCTGAAAGAGAAGTTCAAGCGCATGTGTATGTATAGTCCAAAGCATACCTACATTGATGCTCTTTCATTTATACGTAAATTTTTCTGTGCCATCACATAAGAATTTGCCGGATTCACTTCATCTAGCGTATCCATGCTTTAGATACGAAATTAAGGAAAGACAGTCAAAGCAAATCGACAGTAGTTTCGATGGGAGTTTCCGATGCCAGGATCGGTTATCTTCCGGTAATAACTTGTGGGGTCATTGAAGAGATTGCGCCTTTCATGGTCGCGTATCATTAGCTCGATCGGTCCGCAGGGAAGAAGGACTATAAACATTGACATGGGGTCTGCGTTTGGTTGTGTATGTTTCAGGTGAGGGGTCGTCGATCAAGAGGAGATACTTGCACATGACGGAGGATATATTGAAAGAGCACCCGAACATGGTTTCATTCACGGAACCCTCCTTGGATGCCCGGCAGGACATTCTGGTGCCAGAAGTGCCGAAGCTGGGGAAGGAGGCGGCGGCGAACGCCCTGAAGGAATGGGGGCAGCCCAAGTCGAAGATCACCCACCTGGTGTTCTGCACCACCAGCGGTGTCGACATGCCGGGCTGCGACTACCAGCTCACCAAGCTCCTGGGCCTCCGCCCCTCCGTCAAGCGGTACATGATGTACCAGGTGGGGTGCTACGGCGCTGGCCTGGTCCTCCGCCTCGCTAAGGATCTTGCTGAGAACAACAAGGGGGCTCGCGTCCTCGTCGTGTGCGCCGAGATCACCGTCTGCACCTTCCGCGGCCCCACCGAGTCCTTCCTGGACAACCTCGTGGGCCAGGCCCTGTTCGGCGACGGTGCCTCCTCGGTCATCGTGGGCGCGGACCCCGTCCCGGGGATCGAGAGGCCCCTGTACGAGATCGTCTCCGCGTCCCAGAATCTCCTCCCAAACAGCGAGGGGGCCATTGCTGGGCACGTCCGGGAGATCGGGATCACCATCCACCTCCTCAAGGACGTGCCGGGCCTCATCTCCAAGAACATCGACAAGAACATGGCTGAGGCATTCCACCCGCTGGGCATCACCGACTGGAACTCGCTCTTCTTCATCGTGCACCCCGGCGGGCCCGCGATCCTCGACGACGTCGAGGCCAAGTTGAAGCTCAAGCCCGAGAAGATGGAGGTTTCCAGGCATGTGCTCGCCGAGTATGGCAACATGTCTAGCGCATGCGTCTTCTTCATAATGGACGAGATGAGGAAGAAATCGATCAAGAAAGGGCTCAAGACCACTGGAGAGGGGCTCGAATGGGGCGTGCTCTTCGGATTTGGTCCCGGCCTCACCGTCGAGACCGTCGTCCTCCACGCCCTGCCTGCTTAGGGTTTCGCATCGGGTCCGACCTCGCCTGCCTCCTCCACCTATTCCTATTTCCACTTATGATATGCTGTTGTTATTCGTATGGGCTTTTCGATGTTGTTCTACAGCCTTTTTGGTGATGTTTTGGATTGTGATGCCACGGGGAGTAAGCGTTTGATGTTGTTAGCTGCTCCTTTAACTATAATTATCAATGTACTCTTATGTGCCGACCAAGAGTCCATGTTCGCCTACAAATAATACTTCACATGTAATTGTTGGATGTATGCCCTAAAGCTACTATGTAATAGTTACATATTAGGGATTTCAGTTGTACTTTCATTATTAATATTTAATTAATGGCAATGACATATTCATTCATTTGTCCAATTATTTTATATTTATGAATGATTCCATAAGATCAGTTGCAACTATACTTATTCTTGAGATGTCAAGAATATATGTGACGGGTTTATAATTAGACTGAATCTTTAAATCGTTCCCGGTCGATGGATTATTGAGTGGATATTAATAATCATGTTGAGACCGGTGTGTTCTTAACTTCACCATTAAGTATTGGATACTTAAGGGAATGATGAGTTACATGTCATTGGGTATTATGATGCCCGAGTTAAAACACAAGTGTTTGTATTAGACAAGTTCACTGAACGTGACGCATATGGAACAGTTAGCGACATGGAAGCTTTTAGCGTTGTCAATGTCTAATTTTTCATGCTTTGGTCTTGTGTAAATAATCCTTAGACCTGAGGCACAATGTTAACTTGTGTGTCGAACAACTATGGTTCACAGGTGCACATATTGCCGGGTCGTTGATTCGTCTTTGTACCTGATGGTCTTATTTTGTTCATATACGAAGTTACACGTGTGCGCAATATGGAATATGTCTCATTGTTATATGCAAGGTATGATAATGATGTCCTATGCGATCTAATTGTGACACTGCATTGAAATCCTCGGCCGGGGTTATAACCGAGAATAAATTGTTTATGTCTCGAATAAAATGCATGTCAATTAGATTTGTGCATATGATCGAATTAATGACTTGACAAATATTCCATGGTCTTTGTTTGATCGGGACATAGTAAGACAGAGGGATTGAATTACACTGTAGCCAAAGCTGACAGGTTCATTATGTTCTTAAAGCATTCACACTATCTGGATAGCCATGACATATTGCTAGATATCAATCATGGCTTGTAAGACCCAAAGATTAATCAGGACAATTAATTTTTTTGGGAGTACTAATGTGTTTGTACAAGTCTTACTACCAGCTTAGTGATGAACCTAGGGATGTCACACACCATAAACAATTAGGATAACGTGGAACAAGAGAGAAATATAATTGCAAATGTGTTTGCAATTATTGCAATCGAATTGAGTCGATTTGAAATTAAATTAAAGGAGATTTAATTTAATTTGTATTATAATCACGAGCCTACTTGCATATGATGCACACGTATGCCCAAAATGGATACATGTTAATATATTCCATTTGTACATATAAAGATTATGTTCTTTTTATTTTTAAGGGGATTGATTAATAATTCATTTAATTAATTAATTGATTGATTGATTAATTAAAGTGGAAATGGTCAGCAATTTTTGCTGACCATTTCACACGAATTCATGCACATGCACGAAATCGTGCTTGAACGGTCAGCGATAGCTGACCGTTCCGTTCATGCACGATCGTCTCGATCGTGCATAAAAGATGAGGATCAGCAACGGTTGCTGATCCCACGATCGGCAACCGTTGCTGATTCGTTAAAGCTTTAAAATAAAAATGAATTGCCGCAAAAGAGAATAGAAGTGCATAAGTGCTCGTCGCCGAAAAGAGAGAAAAACCGTGTGCGTGTGTTTTGTGTCTGATAGACGCGAAAACGAAAATGAATTTTCTCGAAAATGAATTTTCTCTCGTTCGGGCCGTGACTATTGTTGCGATAGGGCGAGCGATCGAACAATAATATAGACAGAAAAAGAAAAATAAATCGGACACCAGATTTACGTAGTTCAGTCGTAAAGACCTACGTCCACGGGGAGAGCAGCAGCGAATTTCACTATAGATCAAGCGATACAAGAAGATTACACACTCAAGTCACTCAAACACTCTCTCGGTGTTTCCCAAACCCCAATTTATCTCAAACCCAAAGTGTTTATAAATAAACAACTCACTTGGTATAAACTCAAGGCACAAAGTTACCGCGCGTTCAAGCTCAACACAATACGCTCTACGTACGACTTCGCGTATCTCTTCAAAGCTTCGCGCGGAGGACTTGCGGCTTCGTGGACGTGCGGCTTCGTCCTTCTCTCGGCTTGTACGTGCAGCGGCCTAGAACCCAAAAGAAAACAAACGTCCCTTTTATGTGTGTGTGCCCAAGGTCAAAAGTTTGACCTTGGGCCCCACTTTCCTCTTGATTCTTCACGTGCAGGGTTTCTGGGCGGCATCTTCCTAAAAGGAAAAAAAAAAGACCTTCAATTGTTTCTATCCGTGTGCCCTGACTTGGGCCCACCATCAATAAATCAATCTTCGCATGGAGAGGAAATCACGTCCAGGAGCTTCAAGAGTTTCGGATTCCGCATAATTTCCGAAGAGGAAATTCGTATCTATTTTATTTTTATATTTCTTCTTTTATAAATCTTCAAGAGTCCAGCGAATCTCAAACTCGAGTCATAAATTAACAACTATAATACATCAAGGATACGGCATATCGTCTCCACGAGATTGCTAGCACGATCAAAGTGGAGAATATCTGAAAGTTCTCTCTTCTGTCCAACATCAATTGTTGGTGTGTGTGAACTAGATTTCCGACGTTTGTGGGGCTCGAACTGTAGAACATCCGAACCAATTCATTTAAAGCACGCTTCGAGAGGTAATTCGTGTAACTCTCTTTTTACATTCAGGTTTTTGATTAAAACGCACGAACAACACATTCAGAGAATCATGTAAAATATATCTTCTTGTTTCCGTTGCATTCTTTTTGTTAATTTTGCGTATACATGATTTATGAAATCCCAACAGTGGTATCAGAGCCAACCTTAGGCGTTTTCGTGCGTTTAATTGATTTATAGTTCAAACATATTTTTGCGTTCTAATGGCCAATTTATTTTTGTTAAGAGTTGCTCTTATGTGGCCTATAGAAGTTGATTAATTTATGTGATAAATTTAATCAACCAAGCAAAAATTAGAACTAAATCAATTTTGAATCAAAAATCCGTAACTTGTTATACTTTGTGTTTATATTCTACAAATGATATGTAGAATTTTATGTATGCCTTCCAGAGCTTTGAATTTTGAATTTATGGCTCGTAAGGAAGGGTGGTGATCATGGAAAAATCCATAATTGTTGTATGGATGAATGTATGATGATTACAGGTATTCACTTTTGGGGTTGTAATTATTAAATGGAGGCTGCGTCCTTCCTTTTATTTTATTTTAATTTTTCATGATATGTAATTTTAGTATAGTTTAGTATTTCAATTGTTGATCTAAATACTACAAAAGAGGAGGAGCCATTGGAGGAGCCATTAAACCGGTGAGCTCTCTGGGCCCGGTCTTTGAAGAGTTCAAAGATTGAAGAAGAAGTGAAGAACATGCCATATCATTAAAACATTAAAATGGCTAAATGGGTCTCTTTGGCTCGAGACCCATTGAACCATAATTCCATGATCACCATGTAGGATAGATATTTATGTGATATCTATTTATTTATTGTGTTTTGTTATCATGCATGTTAACTGGTTAATGTGCAAAGTGAGACCGTTAATAACGACCCAAATCTCCTTATTAGTAATATTAAGTCGAAACGGGTTTTGGACTCGTGGCTTTCCATTCTCGTGGTTTGATTCAATATTATTGTGGTTAACTGATCGGCTATGGATACATAGGGGTTAATTACCATTTACAATATTGGACCACTCCATTATACATATGATGTTGTGGGGTTGGAGCTAAATGATTTCTAATAACTGTCAGGTGAGGAAATCGTTTGTGTTTTCAATACTTGCATGAGACGATGGGCTAGAGTTAACTATGATCATGATGCCAATAACTGTTAGGTGAGGCTGTCATGATCTAGAGGCCGAAGTTATGATTGGGACTCGCATATGATGCGTTGAACAAGTTGGTTCACTCACTTAGTTCATAGAACACCAATAACTGCTAGGTGAGGTGGCCTTTGGACTAGTGGGACTCCAATCCCCACTAGTAATCTTTACCCAACAAAGATTACCACTTCCCATCTTAAGGAGTATGGGATTCGAATATAAATTTAGTGGGAGGATCTATTTCATTTAAAGGCCAAAATGTAACAGTTATTTTGAAAGATACAACGGCTAACAATTTATTTTTTGCAACAGATATATTATTACTCTGAAAATGGTGACTACAAACCCACTCGCTTCTATACTTGACAAGAATTGTTTGACTGGACCCAATTTCACTGACTGGGTGAGGAATTTGAGAATTGTTCTCAATTCAGAAAAAATTGGGTATGTGCTTGATGAAATGATGCCAACCTCCTTTCCTGAGGGTGGGACCCAAGAGGAGCGTGTCACTTATGATAAGTGGCGTGACGATGACTTAAAAGTTAGGTCATATATGCTTGCTTCTATGAATAATGAATTGCAGAAGAAGTATGAATCTATGGAAGATGCTAGGTCGATCATTTTGCACTTAAAGGAATACTTTGATGAGAATGGTCGAACCTCTAGATATGAGATATCTAAGGCATTGTACCGTATGAGGATGGCTGAAGGATTATCAATTAATGATCATGCTTTGAAAATGATCTAGCACATTGAAGAATTGGCTAGGCTAAATCTCGTTATGGACAACGAGTTAGCTGTGGATTTGATCCTCCAATCTTTATCCGATTCCTTCTCTGGTTTTGTCCAAAACTTCCACATGCATAAGATGGATAAAACTCTCGCTGAGTTACATAGTATGCTGGTAGTTTATGAGAAGGAAATGCACAACACGAGACCAAATGTAGTGGCTATGGCTAAGGCTTCTTCTTCAAAGGGTAAGACTGTTTTAAAGAAGAATAAATGGAAGAGGCCTGCCAAACTTGTTGTGCAACCAAAACCCAAGATTGATAAAGGGAAATGTCATTACTGTGGTGTCAAAGGGCACTGGAGGAGGAACTATAGGAAGTACCTCGCGAGCTTGAAGGTCAAGCTCAAGGACCAACCTTATCAAGGTATGGTGTATATGCTTATTGAAACTAATCTTATGGTTAGTGTTGAATCCAGCTCATGGGTTCTAGATTCTGCTGCAACTTCACATATTTGTATGTATTTGCAGAATTTGGAAATAAGCAGGATGCTAAGGCGAAATGAGATTGTCCTGACGTTTGCCAATGGAGCAAGAGTTGCTGCATTAGCTATAGGGACTTTTCGTTTATGTTTGCCTTTTGAACATGTATTGGTTTTAAAGAACTATTTGCATTATAAGAATGCCGTTAGGAACATCATCTCTATACCCCGTTTGGGTAAAGAGAATTATGAATTTTCTTGTATTTATTTGTTTTTTTATTTTTGTTTGTATTTATTTGTTTTTTTATTTTTGTTTGTATTTATTTGTTTTTTTATTCTTGCTCACGGTCGGCGGCGGCCGGCGGTCGACGGTGGCTCCGGACGGTTGGAGGTGGCCACGGCAAGAGAGAAATAAAACAAAAATAAAAAAGAAAATTTGCTTATTTCTATAAATTGTTCCCGGGACAAGAAGCATTTTTTTTTTGTTTCTCGTTTCTATTCATGGGCTAACTTTTCTATTCCGAGGAATAGAAATCAATTTGGCGTTACCAAACGGGTTTCTGTTCTTTTTTTGTTCCGGGGAACAAAAGAAAAGAAATTGTGAGAATGAGAAATGTTCTCATGCAGCACCTAATTCTCCGATATAGGACTTCTCTAACATAACTCACATGTAACCACTGGGGGTTCGCCCCAGTGGCCACCCTTCTATCTTGGAATGGGGAGGTTGGGAGTTCAAATCCCCACCTTCTTAGGGGGGATTGGAGTGGGGATGATTTCATTTCAGGAGTGGGTTTCGACTCCCACGCCCTACAAGGAGGCAGGGCAAAAGTTTGAGAGTGAGTGTTAGAATAGGATTAACGTAAGACCGACCAAAAAAAAAAAAAAACATAACTCACATGTGCATCTCAACAAACTTCTTGTACAATGAGTGGGTAAATGATTAGTAAAGTCACAAAATTAGTTAGATTAATTGAGATTGCAGCTAATTGATCTCTCATTAACTTAACAAGCTAAGTGGGCAAAATTGCATGCATGAAGTTGGCAAAATCGAATTATTGGAGCATGAGAAATTTGAAAAATTAGTGGAAAAATTAGTTGAATTTTAGCCTCTGTTTGTTTCACATAAATAAATTATGTGAATAACATTTTTCTAAAAGTAATTGTGTGTATCACTTACGAAAATGAATGAAAAAAAATATTAGACATAAATTGTTTATCAATAATAAAAATATTTTTTATCAATTAATTATTTTAAGCGATAAAAGCAATCATTCTTTAGGAAATATTTTTCAAATAATTCATTTTCAAACAAATGAAGCCTTAAGGTTTGAGCACATGTTCTCCATTGCGGTTTTCCTAAGGAGAGCGGTTGTAGTTTCAAGACGACGTGCATAGCTCCACTTTGATTTTTGGTGAACATGTCTAATTCTAACAGTTGGTAGGTAACGTAGGCTGTCACTATCAATTGAGAGTATCCCTCAAGCAATGACTACATTAACCATCCACTAACTAGGGGTGTTAATACCATCTGAACCAAACACAATTGAAATATGTGAATTCGCTTGTATATGTAGTGGTGAGATAAATGACATGTGTATGGTATTGAACCAGAGTAGGTGATACTGATGCATCTTATGATATGCCATCCGTTTGCTTTTGGGTAGAGCTGTTAAACGAGTGGATCGAGTCGGTTTTGGGTCGGGTCATTAATGGTCCGATCCAAATTGACCTATTAACCCATTTATGATCCATTTATGTTTAATATAAATTTTTCGACTCATACCCGATCAATACCCAACCCGACCATATTAATAAAATATTTTCATATTTAACCAAATTTAGGAAAATTTATTCTTATGTTTTTTTTTTAAAGATTATATTACTAAAAAACTATTTGGAAAGGGAAAATCACAAAGACCCATTTTTCCATTGCCAATCTATAACAGATTATGCTCTTGGACTATGCACTCAACAGATTATTTAAGCAAGAAATTCGCACCACCTCCCGACTAATGTTCGTATAAATATTTGCAATCGCTAGCCACCGACTCTGGCGTACCATTTTCGAGCTATTCCATTGATTCACTACAGATATATCACCATCCTTTCCTCGTAGTCGGCTAAGTACCATCAAACACCCAAAAACTCCCTACAAGACACCCCCTCGAAGAAGCAAGAAAAAAAAAACAAAGACATGCAATTTCGCACGCCCCGCGGCGCCAGCAACTAAACCCGCGAGCGCCATTGCATGCGTCCCCGCGACGCCCCCAAAAAATCAGCACGCGACGCCCCCTTCCCCGACAAGAGTTGAATCTCGCCACGCGCGAAGAAATACGAGCAAGCCGAAGCACCGCGAAGCACGACGCGACTCCTCACGAATCGATCGAGCCCGAAACGCGAGGCGCGCGAATCGCTCCGAGCACGACACGGCGACCGCGACGGGCGACTGCGAGAGGGATTGAAGAGACCGACCTGGCCGGGACGCGCGAAAAGGGGGGGAGAGGCTTCCCGCGGTGATGGAGGGGCGCGGGGCGCGAGAGGGACAGCGGAAAGCGCTCCGACCGCGGGGGTGGGTGGGGGGCCCTACCAACCGCTCCGAAACAATCACACCTCGCGAAGGAAGAAAGCGACGCCCGAATCGCCGCCGCGGGGAGGCGGGAGCTCGCCCAAATGCACTCCGATCGACAGCGGCGGAGGCGAGGGGCGACGGCGGAAGGAGAAGGAGGAGAAGATGGAGGTTAAGCGAGAAAACGAAGAGAACGTAGAGGGAGAGTAATCGGTCTTGTCCCTATAGCCTATTTATAATGATTTTTTTTTTTTTTTTTTGATAACCAGGAAATCCCGTAAGCCGACAGCCGGCGGGAAGAACCTGGGGTTGACGCAAGCTGGCCACCACACTCACGCCAGCAATTAAGTCACCAAGTAACACCGCTGAGATTCGAACTCGCTCCCTTTCGTGAGAGGGATTGAGCGCAAGCCAACTGCGCCACCGCAGTGGGTGGTGCCTATTTATAATGAGTTGATAAATGGGTTTTAAATAAATCTTCTCTCTGACCCATTTATAATATTCATATATCTCAGTCTCTTTGTTTTTAAAATCTATTATGGGTGCATTGAGAAATAAGCTTCACCAATTAATGATCCATGTAGATATATATGAGTCCATAAATGGGTCAATAACCCATTTTGACACCTTTACTTTTGAGTGAATGGACATGTAGTGTTGTTAATGAATCTTAGTGGCATATCATGATAAAAAAAAAAAAAAAAAAAAACTTGTTCATGCATAGTTATTTTTTAAATGCACACGGCGCCATGATGGCGAGTGTCACTTGCTCTTTGTACTAGGTAGAGGGGTATGAGTCATGTGGCAACGTCGCCAACTCCCTTCTTTTGTCGATCGCCAGCTAGCTATTGTAAAGACCTAGCTAATGGCTAGAGGAGAAGAAAGAAGGAGGAAAAAAAAATTGACTTGATTTTAGAATTGTTCCTAAATTTTTTTTTTTATTATTTCTTGATTTTGTTTTACAAACGTTATTATATAGAATTATCTTTCTTTTCTTTTTTTTTTCGAAAATCAAAAGAATAGAAATTAATCAAGAATTGATCGGTTACCAAATATTGCCAAATCATTGATGGCAATCCAGCATTGGTCAATGGAATTCGCATCAACAAAGAGGATCCTCCTCTGGATCCTAGGGTCAGTAAAATTTAGGATCTTTGGGAGGTTCCTCGTTCTCATCTTTCTCGCTCCACTTTCTTAACTACTACTGTCTATCTGCTGTCACTTTTTCTTAATGATGTCAAGCAGAAGTCCCTCGGTTGAGCTTGGTGCTCTTTATTTTATTTCTTTTGGTCAGTAAGTATTGCTTAAAATTTTCATTTGTTTTGTCTGTTGTATAGGAATTTCTTCCTTCAAACGATTATTTCCTTGGTAACATACTTGGACAAACCGTTCCATTTTTCCTTTCCTGCTCATGCAGAGCAAAGCTGTTTTATGTTGGATTAGGACGTAAGATAGATGCAGATGTGTATTATGGTCAGAACTTTTCCTCGTTTTCTGGAGTTGTCATACTAATAATGTGTTTTACTTTCTCATGCCGTAGATGAGTCAGTGAACATCTAATTCTACATTTTATAATGGAGTGAACAAGAAAGAGGTCATAGCTTTTTTTGAAGGCAACAATGCTGATGTAATATATGTATACATTAGTAACATGTAACATGGCGAACTTTCTGCCGGTGCCTTCATCCCCCTGCGGTGCCGTCTGCCTCCTTCCCTGCTCCCCCTACGGTGCCGTCCTGCTCCTGCCCCTCTGCCCCTTCTGCTCCTGCTCTCTCTTGTCTTTTCCCTCTGCAGGTTCCCGCGCGCGAAGACACGGACAGGAGGAGGAGGACGACCAGCTGGGGCACGCTGGGCTGGAGCTGAAGGGAGAGGGCTTGGGCCGCGCAGGGGAAAGAGAGGCGGGCCAGGCCAAGGCCGGATCCGGCCCGACCTGACCCCTAAGCATTTTTCTGTTTTTTATTATTATTTTTTTAAAATAGGTGTCGACAAGATTTTATTTAACACATTTCTATATGGGGAATATAAATTTTGAACAGTTATCAAACGTTTTCAAATGCTTAGAAACTCGTCTAGAGAATAAAATAAAAAAAGAATTATTCCTAAGTAGAAATTATTTCTATAAACAGAATAATTATCAAACACACTCTTAACTCACAACAAGGTTAAATAAGCAAAAATTGAAGAATAAAAAATGGTAGAAACTAGAAAACTAAGGTTATCGCTAAATACACCCAAACTTTGGTTCCATACACACCTTAAGAAGTTAGAAAGACATACATACCCACGTTATGTGTGCGACACTCCAAAATGCAGGTGGATTTAGCGCAACCCAAAAAGGAACTGTCCGCTTGATTCGATACAACCGTACAAGGACATTTTTGTCTTTATAATCCTCATGAGGAATATACATTACTTCCCATCCAATCAAAATAGAGATCTCCACAAAGTTAGGTGACAATGTTATTTGGTTGTAGAAAGGTATATATGATACTAATTGAAAAGGAAAGTTCATAGGTCACCTAGTGATAATAAGTTACTTACTAGATCTAATATCCCTAAGCTAGACTTGCTCAAATACGGCCGAGGTCAAAATTGTCAGAATTGGCGGTGATCATACATACATAAGACATTTGAGAAAAGTTCACCTAGAAATTGAGAGATAAGCAAGGGTTATGTGAACATGAACTATATGGCTATAGATGAGCTCGTCGGAATATTAGTACAAATCATCAATGTTATGGTTGAGGGCATCTTATCGACACCTGATGTAGCATTTCTTAATTTCAATCTATGTTTCAATGTCAAATACGCTTCTTTACACTTCGATTTTTTGTTTTTTGGTTTTTGTTTTGTCGAGGGGGTGGGTTTTGGTCCTTTTGGAACTATAGTTTGAGCAATCTGAGCTTGACTTTAACCATAATGCAAAATAATGGTCTGCAACATTTCCATCTTGTTGTTTCACCAACTTTTTATAGAATAGGGAAGGAGAGTCTGCTCAATGGTGAGTAGCTTGACATTATTTGTCAAGAAATTTTGGACCCCCCTCCTCCGGGACCAAACTCCCTTGAATAACTTAATTAGGTTGGTGGTTACATGACTTCTCATCATAATGCATTCAAAAACAATTGCACATCATAAGTCCTTGCCCGAAAGTACCACCTAAATAGAGCTATCTACTTGTATAGAAGTGATATTTTTAGCTAATAAATCATCCTTAAGACCGTAGAAAATATTGGAAAAAAATAATTATGCCTCAACAACCTTGTAACATGAGAAGAATTTGTGAGAATGTGATAATAAGTCACTGCAGTTGGTGACTAATCCGGATAAAAGCATGGGGTTGTATAACCTTCTTAAAGATAATTTTTGTTTGTAATGTTTGTAAAGATTGATTTTGGAAATTGATGGGATATATTGTGATGGGATGTTTTGATAAGTAGATCGCATCGAAAATCCATTATAAATCAGTCATGTCATTTTGTACATTATATATATATATATATTTATTTATTTATTTGTTTTTTTTTTGTACCCAGGAAACTCTGTATAGCCGGCAGTCGGTGGATAAACCCTGGGGTGACGCTAGTAGAGGACTCACCACCCCGACGTTACACTTAAGAGCCGGACTGCATGCGCTGGGATTCGAACTTCGCACCCCTTGGTCGGTGAGGGGAGAGAGCTCGAGCCAACGCGGCTACCACAGGCGGTAGTAAAATAAAATACATTATATAGTTGGTTCTTGTTTGGGACAAGTGTAGATACTTGTCTTAAGGTTTTGATTGTCAATTAATATGGTTTATCAAGGACTTAAAGACTTTACAAAAACCATAGTCAAGTGTCAATCTCGCAATTGTGGAGTTCAAATCTTGGAAATCACACATGGCAAATGGCTAAATATTTCACATGATGGTCATGTCAGATTTCCCATGTTTGAATTCTATTAAAGGTGAGCTCACAATTTGATTGAGACTTTTTGAAAGTGTTAGGTTTTCAATAGATCAAAATATAATCTCTTGGTTCTTAACTGACCGATGGTCCAAACCTTTGATCTCAATTTTTTACTTATTTTTTTTTTCGAGTCTCGTCAAATTTTCCTTTAAAAGAGAAAAAAAATGATTGTAAATGATCCTAAATATTCAAGTCCTCAGCGCTAAAAAGCAGAAACCTCTCCGAACATGCTCTGAGACATGCTACAGTGAAGAGGGCAGTATCAATTGGTTCCTCCCCGCCAGAAATGAGAAACGTTTAGCAGGACTTTCCGGTTACAAAGGTTAGTCAATGGGACTCGAATGATTATTCCACCCTCCTTACAGGTCTATAATGCATGCAGCCACTAACTACTCACGTGCAGAGCTTAGGGTACAGCTCTCTAGATCCTAATAAAGATGCCGCCCTTGACAATTATTCTAAGAGTTTTCACCATCAAAATACCACGTGGACAGTGTATCTTACATTGACATAAACACATTAAAAATCTTAAAATTTCTCATGAAAATATAATTAAGTTTAAAAAATACCATTAAATACTAAAATTTATTAAATTGATTCAATCAAGTCACTATGTAAACTCCATCCAATTAGACTAGAGGAAAAAAATGTCGACATGTCTTATTTTATTATTTTCTTAAGACACGTGGTGATAATGTAGCATCCCCCAAGTGCCACTCTAGAAAAATATTCAAAAATTTAAATTACAAACTAAATTAGACTACAAAAAAAATTGGTTAATACCATGCAAAATTGCAAACTAGTAGATTTATGATAAATTTACCTTAAATTAATTTTTTGATCACGAAAAATTCAAACTGGTATATCTGTGATAAATTTATCATCTATAAAATTTGCTGACATGGATAACATATAATGACATGTTATGGGGACGTAGCTAGTCCATGTGGAAATCCATAAGGTTTAGGGGTGTGCAACCGGACCGGGTATACCCGGTTCCCGGACCAGCCCACCCTGAAAACAGGGTCGGGAACCGGTTCCCATTGAAACCGGTCCGGGAACAGGTTCCCAAAATTCGGAACCGGTTTAAACCGGTCCGAGAACAGGGTCCAAGTGATTACCCACCCGGAACCCGGTTCCGGGACCAGTTTTGTAAGTAGAGGTACAAAACTTTTTTTTTCCTCTCAATATCTATTTTTACTCTCGCAATCACACGATGTTTTTCCTCTTGGCTCACTCAAACACGCACGGCACTCCTCCTTTGTCATTCCTCTTCCTCACTTGCTTCCCTTCCTCACCCGCTCCCTCTCACACCATCTGATGGACGAACGGTGTTCGTCGCCGCCAAATTCTTGTGTATCACATGAATTGGCTTGCCTAATTTCTCTTTTGTATAAGGAGTAATGTTTGCATAAACGAGTAGCTTAATATAATAGTTGTGGGAATAAGACTAATATTAGACCCATGTTTGTTGCTAATTCTTTGCCTTATGATTTTATTTATTATAATTAGCCATATGGATCATTAATTTTCCGTTTAATAAAAAAGTTCATGTATTAATTTATTATCAGTGCTTAATGTTTCAATATAAATTATGAGGATTACGTTATTTTTTCGCTTATTAATATAAAATTTGAAGTTGTATAGGATATCAAGAGATTGCAAAACAGGTTCCAATGGAAATAGGGTTGACCCTGGAACCGGATCGGAAAAACAGGGTGAGTTGGGTACAGGGTCCAATACAAACAGGGTCGGGTATAGGGTCTAGAAAATGGGAACCAGTTATAACAGGGTCGGGTACAGGGTCCAGGTCTAGACCCTACCCACCCTGGACCCGATCACCCCTAATAAGGTTAATGTCACGAAAAATTCCAAATTTGTAACATGTTTACTATTAAATT
Organism: Eucalyptus pauciflora; assembly: GCA_007663325.1. Taxonomy (NCBI): domain Eukaryota; kingdom Viridiplantae; phylum Streptophyta; class Magnoliopsida; order Myrtales; family Myrtaceae; genus Eucalyptus; species Eucalyptus pauciflora. The sequence continues at coordinate 3,733,952 of VMYD01000388.1, forward strand.
TATCACAGGAGTGCTGTTAAATTTGTTACAAATATATCTATTTGAGATTTCTCATTATATTAAACTATGGATTTCCACATATACCACATCACCCTATGTCATCTAGATCAACAAATTTAGTGATTAAATTTGACGGAAGTTAACAAAGACAAATTTGTTATAAGTGTACTAGTTTAAGGTTTAGTTAGGGATAAATTGGTCACAGGTGTATCGGTTTTGGATTTTTGGTAGTAAAAAAATTAGCTTTAGATAAATTTGTCACAAGTGCACTAATTTAGATTTTTTCAGTGTATTAACCCCAATAAAAAAGCTAAGAGTTAAAAAAAAAAAAAAAAACTAAAACTAAATTAGAAGCCCTTACTAGTGGTTGGTGTCGCCACTCACTGCTAGAAAGGGCCGATGGAGGTCGCCTAGGCCTCACCAGTGGTCGACGAGGGTTGTCAAGCTTTGGCAAGGCCTAGGCGACCTTCACAAACCCTTTTCGATGATGGGTGGTGGTGGCGGCTGCTGGCGAGGGCTTGTTCCTCCTTTTTTATACCTGGTTTTTAAATTTTTTTTGTCCCTTTAAATTTAAAGAATATAATTTAAGTAAATAAAATGTCATGTAGGAGAGAGAAAGTAAAAAAAAAAAAGGCACTTTGATATTTTCTATTTGCTAGACAAAGTTAACAAAAGAGCTTGATTGCGCAAATTTGACAAGTTTTAAGTTTTGATTGCACTTTTTAAAAGTTTTAGAATTTAATTGTATTTTCGTAACAAATTTTAGGACTTCGGGTGACCTACCTCTTTTGTTTCTTAGCAACACAAAGAGTATAATCTAACCTTGATAATACAAATTAAGTATATCATTAGAGGGAAAAAAATTAACAACATGTGATAGCATGATTCTAATCAGAATCGAATCATATATATAGGTGTATAGTCGAGCCGAGGTGGGTCAATACCCTACCAAGTTCGAGCTCGACTCAACTTGGTTCACATACTCAATTCTTGAAGCTAGATTTAAGCTTGGTTGAGTATTAATTTTCCTACTAAAGCTTGATTCAATTAGAAAATCTAGATTCTCGAATCCGATTCGATTGGATCTAATTGCAATCAACTTATAAATAAAGCTTGAGTAACTCGAGTTTTATAAACTCCGAGTGTAATTTTAAGTATTTCGCCCATTTTTACGATATAATGAAAACTCAATTAAAATCGTGAGCCTATCGAGTTGAATATTGACAAGCTCGAGCTCAACTATAAAAGATACTCGAGTAGCACAAAGTTAAGCGAGTACATCTCGGCTAGACAACAAGCCGAGCCGGAGCTCTTGCAAATAATTTGACTCGACCTCGCTCGTGCGTCTAGAGCTGCCAATGAGTGATGTGCCGTTCGTGAACTTTATGTTCAGAGTAAGAGACGATGGCATTTGCCATGACGGTTCCTCATATGCGATGGACAAGTGATTACGAGCACGCGCGTGTCACGTGACAGCGAGGAGGTCCCCGAAGCCATATCACGAGGCGCGCACGTGAGGGCCCAACCACCATCTCTCCGCCTCTCTTCTATATAAATCCCACTCTCTCCCAAAGGTTCACTCGTGCACCCCACCCCGAGAAGAGTCACAAAGCAAACCAGTCCACCACCGCCTCCTCCGTCGCGACCCGCTCGACGGCCACCGTCGCCGTCTCTCACTTCCTCGAAACCCCCTGACAAGGAGGAAGAAAAGAAGAGATGGTGAGCGTCGAGGAATTCTGCCGTGCCCAGAAATCGAAAGGCCCTGCCACGATCCTCGCCGTCGGAACGGCGGTCCCCAAGAACGTCGTCGAACAGAGCACATACCCGGATTATTTGTTTCGGGTCACCAAAAGCGAGCACATGACCGGGCTGAAAGAGAAGTTCAAGCGCATGTGTATGTATAGTTCAAAGCATACCTACATTGATGCTCTTTCATTTATACGTAAATTTTCTGTGCCATCACATAAGAATTTGCCGGATTCACTTCATCTAGCGTATCCATGCTTTAGATACGAAATTAAGGAAAGACAGTCAAAGCAAATCGACAGTAGTTTCGATGGGAGTTTCCGATGCCAGGATCGGTTATCTTCCGGTAATAACTTGTGGGGTCATTGAAGAGATTGCGCCTTTCATCGTCGCGTATCATTAGCTCGATCGGTCCGCAGGGAAGAAGGACTATAAACATTGACATGGGGTCTGCGTTTGGTTGTGTATGTTTCAGGTGAGGGGTCGTCGATCAAGAGGAGATACTTGCACATGACGGAGGATATATTGAAAGAGCACCCGAACATGAGTTCATTCACGGAACCCTCCTTGGATGCCCGGCACGACATTCTGGTGCCAGAAGTGCCGAAGCTGGGGAAGGAGGCGGCGGTGAACGCCCTGAAGGAATGGGGGCAGCCCAAGTCGAAGATCACCCACCTGGTGTTCTGCACCACCAGCGGTGTCGACATGCCGGGCTACGACTACCAGCTCACCAAGCTCCTGGGCCTCCGCCCCTCCGTCAAGCGGTACATGATGTACCAGGTGGGGTGCTACGGCGCTGGCCTGGTCCTCCGCCTCGCTAAGGATCTTGCTGAGAACAACAAGGGGGCTCGCGTCCTCGTCGTGTGCGCCGAGATCACCGTCTGCACCTTCCGCGGCCCTACCGAGTCCTTCCTGGACAACCTCGTGGGCCAGGCCCTGTTCGGCGACGGTGCCTCCTCGGTCATCGTGGGCGCGGACCCCGTCCCGGGGATCGAGAGGCCCCTGTACGAGATCGTCTCCGCGTCCCAGAATCTCCTCCCAAACAGCGAGGGGGCCATTGCTGGGCACGTCCGGGAGATCGGGCTCACCATCCACCTCCTCAAGGACGTGCCGGGCCTCATCTCCAAGAACATCGACAAGAACATGGCTGAGGTGTTCCACCCGCTGGGCATCACCGACTGGAACTCGCTCTTCTTCATCGTGCACCCCGGCGGGCCCGCGATCCTCGACGACGTCGAGGCCAAGTTGAAGCTCAAGCCCGAGAAGATGGAGGTTTCCAGGCATGTGCTCGCCGAGTATGGCAACATGTCTAGCGCATGCGTCTTCTTCATAATGGACGAGATGAGGAAGAAATCGATCAAGAAAGGGCTGAAGACCACTGGAGAGGGGCTCGAATGGGGCGTGCTCTTCGGATTTGGTCCCGGCCTCACCGTCGAGACCGTCGTCCTCCACGCCCTGCCTGCTTAGGGCTTCCGCATCGGGTCCGACCTCGCCTGCCTCCTCCACCTATTCCTATTTCCACTTATGATATGCTGTTGTTATTCGTATGGGCTTTTCGATGTTGTTCTACAGCCTTTTTGGTGATGTTTTGGATTGTGATGCCACGGGGAGTTAAGCGTTTGATGTTGTTAGCTGCTCCTTTAACTATAATTATCAATGTACTCTTATGTGCCGACCAAGAGTCCATGTTCGCCTACAAATAATACTTCCCATGTAACGCCACGTGATTCTAGCTTTTTTTTTTTTTTTAGTCGTTTTTTTCATCATCATACAACACTCGCCCCTACTCGGTAGATTCCTATCGAAAAAAGAAGAGATTATTTTTAAGAAAATATTACCCTTAATCTGTGAAGCAAATATCCTTTAGTGTTGTTGGGAGTTCGTAGCAAAGGCCAGATGCCTCTGGGACACACACTAACACACTAATACAATCTCCTCACCCAACTTGGATACATTAACCGCTCCACACACACACACAATCTTCCTTTCTCACATGTGAGCTTAGTGTTAGGTCCGCTCCTCCTAATCCAAATATCATTATGTATCAATTTATCTTAAGTTGAATCTCTCCATCAATGGCCAACTTCATCCCCAGTTTTTTTCTCTAGACATAACATTTTGGGAGATCGTCAAGAGGGAGCTCAAATATGAATCGGTCAGCATATCTAGTTAAACCTATATTCGCTGAAAAGCTAAAGCCAATGAGCTATTGGTCAACTTGGATATATTAACTGTTTTACACACACTAATTCTCCGATATAGGACTTCTCTAGCATAACTCATATGTGCATCTCAACAAACTTCCCATACAAGGAGTGGGTAAATGATTAGTAAAGTCACAGAATTAGTTAGATTAATTGAGATTACATCTAATTGATCTCTCATTAACTTACAAGCTAAAAGGGCAAAATTTCGTGCATGAAGTTGGCAAAATCGAATTATTGGAGCATGAGAAATTTGAAAAGTTAGTGGAAAAATTAGTTGAATTTTAGCCTCCGTTTGTTTCATGTAAATAAATTATGCGGATAACATTTTTCTAAAAGTAATCGTTCGTATCGCTTATGAAAATGAATGAAAAAAATATTAGACATAAATTGTTTATCAATAATAAAAACATTTTTTATCAATTAATTATTTTAATCGATAAAAGAAATCATTTTTTAGGAAATATTTTTCAAATAATTCATTTTCAAACAAATGAAGCCTTAAGGTTCGAGCTCATGTCCATATCAGTTTTCCTGAGGAAAGCGATTGTAGTCTCAAGACGACGTGCATAGCTCCACTTTGATTTTTGGTGACATGTCTAGTTCTAACGGTTGGTAGGTAATGTAGGCTGTCACTATCGATTGACAATATCCCTTGGACACTGACCGCATTAACCGTCCACTAACTAGGGGTGTTAATACTATCCGAACCAAACACAATTGAAATGCATGACACATATGAATTCACTTGTATATGTGATGGTGAGATGCATGACATGTGTATGGTATTGAACCAGTAGGTGATACCGATGCATCTTATGATATGCCATCCGTTTGCTTTTGGGTGAATGAACATGTAGTGTTATTAACGGATTTTATTGGCATATCATTATAGAAAATAAAGAAAGCTTGTTCATGCATTGTTATTTTTTAAATGCACACAGCGCCATGATTGTGAGTGTCACTTCGCCGACTCTCTTCTTTTGCCGATCGCCAACCATTGTAAAGACCTGGCTAGTGGCCAGAGGAGAAGAAAGAAGAAAAGTAAAAAAGTAAAATGACTTAATTTTAGAATTGTTCTCAAGAATAATTTTTTTTTTCTTGATTCTGTTTCACTAACGTTATTATATGGAATTATGTCTCTCTCTCTCTCTCTTTTTTTTTTGAAAATTAAAAGAATATTAATTAATTGAGAATGGATCAGTTACCAAATATACCTTTATTGTATTTCACCTTTATGATGTCCTTTCCGTAGCTCTAGGAATCTATGCCTTTTGTTTTCTTTTTTGGGTACAAATATATCACTTCGCGTGAGAACGTCCCCCGGCTATGCACGCGTATCGCACGTGCCCGACCGACGACGCTACAACGTACGCGAAACTATAACGCAGTCCTCTCGCTCCCGTCCCTCTCTCTCTCTCTCTCTCTCTCTCTAGCGCGCGCTCCTGCACCCCGAGCATGAACAGGTAATCAAATCTTCTTCCCCATCCTCCTCCATATCGAGTCGCTCGATCTTCGCTCGCCGCTCCGATAATCCGTCCGGCGAATGCGCTTCTCGAGATGCGCGGGAACGTCCGCTCGATCAAATCGGTGTCTGGCCGATGCCGGCTGCGGGAGCGCCCCCTTCCGAATGAGCCTCGATCGAGGGCTCCGCTCTGATTTCCTCGTGCGGTTTGCGTCGCAGGTTCATCGCGAAGAGCCTCGCTGCAAATTTAGGCGGCAACCGAGTCCGATCGAGATGCCTCTGTGGAGCCGCCGCCGCCGCCGGCGCGTCCAGTTCGATGCGCGGACCGAACCATGTATTGATCCTTTTCCTTTTAGCCGTGTTTGTGGTTTTTTTCTTTTTTCTTTTTTGGGTGCGATGGCGTGCCTCTTTGTTTTTGAGGTTTGTTTTTGTGACGTTTGGTGCTGGAATGTGCTTGAAAATTCTAGGGTCAAGAGGGGCAATGTAGCGGAACCGGGGTCGCGCAATACGACGTCGCCGTTGTTGGAGGGGGAATGGTTGGCATGGCTCTTGCTTGTTCCCTAGGTAAGCTATGGCTTGCTGTTAGTCATGTTTAATCTTCTTGGGGAGTTAATGTCCGGATGCCGATTTTTGTAACACTAGACAGATAATCTGAGTCTAACCCTGTTTGATGTTCCAGTGTAGATTTATTAAGAAACATTTATTGAATTTATTCACTAAGTGATGTGATAGATTTCAATTGAGTGCTTAAATGGGGCTCACTCTGCTTGAAAAATTTAGAAGCAATTAGGATACTTGGTCATGCAAGTTACTGTCCCACTGGCGGCTGTGGCAGTTAGTGATACTTTGGTAGCGGCAGACCTTACCACCCATTCTGGTGATGATGCTATTGGCGGCCAGTGGTGGCTGTCGGTATCAGGTCCTGATGGGCACGTAAAAATGGTGGTGATAGCTGGTGGAAGAGGCAGTGGCTGTGACAGCAATAGGGATGGTGAACGAGTTGGTGGACTTGCAGACCTATGTTAAGTCTGAAGAAAAAGTAGTTTTTTTTTTTTGGGAAAAAAAATGAGGTGGCTTTCAGAATTTCAGTATGCGTTTTTGTTAAACTGAATTAAACGTAATTCTCGTTGACCTGTCTTTTCCAATCTTTCAGGCCTTGGAAAATTGGGAAAATGGTTTTTGAAATGTACTTCTCCAGAGAATATTAGAGTCTTTGTTTTAGATCGTTATCATATTTTTGGTATTGAAGGCTGATAATGGTGACGAACGATGACATATCTAGTTATGTTATTCGTTCAAGATGTCAACATCTTGAAATGTTTGTGGCATAGAAACAGGAATATAAAACCATTTGCTCATCTGTCTTCAGTGATCCTGCCTCACTTCTGTACATTCAACTGACTTCATGCAGTCAATGTTGATTATCTGCAGCAAGCATGCCATTGACAAAGAATTTAAATATTGCCATCATTGATAGCAATCCAGCATTGGTCAATGGAATTCGCATCAACAAAGAGGATCCTCCGGATCCTAGGGTCAGTACAATAACACCTGCAACAATATCAATGTTCAGAGGTAAGTAGTATTACCGTAATATTTAGGATCTTTTGGAGGTTCCTCATTCTCATCCTGCTCGCTCCGCTTTCTTAAGTACTACTGTCTATCTGCTGTCACTTTTTTCTTAATGATGTCAAGCAGAAGTCCCTCAGTTGAGCTTGGTGCTCTTTATTCATTTCTTTTGGTCAGTATTGCTTAAACTTTTCATTTGTTTTGTCTGTTGCGTAGGAATTTCTTCCTTCAAATGATTATTTCCTTGGTAACATACTTGGACAAACCATTCCATTTTTCCTTTCCTGCTCATGCAAAGCAAAGCTGTTTTATGTTGGATTAGGACGTTAGATAGATACAGATGTGTATTATGGTCAGAACTTTTCCTTGTTTTCTGGAGTTGTCATACTAATAATGTGTTTACTTTCTCATGCCGTAGATGAGTCAGTGAATATCTAATTCTACCCTTTATGATGGAGTGAACAAGAAAGAGGTTATAGCTTTTTTTGAAGGCGACAATGCTTACGTAATATTTGTATACATTAGTAATGTGGCGAACTTTGTAGATATCGGTGCTTGGCAATATCTCCAGCAATATCGACATGCATATTTTGATAAAATGCAGGTATTTCTCTTACTTGATCTGTAAAACCACTTCTCCCGTGGTGTTTCAAAGATTTACAGCAGTTAAATGATATAATGGTGTGCTTGACGCTCTATCATTTCACCTATTTTCTTTGTATTGACATAGTAGAAGAATTTTTTTTACTCCCCCCCACCCCCCCCTTTTTATCTTTCTATGAATCAGTAAGCTATGACTCTCTTTGGAGTAGATTGAAATGAGTAGGGGCTCTGAGTAGCAGAGGTGGTCTCTTGGCTTCAGACGAAATGTCAACCTGTGAATTGGGAATGGAATTTTCTTCTGGTGGCAGAATTAAGAGTTTGAAAATGTAAATCCAGATTGGAGGACTCGCTTTCTAGGAAATATTTTGGGGGTACACATGATCAGGTTCATGGAGATAACTATTCTTTTGTTTTAAGTGGAGAAGCATTTCTCACCATACTTTGACTTTTGGGTTCATGGAGATTTTGAAAATGTCGATTGAGGAATACTTAAATCTGAGTCAGACCTGTACTATAGTTGACCCCTTAGTGGGATAAGGCTTGGTGATGGTGGTGGTTGTTGTTGTAGTATGTTAAATGAACTATGATTTATGGCTTGCCGTGTCATTTCATGTCGATATTGGCATTGCCGTTTGATAAACTATACCGCTGCATAAAAATTCATCGTTCTGGGTTAATGTCCTGCTTTTTTCTTAGGTATGGGATTATACTGGCTTGGGATATACTCGATACCATGCAAGAGATGTGGATAAAGATTCGCTAGGGTAAGCATCATGTGTATATAGTGAGCTTTGGTGTTTTGTTTTTCCAGACACAATCTGGTTGATGATGCCGCTTTTATGAATGACAGGTGCGTGGTTGAGAATAAGGTGCTTCAAAGTTCTCTTCTGCTGTGTATACAGGTACTCACCACCATCACTGCATTCAGAATTCAACTTTTTCTCACATGTGTGTACTGTATACCCTAAATATACAGAGAGAGAGAGAGACAGAGAGAGAGAGAAGTGCATTGAGCGTATTAAAGAGATATAGTGAATGATGTTCATTTGTATAGCTGATCTATGTCCATATACAACAATGAATATAAAGTGATTTAAGCACACTTTCGATCTTCTAACTCATTTTCTATTTACAGCCACTTGGTGGTTGGCGCCATTTTGGAATATGTGTGACAGTGTGAGAATTTGCCACGTCATCAGGGCTACATCTCAGGTGTTAATAACAGTACATGACAAAAGGACTTGATTGAACAGATAGAAAAAGTTAGATGACCCAATTGTACATTTGATAAGAGTTAGGTGACTAAAAGTAAATAACTTAACAGAAAATCATATATCAACTAGTTTGTTCACTTTACTGTATACATGGCACAGTACATTGTTGCCTAGCATAACAATTCTGCATAAATCCTTATGATTTTCATATTAATTTCATATATCATTTGATTAGGCATTGCACCCTTCTTATGCCAGTATAGAAAAATAAGAATGTAATCATGGTTCATGTATACGATACACATGATGGATTTCATCATCCTTCCATTGTCATGATAGAAAATTAGATGAAATCATGTGTGGGGTGACTGTGATGGTGTTCACCTGTCACATATTATATGTAACAGCATATGTGATGCTTACTCATACACTATAACTAACCAAGGTTATATAAAACTCCACAATATCATTTATTGTGGTAAAATAATTGTTTTGTGGTCAAAGGACAGGACGATGAATACAAATAAGATCATACTTATGTGTTGGTAAATGATGTGTGAATTAACTGATTTTAGGGACTTCTGAGGGAGGTGGTGAATCCGTTACTTCACTCATCCTGAAATCAATCTAAAAAAAATGGCACATGCTACTCGTACAATCGTTGGCTTGTCGAGAATGCGATGTAATTTAGTCTATTTTTTAGTGACTCAAATTTCATTTGTTGGATTAGTGCTTTCAGTTATTGCGATCTTTCTTATCTTCCTTGGGTCTGCCTTTCTAGAAGACTAGCTTATTATCTCCTTATATGTGAAATTGTGCTTTTAATTCACTTGTTGGTTCACCCGGTAACATATTTGAAGTTGACCAGTCATTTTACTTTAAGTGGACAAATCAGAAGATAATACAGAGTTGCTGTTAATTTAATATCCGCTAAATGTAATTTAGAATAAATTTTTTCAAGTTTGGCACCTGAAGCTAAGAGATAAGTCCTGGCAGAATGCAGATATTCAGAAGAAAATCTTTCCTTCCAGACTAGTTTCCATGACCTTAAATCCAGGTTTGAAATCTAAACGGATGGATGGTATCTCTCCAGAGATTTCTAGGGGGGACCTCACGAAGCTGCAATTGAGTGATGGAACTTGCCTATATGCAAAGCTGGTGGTAATGTTGAGTTATATATCTTTCATCTAGTTTTAACAAGTTAGTTTGATACTGTCCAAATGATGAGTTACTGGGATAGGTAGGCATCTACAAAGTGATCGAGTTAACTGACATTGGCTGCAGGTTGGTGCTGATGGGTCCAAGTCACAAGTTCGGGAATTAGCTGGATTTAAGACTACTGGTTGGAATTACTCTCAAAATGCAATCATCTGTACAGTAGAACATGCTTCAGAGAACCAATGTGCTTGGCAAAGGTTTCTTCCTGCTGGTCCAATTGCCCTTTTGCCAATTGGTGATAATTTTAGCAATATTGTCTGGACCATGAACCCAAAAGAAGCCTTGGATCGAAAATCAATGACTGAGGCTGATTTTGTGAAGACAGTGAATCATGCTCTTGATCATGGATTTGGTCCTCAGCCCACATCAAGCTTGTTAGGGAATGGGAATTTCTTTTCTTGGTTCAGAGCAGGTGTGGTCACATCTGGCAATGGAGGATTTGAAATTCCACCGAAAGTGCTCAAGTTGGCATCTGAAAGAATGGTGTTCCCTTTGTCCCTGAGACATGCTAATGACTATGTGTCGAAGCATGTTGCTTTAATTGGTGATGCAGCACATACTGTACATCCTTTGGCTGGTCAGGGAGTCAATTTGGGCTTTGGAGACGCATTTGCTCTTTCGAGAGTAATTGGCGAGGCCATTGCTGTTGGTATGGACATTGGGGAGGTTTGTAATCTCTTGCTCAATTGTTGCTTAAAAGTTTTGATTCATCTTTGGGAAGACCTTTGTTGAACATCCTGCACAAAATTTCATCTGAGTGTTCCATTTTTGGGAATGAATGGAATAAGAAAAACTGTCGACCACATTTAGCTTATTATGCTCATTTCTTCCTCAACAGTCAGAACTAGCCAATGCTTATACTTAGAGGGAGTATGAAAACTTCCTTTGATAAATTTGTTTCCTCTTGTTGATGTTATTTCCCCCCTTGGTCTACCAAAAAGTAACTCTTCTGATGCATGACTAGGAATTGTACTCATGGATATCACCGAAGTTTTTGGATGAGAGGAATAAGCAACTTCTTGTTCAATATTACTGGTAAACAGGGTTCTAGTGCTGAGATCTTATGCATAGGCAGTGGAAAAGTGTCTCTGTTCCTCTTTGGCTAAAATTGGGATTTTCATCTGTGCATGGTGGTTTTAAATTTGCAGATAAGAGCGAATTGATATTGGTTAAGTCAAATTTGATTGGTAGGGTTCAATATCTTGCAGGTGTCTCTACTAAAGAAATATGAAGCAGAGAGGAAGCCGGCTAACATTGCCATGATGGCAATCCTTGACGGGGTTCAGAAGGCTTACTCCGTTGATTTTGGACCTTTAAACATCCTACGAGCTGCCGGTTTCCATGCTGCCAACTATATCTCACCTCTCAAAAGGAGCATTATCTCATATGCCTCAGGCGAACAAAGACTGCCGCTTTTCTCATAAGGCTTAAGCTGTTTTTCTGAAAGATACATTTCTAGCTTCTGTGCATACCAGAAATCCCTCCTCGTATCAGTCACTGCAAGTCCGAGATAGGTTTAGAATTTTTTTTGTCAGTTTCTTTAACTGTCATCGTGCAACTCTCCTGCGGTGTATATATAATGCTTCAGAAGCCAAACTTTCTTCGTCATTTTTGTGGCCAATCACACGGGCGATTAACCTCTCACGCTGACTTGATTCCCGATATTCTCTTGACAAATAGAATGCCAACTTATTTGTTATCTTGAGAAATACTTCTTGATAAGTGCACATATATAATTCCATTGCGGTGTATATAATCTTGTGGAGCGCAATTTCAACTCTTTTCAATGTGAAATACATGGAATACTTTTATATTGAGATGTAAATATACATGTAACTCTTTCAGAATTTTTTTTGGTAATTGAAGAAACATCTTGTAGTTTGATATGACTTGTTAGGAATCCAGACAAACGAACTCTTAATCTGGTGTATTTAGCCACTTCATCTATTTCATATGAAAGAAGATTGACCGCCCCCATGGAACTCTTTGGTGCAAGGGCAGTGCTTTAATTGAACCATTTGTTATCGATAGATCTGATCATGGCGGGGCAGCCAATGCTTCGTTCAGGCCAAATAGACTTGACGAGCACCTATGGCGGGTTCGGACAAGGCAATTTAGTTAGAAGTCCGGCCTTTGCGGCGATCCAGTTGGACCCGCCCCCTCACCCAAATATCTTGGTGATGGGCAGATTTGGATAACGAGTTTGGTACATTTTTGAGGTGCGAGGTTAAAGAGAGGTACCAACTCTAATTGGGTTCAGTAAATGTGAAATAGAGAGGAAAAGCACTATCTCGTAGAAAGGTTTTATACGTCTGTCCTTTCTCAATGCATTTCTTTAGACAAAAACTCTGTTATATATCTCACAAAATTGTTGGAGGGTGATATGCGGTAGGGTTTAGTTACATAATTATATCTTAAAAGATGAGTAAATATTTAGTTATGATATTATCAAACTATTCTCACATTATTATGGGAAGGGTCTTGTTAACACGTGCCACATGGGCACTAGTTCAAACTAATAAGAACAGTGAAAACGCATCAACACTTTTGAAGATTGAAAATGAACGTATTTGTAAAAATTTACATGTTTTAAATAGAAATGTTTTATGTTTTGAAAGCATAATATCTTAGGGCAGTCTTCAACATTTTTTCTTTATTGGGACTACTAAAGTTTCAGGAATATTACAACCCAATTTACTGTGAGCAACAAAAAATATGTACGGTGACTACTTCGTAAAATAGTTGGCGGCAAAAGAATTTCCTCGCACTATATTTAGTATTTGTATGCGTCTGTTGGGTCCTATAAAACATATTCTGATTTAAGAGTAATATGAGTATAATTCTCCACAGAAGATTCCAAATTACATTGACCTTGATTCATTTGAAATAAGACACATGTGACGTTCCAACTTCCAACCATAATTTATTTGACCATATTAAATCACGAAAGCCTCTCAAATATGTATAGAAAGAGAATCTAAAAATTCTTCGGAAATGAGCCCTAATCATTCTCCCCTGGTAAACACAACGACTTTGTTCTCAACATCGGCATGGCCAAAATCTCCATCAATCTCACGTTGTTTCTGATGATTTAGATCACTTGGCGTAAGACGTACCATTCTTGGATTCCTTCTTCCCAGTGAGCTCGACGCGGGATGGCAATTTATAACGAGGTACAGCTCAATCCACCAGAAAATTGATCTAGTCCAACCTTAGTTGTAAATTCAATAATCTGTGCCCCGACCAATCTGAATTAAAAAAGACCCGCATTCAACTCAAATGGAATAATTCCAATAGCTAACTTGAAAAAAAAAAATTATCCAAAAAATTCTAATATAAAAAAATTCTAAATATATTAGAATTTTTCCTATTCAGTTATAATTCTTTCAATTTTGCTAATTAAGTTTAAACATTTTTTAATTTTACCAATCTTAGTCAGAAATTACTGACATGGACATGGATGCCGATTGTCTTATGTGGTACGGTTGGCGTTAAAGTGGACAATTTTTAATAATATTTTAATATTTTAATATTTTTTAAATTTTTTTATTAACTTGTTTACTTTTTTTTTCCTTCTCTTTTCCTTCTTTACTTCTTTCTTTTTTGTTTTCCTCTCTCTCTCTCTCTCTACCCTCACCGAGGTTGACGACCTTTGCCAATCATCACGGAGTCCAGCGATGGTGATGAGGGAAAGAGGGGGGAAAAGAAAAAAGTTAAAGAAGGAAAAGAGAAGAAATGAAAAAAAATAAAATAAAATATTATTAAAATTATCATGTAGGATGTTTGATGTTCACATCAACGAATCTCGGCTAAAATTAGCCAGATAAACTAAATTGATAAAATTAAAATGTTTATGACTGAATTAATAAAATTGAAATAGGTTTAGGACTTTTTGGATATTTTTTTCGAAAAAAGAAGAACTAAGAGTGCATTTGTTTAAGCGAAAGTATTTTCTTTGAATTAGTCAACCGAAAATCATTTATGATTAAAGAAAATATGCATGCTAAAAATTACAAAAATAAATTCTTAAACCTAAAAAGGACAAAAATATTTTCTTAAAAAATTGATTTCTCGAAAAGTATTTTCCTTTATTGTGAAGATTTCCCCCAAAACATACACATTCTAACTTCATTATTAGCTTGAATTCAAAGTAAACTAGCTATGAATAAGCCAGACTGTGGTGCTTTTGCAAACATATCTACATGCCTTTGTGCAAATGCTAAGGTGTTTGGTGAAGAAATTTAAAAGTCCATTTGGGAAATTCATTGCGTTTCCAAAAGTTTCCAAAGGCTTTTCTTTTAAGGCCACTAAGTACAAGAATTGGGCATTCCAACATTTTCAAAATCCTAGATATCATAATTAATAATTTTTTTCTTTCAATGTTGCCCTCACTAATTTTTCATATCCCTCTTCTGCCCTTAGTTTTGCACTAGTCATTATCTTCGTTGCCCTTGGTCCAAATTCTTCGACAGTTCCCGACAGTGGTTGAGGTCACACAAGACTTCTGTTCCCATGACTTAGGGCAAGGGCCACCGAAGTCGCACAATCCTTGGAATTGCCTCGCCTAAGACGACACAACCTTAGGGGCCGATGGTTGCACTACCTTGGTGGCCCAAGGCCATGTAGACCTCAATTTGCAAATTTGATATTCACGTGAATCTCGAATTTTGCGAATCAAGGATGTCGACATGGGTTCACTAGGGTCAGCGACATTGACAACCTGTGCACAACGCTCACCTCTTATCCAAATCAAGCTCACTAAGGTCTCGGAGGAAGTGGCTAGATTTCGCACAACATTGGTGTTCAGGATTTTGCAAATCTAGGATGTCGGCGTGGATCGACTAGAGTCACACGACAATCGTTGCCGGAGCTTCCACCTTCACCTAACTTGTTAGAGCTTCCATCATCACCATTGCAAAGTTTTCTTTAACCTACAATCCTCGATGCAAATAGTGTTCGCATTTTGTGATAAAAATCCTTACAAACTATTTGAAATTTACGAAAATCCTTTAACCTCGAAAGCAAACGCCATACGCATCCTATGTCCTTTAGGTTGCGTTTGGGACCAGCTTTCCCAAGTATCTTTGGGGGTCCAAAGCCCATTTGCTCAAATAATCTAAAGTCATTTTGCATCCAAATCGGACCCACCCGTAACCCGGATAAGGCCCAGCCCGCATTAGAGAAGGCAGAACCCGAAATAGACCGAGAAACAGAACTCCAAACGAAATCCCAACAACATTTCAACCGTTAGATTACATACACGATCCGGACTACTCAACGGCCGTGATGAAGCCGGGCTCACGTCATCCTGCCGCGCTCGATAATCGCCCCCCCTCATCCCCCGGTCAGCTCATCTGCCCGCCTCTAATAAAAGGAGGCCAGGCGAAGCCTGGGAAATGAATAAGATTAAGCCACGTGTCGACGGCATGACGTTTCCGAACAGCAGCGGCACGCGAATCCCACGGTCGTATCGATCGACGAACCTGGCCAAAACGAATGTCCAGGTTCATGCACCATCTCCAGCAAAGCCTTCCTTCTTGTACACGTTCGTCGTCAACTCTCTCTCTCTCTCTCTCTCTATCTTTCTCCATTGAAGATCGAAGAAGAAGAAGGAAGAGGAGCTCTCTGCCGGAAACGCCGGTGGCCAGCGGCGGAGAATGAGGCAACGGCGAGGCCAGAGGCAAGAGCCGCCGTACCACGTCGTCCACAAGCTCCCTCCCGGCGACACTCCTTACGTCCGCGCCAAGCGCCTCCAGGTCTCTCTCTCTCTCTCTCTTCTTCGTACTCCGAATTTCGCCGTCCGTTCTTCTCTTTCGGTTCTTCGGATTCCGCGATTCGGCACGGACACCTTCCCTGTGATTGGAATCACATGGCGTGGTGGTAATGGGAACGGGAGAAAATGGCGGGTGCAGGGCAGAAGTTCGATACCTCGTCGTCCCCCCCGCGAGAGAGACGATCTCAGAGCGCGAAACCGGGGAGCTCGTTAACTTAGATTAGTACTGATTCTTCATGAGCCAACTGTATATTATATATTAGGTTATCCGATGTGATCACTGCCTTAGTTATTGTGCTTTCATCCTGAAGATTTGCCCTACGATATGGATATTCAAACCTTCGATTTTGCTAATCTTTACCTATGCATGTAAATCGCCCCCATGTACGCGGATCGGGTTACCATGTGTGGGAGATGGGATGATTCGAACTTGTGATCTGCGTGTCCGGAAATCAAATGCCAGACAGTACGCCACTTAAATAAATTTTGTTGTGCACCCTTCTATCACTGGATGGTTGATTGCATTATATCGAGAAAATTCTCCAAAAATTTATAAACTTATTGTATGGCGGTCTGTTTAGTTCTAAAGTTTTCGATTTGCTAATTTTTTGACGATTTGCTAAATCGGTAAATTGTAAAGAAAAAATAAAATTAGGACTGAGTTAACACAATAGTTTAGGACTAAATTGGCTATTGCACCGTAGGTTTGAAATTTTTTGACAATTATCCCGCATTATCTGGTATGTATTATTATGCGATGTCAATTAAGTATGGTTGCTAATGTCAAAATGTTTAGATGAACATGTGAAGCTATTATTCTTGGATGATGATTTCGCGTTTACGGGTTTCTTACACCTGCCAAACAGTTGGTCGAGAAGGATCCAGATGCAGCAATTGCTTTGTTCTGGAAGGCTATAAATGAAGGAGACAGGGTTGATAGTGCTCTTAAGGACATGGCGATTGTGATGAAACAGCAAGATAGAACAGAAGAAGCTATTGGAGCGATACAATCTTTTAGAGGCCGGTGTTCGAAACAAGCTCAAGAGTCGCTGGACAACATTCTCATCGACTTGTACAAGGTACTTTAGACTGATCTGAGGCATAAACTGTGCATTGGCTAGTGGAATTAAGTCATGCCAGATCACACATCTAGTCATCATATCGCCTTTTTTCTGTGACCTTGATAGTGTTAATAAGTTTTGCAGAGCTAATATTTTCTTCTCTGGATCTCTACATTCGAAGTGCTTATCAAATAATGCCATTTATCTTCACAATAAAGAAGATACATGAGCGAGTGGGTTAGCTTTAAGCCGATATTCTGTGGAACATACGCCTTCTGTTTCATTCCCTTTTTCAATTTCTTTCTTTCTAAGTAACCATGGCAAGTCTACCAGAAATGCGGAAGACTTGAAGAGCAGATAGAACTATTGAAGCAAAAGCTTTGGACAATATACCACGGCGAGGCCTTTAATGGGAAGCCAACAAAGACAGCGCGTTCTCATGGAAAGAAGTTTCAGGTCACTATCAAGCAAGAGATCTCCCGGATACTGGTATTCAACTGTTCTATTCATTTTCCTCGGACTTTCGTTTCTGATAGTAGCGGGAAAGAACTCTTTCCACAGGCAATGCTTAAGCAGTGGACGTGTGTGTTTTTTCTGTTTCTGAGAGGTGCATTTCTCTTCTTTTCAAGGACACTTCAGCGTGTCGTTCGTTATTAGTGATTGCATTCATTTCATGCTGGACTACTAGTAATTCTCTGCACCCTACATATTCTGCTCAATGCAGGGGAACTTGGGTTGGGCCTACATGCAGAAAGGAAATTATATGGCAGCTGAAGTCGTCTACCGTAAAGCTCAAATCATCGACCCCGATGCCAACAAGGCCTGCAACTTGTGTCATTGCCTGATCAAGCAAACACGAATCGCCGAGGCACGCATGATACTGGACGAAGTAATGCAGGGTGGCATGGTCGGATCCGATGATCCCAAGACAAAAGCCCGAATTGAAGAACTACTCATAGAACTAAAATCATCACATGCGTCGCCTCTATCGCCTCTATCGACACAAGAGTCAGCATCCAGCGTAGAAGACGCTCTGGTGCAAGGGCTGGACCATTTGATGAAACAATGGACACCATTTCGGTCGAAGAGACTTCCCATCTTCGAAGAGATCTCTCCCTTTCGGGATCAGGTGGCATGCTGATTTTATTGTGATCCCCCCAGCCACCCCCACGATGTATACGATGGAAATGACGTTCAGTCCAGCCAGGGAATGCCTTCGGGTCGAAAAGTTAGCATGGTAGAGTCAATGTGTGTTGATGCATCATGTTTGGTGGCGATGTCCGACATAGATCGGGGTCGACGAAGAATGTCAGTGTACAAAATGTTTTGCGTGACGTCATGCCATTTGGAGCTTTCAATGTCCTTTGTGCTAGGATATGGGGAAATAAAATCTACAAGGATCATTTGTGAGCCAAAACTTATCTCTTTCTACATTTCTCTCCTGGGGCTAGAAAAACCTGCATTGCTTGATTGCATTTTTTTCCAAGAAAATTCACACTAAGGGCTCAAATCGTCCTCATTTTTTTTCAAATAAGGACTCAAAGTAGGTTTGGTTTTGTGTCAAATGAGAGCTTAAAGTAATCATGGCTATTTTAAATAAAGGCATGAAGTGACCATAGTTATTTCAAATAAGTATTTCACTTCACCAATTGCTAAATATTCCAACCGATCAAAGGGCGGTTTCGTCTAAATACAATTTTTATTTTAAATTATTTTAATTCTTTTCGTTTCTTTTTTTCTCTTTCAGGTGAGGGCCATTGGCCACTAGCGAGGGCTAGCAAGGGCTCGGCCACTCTCGCCAATCGCTGGTGAGGGTCAACTAGGGCTTGCAAGCCCTTGTAGGATGCATGTGAGACCACCATGCTCAGATTTGGTGAGGGTCGGCCTCACTTGGGACCAATGAGGACTCAACAACCTTTGCCAACTACTAGTGAGGCGATCCTCACCCAGATCTGGCGAGGGCCAACCTCATAGGCCGTTAGTGAGGCGACACTTGCCCAACCCTCTCCGGGCATCACTGATGGTCAAACAGCCACCAACAAAGAAGAAAGAAAAATTAAAAAAAAAGGAAAAAAAGATGAATGACTAAAATGCCCTTAACCAATTGGAAAGTCAGGCTTTTATTTAAACAGACATAATTATTTCAGCCCTTATTTAGAACAAAATCCACTTAAGACTCTTCTTTCAGAAAATTCTGATATTTTAAGCTCTTATTTGAATTAATGTCCTTTTCAAAACTTTATTTGAGAAAATAAAAACACTTTAGGCCTTTATTTAGAGTTTTTCCTTAATTTCTGGAGACTCAAGGAAAATTAGTTCTTTAGAAGGGGATATGTTGGCGGATGCGTTTGGTTCAACATTTTGAAAGCTCATTAGGAAAATGCAAAGCAGTTTAACTTAAAGGACTTTAGGCAAATGCAAAAGTCGTTTGGTAAGCTATGTTTTGAGAAGTAACTTTGAGAGAAATGCCGTTTAGTAAAGCTGTTTGGGTGATTAATATTAGTTTTTTTAATTTTATTATTTAAAATTGAAAAAAAAGTAATATGCAACTTTTTAAATATAAATTTTGACTATAATACTAAAAAATCAAAAACATATATACTTTTTTTTTTAAAAAAAGACCAAACCTTTCATCGGAATTTTTTAATTTTTATTTTCTTAAAATTGAAAAAAAATGATGTATGCAACTTTTTAAATATATTTTTTGATAAAAATGCTAAAAAGAATCAAATACATATATATTAAAAAGGACCAAATCCTTCGTTGAAATTTTTTAATTTTTTTCTTTTTAAAATTGAAAAAATAATGTAATGTATGCAACTTTTTAAATGTAAATTTGAAAATAATGCTAAAAAATCAAATACATATATATATATATATATATATATTAAAAAGACCAAACTCTTCATTGGAATTTTTTAATTTTTATTTGTTAAAAATTGAAAAGAAAAATAATGTACGCAACTTTTTAAACATAAATTTTGACAATAATGCTAAAAAAATCAAATACATATATATATTTTAAAAAAAAAAAACCAAATCATTTGTTGAATTTTTTTAATTTTGATTTATTTAAAATAGAAAAAATAATGTATGCAACTTTTTAAATATAAATTTGAAAATAATGGTAAAAAATCAAATACATATATATAATTTTTTTTATAAAAAAGACCAAACCCTGCATCGGAATTTTTTTTATTTTCATTTGTTTAAAATTGAAAAAAAAAATCATGTATACGACTTTTTAAATATAAATTTTTACAACAATGCTACAAAAACCAAATATATAAATATTTTTTTTAAAAGACCAAAATATATTTATTTTTTTAGCATTAGTTTGGCATTTAAAAATAATAACAAGGGTAAAATAAAAAATTTAAAGAATGAGTGAGGATAGTTTTGGAAAAATAAAATAAATTTCAGCATTTGGCTAAATGCTAAAAGTTCAAAATTAGTCTTTACTAGCATTTGGCTTTCAGCCTTCCCAATGCTGACCTTCATTTGAAAAACTATTTCAAAATAGTTGTCAAACGGTTCAGCATTTCCTCGAAACTTTGGAGGCTGAAAGTCCCTTAGGAATCTGAACCAAACATACCCGAAATTACTATTGAGTAGCAAAAGCCATGCAATGATCCCACTATAATAGCTTTTGCCCCACTTGGCCTAAGCCTTTGGTCTGACCCTTCTGCCACTTCTTGTTTTTGCTAGGCACAAATTTTCTCCAGTGAACATACTGCATTGAATGGACCAATATCTACAAGCCACGGGAATTATTTAACCTCATCATCAAAATTAAAATCAACGTACGGTGCCTAGTATATAAAAAGGCCGCGTCTACCTAAGAAGGTCTTTCGGCTGCTCAATATTGGGGCCCCATAAAAGCTTATTCGATATGGGCGGGTCAAAGAGTCACTGCCGAGGAAAGACCTACCCACCTGGGACAAACTACCAAAGCCAAGCCACCTTAAAATGGCACAGTTCTACATGCGTTCAGCTGATCTTGACATGCAGCTTCCATCCTGACGGTGCATACATTATCATAACCGTTTCGTTCCTCATTTGAATTGCCGAGCTTTCTTGATGTCGGCGAAAAACAAGTGCAAATAGATAGAAACCTCTAGTTGCAGAAGCAGAGGACAGCGCAGAGAAAAGAGATGCGACAGAAAAATTTCTTATTCATGTGTTAGCTGGAGCTATTCGTTGAGGCAATCCGAACTAATAGAGTGATGAGGCAAAAAGAGAGGAGCTTCATTATGGACAAACAGTGTCCGATCATCAAGCATTTAAAGATTTTCAAATACTATACGAAATAAAAGTTGGGGAGAATATGTCCACATGTAGGAAATTACCTACCTGAAATCAACTACCACCACATACAACCAAATCCACGATACAAGACCCTTGCCATCGGGGTAAAGGGTGAAAGGCTAAAGGGGAAAAGGGAAAAACCCAAAAATTGAGGGAGACAGAGAGGGAGAAGGAGAGGGAGAGAACGTGATGGCCCATGACCTCAGCAAGTGAAGCAGTCAAACCAGAAACAGCTGCAATCAGCAAGTTGGGAAGTACCCGTGAAATTCTGGTGACTAACATTTGAATCCATGGCAAACGGATAGAATAATGATAAGTATCAAGGCAACGATGATCCCCAAGACAATCAACTTAATCTTCATATTCTGGAGCCACATCTTCCTCCTTATCTTTGTTCCCTGTTGCTTGAAATCTTGTGCCTGCATCACATCGGTCATTTAGAATACGCAAACATGGTATCCCTTTTACAATGGAAAACAGCAGTTAATCTTTGCACCCAACGAGTTGCCAATAATGGAACATGCAGTAAAAGACAACACGGCCATTCGTCATACAATGAGGCCCTCTGTTTGCAAGCATTCTGCAAAGACCCAACGAGTTGCCAATATTGGGACATGCAAAGATGGACAACACAGCCATTCGTCATATAATGAGGCCCTCCGTTTGCCGGCTTTCTAGTTACCTCCAAACAGAACCCAATAACATCTAGAGCCACACTTACACAGGGACACTCACTTCTGCAAATATAACCACAAACTCCAATGACAGTGTCATTAGCCAAAAATTCGATCCAACTAACCTGAGAGCGAAGGTTCTCAGTTTTATCAACCAGCAGCTCAATCTTCTCACCCCGGTCAAGAACCTGAAAGAAATAATGATTTAGGAACACCACATCACCAAAATTAATCATCAGACCATCACCTAAGATATAACCCATCAAAGAGGCAAAAAGCAACCAATTAATATTTTTTAGCAAATAAATAGTAGCTCCATACCTTTTCAATATTTTCCATCATAACACCTTTAACTTCAGATACTTGAGCTTTCACTTTCGCAAGCTTGCTGATTTCTTCGGGATGGTCAACACAGTATTGCATGTGTTCCTTCAACTTGGGACTGAGAAGGGATCATGGGTTAAGTACATACAATCACACAACAAGCTCAAACACCAATTTCTCCATTTAAAGATAGCAAGATCGAAGTGCGTACCCAAATTCTCTGTTCAGGCTGTTGGCAGCAGCTGTTGCAGCTTTTCCTCCACCATATCTTTTGTTGAAGTCATCCTTGATTCTTTCCAAGAAAGCAATGGGAATCTGTCTGCCAGCAGATTCAGCTGCAACTACACAATAGGCTGCAAGAACCCACCATAAAAGTTAATTCACACAGATTAATAGCACAGGACAAAATAAAGTGGATGTTGCAGCTTCTATGAGAATATAAAAGGTTATGTCCGAAAATTCTACCAACTTAAGTCAAAGACACTTGCAGAAAATTAAGATCTAATCACTAATGATAAAAATAAAATAAAATAAAATAAAATCATCCATAAGTTATGACGAAGGAGAAAAGAAAAGATAGTACAGAGTTCTGTACAACACAGAGGCACAGTAAAATCATATATTATCATGGACATAGGAGTACTGTCTACATTAAAAGGATTAAGGGTAGAAAGAAATCAGCATTGGTGGCAGCTTAAAAATCAAACAAGCAGCATCAGGTCCAAGTTTGCCAAAATTTTCAAGTCATAAATCCAGGTTGCAAATGGTACAGAGTCATTACGAAGCCAGATCAGCATAACACCAATATCTTCCAAAACGCATACAGATTCGATAAGAATATAGCAAGTTCATAAGCAAAGAGGATCGAAGATGAAAAATAAAATTTCATTATAATTCACACAGAATAGGAGACACCACACAGATATACTAGCTTAGATTTGAAATTTTTCACCCTCAGACACTAGGTAAAGCAACTTCTCAAATGATAAAGCATCATTTTGCTACATCAGAATGGTTACACTTGAAAACCCAGAGGCTGCAAAAATCAACATCCCCACCCCCCTATTCCAAAAAACTTAAAAGATATAAAAAAGCGCCATCCAAAAGGAAAACAAAAGAAAAACACAGCATGTGTAAAGGATTCAATCCTCGAATGCCAAACGGATAAATAATTAAACTACAAGGATTGTCATTAAGGCAAGACAAAAGTCGCACTTATTTTATCTCAATCCAGCAGTCAATTTGTAAGACACACAATATGTAGCTAAAAAAGGAAAATTAGGAGAACATTAAGCTAGTATTCTACGTCACAGTTTCCTCACGGCAGGTTCTTTCTTATTCGCCAGAATCTAAACCACTCCATTCCAAATTCCCTCCTTCCACACCATTTTCACTTTCACAGCTCAATTTATGAATGCGCTGCAGAAATAACAGTTCAAACAACGGCATTTACATGAAAAATTAATTTCTGTAAAGTTCCTTCCGTATTGAAATCGAGATTCATTTCTGCAAACTTCTTTAAAGCAGTATCGAGGTTCAGCCGATAGGAGCACCGGGCCATATACTATTAATATTAAAATTAACCTATAGATTATTGTCTTATTTGAAGAACTTTTCGATCTTTTGAAATTCCAAACAGCCAAAACACAGAACACAACAAGACTTAGGCATCAACTTCTTCTCTCAACACAAATGAACAGATCACACCTTGGACCATTCCATCCAAATTAACCTATAGATTATTGTCTTATTTGAATAAATTTTTGATCTTTTGAAATTCAAAACAGCCAAAACACAGGACACAACAAGACTTAGGCATCAACTTCTTCTCTCAAGACAAATGAGCAGATCGCACCTTGGACCGCTCCATCCAAATTTGAACTCCAGAGAAAACAAAACGACAACGAAATTGCATAGATCCGGAGGCGCACAACGAATCGAAGAGAATCGGCTACCGAACCCGAGTCAAATCACAAAAACCCCACGAGATCGAGATCAGCCTTGATTCCGTATCGAGACACCGGAAGCCTTACCAAACCGCCAGATCGCGCACAGATCCCCACCTCAAACCTAACCTAACCAACCAAAAACCCGACCGGCACCGCCAATCCGCCGCAACCAGACGCGAGGCGAACGGATCCAAAACACGCGACAAGGGAAGGGGGGGAGGAGGGACGTACTGAATCCGTTCTCGACGAGGTAGTTGAAGGTGTGGCCGTCGCAGTTGTAGGTGAACTTGTTGTTGGTGGCGGGGAGCTTCTGGAGGCACTGGGAGGCGATGGAGGTGAAATTGCCGGTGAACTCCGTGAACTCGGCGAGGATCACCGTCCCCCGCGCCACGAAGCTGTAGATCAGCGACTGTTGACCCATGGATCCCCCCGCGAAATCCGAACAATCCCTCACCGAAATCGCGACCACCCCGGGGGAAAGGGGAAAACCCTAAAGCCGATGCGAGGCGGGATCGCCGGAGAGCTCCGCGGCGGAGGAGAGGAGAGAGATCGAGGCCCGGCGGCGGAAGATCGGATCGGAGAGGGATTGAGCAGAGAGATTTCGGCTTGATCCGAGAGAGGGAGAGAGAGAGAGAGAGAGATAGAGAGAGAAAGAGGCGGGCGAGAATGAAAGCGATTTCTCGCAGAAATGGAGAGAGATTTAGAGAGAGAAAGTACGAGGGGTGGCGGACGGTGGCGCTGGCATTTATGGTATTTATAGTTGGAGGGCAAAATGGGAATGATGGGGAAGGATTCGGGTTTGAATTCCTTTATTTTATTTTATTTTTATTTTTTTGTTGTTGTTTGAAAGTCATTCGGTTTTGAATTGAAAATTGAGGGATGGAAATTGCGTTTTGGGGGAGGAAGCATCCAGGCCGGAGAAATGAGCTCACGCGGTCCTCTCCATTTTTTTTATTTTTTTTCAAAACCTTTGACTAAATAATCTGATTAATGATAAGCGTCGTTTTCTTGTAGTTTTTTGATTTTTTTTAATATGATAGTATATTACTTTATACGTGTGAAATAGAGAAATTTTTTTGGATTATATCTTTGTAAAAATGATCGCTTAGCTAATGAAAAATATTTTATTATCAACAACAATTTATATCTAAATATTTCCATGAATTATGAAATGTTTTTCATTCATTCATTTTTTTTAAGCAATAAAGATCATCGTTTATTATTAATTTTTCGCGAAACAAACCTAGATAATTGATTGACATATAAGAAAAGAAATAAGTCAAGCAACTTTGCAACATTTTCCTTTTAATTTTCGGCATTTTTTGTGGTGATCCCAGAGCCTGCTTTCTCTACGACCAACAAATACGGACGCATCTATCATGTAAATATCATGAATTTGTCAAGTTCCAATCTTTGGCCTATATGAGGCTGCTCTAATGTAAAGCACCTTGTACGTAGTTGGTGAGATTAAGGGGGTGCATGACACATTGACAACCACCTATTTCTATTCCATAAATAATTTTTTTATTATAGATTTGTTTCTGAAATAAATTTTTGTTCCAGAAATAGCTTTGGAATAGAAATCAGAAGTAAAATTTTTATACTTTTTTATTTCTGAAACAGAAATGAGAAATAAAAAAAAAAATTATTGTTCGTCAATCGATCATTCATCCGTCGCCGCCGACCACCGTTCGTCGGTTGCTGACCGCCAACCGCCTCCAATCGCCGATCCATCACCATCCACCGGTCGCCAATCGCCGGTCCACCGCCGTCGGCCGATCCACTGCTATCCACCAGTCCGCCACTATTTGAAAGGAAGAAATTTTGTGTCATTATCAAACGAATTTATATTTTTAGAGTAAAAATTTTATATCGTTATCAAGCGGTTATTTTTTATTAGAAACTCATCTAGAAATAGAAATAGAAAAATCTATTTATCTTCCAGAAATCAATTTCTGGCCAGAACGGTTATCATTCGCGCCCTAAAACATACGGCCTTCGATCCCATTGGAATCCCGATTCAGAGCAGTTGGCACGGAAGTTTATTTCTCCCCTTGTATTCTTGTTTATTTCTTGCTGTGTTCTTTGAGGAAATTGCTCGGAAGTTTCTTTGGAGGTGTTCCATTTCAAAGCATTGCAAGGACTTCCACTTTTAAAACGACACCAGAGACCAACGGAGGGTCGAGTCGAATGCTTAGATTATTATTGCATCGAGAATGGGAAATGGCGACGGTTATGCGACGGAGCTTGGAGGGGGAGCGGCGTTTTGTAAAAGAGCGCGGCTAGCATGACGGCACCGTCGGCGCTGAATTTCTAACGGTTGCGCGTGGACCGGATTTGAGAATATGGGGCAGGAAGGTTTCGTGTTCTTTTCCTTTTTCCAAGGTTTGATGTTACATTCGATCCTCCTGTTTCTTCTTGTTCGGAAATTAAAGAGTACATGTGTTGAGCTACCAATGAGGATTTCCAATATCAAATTCGGAAATTTTTGTTACATCTCGGTTCCCATATTCTAGAGTCCGATATGTCACAGTTGCTCTTTAAATACTAGGATTCGCCTTAGTGGCCACTCTTCCAATATGGAAGGGGGAGATGAGGGGTTCAAATCTCCACCTTCTCGGGGGATGGGGTGGGGACGCGTAAGTTTGAAGAGTGGGTTTCGACTCCCGCGCCCTGCAAGAGGCAGGCCAAAAGTCTGAGAGTGAGTGTAGAATAGGAATAGAGTAGGACTGATCAAAAAAAAAAAAAAAACCTTTAAAAAAATGTTAACCACTGAGATTTGCTCTAGTGGCCAGCCTTCCAATTTAGAATGGGAGGTGAGGGGTTCGAATTTCCACATTCTCAATGGGTTGGGATGGGGACGCTGTAGTTTCAGGAGTGGGTTTCGACTCTCACACCTTATAGGGTAAAAATCTGAGAGTGGGCATTAGACTAGAAATAGAATAGGACTGACAAAAAAAAAAAAAACCTTTAAAAAAATGTCTATGTGCATCCTCCTGCCGTACCTTTTTCTTGTTGGCTGATTTTTGTTGACATGTATTCATTAAATTGGTGATACGGACGTCGAAATACATGTGTCGTGCTATGATTCGCTCAACTTATTATGTGGCAACGTTGGAGGGGGGCCACCATAATAGGAAGCTCAAGCTATGGCTTGCGGCAATCAAGTACATTTAAGCTTAAGTTTGCAGGTGCCATGATTGGTCATTTTGAACAAGCGACGGCCATGGGCACGAGATTTTTTGAGTTGTGAAACCCACGGTGGTCATGCCCACTAAATATTTTTGATCCACGAAGCTTGAGGCCAGATAAATGATCGCTCGAGCTTCAAGTTTGTAGTGGTCATCGTCACTTGAGTTTTGAGCCATGGTTGCTCGATTTGACTTCCCAATCTGATCGGAGATTGGTGATCGTAAATAGTTGCAAATCATGAATTTCGTATTATTGTGGGTGTTTTATTGGTTTTCTTTGCACCCATCTTTTTCTTTATTTTATATATTGTATTCAAATCTCACGGTGAAATTATGAAAATCCTCAATAAGAAATATTTGAAGGCCAAGAAAGTACAATCTCTTTTTTAAGGCGACCGGTGCCGTTAGGTGATCTTTTCTCTTTGTAAATTGATGTTGAAAATGATTAGTCGAGAGCTGCAAATGATGTGACACCAAATTAAAAATCTCCGGCTTAAAAAGTAATATAGATAATTGATTTGACTTGAAAGTTACTTATACTAAATATTTAGCATATTGAAACTTACTTCTTCTTTTTTATACGTAATGTAACGTTCTTAAGTCAGAGATCATACTTCTCCTCATTGAAATTTACTGAATAACCATATTTAAAAACCTTAGTCTTAAATAGATACAAAATTCAATTTTGCAGCATGAAAAGTTACTATTTGTGATGATCACTACTTACTAATTGATTCAACGAACTACTAATCATTTCAAGTTTAGGATATTGATATGAAAGGGTTTTTGAATTTTTTTTTAATATTGAATATGATCCTCAAACTTTTTTTTTCTTATATAGACATTGAACTTTAAAAAAAACCACCCAATACATCCTATTAAAAAATTTAAAAACCTTGAGTGATGCGAATAAAATTTCTGTTCACGTGTGGCTCTCCGTCACATTTCTCTTTTGGCCCACGAATGAAAAAAAAAGCAAATTATTTATTTGGAACGACGACTTGGCAGTTCACATTATTTTATTAACCCAATAAATGTTTTCGTGGTAGTCCACATTAGGAAAATGCATTGATTTGGCGATATTTACGAAAGTGAAGGAATTAAAAATGAATAAAAAAATGTCGAGGACCACATTAGGCATTGAAGTGAAGCTTGGGGACCATCCTCGTCGTTGCTCCTTCAAATAATGACAAGTCGGCACCTTCTAAACTTTGTAGGTTAGTTCCTGTGAGGACTCATAAGGTATGGCATGTTAAAAAGTAAGATTTTACCACAGATCCTGGTCGTAGTAAAAGTAATATCTTTTTTCTATTAACCTTTAGGAATTTTGCCAAGTGCTAGTAACTTTGAAATGCTTATATTTATGAAAATTTAATTACTTTTAAATGTGACTTAAAACTTTTTAGGGAAAATCACTAGTTTAGTCTTAAACATATTCTATAGATTCCATTATAATTCTACATCTTTCAACTCTTACAACGGGTACGAGTTGTCATACATGGCACAACTAGTGATATGTTGTGGACGTGTTTACTTGAAATGACCCCGTTTTGTTTAAATTTCCAATTCTTTTTTTTTTCTCTTTTTTTCCGATGATTGTTCATCTTCTAAATTCTGTACTTTTTGTCTTCTTTTTTATTTGCTCAAAGGGGACCTACTCGAATCTATAAAAAATGCTCAACGCGATCCCATTTTGTTTAATTTTTTGAGTTTTCATTCTTTTCTTCCCTTCCGTAAGATGCGTTGGAAATTTAATTAAGAAGACAAATTGGATCTAGAAAGATCCAAACTTAAACTCTCAAGCTCTAATACCATGATAAATTTGGTGGGACTATAATAAACTATTCTAAAAATTTAAGTTGTTAAATGAAGGCATGGTTAATTTTTCAATTGCTTTAACATTTGAGACACATCAAGTTGCCTATTTGATTGAATGTTACACATCCTCCGTTTAACTTGACAAAACCTATTTAATTTCACGCAACCTGTTGAGGAATTCTAAATGTAATTTCATTAAATAGTTAGGAAAATTAAACAATACCATGGACTATCAATTTTGGAGGTTGGTATGGGTACGTTCACAAGCAATATTAATGGGGAAATGGAATCGAACCTTTTTTGCGAAGTAAGTCTCCGTTTTAGAACTTCATTGCTAATGGGTTTTCGGTTTGAGTAAATGCAAATTGCAGAGCTTTAGGAAAATGTAATTGCACTCCAAAAACCTTTAACTCAAGGCAAGTTTGGAGTTGTTTTCAGTTTTGAGCATTTCCATAATGCCAATTTTGCTCACGCTAAAAATTCATAATTTAACGTAAAGGCAGGTCCAAAGGTGTTTTGTGCTTTGAGTACTTTTGAAATGCAAATACATTTTTTCCAACTTTGCCCTCCCTAAACTTACATAATTTCATAAATACCCTTACGTCATTTGATATCATTAGCAAGGGTTGAGACCGCCAACAAGACTCTGGCAAGGTAAAATCTGTCAACTTGTGAGCCAGATCTAACGCCGACACTCTTGCTTAGGTCATGTGAACCTATGTGACAACAAAAGTGTCATCACACAAAGTGTCATTTTTCCAAACACCATTTAAATTTAAGTTATTTCCCAATGTACTTTTAAATTACAATTTATCAAACGTTACTTGCATTTCGAAAAACCTCTTCAATCTAAAAACCTTTGCATTTTTCCAAAAATTATCTCTCACAACTGAACCAAACACAACTTAACTCACTTCACATTTTTTCCCTTCATTATTTAAATGGAACTTATTGAATGATTCTGCAAACGGCCGGTCATTACAAACTAAGATTAGTGATATGGATGGTCCATGAATTTCTTTTTGAATGTTTAACGTAATTTCTAAACTCTTTTTTTTTCTCAATTTAGCCCTTGAACTTTCGAACATCCACCCAATACAAAGTCCTTCCGTTGAAAACTCCAAAACCGTAAGCTGGCGAAGTGATTGCCTCCAATGACTTTGACATAGACTTAATCAACTGCTGTACTTATTCCCTCGAGCTTGTCAAGAAAGTCAGGCAGAGCCCAAGGCAAGCAAAGAGAAAACGAAGGTAGGAAAAGCAGATGGCATTCGCAGGGTTGTCTGGAGAAATCATCTCTCTCACCACTCCTCAAGATGCTTGTACCATGTCGGCCGCCTCCACCTTCTTCAAATCAATCGCGGATTCAAATCTAGTGCGGGCCACTTGCTTGCCTCCCGACTGCGAGAACCTGATCCCGCATATCACCCAAGAAGTCTCCCTATCGCCATCTCTGCGATCATCCGGTCCCGATCGATGGTTAGATCATGGTAAGCTCGATTTCCAGAAATCGATGCCTTGTGTGCGCCTAGCGTTTGGTTGCTGTAGTCATGGTGAGGGTCTGATTCTGAATGGCATAGAGAAGTTTGGAGAAATTTCTACTATGAATATCCAAGTGGGTCTTTCTATTCTTCTTTGGTTTCCCAAAGAATTTGAGTATAGTCTGACGGGTGCCATTTGATTTGATCAGCTATCAAATTGAAGACCAAAAAGCGGTTATATTGTTGGAAGTTTGTTTGTAAGATAAACTAAGTGTACGTCCTTATCCCACATAGGAAAAGTGGGAGGAAGTGGGCTAGTTAATAAGTGTGAGGCTTATTTAATGTATCGAAAGAAAAGATTGGATGTAAACTAGACTCCATCATACCCGTGCGTGGGTGCGTGATTATTATACGCACTTTACACGATCGCACACCCGCGGTATAATTAGCACTAACCTCTCTGTCTTTTTATTTTATTTTGTACGATTATCTTATTAACTTTAATTAGTTCAAAGGTTGTTTTTGTTTATTGAGAATTTTTGGAAATTATGAAAATTCGAAATTTTATTTATTATTCCGAATTTTTATATTTTTGTTCATTTTGCAACTTCTTTTGAAAATATATATTTGTTCAATTTGCAATCTTTTACGAAGAGTTACCTATGTTCTTTAAGATCTATATATATATATATATATATATATATATATATATATATGTGTGTGTGTGTGTGTCAGTTTTCCAGATAAATGAATATGAGATCTCTAGTCTTCTTTCCTAAATTACAGTCATTTTTTCAATTGTTTCCTAAAGAGACATTTGAGAAATACTAGAATTGCTATCTAGTATTCTTATTTTGAGACTTTGTTGTATCTTGCCGGTGACCATTAGCAACTTTGTGAGCCAAATAAATCCTTAAAAAAAGTGAGATCATACATCAAAGTCCAACTTGATTGCTTTATTGATTTGAAGTCATATTTTTCCTACATATATCACAAATGAATAATGTATTAGTTCAAACATCATTGACCATGTCATAGGTTTTAGCAGACATTTTGAGAAATCTTATCTAGTCTAAGAAGAAGACCGATCAACGGTTGTCGATGAGGCCTGCATCGAACCAGGGTGCATACGAGAAAATTCTCAAAAATATAAGATGAGGGTTCTCCATTGAATTTCACTAACCATAGTATAGTGGGTGTTTGTGTAACTTCTGTCCAATGTAATTGTTTGCGTGTAGCATAGCTTGATGTCGATTGTTGACGTTTAGCATTACGCTTGTTTTTCAATCAATCGATAGGAAAGTCAATTCGCATCATGAACTACATCCATATTGGAAGTTGGTCTAAGATAAATGGTGAAATTGAACTTTATTTGCAACTTGCAAGCGAGTAATCTGCAAATTCGTTAGTGTTGTCAAGTAGAGTCTTTCACTGGACAAGAAAAGTGGCAAGAAATGTTTTCTGTTGGGAGCAAGAGAGCTGACAATCGCACGAGGAGCATCCAATGATTGGTTATGGCAATTTCCACTAGTCAAATATACAAAGAGGACTTGATTACACTAAGCCGATAAGTTTTAAAATTCGATCGTATTTTCTGAAAGTTTGGTGAGGGATGTTTCGCTTGTTCGCGTGCGTTAATCTCTTAATTAATCTCCCAATGACTGACGAAGACCTAATCAAACAGCTAAGACTCGATTCCCTTTGTCTCTTCTGGAGAAAGTCAGCGAAATCCAAGGCAAGAAAGGAGAGGACGGAGAGCAAAGACGATGGCATTCTCGAAGCTGCCCGACGACGTGATCTCTCAGATCATCTCTCTCACAACTCCACGAGACGCTTGCAGAGCATCGGCGGTCTCTACCTCCTTCAGATCGATCGCAGATTCAGATCAGGTGTGGCTCAAATTCTTGCCGCCTGACCACGACAAGCTCGTCCTCCCTCAGGTACCACCCAAGAAGTCACTCTACCTCCATCTCTGCGATCATCCAGTCCCCATCGGCGGCAATCGAAACATGGTTAGCGCTCGATTCGAAACACGGAGCGAGCCTCACGTGATTACGAGGTGTTGAGGATTCTGTGTGTATGGTTTGATCTTCTTCAATGATTCTTTGGCATATCTATACAGCAGGATTATCTAAGTATAAGTCGTTTTATTCTTCTTAGGCATCCAAGAAGGATTGGATTATAATCTAGTTGATGTCATTTGATTCGAGCTATCAAATAAAGGGCATAAAGTGGTCATTGAAGTCTTAAACTTATTAGTATTTTCCATTTGTCAAGTTAGACAGAGTTAATAGAATAATCTGATTCCATAAACTCAACAAATTTAGGATTTGATTGCAATTTTTTTTTTTAAGTTTTAAAACTCAATTATACTTTTGTGACAAGTTTTAGGTTTTAAATTGCACTTTTTAAAAGTTTTAGGACTCATTTGTACTATCTTGTCAAGTTTTAGGATTTTCAGTATATTTATCCTTAGATTTGAGTAGACATTATTAGTGCTCGAGATAAATTGAGGATGAGCCCGATTGCAGAATTATCATATTGTTTCAAAAGCAAGCGCTATTGGCAAATGTTGGCGAGCCCAGGATCGAACCGAGGGCCGTGCAAGATTGTACTAAGTGTTATTAGGATTTCTTCACCAGATTTCACTGATCAAAGTACAGAAGACATCTGTGAAATTCCTTTCTGTTGCAACCATGACAACGCTATGGATTGCATTCCACTTTAGCCGGCCCGTGAGTCTATGAAGTGTTGTAGTTGTTCGCGCGTAAAATTTCTTTTTCACATTCTCTCTCCCCCCACCAAAACAAAAAAAAAAATCAATGTCGAATTACCGGTATTAAATCTCTAATTATCTATGACATGTTGTCACGTAGATCTTCTCGTTGGATAAGAAAAGTGCAAAGAAATGCTTTATGATCGGAGCAAGAGAGCTAGCAATCAGAGGGGGAGATGACTATCGTTCGTGGTGCTGGATTGCTGAACCAAATTCCAGGTCCTATACGCTTCTCCCTTTATCTTCTATCATTAGTTAAATTAAACATACACGATTTCTCCACCTTTGCTTGCCTAAAAAGCCATTTTCGCTATTATCATAAAAAATAATTAGTCTATGAAAATCGTTTTTATTGTCGACTGAAATTTATGTTCGAATGTTTTCGTGAACGATGAAAATTCTTTCTGTTAATTTATTTTGTTGACGAGACGAGTGATCATTTTAAGAAATATGTTTTCTGAATCATTCATTTTCTGTGGAAAAAATGAACTCTTAAGAAGATATCGATTGTGGTTTGCAAACAGACAATTCTTTCTACATGAATCCCCTCCATGATCCATCAATTAGCTTTTCCATCCCTCTTCTTTTTGACAGGTTTGATCAAGTGGCTCAGCTCCTGTTCGCAGGCTGGTTTCACATCATAGCAAGAATCGAAACAAAAATGCTCTCCCCCAAGACGAGGTACGCGGCTCACCTCGTCTTTCGATTCAGAGACCATAAAAGCGGATTTCATCGGCCCGCAGTGTCGTGCGTGTCGGTCGAAAGCGACGTGCACAGAGAATGGCCAACCGTGGTCCTCGACCCCCGAGACGGGGAGCCTCGGTCGACGAGGGAGCGTGGAGACGGGTGGCTGGAGATTGAGATGGGGGAGTTCTACAACGAGAACGGAGACGATGGACCTCTGGTGTGTAGCTTCAAGGATGTGGATGAGTACACCTTGAGGAGCGGTCTCGTTGTTGAAGGGATCGAGCTTAGGCCTAAAGAGACGTAATAAACACAGGCTGGAAATGTGTCCTTTGACGCAGGATGTGGTGGCTGCCAGTGCCGGTCATCAATTTTGTGTGTACTTTTGCCAACCATATACAGTGCCTGAGCCTCGATCCAAGCTAATCTACGGGAAGAATTGTAAAGAATTGCACTAAGTTTGCCTTCATTAATTTGCGTTTTAATTACTCAAAAAGAATCTATACTTCTGTCTGGAATTTCAGTGTTTGTTATGTTCATGTCCCCATTGCCAAAACACATACAAACACACACAATTAAAGGTCGACTAGGGCGGGGTCACCGGCGCTGCCTCGGACTTGCACGACGCCACCCGCCGCTATGGCGAGCTCGAGTGGGGAATGAGCCCCCGAGCGGTCCTTCGAGCGCGATGATGGATGGTCGAAGTTCGAGATGGGTCAGTCCTACTGCGAAAATGGGAGATGACTGAAATCTTAATGGGGTTGATGATCACATTACAAAGAGTAATTGCCTAAAAAAAGAAAAGAAAAAAAAAGTAATTGCCTCTAGTGACATTGACGCAGACTTAGTCAACGGCTATACTTATTCCCTCGATCTTGCCAAGGAAGGTAGAGCTCAAAGCAAGCAAAGAGAAACAGAGAGGAAAAGCAGATGGCATTCACAGGGTTGTCTGGAGATGAAATCGCTAAAATCATCTCTCTCACCACTCCACAAGATGCTTGTAACATGTCGGCCGTCTCCAAACACTTCAAATCAATCGCAGATTCAGATCCGGTGTGGACCAAGTTCTTGCCTTCCGACTGCGAGAACCTGATCCCGCAAATCTCGCCCAAGAAGTCTCTCTATCGCCATCTCTGCGATCATCCGGTCCCGATCAATGGTCGGAACGTGGTAAGCTCAATTTCCAGAAATCGATGGCTTGTGTCCACCTAGCGTTTGGTTGCTGTAGTCGTGGTTAGGGTTTGATTCTGAATGGTTTCGCATAGAGAAGTTTGGAGAAATTTCTACCGCGTATAATCCGATGTGGGTCGTTCTATTCTTCTTTGGTTTCCCAGAGAATTAGAGAATTTGGGTATAGTCTGACTGATGCCATGTGATTTGATCAGCTATTAAAATGAAGGCCTGGAAGTGGTTATGTCCCAGATGAATTGAGTTTATACTAGTTCAAACATCATTGACGATGTCATAGATTTTAGCAGACATTTTGAGAAATCTTATTCTAAGAAGAAGACAGATGAGGCCTGCATCGAACCAGGATCCATACGAGAAAATTCTCAAAATATAAGATCGGGGTTCTCCACTGTATTTCACTGACTCGAGTATAGAGGGCGTTCGCATAACTTCTGTTCGATGGAATTGTTTGCGTGTAGCATAACTTGATGCCGATTGTCGACATATAGCATTACACTCGTTTTCATTCGATCGATAGGAAAGTCAATTTGCATCTTCATCTGCAACTTGCAAGTGAGTTATCTGCAAATTCGTGTATGCTGTTGAGTAGAGTCTTTCGTTGGACAAGAAGAGTGGAAAGAAGTGTTTTATGTTGGGAGCAAGAGACCTGACAATCGCATGGGGAGATGACGGGAACTATTGGGAATGGATCGCCACACCAGAATCCAGGTTTTTGAAAAATTGATTCTGAAAGATGTTTCAGGACACTCTTTGGTAATAATCCTAACGGTGAATCCTCGGACAGGTTTAACGAAGTGGCTCAGCTCCGGTACGTGTGGTGGTTTCACATCATGGGAAGGATCGAGACCTCTATGCTCTCGTCTGGAACGAATTATGCAGCTTATCTCGTATTCCGGTTTGAAGGCCACCAGCAGGGATTCGATCGGCCAGTAAAGTCGCACGTCTGTATCGGCAGCGAGGAGCTCGATGAAGGGCGGTCCGTGACGCTGGACCCTAAGGAAGGCGAGCCTAGAGCGATCCGTGAGCGCGCACACGGATGGATGGAGATCGAGATGGGGGAGTTCTACAATGAAAATGGAGACGATGGGACGCTGGTGTGTAGCCTCAGGGAGGTTGTCAGATGCAAGCGCGGTCTTGTTGTTGAAGGGATCGAACTTAGGCCTAAAGAAATGCACTAGATCGCAGGGTGGACATGTCTTTTTGTCACATGGATGAGGTGATTGTTAATCCATGTAAAGAACTCTAAAAATTACACCAAAAACTGTCGTTTGCTCTAGCAGATCGTGATTGCGTACAGTTAGCGGGATTGAGCATATGACCTTCACTTTTGTTGGAAATCTTAATTTTTAAAGCAGTTTTTTTTTTTGTCATTTTTTTTTGTATGCCTTATGTTTATTCTATTTCTTTATTCTTTAAGGCTGTATTTGGCAGTTGTGATAAACTTTATCATATTCTGCGTTTATTGTCTACTCAAGATATGATAAAGTCGAATATAAAAGAGATATAAATCAGATAAAATCCTATCATGATTAGAAATCCAGACGTTCAAATATAGCCTAAGGTGCTTCAAAGTTTTGTGAGAATTGTTTCATGCATGTAGTAATATCCAAAAATTTATTAATTTTAATTGTGGTTTAAAGCTTTTTCTAAAGGAAAGAAAGTCTAATTTTTTTTTGTCAGTCATACTATATTCTTACTCTAATTCTCACTTTCAGACTTTTGTCCCACCTCCTTATAGGATTAATGACTAGTAATTTTGCAACTCTTCCTTTTTAGTAATTTATAAGTTGATTATTAACTCTATATATTTAAAAGAATTCATTTCTCCTACTTGTTAATTTTGTCGTATTAGTAATTTTGCTCACCTCTTTAAAATTGGGCATCAAGACACAATTTCGTTAAGTAAACGATGAGTTTTGCCTAATGAAGGAATAGACTTGTTATGAACAAATTAATTAGAAATTAATGCAGTAGAAATCTTAAAGTTGGTAACGAAAGGGTAAGCTTTTGACAAGTGAAATCAAACCTTCAAACCTATCGAATCAATTCAATTAAATCAAGCATCCAATTTGTGTAATAGAAAATGCCGACATAACTATTTTAATTGATTTTCAGCATTAATGTATCACCACACCTCAAAAAGCTCAAAAAAAACTTATAAAGGAAAATAAAGAAAAATGCCGAAAACTTTGAAGAAACATAGAAGTGTTAAAGGAGCCAGCTTTTTTTTTAGCATAAAAAAAAAGTTGGTGAGTTTTAAAATTCAATTATATTTTCTAAAAAAGTTGTGGTGCGGATATTTTTGGGGGTTGGCGCATGCATTTATCTCTTAATTAATCTCCCATTGACTTTGGCGTGGACCCAATCACCAGCTTTACTCATTCCCTTCTGATCTTCTGCAGAAAGCCGGTGAAATCCAAGGCAAGAAACGAGAGAACGGAGAGGAAAAGGGACGATGATTGCATTCTCGGAGCTGCCCGGCGAAGTGATCTCTCGGATCATCTCTCTCGCAGTCACAAGCACAACTCCACGAGACGCTTGCAGGGTATCGTCTGTCTCCACCTTCTTCAGATCGATCGCAGATTCAGATCAGGTGTGGCGCCAATTCTTGCCACCCGACCACTGCGACGGTGTCATCCTCCCTCCGATATCGCCCAAGAAGTCACTCTACCTCCACCTCTGCGACCATCCGGTCCCCATCCGCAGCAACTAGAACATGGTTAGCGCTCGATTACAGTGTGATTGATGGTTTGATCTTCAATGCAACTTTTTTTGGCATAGTGAGTGGGTGTGGTGAATCTGCATAGATAGAGCAGGATTATCTAAGGTAAAGCCATTTTACTCTTCTTGGGAGGCTTTTAAGAAGATTGAATTACAAAGGGTATGAAGTGGTCATTGAAGTAATTGACCATGGGAAATGATGAGTGAGGCTATGAACTTAGATCAGGCATCCTCTTCTTCTTTTTTTGGTGGGTCCGAAAGATCGAGCATTCTTACAATGTAAATTTTTGTAGACATTATCGGTGCTTGAGATAAATTGACAATAGCTGGAAGGTAGAAATATCCCTTAGTTTAGTTTAGTTTTTTTTTTTTTTTTTTTTGGTGGGTCGAATGATGTTGTCTAGTTTAGAAGCAATTCCCATGAACAAATGTTGGTGAGCCCCAGAGCGAATTGAGGTTCTACAATCATATATGATTTGCTCTGATATCACATGTAGAAAATTATTCACATAAGCAACTAATCAATCAAGAAGAATCGTATTCATATATGATTGTAAAACACCAAGATCAATAAGCATAGCGGAATTAAAGCGTACCTGTTTGAGCCATTATTTTACTTGAAAAAAAAAATAGATCACTCTAATTGGAATGCCGGATCTTCCTCTTTATGATCTATTTCGATATAGCAACTTTCAACGGGATTCAAGCAACTGATATATATAACCTACCCTTTTGTAGGCTAGAGAGGGAACCTAGCAAACCCTAATCAACAGCGTGTCAACTGGGCACTTCCCATTACGGGCTTCAGTTAAACACAATTGCCTACACTTTGTTGCTCAACTAGGCCCGTTATTAATAGATGTCAATACCCAATTCAATAAGATCACTCTATGGTTTAACAAATATTGAAATATTCATTAATCTGATTATTTAAAATAGAAAATTAATTAATTAATGTAAGCTCATATTATAGAAAATTTCCAACACGCTATGCTAGAATCCAGCTTTTTCAAAAATTGATTCCGAAAGATGTTTCAGGACACTCTTTGGTAATAATCCAAACAGTGAATCCTCAGACAGGTTTAACGAAGTGGCTTAGCTACGGTGCATGTGGTCGTTTCACATCATAGGAAGGATCGGCACCTCTATGCTCTCGTCCGGGACGAATTATGCAGCTTATCTCGTATTCCAGTTCGAAGGGCGCAAGCAGGGATTCGATCGGCCAGTAAAGTTGCATCTCTGCATCGGCAGCGAGGAGCTCGATGAAGGGCGACCCGTGGGCGCGCGCGCACGGATGGATGGAGATCGACATGGGGGAGTTCCACCAGTGACGCTGGTGTGTAGCCTCAGGGAATTTGTCAATGCAAGTGTGGTCTCGTTGTTGTAAGGGATCGAACTTAGGCCTAAAGAAATGCATTAGATCGCGGGATGGACGTGTCTTTTTGTTGTGTGGATGTGGTGATTGCTAATCTATGTAACGAATTTTAAGGGTGCGCATGACAAAATTTTTAGAACAGAAATTGATTTTTGGCTAGAAATTGAAAAGTTAAAAATTTTAGCTTATGATTTATTCTTCAAATCTATTTCTAGAATAGAAATTTGTTCTAGAAATAGAAAAATCAAATTGCGTTACTAAACGGATTTCTGCTCCAAACTTATTCCAGGGAA
Organism: Eucalyptus pauciflora; assembly: GCA_007663325.1. Lineage (NCBI taxonomy): Eukaryota > Viridiplantae > Streptophyta > Magnoliopsida > Myrtales > Myrtaceae > Eucalyptus > Eucalyptus pauciflora. The sequence goes on from VMYD01000388.1 coordinate 3,773,590, forward strand.
TAGAAAAATAGAGAAGTAGAAATTTTATCATGCGTGCCCTAAAAATTGTCTTTTGCTCTAGTAGATGGTGGTTGTATACACTGGGGGATTGAGCATATGACCTTCAATTTTGTTGGAAATCTTATTTTTTAGAGCGGTTTGTATGCCTTATTTTTGTTCTATATATATATATTTTGGTTGGTTTATTTTCCTATTTCTTTGCTCTTTCAGTTAATTGCTTTGCAGTTGCTTAAGAATCGTTTCATCCATATAGTAATATCCGAAAATTTATTAATTTTAAATGTGATTTAAAGCTTTTTCTAAAGGAAAGAAAATCCACATTTATTTTGGGAAGTAAGTTTTTCGCATGGATTAGTAATTTTCTTCATTTGAAGCGTAAGTTGGTGATCAGTAATTTTGCCACCTTTTTTTTTAGTAATTTATAAGTTGATTAGTAACTTTATATGTTTAAAAGAATTCATTTCTCCTATTTGTTAATTTTGTCATATTAGTAATTTTGCTCACCTCTTTGAAATTGGGACTCAAGACACAATTTCGTTAAGTGGAAACGATGAGTTTTGCCTGATGAAGGGATAGCCTTGAGACGCATTATGAAATCTCCTGATTGGTTTTGAACAAATTAATTAATGAAATTAATGCAGTAGAAATCCTAAAATTGATGACGAAAGCATAAACTTTCGAAACCAAGTTTTTAAATTGATCTAATTAAAACAACCATCCAATTTGTATAATAGAAAATGCCGACAGAGCAATTTCAAACGTGTCACCACACCTCAAAAAGCTTTAAAAAAAACTTATAAAGGAAAACAACGAAAAATGCTGAAAACTTAGAAGAAACATAGAAATGGCTAAAAATCATTAAAAGGCCAGTGTTTTTTTTTTTTTTTTCTTAAAAAGAAGGTAAAATGAGAGAGAGGTTTATGGCAATTCCTGTTAGTCAAATTATAGGGAAAATTTCAAAAAAAGACTTGAAGTGCAATCATTTTCTTAAATAAGAGCCCGAAGTAAATTTTGTTTCAAATATGGATCTAAAATAGCCTTAATTGTTTCAAATAAGGGCATAAAGTGGTTTTGATTGTTTCAAATAAAGGCTTAACCCCACTCGCCATCAACTGGCTAAATTTTCTGGTCAAGGGCGTTTTCATCCATTTTTTTTTTTCTCTTTTCTTCTTTTTTAGCGTCAGATGGCGGTTACTATAAAAGGCCGACGAAGGCTCCGTGACCCTCGCTATCCTTTACCAATGGTCGGTGAGGTTGCCCAACCCTCGCCGATCATGGCCGAGGCCTCCCTCGACATATCTGGCAAGTGCCAAACCTCGCAAATGGCCGCGAGGGGCAGCCTCCCCTAAGGCGAGGATGGCCTCGACCCTCACCCAAGCAGGGCCATTCCTCGCCTATCGCTTACGTTGGCGAAGGCAACCATCACCTAGTCCTCTATGGGCATGGCCGATGGCCGGAAGAATAACCAAAAAAAAAATGGGAAAGAAAAAATGGCAAATGACAAAAATACCCTTAATTGTTGGAAAGTTAGACCATTTTTTAAAACGGACATTGCCACTTTAGGCCCTTCTTTGAAACAGACCACTTGAGACTCTTATTTGAAACAATATTTACTTCATGTCCTTATTTGATAAAACGATTGCACTTCATGTCCTTCTTTGAAATAAAGTCTACTTCGGATCATTAGATAAGTGCTGTAGAAGCCCTAAAACTTGTTACGAAAATGCAATTGAGTCCTAAAACTTGCAAAAAATGCAATCAAGTCTTAAAACTTGTCAAAATGGTTCAATTGAGTCCTAAAGTTAACACCGTCAGTTTTATTGACGGAAAATGCTTACGTGGCATTTTAAATGATTTTTTATTTTCCATCTGGCTTTTTAAAATATTTTTTTATTCAATTTAAAAAAAATTATATTTAAAAACTAAAATTCATTTTTTAAAAAACTGTTAAAAAAAGAAAAAAAGAAAAGGGCAGCTCCTCCACCGCCGCCACCCATCGCCGGAGAGGGCCCGCAAGGCCTCACCCAGGGCGGGCGACGATCGCCGGTCCCCCATGAGGGCCGGTGTGCCCAGATCTGGGTGCCCGTGCCCGCACCTGGCAAGGGTCGCCGGCCCTCGCCTGGGGCTGGTGAGGCCTCGCCCTGGTTGGGCGGCGACTGGCAACCGTCACCGGCCCCTCCGGTGATGGGCAACGACTGCAGAGGAGCTGTCCTTTTTTTTTTCTTTTTTTAACAGTTTTTTAAAAAATGAATTTTAGTTTTTAAATATAATTTTTTTTAAAAATCGAATTAAAAATTATTTTAAAAAGCTAGGTGGAAAATAAAAAATTATTTAAAATGCCACGTCGGTGCCACGTCAGCATTTTTCATTAATAAGACTGACGGTGTTAATTTTAGGACTCAATTGAACCATTTTGACAAGTTTTAGGACTTGATTGCACTTTTAACAAGTTTTAGGACTCAATTGTATTTTTGTGACAAGTTTTAAGACTTCTACAGCACTTATCCTTTAAGAAAATGATGACACTTGAGATCCCTTTTTGGAATATTCTCCAAATTATACGAAGAGGATTGCATTACACCAAGTCAATAAGTTCTAAAATATTCCTAAAAAAGTTTTGGCGTAGAAATTTTTGGGGGTTGGCGCTTTCATCTATCTCTTAATTAATCTCCCGTGGACTTTGGCGTAGATCCAATCAACAGCTTTACTCATTCCCTTTTGATCTTCTGCAGAAAGTCAGCGAAATCCAAGGCGAGAAACGAGAGGACGGAGAGAAAAAGGGACGATGGCATTCTCGAAGCTGCCCGGCGACGTGATCTCCCGGATCATCTCTCTCACAACTCCACGAGACGCTTGCAGGGTATCGTCTGTCTCCACCTCCTTCAGATCGAGCGCAGATTCAGATCAGGTGTGGCTCCAATTCTTGCCGCCCGACCACTGCGACGGCATCGTCCTCCCTCCGATATCGCCCAAGAAGTCACTCTACCTCCACCTCTGCGACCATCCAGTCCCCGTTGGTGGCAACCGGAACATGGTTAGCGCTCGATTACAGTGTGATGGTTTGATCTTCAATGTAACTTTTTTTTGGCATAGTTGAGTGAATGTGGTGAATCTGCATGACAAAGGGTATGAAGTGGTCATTGAAGTAATTGACCATGGGAAATGATGAGTGAGGCTATGAACTTAGATCAGGCATCCTCGTTTTTTTTTTTTTTTTTTTTTGGGGTCCGAAAGATCGAGCATTCTTACAATGTAAATTTTTGTAGACATTATCGGTGCTTGAGATAAATTGACAATAGCTGGATTGTAGAAATATCCCTTAGTTTATTTATTTATTTTTATTTTTTTTCGTGGGTCGAATGATGTTGTCTAGTTTAGAAGCAATTCCCATGAACAAATTTTGGTGAGCCCCAGAGCGAACTGATGTTCGTGCAAAGATTATACTGAACATTATTAGGATTTCTTCACTGAATTTCACCGACCAAAATGCATAAACTGAGAACAGCCTGATTGTAGAATAATCCTGTAGTTTTCTTTTTTTTGATTGAATAATATTGTCTAGTATGAAAGCAAGGCCTATTGACAAATCCTGGGGACAAGATTCTACTAAACATTATTAGGATTTTGTCACTGAATTTCACTGACCAAAGTACAATGGACGTCTGCGAAATTTCTTTGCTGCTGCAGCTGTGACGATGCTATGGATGCATTCCGCTCTAGCCGTCTTGTGAGGCTGTGAAGTGTCCTAACTTGTTTGTGCGTACTGAAGTATATAGGACGTCCACGAAGACAAACTTTCTTTTTCGCAATCCTCCCCCCGGCCCCACTCGATTAAAAAGGTCGAATTACTTGTATTAAATCTCTAATTATCTATGGCATCGTGCTGTCGTGTAGATCTTCTCATTGGATAAGAAGAGTGGAAAGAAATGCTTTATGATCGGAGCAAGGGAGGTGGCAATCATATGGGGAGGTGACCAGCGTTACTGGAGATGGATTGCTGAACCAAATTCCAGGTCCTAATACGCTTCTCCCCTTTTATCTTCTATCATTAAGTTAAATTAAACATACACTACTTTTCTCCACTCTCGCATCCCTAAAATTTCATTTTCATGGACGATGAAATAATTAAGAAATATGTTCGCTTAATCATTCATTTTACGAACGAGCACCTCTTTCTGCATGAATAATCTCCTTGATCCATCAATCTGCTTTTCCACCGCTCTTCTTTCCAACAGGTTCGATCAAGTGGCTCAGCTCATGTACGTGTGGTGGTTTCACATTGTAGGAAGAATCGAAACGAAAATGCTGTCGACCAAAACAAGGTACGCGGCTTACCTCGTCTTCCGATTCAGAGACTATAAAAGTGGATTTCATCGGGCCGCAGAGTCGCGGGTGGCGGTCGAAAGCCACGGGCACCGAGAATGGCCAACCGTGATCCTCGACCCCCGGGAAGGGGAGCCCCGGTCGACGAGGGAGCGTGGAGATGGGTGGCTGGAGATTGAGATGGGCGAGTTCTACAACGAGAACGGAGAGGACGGAACTCTAGACTGCGGTCTTAAGGAGGTCGATAATTACACCATTAAGCGCGGTCTCGTTGTTGAAGGGATCGAACTTAGGCCTAAAGAAACATGATAAGCAATAGGTTAGAAAATGCGTCTTCTGTCATTGGTGATAGAATGGAGCAAAAAAAAGAATTTCTATATATTTCTATGTGCGTAATACTGATGATACAATAGGCTAATTGATTATAATCGATTTCATTTTGATATTTGTAACAATAGATGCAATGACTGCAATAACTGCCGGTGTTAGTCATCATTTGTTCGTGTACTTCCAAGCCAATCTATATGAAGATGAATATCTCGACCGGACTGACTAGTTTTGAGTGATTTCGAAAGTGTCGGTCCGGTTCTGGGTTCCATAAAATTGGAATCAATGATTTTTGGTTTGGTTCCCAGTTCCGGAGGGAACTAGACTGCCCGGACCTGACCAGACTGAATATTTTTTATTTATTTCTTAAATGTAAACCTAAAGCTAATAATTATTCTCGATCACTTAAGCCTTCGCCTCGCGCACGCCTCCTCTTTCCCTCTACTCTCTCACACCTTGACCCTCTTTCACAATCAACATTTGCAAGAATCACATCGTCTCGCTTGAATTAGCAACTCGTCTGAGGCAAACCCTAATCGTTTCTCACCTCTTAGGCCTCGCATCGACGCTCTTTCTCTCTCGCCTCTCAGCTCTCGCGCCTTGCTCTTTCCCTCTCGCTTCGATGGTGCGTATGTAGCCTTCGTTAATTGGATTTTTTGTCTTCGCCGCGTGCTTATGTAGCATTTGCTTCTTGTTTCTTTGATATCCAACTATTCTTAAACCACCTTGGAGAGATTTGACATTCTTAATTGTTCTTTCTAAAGAGATGGAAAGCCCATTCCCAACCTTTATGATTGAATACCTCTTTCCCCTCTTTCACCGGTTCCATTAGACCGTCCGAGAATCGGACCACACCGGTGTCCAATTCCAGGACCAAGTGGTTTGACTCCCGGTCCCAAAAACTAGCAACCGGTCCTATTGGTCCAATTTCTGATTCATGAGTGGAACCGAACTAGACCGGAAATCTATCACGCCTAAAACTTGGTCATTTATGTGTTCACTTGTATCAACAATGCACCGGCACCGGCACCGGCTGATCTTTGACCCAGGCAACCAATGTGAAAAATGTTGAATTTCTAGATCACGCAAAGTTGTCTTAAAATGCTATATCTCGCACTCAATCCTAAAGAGAACCCTTATTTTAAGATTCTCCCACACTCTGTCTTGGCTTCGCTATAAACGAGAGAGAGAAAGAGAGGGAGAGAGAGGGAGAGAGGCCAACCTTGAAATTAGGTAAAACCTCCTCTTCAAAAAACCTAACTATAGTAAGGAGCTGCGCGCCACTAAATTGGGAAACAAACTTGGCCTCCTAGCTCTTTCCTTTCCATCCATTCAACACAATTCTTTAGCAACTCAAACAACTTTCATGACCCAGGATATTGAATTGCTGCTTCCAATCCCATGGAAAATCCCACAAATGGCTTGCATTCGCACTAATAAAGATTGAATGCACAGAGACAAGGTAAACATAGGATGGCAACCCCTTCAAGTCCCACAAAAAGAACATCCTCCCTATCGTCCCCAGCCGCAGGCCGACCGCCTCAGGCAGTCAAGTTCTCGAGACGGACGTCCAGCGGCCGCATTGTCAGCCTGTCCCGAGACGACGATTTGGACATGTCCGGCGAGTTCCTGGGCCAGAATGATTACATCAACTACACGGTGCTCATGCCGCCCACGCCGGACAATCAGCCCATGGCAGAGTCGCCGGAGCCGAGCACATCCTCTGACTCTAAACGAGATGCTTCGAGGGGGTACAAGTCGACCCGGTTCAACTCCGATTCACAGCGGCAGGGAGACGGGGGTGGCAGCAGCGGTGGGAGCGGCGGTGCGAAAATGGACCGTGGGTTGTCCCTGATGAAGTCGAACAACAAGTCGATGCTCCTGAGGAGCCAGACTGGGGACTTCGACCACACGCGGTGGCTGTTTGAGAGCAAAGGGAGGTATGGAATTGGGAATGCATTTTGGCAAGATGACCAGGAGGATGCTTATGATGGTGGGATGAGCATGGAGGACTTCATGGACAAACCATGGAAGCCTCTCACTAGGAAGGTCAAGGTTCCACCCGGTATTCTTAGCCCTTACAGGTTCATATGCTTATCGAAACTCTCTGACATGAACTCAAATTCATGAAACATCATAGGTAGCTCCAGAAATGTCCCTTCCTTAGTCCCAGAGAGGTCTCAATAGGGAGCATACTGCACATCAAATGCAGCTCGTAAAGCTAGTTCATTTTAAACATGAACCAGCCAAACAAGCACATCGAAATGAGCAGATTATTGCAGCAAAGTTATAAACTGATTCTTTCGAATCTGATCACGAAAAATTTCCTGGCAAGCAATGTAAATTTTGTGCTATTTTTGTGTTGGTAACAGGCTGCTGATAGTGATGCGGATGGTGGCATTAACTCTGTTTCTTTACTGGAGAGTTGCGAACCCAAATCAAGACGCGATGTGGCTATGGGGCATGTCCATTGTGTGCGAGCTTTGGTTCGCCTTCTCGTGGCTGCTGGACATATTGCCGAAGTTCAATCCCATCAACCGAGCGACCGATCTCGCAGCCCTCACCGATAAGTTCCAGAGGCCTTCCCCATCCAATCCCCACGGCCGGTCCGACTTGCCTGGGGTGGACGTGATGGTGTCGACGGCTGACCCAGAAAAAGAGCCACCTCTTGTCACCGCCAACACAATCCTCTCCATTCTCGCAGTTGATTACCCCGTTGAGAAGCTTTCGTGCTACATTTCGGATGACGGCGGGGCGATTCTCACCTTCGAGGCAATGGCTGAAGCCATCAACTTCGCTCAGGTACTTCTCTACTTGAATAAACCATCTGGACAGTGATCAGATCCATTCGATGAAGTAAGACAGACATTGTTACAGAACATTTTGTCCTCCATTTTTTTCCCATTGCAACAGGTATGGGTGCCCTTTTGCAGAAAGCACAACATCGAGCCTAGAAATCCGGAGAGTTACTTCAGTCTGAAATCCGACCCCACAAAGAACAAGAAGCAGCTTGATTTCGTGAAAGACCGGCGTTGGATCAAGAGGGAGTATGATGAATTTAAGGTCAGGATCAATGGCCTTCCCGAGGTGATACGAAGACGCTGCGATTCGTACAATGCGAGAGAAGAAATGAAAGAGAAGCAGCTCGCTCGGGAAAAGAATGGAGGAGTCCTGCCGCAGGAACCGATCAAGGTCACAAAGGCTACATGGATGGCTGATGGGACTCATTGGCCAGGGACGTGGTTCAATCCAAGTGCCGATCACGCTAAAGGAGACCATGCCGGGATATTGCAGGTAACGATAGAATTATCAAATCATTGAGCGTTTCGATTCGGTACTAAACGCAATTCCCATTTCTCTCATTCTCCACAATGCAGATAATGAGTAAGGTCCCGGAGAATGACCCCGCGATGGGCCATCCGGATGAGAAGAAATTGGATTTCTCTGGTATCGACATTCGATTGCCGATGTTTGCATATGTGTCGAGGGAGAAAAGACCCGGTTACGACCACAACAAGAAGGCCGGAGCGATGAATGCCTTGGTTAGAGCATCGGCAATAATATCCAACGGACCGTTCATGCTCAACTTGGATTGCGACCACTACATATACAACTCGAAAGCTATCAAAGAGGGCATGTGTTTCATGATGGACCGCGGCGGAGATCGGATTTGCTACATTCAGTTTCCGCAGAGATTTGAAGGGATCGATCCATCAGATCGATACGCCAATCACAACACCGTCTTCTTCGATGGTAATTTCTGTCTTCTGGGGTTAACAGAATCGCTTAATCCGGCGACATTCTAAGATATGAGCATTGCTGCAGACCAACATGTGAAGTTTCATCTTTCTATTTTGGCCGTGACAGGTAATATGCGAGCGCTCGATGGTCTCCAAGGGCCGGTATACGTGGGAACCGGTTGTATGTTCCGGCGATTCGCGCTTTACGGGTTTCTACCGCCAAGGGCAAATGAGTACGACGGTCTGTTTGGACAAATCAAGACTCCGGCTCAGAATGTTCAGATGCGAGGCGAGGATGAGGACTCAGAAACGCAACCCCTGACGTCGCACCCTGAGCACCCTGACCTGTGTTTACCAAAGAGATTTGGAAATTCGACCGTTCTCACTGATTCGATCCCCGTTGCGGAGTTTCAGGGGCGACCGCTCGCCGATCACATTTCAATAAAGAACGGCAGGCCTCCCGGAGCCCTTCTTGTTCCTCGCCCGCCGCTGGACGCGCCTACAGTAGCTGAGGCGGTGGCTGTCATCTCCTGCTGGTAATTGCTTTCAGTATCAACTCAAGTCATTCCAGTTAGCTTTTTAAGGAACAGTTTCTGTCATCTACATTTTGTAGTAACCCACCCTTTTTGCTTCGACAGGTATGAAGACAAGACTGAATGGGGCGATAGGATAGGATGGATTTACGGATCGGTGACGGAAGACGTGGTCACTGGATACCGTATGCACAACCGCGGGTGGCGGTCCGTGTATTGCATCACGAAGCGCGACGCGTTTCGGGGCTCCGCACCGATCAATCTCACCGACCGCCTCCACCAGGTGCTCCGATGGGCCACTGGGTCCGTAGAGATCTTCTTCTCTCGAAACAATGCTTTGCTCGGGAGCCGCCGCCTCAAGTTCCTGCAACGCATCGCGTACCTGAACGTCGGCATATACCCGTTCACCTCGATCTTCCTCTCGGTCTATTGCTTCCTCCCCGCGCTTTCCCTCTTCTCGGGCCAATTCATCGTCCAAAGCCTCAATGTCTCGTTCCTCTTGTACCTGCTCATCATTACGATCACACTCACCCTCATCTCCCTCCTGGAAGTGAAGTGGTCTGGGGTCGGCCTCGAGGAATGGTGGCGGAATGAGCAGTTCTGGGTCATAGGCGGCACGAGCGCCCACCTTGCCGCGGTCATCCAGGGCCTGCTCAAGGTGATTGCCGGCATCGAGATCTCCTTCACGTTGACATCCAAATCCGGCGCCGAGGACGAGGACGACATCTACGCCGACCTCTACGTGGTCAAGTGGACGAGCCTCTTCATCATGCCCCTGACCATCATGGTGATCAACATCGTGGCCGTCGTGATCGGAATCTCGAGGACAATCTACAGCGAGATCCCGCAGTGGAGCAAGCTCCTGGGAGGAGTGTTCTTCAGCTTCTGGGTGTTATCTCACATGTATCCATTCGCCAAGGGGCTGATGGGCAGGAGAGGGCGAGTCCCGACCATTGTCTACGTCTGGGCAGGCCTGATCTCCATCACCGTCTCTCTGCTCTGGATCTCAATCAGCCCTCCTGACGCTTCATCTACGGCTTCTGGTGGTGAAGTGCAAGTCTAGTCACGCCAGAAGGATTAAAAAGGAAGAATCAAAAGCTCAATCCACCTGCACATCACCAGAAGAAGACGGGCATTTCACGGACGGCATTCTCAGTGAATCACTTGGAACCAGGCCAACTCGCAACCGAGGCGAATCCGGTGCGAGACGGTATGCATGATTCATTGTTTAGCAAGATGTAGGGTTTTTAAACTTTTGGTCAGTTTTATGATGAGGTATATCATGTTTTGGCCAAAATTTACAAGGACTCCAAAAGCAACGTCTTTCAGATTTAAATATGGAATATCATTTTTGTGATCAAAATCTATGAATTTGCTGCTGTGAATTTTCCATTGAGTTTTCCATGCAAAATAACAGGGAAGGTTGCTGAACAACGTTCGAGCAATTTTTGAACAACTTCTCAGTTTTCTTGTTAAGCAGGCGATGGCATTTTGTTTCGAAATTTTTTTCTATTTGCCGCGTAGATCTGTCGGAATTCATGGTAATTTGTAACCCTCCGTTCATGGTAATCCTAAAGAGCAGACGAAAGAAAGCTGACGAAGGAAATGAAAGGGGAAGGAGGCGATCTTCACCGTTTTTCAGGTCTCAAACCGATTTTCATTTAACATTGATGTGTCACGGAAGATAATTGGGATCGAGGTGCGGCAACTCAAGGTTTCGATCATGTGGGCCATTTCTTCGGTCTCTGGGGTCTTGAAACCTCCGATTATCACACTGGTTACTGCCACCGCGAACCGTGCTTGAAGTTTTAGGGTCGTTACTCACCGTCTATCACCACCCACTACTTTATCCCTCTCTCTCTTCTAGTCCTTCCATGATGCTTTCAAATTGACATACGAATAGCTAGGGGTGTCAATAATACCCTACCCGACCCGACCCGAACACGACCCGAACACGAAACAAGTTTGGTACATGTTTCGTGTTCGGGTCGTGTTCGAGTAACAAATATAAAACAAACAAACAAACGTGTTTCGGGTTGGGTCAAGTTCGAACATTGTTCGACCCGAGAAACACGTTAATTCTATATTCTAAACACGCATAAACACAAACCCTTTTCCCCAAACACAAACACATACCTTGTCGGCTTGACAAAGGAAAGCGACTCGGCTCCGCCTTCTTCTCCGACGAGTGCGCCTTCTTGTGGAGTCTGCTGCCGCCCTCCAATCGACACGCCTCCGCCCCGCCGTCGCCATCGCCACCCCTCGCCTCCGCCTCGCCGACGCCAGAACCCTAGCCGCCGCGTGCGGCCGACCATCGTCGACGGCTTGGGGACTGGGTTCGCTCAAGCGCTCGCTTCTCGCCTCGTTTCCAAGTCCCGGCAGGTGAGGAGCCCCCCCTCCAGATCCACGCGCCTTCCCCCCTCGATTGGAAACATTTTAAGGGGAATTTATTACTTCTTGCCTTGCGTTTTTGTTGTCTATTGATTTTCCGTTCAGGCGATTGTTTGTTGCTCTTCGTTGCGGGGCGATTTGATTTGGCGATTGTGTTTTCTTGAATTTTTAGATTCTTGTATTAAGGAAATTGCTTTTCTGATGCAGCATCTACTGGCGAAGATTGTGCGGAGGAGAGCTGGGAAGCAGCATCTACTGGCGAAGAAGAACACCAAAAGGAAGTTGCGGTTGTCGAAGTTGGTGGGTTCTTTTTTTTTTCTTTTTTCTGTGGATAGGCTTCGCCTGGTGTTCGAGTTGTTGCTATTGCTGTGCTGCTGCTGTTATTAATTTGATATCTTGCTGCTACTTTCTGCCAGAAATGCATGTTTGTTGCAGAATTTGACTAGAACTTGAGCATTTTTCTTGATAATTATTTTCGATAGGGACATGTTGCATAAAATGATTGCTGAATTTTTCTGAAGATGTCGTAATTATCAGCTTCGCAGCATTGCCAATTTATTGCAATATACAAGTGATCATCTGATTGCCAGGGTTGTGTTCTGTGTGGCAAATTTTTTTGTTCATCATTATTATGGTTGTCGATGAAATGAACTGAGTAGGTTGAGACGAGTGCTGGGTTTTCAACTTCATATTACTTAGAGCATGTTCTCGATGAAATGAACTGAATTCTTGGAGAACAATAAACACTAAATGAGAAGAAAACAAAGAATGGAACTCCATCCCAGATTTGTACAAGAAATCACGGGAACAATGACAAGTGTGGAGCTTCAAGCTGTATATAGTTCTTAGAGATGTTCCAGGTCACTCCCTGGTCAGGGACATCATGTTTAACCTAAGAGAAAACTTCCGCAATACTGTCTATTCCCTCAAAGGGACATGGACATAACCCAAGAAAAAAAAATTGATCTGGTCAAGCAGCATCCAAAATAACCAAAAATGGCAAGGTACACACTTTCCATTGTTCCAGTAACAATGAGTTCAGAATCTAAGAATGGGTACACAGAATGCCATTACCAGATAGCATCTAAGCAATCTCCACCTACCTCACGCAAAACCTCCAGGTACAATGAGAGGCTTTCATGATGCCCAATTTTTGGTGGACCATGAGTCCTTCCTGAAACTTTATGGTATCTTTAACTTGAGGTTCTCTAGGAAGGTATGAATTGTTCATTAGTAGAAGAGCTATCACCTTGCAGCTGTAGCCTTCTATTTTTTCTCCAGCATCTTACATCTAAACACTTTTCATTCATTGCCCACCATCACCATCATCATCTAAGATGAGTCTTAAGTTGGGCTCAGGAACATATCCAGCTTCCTTCATATGATATGCTAGTTTTCTGAGCACTTCGTATATGTCTCCTATCTGATAGTGGAATTGTGTCCTTTTGCTAGTGCCTTTGTCACTTGTGATAAGTCAAGCAACTCTACATTGCAGTCGTTGTGTTCAATAGAGATGAGCTCTCTGTCCATCATTTCTCTCTATTCAAATACTTCTTGCATTTATTATTTGGCTATCGTGAACCTCGGCTATAACTCTTCTCTTTACTACCTTGCAGCAATCCGATTGACAATGTTCACAAGTCTGCCTTGTTTCTCCTAGACTGAGACTGGTGGTTGAAAGCATATCGATTTGCATCAGAGTTGTTCAAGTTTTTCTCCAAATAAGTACTCTGATTCTGGATTGAAGTGCACGGGTATGAGATGGAAACTTGTTTCATGAAGAGAAACCCAAGATATCACGTGGTGGCAGTCCTTTTTGTAATTTCAGCTGCAGGATTTGTAAATAATGTAAGACAAATGTAAGACACAGTATAGGAGCAGAGGTTCATACACTTTGTAGGTGGGATGGTTTTTCCAATTCATCCCTATTTCTCCGTTGTATACATCAATCCCAAAGAAATTTCTCTTTTTCACTGTAAATGAAACTTTGCCAGAAAGAATGAATGTAAGGATGCATAAATTCATCATCCCTGTTTCTTGTTCTGATTGTAACACTCTTTTTTCATTTGATGACTCGGCCGGTGGCCTTAGATTAAGTATTGAAAAAAACCTTGCATGAAAAGATTGATTGCTAGATCAGTCACCTTGTACAGAGGAATTCTTTTTACACATATGTCCAATATATATCACTCATAAACAACATCTGATCATCATGCTAAACAAACCAGGAAAAGCAAGCTGGTCTCTCTCTCTCTCTCTCTCTCTCTCTCTCTCTCTCTCTCTCTCATTCCAGGAACTATTTTCAATCTGAATTAAGGGACAACAACTTTCTCAAGCCGAACAAAGTTCTTTATAACTATACCATAGACATCTTGCCTTTTAATCTGTATAATTTGATTTTCTATGGCATGTCTCTCCCATGCAAAACTTGAAAGGTTGAATTGCTAAAACTCATTTGTAGAAGATACATTCATTTGAGGCCAGCCAAAAAAAAAAAGAGACAAAAATCAATCCAATGCTAAAAAATAAAGAGCCAAGTCAAGGCTTGGAATGTTTCGTAATAACCTATAATAGTTGCGAGAAGTCACGAACAACAATGAAGATGAATGCCCCCGTTCGACTCTCACCTGAACGAACGAAAAAAAAAAAGAAAAAAGGAAGACCCGGAAACCCAACCCGACCCGACCCGCATTTCCTATGCGAGTTTAATGTGTTTCGGGTCGGGTCACAGTACGTGACCCGTATGTTTCGGGTCGAGTCGGGTAACATCAAGACCCGACCCGACCCAACCCGTTTACACCCCTACGAATAGCCTCAATGTAATTATTTTTAACTAAGTCGAAATATTATAATGCATGTGAAACTCCATGACGAAAAACATTTTTATGAATATGATAATATTTTCTATTAACTAATCATTTTAAGCGATATAGGAGATCAATTTTTAAAGAAATATTTTTAAAATTATTCATTTTTCATGAAACAAATGGGAATCATTGTACATTAATAAATGGGAAAAGACCACCAAAAACCCCAAACTTTGCCCAAAGTGACAAATTTATCCCAAACTTTTTTTTGTGACACGAAAAACCCAAAACTTTGCAAACTGTGACACATTTACCCAATTAAAGGCATTTTCGTCTTATTCTTTCTATTTTTTCTTTTTCTTTTTTATTTTTATTTTTTTCTTCTCTTTTCCCTCCGTCGGAGCTGGCGGAGGGAAGCCGGCATCTGGCGAGGGCTACCCTTGCTAGCGTCGGGGGAGGGTCGCCCTCGCCTAGGCTGCCCTTGCTAGCATCGGGCGAGGGCGACCCTTGGCTGGGTCGGGCGAGGGCCTGGCGAGGGGTGCCCTTGCTTGCGTCGAGCGGCCCTCACCTGCATTGGGCGGCCCTCGCCGGACGCCGACTTCCCTCCACCAACCGGCGAAGGGAAGAAAAAAAAAAGAAAAAAGTTTTTAAAAGTAAAAAGACTAAAATGCCCCTATGATTTAGGGTAAATGTGTCACACAAATAAAAGTTCAGGGTTTTTTGTGTCACAAAAAAAAGTTTGGGGTAAATGTGTCACAATTAGCAAACTTCATAGTTTTTCATGTCACAAAAAAAAGTTTGGGGTAAATTTGTCACTTTAGGCAAACTTTGGGGTTTTTCGTGGTTTTTTCCCTTAATAAATACCATTAACACTTTGGATAGAGATAAGTATAATCGAAATTTTGAAACTAGTACTGAAAGCACAATTGAGCTTTAAAAACTTTCAGTTAGTGCAGTCGAGTTCTAAAATTCGTCCAATTTACATGTCCTCCTCAGTCAAAATAAAAGGAGGTCTCATTAGGGACAATTTTTTTTTTTAAGTTAATAATTGTGCATATATGTCCTGATATTTCGTCAATTAGTTAATTTTATGGATATTGCATAATAAGTCTTAAGATTTGTTGCAAAAGTGTACTTAAGTCCTCAAACATGTCAAATTAATGCAATCAAGTCTTTTTGTTAACACCATCAATTTGTCTAACAAAAAATGCTAACGTGGCGTTTTTTATTTTACTTTTTTTGCT
Source organism: Eucalyptus pauciflora (assembly GCA_007663325.1). Taxonomy (NCBI): domain Eukaryota; kingdom Viridiplantae; phylum Streptophyta; class Magnoliopsida; order Myrtales; family Myrtaceae; genus Eucalyptus; species Eucalyptus pauciflora. The sequence goes on from VMYD01000388.1 coordinate 3,788,955, forward strand.
TTAAATCTTATTTAAATAATAGTAAAAAACTAAAAAAAGCTCAAACAATTTTAAAAATTGGAAAAAAAAAAAGGCGCAAGATCATGGTTGGGTGCTACCACCACTACCCATTGCTAGAGGGACTGGCGAAAGCCTTACCCAAATCTAAGTGATGCCTCAGCTAGGGCTAATGTAGCTCGCCCAGATTTGGGTGACGTAGCCCTTACCTATGGCCAGTGAGCCTCGCCAACCCCAAGTGATGGCCAATGACCCTCATTAGGCTCGAGCAATAGGCCCGAGCGAGGGCTAGCATTGACCAGATCAAGGTGAGCCTCACCCGGCCTAGTGAGGGTAGACAAGGCTTAGTTAGGTAACGCAAGCCCTCACCTGGGGTCGGCGATGGGTGGCAATGGCAACGCCCAGCCATGATCTTGCCCCTTTTTATTATTATTTTTTCCAGTTTTGTTTTTTTAAAATTATTTTAGCTTTTTTTAGTTTTTAACTATTATCTAAATAAGATTTAAAGCAAAAGGTAATAAAAATGTCACGCAGGAAAAATAAATTAATTTAAAAATGCCACATCAACATATTTCATTAAATAAATTGATGGTGTTAACAAAAAAAATTCGATCACATCAATTTGACAAGTTTTAAAGTTTAATTGTACTTTAACACTTTCGTCATAAGTTTTAAAGTTTGAACTATACGTATCCCTTAATTTTAAACAAAATATGAGGAACCGGTGATCAAGAGGGAAGGTCTTATGGCATAGGAACGCACGTCGTTTTTAGAAGGGGTTACCCGAAGAACGGCTCGTCGTTTCGGTCCGCACGCCCGATCTCCCGGGCCCTCTCTCTAGAACACGTCAGCAACTCTCTCTCTCTCTCTCTCTCTCTCTTTCTCTGAGTAGAGATCGACTGAACCAGGGGGAGAGTCGTAACCCTACAAGAATCAACCCCCAACCCACCATCCCGTCTCTCACGCAGAGAGACCGCTCCTCCAACCATGGCCATCAAGCACTTGCTCGCCCTCGCCGGCCGGTCCCGCGGCTCCCGCGCCGCCGCCGCCGCCTCCTCCCTCCTCCCCCGGACCACCGCCCGATCCGCATCGACCGCCGTCGCCCCCTCCTCCACCGCTCCCGCCCCCGCCCCGCCGCCCCCCGACGCCATGGTCTACGACCGCCTAGCCGAGGCCGTGAGGTCGAAGATCAGGCAGCTGGAGAACCCGGATCCGCGGTTCCTCCGGTACGCCTCCCCGCACCCGGCCGTCGCCGACCACACCCGCGTCCTCGCCGCCCCCGAGACCCGCGTCACCACGCTCCCCAACGGCCTGCGCGTCGCCACCGAGTCGAGCCTCGCCGCCCGCACCGCCACCGTCGGGGTGTGGATCGACGCCGGGTCGCGGTTCGAGACCGACGACACCAACGGGACCGCCCATTTCCTCGAGCATATGATTTTCAAGGGTATCGAATCGATTACCATTTCTTCGTTCCTGTTGCTTTTGGCGATTGAAATTTGCTCAAATGAGAGACCTTTTTTGTTTTTTTTTTTGGGTTCCTTTTCCGCTTTGTTGTAGGGACTGAGAAGAGGACGGCAAGACAGTTGGAGGAAGAGATAGAGAACATGGGAGGTCACTTGAATGCCTACACTTCTAGAGAGCAGACCACTTACTATGCCAAGGTGTTGGATAAGGATGTCAACAATGCCCTCGACATTCTGGCCGATATCCTGCAGAACTCCAAGTTTGACGAGAACCGAATTAACCGGGAGCGCGATGTGATCTTACGTGAGATGGAAGAGGTAACCCTTTGATATGCAGCGTTCTGTGAATTTGTTTGTTATTCATCGGATCAGTCCATGTATCTAGTTCAGTTTAGTTGTTGAATCTAACATAATTGTTTTGAGCTACTCCTTTCTTTGTTGGTAATGTTGGGAATCAGTCTGCCTAGGTGGCATGAGTGTCCGTTTAATCTTTTATCAGATATTTCTGCTGTCTAAATCTGAAACAATGGTATGTTTGTTTCGTGGAAAATGAATGATTTGGGAAATATTTTCCTAAAAATGATTGCTTGTCTCACTTTCAAAAATGAATAAAGGAAAAATATTTCATCGTCCATGAAAATGTTTAACATGATTTGTTGTCGATAATGAAAATATTTTTAATTAACTGATTATTTCAAGCGATATAAGCGATGATTTTTAGGAAAACGGTTTCCAAATCATTCATTTTTCGCGAAACAAACGAAGCCTAAATAAATAGTAGGACTTGTTTTAATCTGGGTTTAGTTGGGTTAATTGAGAATTTTCAAAAAGGTGGAGTGCAGCTTCTTGGGCAAAGGGGCTTCTATTGAGTTTTTAGCAAGTTCATGTTCTCATTGAAATTTTAGCCAAACCAATAAAGGGTGCTTCTACTTGGCATTGCAATAGAATATAGTAATAGTTGGTAAGGGAACTGCAGTACCTTCTCAGCTTTTTTAACTGGCTCTGAACTTGTCGTGAGGCGTTGTCATTTGTTCATTAGTTGCCTCATTAGCCTTGAGCATTATAATGCTGATAGCCTCTCTCACAATGATGCTTTCTTTGCAGTAAGTTTGTCTCTTTAAATGCTGTAGGTTGAAGGCCAAACTGAGGAGGTGATATTTGATCATTTGCATGCAACAGCATTCCAGTACTCTCCTCTGGGAAGGACTATTCTTGGACCTGCTCAAAATATCAAGACAATTACAAAGGAACATCTTCAGAACTACATAAAAACACACTACACAGCTCCTAGAATGGTAATGTTGCAAATGCAACCTTTCTTTTTGCCTGTTCTTTACCATCCTACTTCTCTTCACAACCAAGAAAAGAGCAAATGACAAGAAAATAAGAGAATTAGGACATGAGAAATGAGAGTACAATGTGTGGCTTCTTTACTAAATTGACTAGATACTCTTATTGTCTCCAGTAGATAGTGATGGGCACTAGCTGCCACAAGCATCTCTTTTTAAGAACTCGATATTTGTTTTCTCATGGTTTAGGTTATCGCTGCATCTGGAGCTGTGAAGCACGAAGATGTTGTTGAGCAAGTAAAGAAATTGTTTACGAAGCTATCTGCAGATCCAACCACTGCTTCCCAGTTAGTTGTAAAAGAGCCTGCAATTTTCACTGGTTCGGAGGTGGGAGATTTGATTTTGTGTAGCAGGCCCTTAACGTGATATGATGCTGTATCATATGTTTCCCATGATATATTCATTTTTGAAGTAATGCAATGACAGGTTAGGATAATCGACGACGATATTCCTCTAGCACAATTTGCAGTTGCTTTCAGCGGAGCATCTTGGACAGATCCAGATTCCATCGCTCTGATGGTGATGCAGGCAATGTTAGGCTCATGGAACAAAAATGCTGGAGGTGGAAAGCACATGGGGTGGGCACTTTATGTTAATTTAGTACTTGTACAGCAAGAATTAGTTTTACTTGTTCTCAAGCACTTACATGGTGCAGTAGTGTCATTTAATATTTGTTACAAACTTTTCAACAGTTCTGAGCTGGCACAAAGAGTTGCAATTAATGAAATAGCAGAATCTATGATGGCATTCAATACCAACTATAAGGACACTGGTCTCTTTGGTGTTTATGCTGTTGCCAAGGTGAGCTAAACATACTCATGTGAAAATAGGGTATGACTTTGTGTTATGTGGGTAGTGGAAAAGAGAATGAAACAGTTATTTGAACTTCATTTTCATGCATGGGAGGATGAAACTTAAGAGAAGTTCGGACACTCTGAAAAATTATATGGCTGACCTTTATATAATTTCCTCTGTTCATGATGTGACCACACCCTGTTCACCTCACTCTCTTATTTTAATCTTTCATCTTTCATTGTCATAGCATAAGGAGTGGGTTAAAGACGGCTAGGGTCTGAAAGTTTTGCGTGGAGGTGAAGGAAACTAAAATGAGCAGAGGGTAGTTGCTAAGTGGAATAGTCCCAGTATTTTGCTTCTTAAGAACGATGAAATTTTTCAAAGGCTGAGAATGAGATTATATTGAAGATCTTTGAGATGATGAAAAAATGGAACAAAGCCTTTGATTATACTAGAAAATCCATCCTATGATTAGATTTCCAACCACAGACAACCATGATCTTTGAGCTTTTATCACATATGTTGTGCCAAAGTTGAACTCATTGTAAAGAATTCTGAGTTGAATGTTAATTCTCTTTTTCAGCCGGATTGCTTAGATGATTTGGCTTATGCAATAATGTATGAGACAACCAAGTTGGCTCATCGTGTTTCTGAAGCTGATGTTATCCGAGCTAGAAATCAGGTACTCTTTCACCACTTACAACTCTTTGCATTTATACTTTCTACATGCCTCAGTAAATTGTAAACATACCTTATGGTGGAAACGCTTCTAATTTGAAAGTTGTTCCATAAAGCAGGGTTTTATCTTGGGTGGGGTAGCATCTTCTGCATTGATGAGGATAACCCTTATTTTCATATTATGGCTCCTATTCTCATTTTATGCATAAGTTAGATCTGACCTCTCTCCAATTCATCCCATGGACCATAGGAGCTCTTACTGCTGTCCTAATGGATTTTAAAATCTGTGGTGACATTGAATTCTTCTTTATCCAGAAAAGATTTGAAATTTAACCCAAAGAAGGTCCATTTATTCTAAATTTTAGGCCATGGGCTATTTTCCTTTGCCTTTTGAGAGACACATCTGGGGAGTGCTCTTTGGGCTTCATTTACAGATGCTTATTTTGCGTAAATATAAGTATGATGGGGATCTATTGATTTTTCTTTTGCTAAATGAGGGAATAATGTTCCAGAGATAATGTGCTTTCTTCCAAGAAATTGCTTGAGCATCTTAATATTGATGCTGTTTTTCAAGTGGAGACACCTTTTTTCTTTTTCTTTTTTTCTGTTTCTTTTCAATGGAATTATGTGCAGACTAAATATTGCTTGATTATCTGAAGCACACTGCTTATGGATCTCGAAATGCAGGCTTGTTTAATATTTTGTGATACAAATGATGTCGGCAAAACAAAAATTACGGCGATTATTTCTTATTCTAATGGCCTTACCCTTATTCATGTCCTCTGCTGCAGTTGAAATCTTCTCTGCTGCTTCACATTGATGGAACAAGTCCTGTGGCTGAAGATATTGGACGCCAGGTATGGTTTTATTATAAAAAACGAATTAGTACTTTACATATGATTTTTTTTTTTTGGGCAGCTGCATATGATTCAAAAGTCTCTCTCTCTCTCTCTCTCTCTTTTTTTTTATGTCATATTCCATAGAAAATGGAATATGCCAACACTGTTAGAAAATGTCTCATACTGTTATCTTAAAGTTTGACAATTCACTGAGGTTGCAGCCATCGGTAGTTTGGAACTGCCCAATTTTCTTCAAGCCTAATGAGTATCAAAAGGCAATTTCGAAATGTGTTTTAGTTGTTTTGAAATGTCGTGGCTGTAGAAATGAGGAAGATTAAGTTTTTATTGTCATTTTATCCATCCAAAAGAAATGTAGTACCAAATTAACCAGCACATGCCTTCGTTTTTTAGAGCGTATAGAAAATGTTAGTTTTGTGATTTAGATATTAGACATGTCTCCTTACACTTACGACATTTCGAGATGTCTCCGTGGACTTAATTTAGAGCATTTGCTGAATATTTACCCGGGCACATATTGTCACCTTATTGTATTGCGTCAAATGAGTTGGGGCCAACTCTTGCATGAAATTAGGGTGGCTTGTTAACAAATTAAAGAGAGAATGGTTACTAAGAATTATGGTTCTACGGTGTTATCTATTAGCTGCAGAAGGTGTTGGAGCAGTGGCTAAGTAGCTACCAGTGATAGCACTGATAAACTAGTGTTTGCTTGTCCCCGCAATTATGGAATTGCTTTCTTAATTTTCCTAAGAACTTGAATACCTCTCTTGAACTGGGAGACATAAAGGCTGCCTTGCTTTTGCATGACAAAGTCATATCCCTGCTCTCGCATGATAACATGTCGTATTAGAACATCTTTGAAAGTTTATCAACTGATACAGATAATATTATTCAAACCTGAACGCAAGCATTTTTTAAGATAAACCAAAGCAGGAATACAGCCTTTTACCTCGACACTTTGAAATGAATCAACGTATCAACAAATGTTGATGTATGAAATCTTAACATATTATAAATTAAGTTAGTTCATCGCTTTGACTTCAGAGTTGTCTCAATTATTTTCTTACCAACGATGCTGGATGACTGGAAGTTGTGGACTTTTTTTTCTAGCTTCATTCAATTGTCATAAAAAAATTAGATATAAAATAAAGAGTTGTCTGCCAAATGATTGTTTGGAAGGAGTGGAAGCTCTGTGTATCATGGATCTCCTGGCTCGTTTTAAATTATGAAGGAAAACAAAAAAATGTATTAGGTCATGCAAAAAACCTCCTGAAGAACATGAAGAGGTGGGTGCGCGTGATCAAGTTTTGTCAATGTACCGATTATAGTGCATTCAGATTTTGGATGTTAAGTGCTCCCTCTTGCAGCTCTCTACATATTTCCGTGGAATAAATAAATTAGTGTGCTTTCTCTATTTTTTTTATTTATTAAATTTGTCTGCTGTTGATTTATAACTGCAATACGTGATGTACTCTTTGGGATGAGAATGGTGTATGTTTTGAGGTATACTGTTATCGGATGAGGCACCATAACCATTATCCGGGCACTTTATGCATCTAAGCTCCATAGCTGACCATGCACGATGTGTTGCACAGAAATTCATGGTGCAGTCCTATGACGACTCATATCACTTATCTTCTGTTCTTGCAGCTTCTAACTTATGGCCGCAGAATTCCTTTCGCCGAATTGTTCGCCAGGATTGATGCTGTTGATGCCAGCACCATCAAACGCGTGGCAAATAGATTCATCTATGATAGGGTGAGAACGAGAAATACACCTGATCTCCTCGTTGCTTTTTAGGCTTGATTTGGCGTGCTCACGTTGTCTTTTTCCTTCTCTTCTTTATAGGATATTGCTATTGCTGCAATGGGCCCAATCCAAGGTTTGCCTGATTACAACTGGTTCAGACGCAGGACGTACTGGAACAGATACTAGGCTCACTTTTTTTTTCATCATTACCTTCTCTGGCATAATTTGCTTCAATATTTTCTCGTGACTCACCAATTTTCAGTGGCAAGCCTCGAGGGCTCGTACTTCTCGGTTTATCAATCTACTTCTTTCGGTCTTTTGTACAATTCTCATAATAATTATGTTGTATCCAGTGACAGACTCGCCCACTATTCTTGAGGTGCTCTCTGCGAGTATACGATCCTCATTGATGTTGAGTTTCTTCAAATAATCTTTTGCCTTCTCGTCTGTTGAAGGGTATCGGGATCTCTGTTTCATGTGTAATTTTGCTAGTACCGAGCACGTTGTAAGGTGTTTGCACTTTATGCTTTGGTTGGTGCGAGATCTTGTATTCTGTAGATCGAGCTTGTCTTCTTGGCGGGTACCGATTAATGAAGAAATGGCAATTCTGGTGGGTATGCTCTGCATCATCCGTAGTTGTTAGTCCTTGGTTTTTCTTTTCGCAAGTTGATATGCATTAAGCTCCAATAAAGGATTGAAAACAAGAAATGTCTATTGCTGTAAGAAGAATGTAAATGCTCAATAAGGTCGGCTCGGCCTCATTTATGCAGTCATGCTGAACAACGAGTCATGCGAATCGTCTCGAACCATCGAGATTTGATAGGCCATAGATATCTCTTAATAATAAAACAGCGCTGTCAGATTCGAGAGATGCTCCACATACCATCTTCACATGATGAAAGAGGAAAAGCCAAAGAGATGGGGACATACTTTGCTTTTAAAAGGACCAGAGACATTCCATAACTTCAGGGCAAGAACGCGAAAGGACCCCACAAATGAAACCGGTCCATGTCCCAACCAAAAGTCGCCAAGATCGAATGAGACGGTGCTCTTTAAACTCCTAGGATCTCAATCTTGCGTAAGCAAATGGCCAGCCAGCCGTGAAATTACATATGCTTGGACCACCCGGCAGAGAGGCAGGTACTGTGTGAGAGAACAAAGGGTAGGTCAATTTCACGGTTATTTCCTATTTTTAGTCTTCACACGCTCGGATGCACGTGAACATATGGTGCTTGTTTGTCCGAGTATGTGACGCCTTCTTGAAAGAGCCTTAAAATGGGTATTTTGAGCCGAATATGAAGGCGCTTGAGTGTTGACAATATCCCCACATGACTTGCATAAGTGGAGGTCGCGAGGCCTCGTCCATCCCTTGCGCTTCCTGAAGGACGCTTCCAATACTAGCGGTGCTGCTAAATGACATATTCATCGTCTAATAGGTTAGGAAGTTGTTTTCATAAGTGTCTTCGATACGAAGGCAGATGGATTTGTAATGTTTCGAAAATATGAAAAGAAAAAAAAATTCCATGCACGCCACACGTACTATTAGATAAGCGCCACGTGAACTTATTTTTCAGTTGGTTGCAAAAGGTCATTTAAGAACCTTAATCCCACCCCCCCTTCCTCGTCTCTCTCCTCTCTTCACTATTAGTGCACGCCTCCGTCAACCCCTTCCGATGTCATCGTCCTCCACTACGACATCGCCTACTTCAACCTCCGTCATTCTCTCTCTCTCTCTCTCTCTCTCTCTCTCTCTCCATTGTGTCTATGATGAGAAGACGACGATGATGTGCCTCAAGTTCCTCTGCGAAAAGACTTGAGGCTCGCGGTTGACCTCGGTGGAAATGATCTAATGCCAGGGACCTCTTCTTGACAACGAGTTTAGATCACTTGGGGTTGGCACCGATAATTGCGAGAGGGGAAGGGTGGAGGCAACTCCAGCTCCATTGGTTGTATCCCACTAAGAAATTTCATAATTACCCCGTCGTATATTATCCTAAGTAATGACATGAAAAACATCATCAGTTCAATCATCTATAGTCCATGCCTCACCAATAAAGGGTCCCTTAATAGGCTTTTGCATTCTACTTCCTCTAAATCCCGCGACGGGTGCAATGTGTCTGTTCCTTAGCCCGAAAAATCCGGAAATTTTTCGAAACACGTCGAATCCACGTATAATTTCTCACAACTGTTTGATATTATTATTATTTTTTCGTGACGTTTCTCCTAACAAAATTCCAGATGTTATTTCTTGTCTTGCTATGTATATATATATATTATGGCCTGGGGCCCAATTAATATTGCCAAGGGAGGATCACATGCATCCCAGTACCCAAAGGTACTAGACAAATGGGGAATTGAAAGAGAGAGACAGACAGACAGAATCAGCAACGGACAAATGAAAACGTAAATGGGCATCTCATAATTTAAATAAATTCTCGCAGGATCTCTTAAAGTTTTCATTTTGAGCGCGCAAGAAATGACAAGAAATAATTTTTTTTTCTTGCTTTTTCTTGGAGGTGGTTTTTGTCTGACGAAGAAGCTGAGATGAGCAACGCCCCCTCAAGCTCTCTACAGCAAGAAATCTTCTCGATGTTTTCTAGAGTTGAATGAGGTTCCAAAGCCGAAAGCTTTTTATTCCCCTGAATCTTCCCTGAGCTGCTCTCTCCCTTTGAATTCATCCCTAAGCCAACACCCCTTTCTTTTTCCCTTTAAAGTTTTCCTGCTCATGGCCATTGAAAAGCGCTCGTCAATGGAATCTGCTTTCCAGCGGCATTCGAAGTGAGGAGAAGGTACTTGCTCCGTAACCCTTCGGCGTCCTTCCTCTGTTTGTTCTGTGCAAGTGACACTTTTTGAGCGACCCATGTCGCAAGTTCTTGTTTTTTTGCGTGTTGTGAGTATTGAGGTTGCGCCGCTTGCGTGGTTTGCCTTCTGGGTTCTGGGTTTGCATTGAATCGCGCACGCGAGACACCCGCGTTATGGACTCTTCGGTTTCTCGTCGCGCTAGTGTAGCCCAAGAAGGTAGCTTGAGCCGTGTTATGTGTGGTTTTGTTGGGTTCGGATTTAGTTTTCGAGTAATTCTGGTATAAGTAGGACAAGGAGGATCTTGAAGTTTCCAGGAGGTTATATGGCATTCGTGCAAAGATTTGGGGAAGTAAAAAAGATGCCTTGTTTCCCTCTGGATAGTTTCTATAAATGTGGGAAGGGAACGGAGGAAAAGAGCATATGATTGTTGGGACTTTATTAAATTTTCTCCCTTGAGTATTGCGATATTGTTCTTTATCTTTTTTGGTCTTGTTTGGAGTAATCTAGTATGACATCTGGCGACGGATCGTACAGCTAAATGACTTGCGAGGAGCTTGGCTTTCTGTTGGGTTTGTAATATTTGGCCTGGTATGACTAGACCCTTGAACGGGGTGATGTATGGATGGTTGATGTTTATTGCTCTTGGCACAATTGAGTAGTGAAAGAGATGCTAAGCTTACTTTTGACGTTTTATTAGCCATCAGATATTTTGATTTTAAAAATCTGGATCTCGTTCTTTAGCATTTGGAAACTTTATCTCCCATATTTGTAAATCCAGTCGAGAGATTCTATTCTCACAGATAATTTATTTCTGATAGTTATTAATCATTGCTTCTGCTAAGGAAACGGATTATGTTTCTATGCATTTAGTTTGCACTGCAAGTTGAGGGGAATCATCTGTCAACTGTTCTAGAAAATCAGATAGTGAGGGTATCTTTGCTTCAACAGTTCGAAATGTGAAGAACGGTGATATCTGTGGTAGAAGATAAACTTCACATATTGTCCTACTATTGGGTGAAAATCCGTGTTGCTGCTGACTTGACTATGTGTAATCTCAGCAGTCATTATGGACAAATGCAAAATCTTTTTTACCTGGAAAATTACCTATTATCATCCTTCAGCTGATTGTCAGCCCTTTTTTGCTTGAGAAGAAAGGGGAGGGGGGTATTTGCAAATTTGGCGGGTAGGGTTTATTGGTTGGGGTTTGTCTGCCATCAACTGTAGCTTCTATATTTTTTTTATATTTTGGTTTCAAATTGTTATCGTATCTTGAGCAATCAGTCTTCCCACAGGTGTCCAATACTTCAAGCAGTAATTGGGAAACAATTGACCAAATTTTCTCTCATTTCTGTTGTATATTTATGAGCAACTGGGCCCATGAAGTGCTGTTCCTTTTCACTTGGTTAATAATTTCCCATTTGTGGGCGACTGAATCGGAGAAGTGCTGGTCCTTGCCATTTAGTTAATATTTTCCCAATAATTTTCAATTTGACCAGCCTTGGATTTGAAAACTCTAGTTCAGACTCGAATTTTTTAATGCTCTATAAAAAATAAAAATAAAAACTGTCATTTTCCTGGTTTGTCTCAGTTACTTGAAGTATCCTATTACTTTCATTGCTTGGTTTGAAATTCGTCAATTCCATGTACTCGCTTTTTATTCAGTATCAGAGAGCAAGATTGGTTTTAATTGTTTTGTTAGTGTACGATGCTATGTCATACATAATGGAGGCCATTCTTAGATCTTGTCCATGTATTCCATATCTGATAATTTTAAGAAACCGTTGATATACAACATAAGTTAACTGGTTGCAGGCAATAAAAAAGGAAACATGTATTGGCATTGGATGTTTCCTGAGCAAGGATTAAAGCATATGGAATGTTCAAGTATCTATAAGTCTTTACATAATTAGCTAGAGAGACCTTCTTTAGTGACCATTTGTGATTTTCCAAATTTTCCTTTATTAGCTGGGAAAATTGTTGACTACGTATGCAGAAGCTCGACATAAAGTACCATGCCTAGGTGAACGTACTTGACAGCATTCTTTTCCTTTCACATTGCAGATTGCATGATTTGCCAGCAGTTGGAATTGGAAAAACCATCATTAGACATGGAGTTCACGACTACCCCAACACCACCAATCAATGGCCACACTTCCCTCAATTATTTCACTTCTGGCTTTACAAAATTCAATTCTGCACTCACAGCTGGGCTGTTGAACCCAATGTCACCGCCACCCCGATCAAGCCCAACCTTAATTGAGATGATGGCTAATGAGCCAGACATCCGATCTAGTAATCACATTCTTCCAAACCCTTCCGATCCTGTAGCGCCAACGTTCCAAATATCAGCCGAAGACAAGCAGGTCTTGGCTATGCAAAGATTATCAGATATTTTAGCCGCCAGAAGTCCTGGGAACCAGTTTAATGATACTTCATCAAGCGACATAAAGCTAGCATTGACTTCCAAGGACGGGATCACCGTCAGCATGAATGTGCACAGGCTGATACTCGTGGCGCATAGTCGCTTTTTCGCAATGAAGTTGTCTGACAGATGGATAAAGCAGCAGCGAGTTTCAGGGCCATACATCGTTGAGATCGCTGATTGTGACGATGTTGAGGTATATATTGAGACGTTGCGCTTGATGTATTGCAAGGATTTGAGGAAGAAGCTTATGAAGGAGGATGTCACCAGAGTCCTTGGTATCTTGAAGGTGATGGTTCAATCTAGTAGTTGCTTCATTCCATCCATGGGTCAAATTCCAAATTTTTGTATACTTTCTGTCGCTTCATTCCATCCATGGGTTAAATTCCACATTTTTGTATACTTTCTTTTGTTCCTTCTCTCTCTCTCTCTCTCTCTCTCTAAAAGAGATTTAAATGGAACCAAATGACATGGATTGAAAAAGATTATAGTTTCTGATCTTGTTACTGTTCTACAGGTGTCAGCTGCCATTGGATTCGATGCTGGGGTCCTATCTTGCTTGGAGTACTTAGAAGCTGCTCCATGGTCTGAGGATGAAGAAGACAAGGTGGTTTCATTATTAACCGAACTCCGTCTTGATGGAGCCGGGGCAGCTGAAGTTCTAAAGAGAGTTTCTTTTGAAGTCAATGATGGGATGGAAGAGGAAAGAAGCGAGAATGGAGATGTGCTGCTCAATCTTTTACGCGTAGTTCTGGGAGGAAAAGATGAGAGGGCGAGGCGGGACATTAAATTGCTAGTCTCGAAGATGCTCCGGGAGAATCCGTCTCTTGGCAATCTGCGAAAGAAATCTTTATATTCAGCATGCGACATGTGTTTTCAATCGCTGCGTCATCATTTCCTACGGGCCACAGCGTCGGATTTTACGGAAGTAGGCCAGATTTCACGCCAGGCCGATAACTTGCATTGGATGCTGGACATTCTAATAGACCGGCAGATTGCGGAGGAGTTTCTCAGAAAATGGGCTTCTCAATTTGAACTCTCCAAGGCACATTCTTCTGTCCCTGCCATTCACAGGTTCGAGGTCAGCCGAGTGACAGCCCGATTGTTCGTTGGCGTCGGGAAGGGGCAGATATTGGTCCCAAAGGACACGAGGAACCTGCTCTTGCGAACATGGCTGGTCCCATTTTACGGGGATTTCCCATGGATGAGAAAGGCGTCGAAGGGTCTCGACCGGCACCTGATTGAAGAGGGTCTTGGTAGCATGATCCTCACTCTGCCTTTGGCTCAGCAACAGGAGATTTTCCTTGGTTGGTTCGAGAGGTTCCTGAACTCGGGTGAGGATTGTCCGAATATTCAAAGAGGGTTCGAAGTTTGGTGGAAACGGGCATTCTGGAGGCGCAACAGGGAGGAAGGACGGCCACGGCCATTACGGATTACAGTCGCGACCATTGATAAGCGATGATGACCGAAACTGCTTGTTCATACTCGGATTCTTGGGAGGTGATGGTCACTGGATAACAGTTGATGTTATTGCATTGTGCTGCACGCATCTTTGATTGAGAAGTTTGCCTGGCATATACCAGTCCATCTTTTTGTTCTTAATGCTATGGACTATGATAGTTTTGTTCCACAAGGCGGTAGTTGTCTTTTTTCTGGTATTTATCTTTTGCTTTTCTTTGTCCTTTTTCCATTTTTAGGGCAATATACACCTGACCAGTACTTCTGGAGTTCTTATCCTGTGCATGGGTTATGCATACACATGTAAAACTCTGTCTAAATGTTTGAAAGTGGAAAAAAAAAAAAAACACATTTTTTATAAGAAAAGTCATCTTTTTCCCTACTTTTTACTTTCCTTAAATAAATTTGAAAATGGAAAAAATACTTTAAATTTTAAATTTTTTCTAGAAAAAGAGAAGTCGATCGTTATATATCTTGCATGATGATCTCACCCGTTTCCCACCGTATAAAAAAAATTCGAATAAGTTGTTTAAAACAAATTGACAATAAGCCTCTAGATTAGAGCCTCTAGATTAGAGGTGGTCGATTCCTGATTCGGTCTAATTTTACCTAAGAATTGAGAAATAGACCAAGAGGATCGGTTCCCAATTTTTGAGATCGGGGACCGGACTAACCGGTCTAGTCCAGTCTGGTTCGGTCCCATGGAACGGATTACTTAGCAAAAAAATTAAAAAAATTAAAAAAATTAAAAAAATTAAAAAAATTAAGAAAAATACAAGAGTTGTTACTATTTTTAGGTTTTATTACTATTTTTTAAATAAAAAAATAGTCAATCCGGTCCGTCGGTTTAGTCTAGTCTAGTTTCCCCTCAAAATTGGGAATCGGACCAACAATCCACCTATTCCATTTTTATAGAATCGGGAACCAAATTAAATTGGCCGGTCCGGTCCTGTCCGAGCAGTTTCTGATTTAAGTGGTCTGACGTACTCACCCTTACTTTAGACAAGTTACGTATTTTCACAAAAGATGCATCACATTTTCTCTAATTGTTTTCCAGCTAAGCAAGCAAGGCTGATATTTGTAATAGAATAAAAGTTGGTATCGGTACCAAGTTGTTGCGTTTTGATGAGCACACCCTAGTGACATGCACGTTAAAACAAGGCCTTATTGTTTATTTCCTTTAAGTGTTTTAGCATAAAGGTTGGCCCAAAAGCATGGAAAAGCAAGCTGGGAGTTGGCAGTCAGCACCACTACAAATTGTGCAATTTTCAGCGAATTAATTTTACTCAAATTAATTCACAAGTGATATTAAATTATTAATTAGTATTCAGAAAAAAGAAAAAAGAAAAAAGAAAAAAAAAAGAGTAAAATACAAAAAGGGTGGAATGGGGTGAGAGAGGCTCGAACTCTCGACCTCAGGATAACTCAGAAGCTATGAGACCTACGCGCTAGCCAACTGCGCCACCACCCCGTTGTGTTCCATTTTACACGATAATAATATTTAATCAATAATATTTGAGTGTTTGATGACTCCATATTATATATCATATTATATAATAATGCTGTTAAGTGTACTGAAACTGATTTAGAAATTGATTTATAAAATTTTGACCTAGCTTTAAGCAAATGGATAGTATGAAATGACTAATTATGATCTGTTACATGTGGATCATATGGAAAGTTAATTACAATGGATATGATATCATTTGACACTTTATATGTCAGGAGATTAGCTATCATAGGGGTGCCCATTTGATCGAGGATCAAGGTTTGTCGCGATTCTTTCTAATCATGTATGTGGTGTAATATATTACTTGATGGATCATCGTCATTCCCAATTAAGTACACGAAACGACTCTAAGTGTGTCATTTCTTGTAGCGTACGAGTTTTGTTGTTTTTTGTTTGTCAAAACTAGGCAATTTGCTAATTCCTATAGGCATTATTGAAGAGATCCTTTATATTGATCTTCATGGCGATAATGACCTATCGACTTCGGAGGTTTTGACTAAGTGTGATAAGATGGAACAAGAGACTTCATGCCTCATAAAAAAAAAAAAATCGTGGGTTTTCAATAATTTTTTTTTCTTCGTAGCTGTTGATAATTTATGCCAAGGAAAAGCGAATGATTGGATCATGCAATGCTCACATTGGCCGGGTTTATAGTAATTGATTTATCAACTTCGAAGGTGGGCGTTATGCCTTCAAAAGCATGAAGTTTCAATTTTTGAATTTTTATGGAAGGCAATCGTTTTTTCCACCATTGAGGTCGCAAACTCCGCAACATCGACCGAGGCCAAGCCTAGGCTCGACGACATCAGATTCGGCGACGCCCCAGCTCACGGTGCATGTTCGATTTTCTTATCATTGATGTATTCAAATGCAAGAGGATTTTCCAATCCATTATTGAAACAAAGGACAAGGACTTATCATAGGGGCGGACTTAGGGCACGCAAGTGCTTTTAGGACAAGATGCACACCTCGCCTACTAAGGACAGAGTAGGAGCAAAAGAAACCGACCACTTTGTTTGAATGCCCACCAAAAGACAGGCCGACTTAGTTGGAAAATCTACTCAAAAAAGGCAGGCGATGCTGTTTTTCCTCCTTGGCGTGCTCAATTATTGACATCTTTTTTTTTTCTTTTTCTTTTTTATATAAAAAAAGAGAAAAAAAATTACCCATCTAAGCCGAGGCTAATAATAAAATAAATTCATACCTATCCCGCGGTGGACATGCTGGTTCTCGCCATGTCCCCTTATCCAGGAGGGGAGGGGTTCGAAACTTCACGCCCCCATTGCACGACTTAAGTGGAGTGCCGTGGGAGGTGGGCCCCACGCTAGTGCTCCCCTTGGTTTGCGCCGCCGGCTGCCGGCTATACGGTGGTTCCAAGATCATAAAAAAAAATTAAAAAAAAATTAAAAAAAAATCATAAATTTCCATCAGAATGGTGGTCCGAAACAAACCTCAATAGCTCATTCCCACCGGCCTTTCTAATGCCGACGGTTCGCGCCTTTATATTATAATCGGGTTGCATCGTCATCGGACCTTATCGAATTTTACATCGGTCCGAACATGGCATCCTTATTTTGTGTGTGTATATATTTATCTTTGAAAATTCAGTACGGACATGTTCCTTAGGTGGATTGCTCTGCACAGCACTTTCAATATATTTTAAGGTATAAAATCTTATACAAATGTATAATTCTTGGACTATTTAACGCGTTTTGAAGTGTAAAGTCAGGTAGACACGACTAATATGTTAACTTGTTCCGACCAAAGTTGTCCGAGAGTTTCGAGGCATCTTACTTGTTCGATCCATTTGTATATAAATACGAGTAGCTACGTATACTACGTCGCATAAACGCTCAGCTGATATCCCCTTTTTTTATTCTATATACACTATGCTGTTTTTATTTTTATTTTTATTTTAATGGCAAGATTCTCTTTCATTATGGTCGGTTTCTTAATCCAGCCGGCAAGCAAAGGTGATATGATAAATTAGTCGAGTGACTTAACTTTGTACCAAAGATTGACGTCAACGTTTTTTTTATCTGCTTTTGCATTTGAAAATTAAGGACTAGTGCAAGCTTTAATGATAATTAATTAATCATGAAGTACATCAATTGCTATCATCATCACCATCATTGTCAAATGCCACATTTCCTCGTGGCACATCCTCATTTCCTCGTCTGAGCTTCAAAGCTCTATTAGGGGGTGCTGGAGTAATATTCATAAATTGCAGGGGTATCAATTATAATTCTGTCGAATTTCGAGGTGTTTCGGACCATCAACTTTGACACAGTTGCGTAACTACTTCATGATTTAGGAAAATTTCAGATTACTTCCGTTAATTTTGGTTTTTGTTATAATTGCTAGTTTATTTCGTCTAGAAAAACCGCTTACTGTTCCTTAAAAGTAGAATTATTCATTTATCTTGACCAGAAATTCATTTAGTCAACCATAAATCCTCTCTCTCTGAGGTCATTGACCATGTAGCTTATTTTGGTCAAACATTTGAGTAAGCTCATTTTGAAATGACAATTTACGACTATGGAAACATGTCAGTTGACTACCGCAACGGGATTCAAAGTTTGGGGTAATTAAATTTTGACTTTTCAAAGTTGGAGAGCTATTTTGCAACGGTATTGAGGTTGAGAAGGGTAATATGTAACTTCAAAAGGGTCCGGGTCAATCGTGTTATGATGCTAAAGTTCGAGAAGGGATAGGACGAGGAGAGGCGACTGGCACCAATGACTCCTCCAGGACGGCACCATAAAAGATCGCCATACTCGCCACAGGACCTTCAAATTGAGTCATACTTATCCCGCATCAACTGCCATTCAAAAGTCAAAGTCTGGCAGATCTATCGTCACAACCTACCAAAATGCGAGTGGCCAGACAACGTAGCAGAAGCCATTCATATGCTCATTCAAGACATAAATTGAACTCGCGATCACGTAGAAGACAAGTGAGCAGTCGTGTCGACTCTGCAATCATGAATCGACTCTAGGGGGTCGCCGAGTTTGAAATTCGGCGAGCTTGGCAGAACCAAAGGACTAGAACAGTGCGTTGATGATGTCGGTAATGTTCGGGCACTGTCGCTTCTAGAAGAGAGAAGACCTTAGAGAAGCAATGAATGAGGCGATGAAGAATTTTCAGCAATTTGGACCGAGCGCGACCGGAAGAAGTACGAAGAGGAGCTTTCTTGAAGGTCTAAGTTGGACTTGCTTAACGGATGAGCGGCAGACAAAAATGAAAAGGAGACATATCACAACAAAATCTAGAAGATCATCCAATAAAACCCATTTCGAATATCATTATGTGGTATAGAGTGGCTAGGAAAAGCTAAGGCTACGTCGCCGAGTCATGTATAATAGCGACATCGTCGATGCGGTACAGTCTTGATCCAACACGGAATAAAAAGCTCATCAGTAAAGGATCTCCGAATGATTCCATCAGATACGCAAATCCAACTCGAAAAAAAGCACGTAATCCGAGTTAATCCGATTTCTCGATTTGAAGCGGGCTTTTCATCTTTGCAAAAGATTTTCCTTTTGGCCCTAACTTCCAACCAAAGGAAAAAGTTTAAAAAAGAGAGAAAAAAAGAAAACGCACATTCGAAAAGAGAAATTCAGAAAAAAAAAAAACAAGGGAAATGGCCGACCTCATTTGCAATTTCCACTTCCCTAACGGAGCGGCAAGAAAAGTCAAAAGCTCCGTCGCCTTCACATTTTTGCAGTGCGCGCCCTCCCCCCACCCCCGGGATCTTCGGATGAGGACGAGTCAAATAAAGCGACTCTCATAATGACGCTCGACTCGTGACTCGCGAGTCCCTGCATTTCTGGCATTTTGCACAAAGGTCCCCCTCACATAAAAGCGACCTCACAACGACGCTCGACTCGCGAGGCCCTGCATTTCTGCCATTTTGCGCAGACGCCCCTCTTTTTCCCCGCCATCGATCGATCCCTTTCTCCCATTAACTAACTCGAAAGCAACCCCGACCTTTCCGGTCTGGACTCGTTCGTCGGATTCGTTCGGTCGGGAGAGTCGGACAACGGCGCATCGCTATTCGATCTTTCGCATCGGACGCGCTCTGTATTTTCTCATAATCCGATCAAGCCCGACCCGCTATCTTTTTTAGCATAGCCAAACCACCTCGGAATCAAACTAATCGGACTGAATTTGGAACCGGATTCTTAAAATTTAAAAGTTCCAATTTTCCTCTCGTCATTGTTCGGTACGAGAGGTTCCACGGTAAACATGATAAGTTTCAAATTTCAAAAATGGGAAATAATTTATTCTCCCGACCCTACCCGCTCTGGAACCGATGGCTCGGGACGAAAGCACGGGACGCAGGGAACCGGGTTCGCCTTTTCGCACGCCGCCACGTGGCGAGATGAGAGGCGCCCAACGGACGCACGGGTGCTGAGAGTCCCAGACGGTCGGCTTCCCTCCTCGCGCTCCACCACCACCGTGGCTCCATTTAGTTGCGGCCGCGCTCCGACCCGATCAAACTCTCTCTCTCTCTCTCTCTCTATAACTTCCATTTTTGTCGGACGATCTTGCCGATTCCCGACTGATATTTCCGCGGATTCATTGGGCGGTTCGGGACTCTCCTCCACCTCCGATCCCGGCGATTCTTCCGACCGGCGGCGAAGAGGAAAGTGAAGGTTCCGGCGCGGCGGAAGGGGAATGGCCGGCGCCGGTCGTGTTCTGCTGCGGCGGTGAGCTGCGGCGGCAGCTGGATCAAGCTCGGGTGTTTTCCTTTCCGGAGCTCGTTCGCGGCGGCGGCGGTGCGGTGGGTGGGGCGGTGGTTTTGTCGGGCGGGGAGTGCGAGTTGCTTTATTTGGTCGAGATGATGGGCGGGAGCTTGTTCCATTACCGGAAGCACTCGTGGCCGCCGGAAGAGTACATCAACAGATCGACTCTGCAGCAGGCGAGTGTTCCCTATTTTCCCTGTTGAAGGAACCGTGCGTTCTTGTTTTTGCTGATTTTTCTTTGCTTGGGGGAATTCGGCATTCCGTTCCGGCGACGATTCGAGTGAAGTGGCGGGGATCGAGTGCCGTAACTTGATAGCTTTTTATTCGCTTGTATCGCCTTCAGCAAGCAGTTGATCATTGGGAAGATGGGTATTTGTTCAACATTGTACTTCCGTTGAAGCGCGAGATGAGCGTATCATGGATCTTATTTCAGAAGTTCCTGTCTTTCATTGATAATCCAAAGTTTCTTTGAATTTGTGTTCTTTTTTCTTTTCTGGGTATTGTTTGTTTGCTGAGGAGTCAGGGTGCTCGATCTTGGGCTTTCCTTTTACTGATGAATTTTGATGGGGCGTTTAACAGTTTGACTTCGATAGTGCTGCTCCTCCGGAGCAAGCATGGAGAAGAAGATTAGACAGTCATGCGAATATTCTCAAAGAATTCAGCATCACCTTTAGGGAGGCTGTACAAATGGTACATCTTCTATCATTCTTACATTTGTTTCTTGTGTCTATTTTTTCGTGATGCCGTGTATCTCCGCATGCGCTTTTCGAACCTCTCTTTTCCTTGGATTCTATAGCTGGCCTTTTTCGTCTTTCATGATTTTTTGATCTCCTAAATTTGTAGGTTCGACTGGGCGTACGCCTATGGTCTTATGTTAGAGAAGAGGCATCCCATGGAAGGGTACTTTCCCTTCTAGCTAAAGCAATTTCCTTTTTCGGGTTATCTATGAGATTCCATCAATTCTCTGTAGTAAGTCGTGACATTGCAATTTGCTCGTCGATATTCTATACGCCATGTGCAGAAAGCACCTATTGATCCTTTCACGCGAGGGAGTTGCAAGCCATCTGCATCTCAAGGGGTTCCTCTAGGAGGGATGGGGTATGTTCTTTGTAAAGCATGATCTTTTCATCCCTTCATAGAACTTCTCTATCTTTTTATCTCATTGGGTTTATTTTGCAGAAGCGGTAGCATATCCAGAGGGTTTAGAGGCGAGTTCAGGCAGTGGCAAATAATTCCTGGTACACATGAAGCTTCACCTGTCATGGCTAATCAGTTCTCTGTAAAGCTCTGCTCTTCAAATAGAATATAAGCCTATCGTATGCTTTTTGGTTTTATATTTGATGATGTAAGTGATTTTAAAGAGTGAGGTTACAGCTGATGATATGATGCAATTTAGATAATCCAAATATTTCAGGTGTTTAAATTTTGAAGTCATCCCTCTTGATGTTTGAACTTCTGCTGTTGGATAATTTGGTTATTGGGGTTCTACAGATTTTCATATCTCGAGATGGGGGAAATAAAAGTTATGCATCAGTCTTGGCTCCAGGCCAGCACGAAGGGCTAGGGTGAGATGAAAAACTTTTGCATTTGAATCTTGTCTGATGATCTTACTGCTTGTCCTGTAGTGAAGAACTCACGAGGCCCTTTATGTTGTTAATGTGAAATCCTACCCACCATTTATAACTGTTTTGTCACATTTAGAGTATTGGTTGTGGAGGCATGGACCAAAGGAAAGCAATAAAAGAGAATAAGAATGGGATATTCTCCTGACAAGCTAGCACTCCCTATATTTCCAAGAAAAAATTTATGGATTGTGTGTGAAGCTTTCTGGCACTCCATCGAATAATCGCTAATCAAATTCTTTGAAAAGATAAACTAGCTTGGGCAGGACATTAATGTTTCTTGATTGAAGGATGGGATTCTAACTTTTGTTTTTGTTTCTTTGACTATGCTATCATATATCTACTTCCAAAGGATTGCTGGTTTTCTTGGCTGTCGTTCTGTTTAGTTTGCTAGGCTGTAGCAGGAGTCTAATATTCTGCTTTTAAATCAATAAACCAAGAACACTGGTTTCTTGTCTAGCTAATGCAAATTGATGAAGTGTTTTCGGCCCAATGATTAGCATTGTTGATCTTGCAGGAAAAACAACGATCAAGGTATATCATCATGGGGTTGGAATTTGAGCGGTCAGCGTTCAACATACCATGCTCTATTTCCTAGAGCATGGACGGTTTACGATGGTTCGTTGTTTTTGTCATTTGGTTTGGAAAATTCAGCTAATGATTTGCATCTTTCTCCAAAGGTGCATTTCTTTCTTAGTCATACTGAAATACTTATTTATCAGGTGAGCCAGACCCAGATTTGAAGGTGTCTTGCCGGCAGATATCACCATTTGTACCTCATAATTATAGAGATAGCAGTCTTCCTGCTGCAGTATTTGTTTACACGGTACAGTTTTTCCCCCCCTCCTAAACTTGATTACACAAAGTTCCTATTTCCAGCAGCACCAAAAGTCCTTTCATGTATTTTCACAGCTAACTCTGAACACAATTTCTTTTAAATGATGGTTAGCCCCATATAAAATAAGAAATACGAGTCGCGGGTGACTTTGAGATGTCAAAATTAGCTAACATCAATCTCCTACTTCAATCGAAACTTGCGATTCTGCTAACTGATGATTTTTGCTTCGGGTATCACAAACATAGAGCAAACTCCATATTGCAACCAAGATTTCATTTAATCATCCTGACTTTGGTGGGCAGTCTATCTAGCATGATCAACCAAGCTAAAATTTAGTGTTTTGGAATAGGCATAAACCATGTAAGTTTTCACCAATCAACCCTGAGGGTTTTTTTTTTTTTTTTTGTCAATCATTCCTAGTATTAGAAACAGAGAAAGCTCTCTTTTAGCTGGAAGTGGGGGGACTCTTATTCTCCCTTGAATCTATCAAAGAAGCTGCAAATTTCGCAATGCAACTGACAACTTTATGGATTCTATCGTGGACGTTTTTCAGCTTTTATTACGTATAGGAGATCCTCTATGGTCGGTTAAAATAGAGCTCAGTGGGAGATCAATTTTTTAAGTTACCGGTAGAATGAGCTTATACAGTGGTAGGAACTGAGGGAACAATGCACATTTGATTTGAGATAGATTGTTGGGTGGTTCAATACGTTCTTGTCTGCCTTATTGCTGATCCTGCCATCTCTGAAATTCCTTATTTTGAATATGATATGTGTCAGCCAAATAATTTATTGGTCCACTGCCATTATTTGTTTGCTCATTGTAGCTATTATTTTTGTTTTAGTTGGTCAACACTGGGAAGGAAAGGGCAAAAGTCAGCCTTCTCTTTACATGGGCGGTAGGCATTTATTTCTGTTTGAGAAATTCAGTAAGCCTTTTTTCTGTTTAAGTCAGGATGCATCTTTTTCTTCTACAGAACTCAGTTGGAGGGGTCTCACACATGTCAGGAGATCATGTAAATGAACCCTTTATGTGAGTATCTAGTTCTACGCACTTAGTTTTTTCTTCTGCAGCATGTGCTGATATGTACTCTTTGGACTCATCTTTTTTTTGCTAGTGGAGAAGATGGAGTTTCTGGTGTACTTCTGCATCACAGGCAAGTCATTAAAACCATGTCAGAGGTGGAGATTGGGAGTTCTTACTGTATTCTGTGTCGTCATTGGCTTTGTCTTTCCTCTTTCATTCTTTTTAAAGACAAATGCATGTGTTACTGAGGCTTAAGCACTCGCTCCAGGACTGCAAAAGGGAGCCCACCTGTGACTTTTTCAATAGCTGCCTGTGAAACTCAAAATGTGAATGTAACTGTTTTGCCCTGCTTTGGGCTTTCTCAAGAAAGCTCTATCACTGCGAAGGACATGTGGGATACTATGGCTCAAGTAAGTGTTCTTATTTGTATTGGGAGCTATATTTTTGGACTGGACGTACATTTTCTCTTCCTTTGCATGTTTGATTGGATTCATTGCACCCTTTTTGCAGCCGTGATTCAAAATTTACAACTTTTATTTTCTCTTCTGCCAAAGGTTGACTTTCATGTCTGATATTTTCAAACTAGAGAATTTTAAGATAACTGGTTTCTCCAATCGTGTGAAGCAGTGTCAAAATCTCCTCACACTAAGTTATTGTCTTTTCATTTGGTTGTGCCTCAAGGATGGTCAATTCGATAGGGAGAACTTCAATTCTGGGCGAAGCACGCCATCATCACCAGGAGAAACAATTTGTGCTGCAGTGTCAGCCACTGCATGGGTGGAACCCCATGGGAAGTGCACCGTGGTGTTCGGTCTTGCGTGGTCTTCTCCAATAGTAAAATTCCTCAAGGGAAGCTCCTATAATAGGTCTCTCTCTCTCTCTCTCTCTCTCTCTCTCTCTCTGCGCATGTGCGTGCGAGAGCGGACATATCTGGGGTGAGATCTGGATTGAGGCTCAAATAGTTGATCCAAACACATATAGAGTACATATTGTGCATATGGTACTTGGAATCAGAATTTGCATAGCTCTGAAACAGGTGCGAGATACGGACGTTTATTTGTTGTAATAAGGATTTTGTTAATGAGTACCACTGGAATACTTTTACAGTAACTTGATAATTTTTGCAGTTCTCAAAATATTGCTTTTCACATGTCCTGTGTAGGCAATGCTTTGAAATCAACACATCCCTTATAAAGCATGCTTAACCAATGTCCTGAGGAAACTAGCTAATAAGACCCTTTTAATTACAACCGTGTAAATCTTAATGTTTGGGAAAACAAGTCGTGTCTAGTAATTAGCTTCTAAATGAAGAATCAATTTTCGTCTATATATGCTGTCTACATAAAGCTAAGAGAACCTCTTATTTTCAAAATCTCAGTCATTTTTTTTTTCTCAAATATTCTTAATTACTTATCTGATAAATATTGTGTCAATGGACAAATGCGTAAATTGATAATTATATTTTATCTCTCACATGGTTCATTCTATCTTATAATAACCTCCGTAAGAGATTTTGAATTTAAAATATTTTCTTAATTTCTTTGAATTTTTGTTTTTGCATCAGTTATTTCTTTCCATCAATGAATGATTTAAATATTTCTTAACAAAGTGATTTTGCTTAATCTTTTGAATTTCAGTTCTGTGCACACGCAAAGCATGTGCACATTTGCTAGTATAAATTAACTCGGATACCATTGGTTCTGTTGGTATCCAGGGGAAAGGGGGAAAGATACATGATATAACTGCAAGAAATATATTGAAATGTTATGTCATTCAATGATCTATGTATTTAATTATATGATAAAAGAAACTTTGTTGAAAATTATCTGCATTTGCTTTTTGGTATGATATGGGCAATCTAATAAAAGAAGCATAGTGTGTTCTGTGTGCCCAGAGTAACCACCTTTCATTGTTGTTTCATGTTTCTTGGAGGGGCTAACTGAGTGTGATGTGAGAAAATTTTTGGTCATGGAGTACAAGCATCTAGGTTGGATGTTTTACTACTCTTGTTAGTTTGTTGGATTTCCTTAATGGACATGCTCTGCAATTTTACAGGAGGTACACTAAATTTTATGGGACGTCAGAAAGAGCTGCTGTGAACTTGGTTCATGATGCATTAACAAGTAATCTCCTCTTCACTTGCTTTTCTTCAATTCTTTTCCCTTATTTTCTTGGTTTGTCAAATCACTTTTTGGGTTTCTGCACTCCTTTTTAGGCAGTTGGTTTAGGACTTGGTGAAAATATCTCCTTTGCAATTTGTATATTGGAACTTGTAAAGGAGGGTTCCTAATTCTTATATGTGTTTGATGTATGTTACTGTGCATAGGGACCTTTAGGACTGAGATTTCAAGTTAAGGTCTTTTGTTTTTTTGGTTCATCCTAACATTTTAATTTTGCTTTGTCAGATTATAAACGATGGGAAGAAGAGATTGAAAAATGGCAAGATCCTATTCTTAAGGACGATAGGCTTCCAGAATGGTAACTCATTATTTCGTGTATATATAGGTGTCATTTGTCAAGCCTCTTGCCTGGGCAATGCACCATGTTAGTGGGATGAGAAGCTCTGCTATCATGCATTGCGTTCCTTGAGATTGGTCGTGTGAGCAATTTACAAGCACTTCACTCAGGCTGTCAGGTGGACCTGACAGAATGATAGATTTAGTGTAAACAGAGGCTTAATTCTCATCAAGACTTTTATGATAGGTCTTTGAATTTTGAAGGACCTATAGGTAGTTGAAGTTATTGAACCATTGCTTGTAAAGGATATCATCAATTTAATTTTGGGCATCACTGAACCGAAAATTATATGCATCTTAATAGAAGCTGGATTATTTGGTGATGACTCCACTGAGGCTGCAATATGAATAGGCTGGAGCACAGCATGACTCACCTGTTAGAAAATGACTCTAGAAATGATTATAACTGGTTATGCACAAGCATTCTGGTTTTTGTCAGCCCTGTATCCAAACATCTTTTCGTTCTTTGCAGGTACAAGTTTACTCTATTCAACGAGCTTTACTTCTTGGTTGCTGGTGGAACGGTTTGGATTGGTATTCTACACTTCTTAAATGGAAACACCCCTCATCTCCATCTCCCTAATCCCTCCCTTCCCCTCAAAAAGAAGAGGAAAAACATGCATGCATGCACCTCCACACATGCACAGACACGGACACGAGCACACACAGAATTAACTTGCTGACACAAACAGATGCATACGGAACACTCATGGGCAGGAATAAAGAAAAATAAGATAATACAAAGAGATGAAAACAAGTAAATCAGACTCGTGATATCACATTGTCTTGAAGGTTCTTGTTCTCTTCGTGAGTATTAAACAAATGAAAAGAAGCAATTTGGTCCTTTTTGGGAATGTTTTAATTCATGCTCTTGCATATGAAACTTATAAAAGTAAAAACTCTCTTATAATTCCACTTTGGCCTGAACAATGATATGGTTTCTTTGCAACTATTTTAGACTCCCCATTGCCAAGTGAAGGCATGACAGTTGATCATCATCCAGCAAGGAAGATGGAAAAAGGAGATAAAGCTGTAGTTGAAGCCACATTGAACTGTAAAGAAAGGGGAGTAGAGCATACTTTCAGTGTTGAAAGTGAAACAAAAACTTTCCCTCAATTATCAGGGGAAGATATGTCAATGACCCCATGGAATGTGGATGATTCTCAGAATTCTTCTCATTTGTCAACGGTGCATGAAGTGCACACTGAAATGGATGACGTTGGTAGGTTCTTGTACTTGGAAGGGGTCGAATACGTTATGTGGTGTACGTATGATGTGCACTTTTATGCATCTTTTGCCCTTCTTGAGCTGTTTCCCAAAATTGAACTTAGCATTCAACGTGATTTTGCTAAAGCGGTCTTATGTGAGGATGGAAGAAAAGTGAAATTTCTTGCCGAGGGGAAGTCGGGAATTCGTAAGGCTAGAGGTGCAGTTCCTCATGATCTTGGAACACATGATCCATGGGATGAAATGAATGCCTATAACATTCATGACACAAGCAAGTGGAAGGATCTGAACCCAAAATTCGTGCTTCAAGTATATAGGGATTTCTCAGCGACAGGAGACATGTCCTTTGGTGTAGATGTATGGCCATCCGTTCGTGCTGCTATGGAGTACATGAAACAGTTTGATCGGGACGATGATGGTCTTATTGAAAATGATGGATTTCCAGATCAAACATATGATGCCTGGACGGTTCATGGTGTTAGTGCTTACTCTGGTGGTCTGTGGCTTGCTGCACTTCAAGCTGCAGGTGCCATGGCCCTTCAGCTGGGAGACAACGAGTTCGCTGATTGGTGCAAAAGCACTTTTTTGAGGGCTAACCCTGTATTTGAAGAAAAGCTATGGAATGGTTCATATTTTAACTATGACAGCGGGTCAAGTAGTAATAGTAAATCTATACAAGCGGATCAGCTTGCGGGGCAATGGTACACTGCCTCATCTGGGTTGCCTCCACTTTTTGATGAATGTAAAATAAGAAGCGCTCTACAGAAGGTATATGATTTTAACGTCATGAAAGTGAAGGGTGGAAGGATGGGTGCAGTGAATGGAATGCATCCCAACGGAAAAGTGGACGAGACATGCATGCAGTCACGAGAAGTATGGACCGGTGTGACTTATGCTGTGGCAGCTACAATGATCCTCGCTGGAATGAAAGATGAAGCATTTGGCACTGCTGAAGGAATTTTCACTGCTGGCTGGTCTGAAGAAGGATATGGGTAATTCCTCGCCCTCACATTTTGAATAGAGTAGTCATATCCAGAGGTTTTCTGTGTTTCAGTCTAGTTTTTTGTTTGTCAAGTTAATTGCTTGGTTTCTAGCCTTTGATTGAAGAGGTTGGTGGAGTTTCATTGTCATTACATGTTCTAAAATGGATTCGTGGGATGTGTTTTGTTCTCCATGATGTGATGGTTTACCTTGTGTGTAGATATTATTTGGGATTATTGTCTCTTCAGATAATGCCCTTAGAGCAAACAGACCTTCAACCACTTCATTAATGGAGGGAAGAAGATAGCTTGGAAGATTTTGTTTATGACTATTATCTTAATATCCTTGCAGAGAGATGTTAAAAGGCACTCATCACAAAAGGAAAAAAAAGAAGAAATGAAGGAAAGGAAGTTTGCATATTTACGTGCATGCAATGATGCTAGTTGATGTTTCTTTATAAATAGCTAGTTGATGTTTCTAGTTTCTTAATAAACATTATACAACAATATTGCTACCGGATTTTTCTGTCTTTTCTTGCGATGATTCCACCAGAAACTTGAACAAGATAGGGTATGGAAATGGGAAATTCATTTTTTGTGAGGTCTACTTCGACCTCATAATCTCTCTTGTTAATAGATCTAGGACATCCTAACATGGAGTAGGTATCATTGTTGGAACTTTGACTATGGACAGCTTATTGATTCAGAGTATGGAAAATTGTATGCTTTTATATGTGCCCATCATTCTTCTCGTGACTCTACTATTAGGCAAGTGCTCTTTCCGATGTAATGAATAGTAACTCGATACTTTTTTCTCTTTGTGAACAGGTATTGGTTCCAGACACCCGAGGGCTGGACAATGGATGGTCACTTCCGATCACTAATGTATATGAGGCCGCTTTCCATCTGGAGCATGCAATGGGCTTTGAACCCACGCAAGGCCATTCTCGAGGCTCCTAGAATAATTACAATGGACAGGATGCACATTCCTCCTGCTCCTTTGAGACCCTGCCAACACGAAACGAGCGCCAGGAAAGTCGTGAAGAAGGCAAGTTGCTTTGGGAACTCTGTTTTTCACTGTTCCTGCCAATGATCTATTGTGAGTTTATACGCAAAGGAAAAGAGCATGTATAGCGTGCTTGCTTCCTCTTAACTCTCTTCAAGTGGAAGAATTTGCTGGAGGTATGTCTCAGGTGGTCTTCCCCTTGGAACTACTGGATCAGATTCGACCTGGTAGTGTAAATTAAGCACGACGTATGGTTCCCATTCCATGTCCCAAATGGGAGATCGATGACAAATTGGGTTCGTTCTTTTTCTTGATTACCGGGATCGGCGATTGAGAACTGAAGACAATAAAAATTGAGATTCTCAAATGTAACCTTTTCTTGAGTTTTTTGACTTTGCCAAGTTGGAGGAATGTTAAGATCTCCAGCTAACATTGTACTCGATTCGTTCCTTCATCTTTTGGTTACGGTGCTCATTCCATCAAAGTCCAGGAATGGCGTGCTTGTATACCTTCACATATAGTTGACTCCATTCTCCTAAAGCATTAAGCAGTAATAGCTGCTGATCGGCTCGTTTATAACATTTTCGATTACATGACGGGCGTGGAGTCGATTTGGGAACACTGACAGTGATGATGCGAAAGATGCATTGGCATGGCGAAGGTGCCGAACATGTTGAGTGATGGTCAAGTCCCTCGTGAGGCTTTTTCCTTCTTCTTTTCGAGTTGCACAGGAAGTGCTAAAACATCAGAGTCCAACTCCTCGGATGGACTCCGCAGTTGCTTGAATTGAGCACTGACATCCCGCTCGCCGATTATCACAGCACCAAAGGCACAATGACAGAGATTATTGACTTTCTTAAATGGATAGAGATGAACTTGTAAGGAGTCTTAGGAAGGTAACGTGGGAAGATAATACTTAGTCTAACTAACGAGGACATGTATTCTTCATAAAGTTAAAAGGGTAAATACCATAAACAACTTCAAATTATACTCATTGCGCCACTAGAAATCCTAAATTTGCCTTGTCACGAAAAAATCTTAATTTATACATGTGACATAAATTCAGGGCTTTTTACAACACCAAAAAAGGCAGGGATATATGTGTCACTATAAACAAGTTTAGGGCTTAAGTTCAGGGTATTTATGTCACTATAGGCATAATTAGATTTTTTTTTGTGATATTAACGCTAAATTAAATATTAATGAGTATATTAAAATAGGGGGCGTATCGTTATATATCATGAATCTCTTCGTTTCTATAGATCTTATAAAATGCTAATCTTGGATCTCATGCTAAAATAACCTTGATAACACTTTTGACACATGACCACTATATCATATTCAGTCATATTTCTCAAATTTAGACATCAATCTCCCCACATCCATATTTATATATCTTATTTATGGCTATATAAATATAATTTCATTTAATAGTTTTTCATATGCTTTAAATTTATTTTATGCGCACCATAATTATGACCAAAAAGCAATTTTCTATAAAATTCAAGTATTCAAAAATAATATTAGTCATATAAGGAAAGAGTATAATAATAATGAAAAAGACACTAAAAATGGGCCTCGTCTATGGTTCTTGAACTTTAGTTTAATGTATAATATTATTTCTAAACTTTTAATTTATTTAATGTGATCCTATAAGTTGGCTTAATATGCAATTTTGTTGTTATACTTTTAATTTATTTAATATGATCCTTGAATTATTGATAAATATTCAATTAAATCTTTAAATTATATGAAAATTACACAAGCGAAATGATGGAATTATATTTAACAAATTAAAAGTCCAAAAGTAATTTTGTAGATTAGGCCAAAATTGAGGAACTTTGTTAATTAAAAATCTAGAGGCGATATCGCATATTAAATCAAAGTTAGGCACCTATTTATGCTATTATCTCAAAAAAAGAAAAAAGAAAAAAAGAGCTCTTCTTTCATCATCTCTTACCTGAGGGTTTAGGGTTTAGCAGCAATCAGCAGAAAGGCAAGATCGATTGCTCTGTAGAGCAAAGGAAAGGAGGAAAGCATGGAGATCGATCTCGTAAACCTCGCATTCGACGTCGATTTTCATCCGTCGGAGCAGCTCGTCGCCGCCGGCCTCATCACCGGCGACCTCCTCCTGTAACGCCTCCTCCGACCTTCGGGCTCCCGGCTCGTAATTTCAGTTCCGGCTCTCGAGCGCATCGAATTCGCGCCGTTTCTGACTCGGTTTTTCCGGTGTTGCAGGTACCGCTACGGCGACGGCTCCTCGCCGGAAAAGTAAAAGCCGTGTTCTTTTCGCTGCGATTTCTGTAGGAATTTTGCAATTCGTGCTGTCTTTTAATGGTGGATTGAGGTTTTCGAACGTTCTGCGATTAGGTTGCTGGAAGTGCGAGCGCACGGCGAGTCTTGTCGGGCTGTTCGGTTTATCAACGACGGGAAAGGTGGATGCTTTTGCTTGAATTTCCTTCTCTTTAGCTGAAGGAGGTTTTTTTTTGGGGTTAAGAAAGAGAATAGCTGTTCTGAATTTTAGTCTCACCGTTTGCATTGTGCGATGCGGCATGCAATCAGCGATTCTGACCGGTTCTCCGGATTGCTCAATTCTCGCGACGGATGTGGAGACGGGATCCGTCGTCGCTCGAGTCGAAAATGCTCACGAGTGAGTGTGTGTGTGTGTGTTAGTGCTTCCTTCTGTCCTTGTCCATGTCTCTGTTCTGCATGAGTTGATGCTGAAAGTTTTTAACTTTGGGGACCAGGGCTGCTGTCAATAGGTTGGTCAATTTGACGGAGTCTACTATTGCCACGGGAGACGATAATGGGTGCATCAAGGTGCTTATGCTCTGATCGTCCCTTCAATGTTCTCTTTGATTCAAATTTCTTGTACAGTTTTACCAGAGCTTTGCAGGAAGGTCCTGATTATTGGGCTTCATGTAGAGTGCCGTTGTCTGAGTTATAAATTTTAGAATCAAGGAAAGCTTTTCTCTTCCATAAATGCATATATTGTGATTGTGTTGAGGTTCCTTCTCCATCGTTTTTCTGTTGATTTACTTTTGTTCGAGCCTCTTGTGGAAAAGGACCCTTAAGAAACAGTGATGAGAATAAATAAGTAGTATGAGAATAGTGCGTCCTACTTCAGAATGGGCATATTTGTAGCTATCACGTCCTAGAAGCGCATACTTCAAAATTATAGTGTCTAGTGTTAGCTCTAGCTTATTATTACCAACATTCCGATGGATCACTTGGTTGTAGGTTTGGGACACCAGACAACGGTCTTGCTGCAACACATTTAGTGCCCATGAAGATTTCATATCGGACATGACATTTGCATCTGATTCCATGAAACTTGTCGTCACAAGGTGGTTCTTTCAATGCAATGTATTTGGCAATGGCTGGGATTTTTTTTATTGCTTGTCTACATTAATATTGCTTGGAGATGGACTTTGACTGTCTTTGAAGATAGACTGTCTGTCCTAGTCACACATGTGACAGCTCTTCCTAAAGCATAATGGCATTATCTTTGTTTTTTCATGTTACTTAGTGGAGATGGGACTCTATCTGTTTGCAATCTTCGAAGTAATAAAGTAAGCTTCTCACTTTCCTAAAAGTTTTGTAAACAAGCATTATTTTAGTGCTGCTTCTTTTGCTTCCCATTGGCTTGCATTCTGTAATATGCTAATTTATTCTGTCTGAACAACAGGTCCAAACTCGGTCCGAGTTCTCTGAAGATGAGTTACTATCTGTTGTCATTATGAAGGTAGATATCAACACTTGACTGCCAGCAGCATATACTGATTCTTGTGACATTACCCAAAGAATGGAATTTGAATTCATTCCCTTCCATTCTCATGTTTCAGCACACATCACTTTGGGTTTTGCTCCCATACTCCTGATTAATACCTTATACCGTTTATAAGGTGAACCTGTATTCAGTTAGTGGTGGGGGGTTTTGAGTGCCTGCGTGTGAACCTATTGTAGCCATTATCTTTAAGAGAAATGTGCTAGCTGAGCCATTATTCTTGCTTGGAAACTTATACTGTAAAATGTTATCTACTTGACTGCACTGCCAGTATCACTGCACGCATGCCTGCATATTTTCCCTTTCCATATGCAATATAGGCAGGTACTTACATAACAGAAATGACCCTCAATACAAGATTCTGCACTGTTGTCAACCATGCTGATCCTAATATGGTTTGCCAGAATGGAAGGAAAGTTGTTTGTGGAACACAAAGTGGAACATTATTACTATATTCATGGGGATTCTTCAAGGATTGCAGGTAGTAATTTTGCTATTACATTTGGAAATTTGTACTTCTACAGGATTTATATGTAAGTGAAAGCATAATTGATGATGGGCTACTTGTTTGATTCAAGTGATCGCTTTGTGGATCTCTCCCCCAGCTCAGTTGATGCATTGCTGAAGGTGAGTGGTTATATTCTGAACATTATAATATTCTGAAGTAAGCGGGGTTGAACTTGTCTAACATCTTAACGTCATAATTGTCAGCTTGATGAGGATAGGATCATTGCAGGAACTGAGAACGGACTCATCAGGTGAGAATGCTAGTGTAGTTGGAGAACACTTGACAGGCAATTGATACTTATTTTGCACCCTTCTTATGTCACGCTGCATTCTGATCTGGTGTTTTTGTCCCATTCATCTGTAGTCTGATAGGAATATTACCCAACAGAATCATCCAACCGATTGCAGAGCATTCAGATCATCCTATTGAGCGCCTTGGTAAGCCCTGCAGTGCACAGATATTTTTTCTATGAACATCAGAATCACTCCAAATGTGATCTTTGTAAAACTACACAGAAAATATTTCTCAGTTTATTTCTAGTCGTTTTGCAATTGGCAAAAGATGTTGGAATTCTAAGGAATTCTTGCAATGCTTCTTTAGATAGTGACTCTTTCCACATTTGTTTTACTTATTTCTCTGCAAGCTTGTTCACCCCGTGTCATTTTTTGTCTGCATTTTGCAGCCTTCTCTCATGATAAAAAGTTTCTTGGCAGCATATCGCATGATCAGACATTGAAGGTGTGTAGATATCTCTCTCTCTCTCTCTCACCCCAAAAAAATATAATTCTCTTTCTTTCTCCCCATGCATGTGCTCGTGCATAAGCAGTTGTGCGTTGTTAGTGTGGGTGTACCGCCCGGTGCATGTGTGGGCGCATGCATATGTGTGTTTCTGCGTTTCTATAGGCATATGGAAGACTGTGCATGTGTGTGAGGAAAATAGGTGTGTACATTTGCTAAAAAGGTATTGGAGGAATGATTTGGAGATGTACCTACTTACAGTAAATTTTCCGTCTTCCCTCATCAGTTTATTAGGCAATCATCATTCTCCTAATCTTTCTCACTAGGCAGTTGATTAGGCAGTCATCATTCTCCTAATCTTTCTTGCAGCTCTGGGATTTGAATGACATACTAGGGTCGGAAGAATCTCCATCAAGTCAAGCAGCCATAGACGACAGTGATAGTGATGAGATGGATGTGGATGCGAATCCTCCCGCTTCTAGCAAAGGTACCTATAGCTTGGACATTTTAATACTTGTGTCACCGGGTGCATACTGCATATTGATAGATCTTACTGGATTGAGCATTCCTTCAACGTATCTAGTAAATCGTGCTGAAAAAGTTTATATTCTTGATGATAATTACCTGAATTACCTGTATGAATAGATGCCTCAGAAGATACCGAATGCTCCTTTATGATTCTCGTCTTCCCTCCACCCCCCCCCCAAAATAAATAAATAAATAAAAAAGAGCCCATGATGACACTATTCTTGGGTTTGATATCTAACAGAGGAATTTACAACCTGTTGCAGGGAACAAGAAGAAGCATTCAGGCAAAGGAAATGATGTTGGCAATGGCAACAACTTTTTCGCTGACTTAGGCGATTGATGGCTCAAATCTTCACATGCACATGACAAGTTGAGGTTCATACAAACATATCAAGGCTCCATTCTAGTCGGCACATTTGGCAAGCAATTCGTACGTGTTTTCATTGACAGTGTGTTCTCAGGGGGAAATTTTGACAGGACTCCATGACCAGGGGCTTCTTATTGTTTATCTGACATTCCCAGGGATGGAATACCCCATCTTAAACTCAAAACAAGTTTATGTATTTTGAGTGTTCTCGGACAACTATATATACAAAGTAGAAATCCAAATTGCAAAAGGCCTATTCCTCCTTTGGCATCAATGACTGAAACAATGAAAGTTGGATGATCGAAATACGTAAGAACAAAGATTGTTCCTCCTACGTTTAGCCCACATCTGACTTGCTAGTTCCTCACATGAACTTGCATGACCTTTGATTGAAAACAAGTCAGATTTAGACAGACATTGCAGCTGATCATGACCTTTAAGCGCCTCCTCAGCACCACATTTCAGTAACTATTGGCAAAAAGAATTGGATTGCACAAATCGAAAAAGAAGATTCGCATCGAAGGACCAAATTGCATCAACAAGGGTACTTACAGGACTAATATCATACTTCCATCCTTTCTTGATGCAATGTGCTTAATCCTTTCTTCAATTCTCCTTGACAAGGGTCATTATTAGAAATTTTTATGTATAGCATCACCCCCTTTATCTGTTCAAAATGTAAAATCGTTGGTGACTTCTCCATAGATACTTCTGAAATTTTATGCAAGTACACAAATTTGATGCCAAGTCATAACAAATGGAGATATCCTATTTCTCTAATCCTCTCATAAAACAAGTAAATATTGATCTATTTGTTATGCATGAAATGAATGATTTGAAAAATATTATCCTAAAAATGATTGCTTATTTCGTTTGAAATAATTAATCAAACAACATTCTAAGTATTTTCGTGGATGATAAAGATATTTTTCATTTATTAATTTTTGTTCGTTTTTGTAGAGGATAAAAGCGATCATTTTCGGAATATATTTTTGAAATAATTAATATTTCATTAAACAAACACACTCTAAATATAGTTATTAACTAAAAACCGATGAACCCACTGCAAATTTTACTATCGAGAAAAAGTTGAGTGGTTAGTTACCTAAGCAATTATGTAACAAGTAGTCCCTACTCACTAGTATAATTAGGAATATAATAATCAATAGGGAAAAATCCATAAAAAACCTCTACACTATACTTACTGTGATACATTTATTTTGAACCTTTTTTTTAACATCAAAAACTCCAAAGTATACCTATTCTGACACATTTACCTTAAACTTTTTCTTGTGACATAATAATCCCAAACTTGTATTTATATGACATATTTATCATTTGCCGATATTCCTATATTTTTTTTATGACATAAAAATTTGAAACTTGGTATTTATGTGATGCATTTATAATTCGCTAATATTCTATTAGATGATTTTTCAACCAAAGTATCGTTTGTGTCAACTCTGTTGACTTTTTGGCGTCCATATAAGTAGATTTTTAGCTATTTATTGACAAAAGATAAATATGTCACATATGTATAGGTTTGAAATTTTTGATGTCGTGGAAATTTTTTTTAGAATAAATGTATTACACTAGATATAATTTGGGATATTTGATGGTTTTTTCCATATTTAATATTTACATTTAGGATATGCACTTCAGTAGCCTACATTTGCATTTACATAAAAAAAAAATGAAAAGTCCAATATATTATGGGACATTCGCCATATGGAACAAATAATTTCTGTAATTTCTTTTATAAAAGTTATCAATGCATATAGGAACAATCCTTCTGAATTACTTTTACTTTTTTTTTTGTTCTGTTTAATCAAAATTTAGCGATGTGCTTTTTATCTTCTTTTAAATCTTAAACAATGACACTTCCACAAAATGCAAATGTTGACACATAAATTCACATATCTTTTCAACCCATTTTTTAAAATTTGAATAATAATTTAAAATGGTGGTGGAAGAGCGAAAAAAGTACTTTTTCATGTTACTTCAGCTGAAACAAGCATACTCTCTACCAGACATTTACTAAGATACAACAAAGCTTACACATTTAATTTTGGTAAAAGCTTTCAAGAGGTCTCAGACAAGTGCTGCTAGCTCCCTGGTAAAATCCTCTTAGGGGCGGATAACATCAAATGCCAATGCATCATATAGACATATATATCGATAAATTATGTGCATGTACTAGCTGCAATGAACTACAAACGTGCAATAGCTGTCTGGTAGTCCCTGCTACAAATGTTTTTGCTCGATAGCCCCTAATACAGCAGCTTCAGAAACCATGCTAGTACATTGAGAAGTCTCTCTAATAATAAGTCTAGAAGACAAACACTGGCAAAACTGAGCGATCTAAATCATGCCATGACTGGCTTTGTTACAGTGACCAGAGATAGTAGCTCAAGCCCATCAGATGAATAGGTCTCCTCAATGAAGTCCAGCGGTGTCCAAAAGATAACAAGCTCTTCTTTCTGTTCTCTCCCATGTTCAGCCAGCACGTCCTCGCACATATTCACCATGCAGCTCCGATGGCACAAGCTCATCTCTGGAATAAGCATCCGCAAGGCCCTGCAAGGACACAAAGTACTGTCTATGAAAGTGTTTTGATAGGTCAACATTGTTGAAAGCCTGAACAACAGCCTGTGCATCCACCTAGACAAGCAGGTCTGTAGCACCAAAATGTGCAGCTAGGCCGTCTCTCAGCAACCACACGAACATTCCTGGAAAAACCAACAATCCAGTGAAATGAGAGGAAACCTGACCACAAATTGAAGAAATCGAAGGATGGTGATATGAGAGAGATGAAGAGCAAGAGCTTAGAACAGTGGTGTGTGTGACTTGAGAGCACCTACGTGTGTTTGTGTGTATGTGGTGGCACAAGACATCAATTATGTGACATCAAAATTTTGACAAGAAAAATTAATTATTGAGTTACATTTAGTAAAAGACTATTGAATTACACAAAAAGTGAGTTCGAGGACGATATTCACAGAAAACAAAGTAATTTAGTAGATTAAATAAGACTTGACAGTGATGCTTATTAATTGCTAAAAATAAAAATGTTGCGCACATGGAATGAGCATAAAAGGTGCTCTACTGAAAGGACTATGAATAAAAATTACATATGCCAATCTTGGTCTATTTATTCTCCCAACTGCACATAGTGACAAAATGAAAAGAACAATGCAACATCAAAAGATCAACTCACCATGCACTGTAGTTCAATGTATGGCTCCCCCAGTTCCATCAAATTCTGCATGTAAATAGAACATGTCACCAAGCAGCAACTCCTACATATGTGATCTAAATAAAACCTGTACTCCAATAAGAAGTAGAAT
Organism: Eucalyptus pauciflora; assembly: GCA_007663325.1. Classification (NCBI taxonomy): domain Eukaryota; kingdom Viridiplantae; phylum Streptophyta; class Magnoliopsida; order Myrtales; family Myrtaceae; genus Eucalyptus; species Eucalyptus pauciflora. Next base: position 3,827,273 of record VMYD01000388.1, read on the forward strand.
GACATAATAGCGTTTCAATTTACTCCACAGAAATCAAGTTTACACATAACAATCCAAAATCAGGACCACAATTTTTACCTTATTTTTTTTTGTCTTTTGGGATGACACTCCACTCCCACAGATGTGAACTCGTAGCTAGATGCATTCCCCATGCAGCATTATATTGTTCTTGCAACATGAAACTTTCTGCAGAAATATGACATGTATTTAGTCGAAGTTAGAAGTGCCGATGAATAGCCAAATTCGTGAGCGATAAGACTATAAACACTTAGCAAGAGTCAGGTAACATACACTATAGGCCGTCATATGTCTTCAAAATGACAGCACTAGCTCAATTGGCAATTTGCTTCTGTAACTTGTGATTTTCTTACGCAGTACGCACCATTTCAAAAGGAGGCCAACCCAACCAGATAGCATACCAATACCATGTTGCATACGATATCCTGTGGGAAAGTTTGCTTCAATATGATGATAACATTGTGCATGGACAAACTAAAGGAGGAATCCCCTTTAGATATTTTTTGTAACTGCTTCTTGACTGATGGTTAAGTCCTTCCTGTCACCCAGTCATGTTATCCAAAATCCTGATGAACCATAATTGAATGCTTAGCTTGAGACATGACAGACAGAAGTTCTTATTAACTGAGGCTTATACCTCCAAAACAGAACTGTTAAGCGGAAATTTAAACTGATCCAGTGGACCATGTCAAAAACACCAACCACCGCTTAGGCATTCCAATCGAGAAGCGAGAGAACTGATGAAGCAACATTAATGAAATTTAAAAAAGGAAAGAAACAACTCACAAGGAGAAATTAACAGAAACAGCAAAAAGTGCTCTTTTGCCAAAATGAAACGCTTAGCAAAAATCTAATGATGATTTACTCTTAGAAAGGGGGATTAGGGGGAAAAATAAAGAAAGATGAAATATTGGTCAATGGTCAATGACCACACTCACTAGGGTTCATTGTATGACATAAATTTATCATCTCATAATTGTATGTCTAGAAAACCTGTAACTTCACTTTTGGAGATTCTTTAATAGTAAATTGAGAAAGCCATCGTTTTTTCAAGGTCCTGAATTCTATAAGCTCATAAAGAAATTTGCAGGAGTCGAAATCATCCTATCAAACAACTGAATAGAATGATAGAATAAAAGTGGCAACCCTCAAATCTTTAAGCTAGATGATAACAATCCTCAAAACATTCTCGCAATTACAGACATGGAGTGAAAAAATTCAATAAACTTTCGAAACAATACAAGATAAACGCACCTTGGATCAAGCTGATGCACAGTACACAGCCACTGTCATGAATAATGCCTAAGAGAAATTGCAGTTGCATGTGGCAAGAATACCAACTTCTCTAACATAAAAAGTGGGAAGTTAGTTCCAGTTCGACAGCCACTTCTTATAGAGGTTAAAAGCCAGATTAAGCTGCCCCATTTTGCAGTATCCATTAACAAGGATCTTCAGGGGAACATGATTAATTGGTATTCCAGATTTTTGTATCTTCTCACAAAGCCTTTCTGCCTTTTTCAAGTCACCTCTCACACAGTAAGCCCTAATTAGTTCAGTATAGGTTACAATGTCCGGTTCACATCCCCTTCTCAGCATTTCATCATGTAACCAAAGTGCAAAATGTGTCTGGCCTAAGTTACAAGCAGCACCTATCAGCAAATTGTAAGTAACCACATCAGCAAAAAGCCCATTTTGATGCATCTCTTGCTTGAGCAGGTAAGCATCAGAAAGATTTTCCCTCTTTACTTGTGCATCTATTAATGCATTATAAGTAAAAACATTTGGCGCAATGCCAAATGCCAACATCTGATCCCTAACAAATAGTGCTCTACCAAGATCACCGCATCTTCCATAACAATGAATAACACAATTCCATATGGATGGATCAGGCACCATCGACTCCTCTAACATAAGCTGAAGGAACTCATATGCTTTCTCAACATCTCCATGAGCACATAAGCCTCGGATAATTATTTTATAAGTGATCAGATCCGGAGAAACTCCCTCCATTAACATAATGCTGTGGACATGGGACGCCTCACGCAATTTTCCTACCTCGTAGAATCCTCTTAAAAGAGTATTGTAAGTACAAATATCAGGATGGAAACCTTTTTTCAGCATTTGACAAAATGCACCAATCGCGCTCCTCATGTCCCCATTTGAATTAAGTCCATGGATAAAAGAATTGTAAGCAATCGCATCCATCTTATTTTTCTCCTGAGATATCTTGTCCCATATATATACTGCCTCAAGAACATTACCATTCTTAAAATAACTATCCATCAGTATAGTTGATGCGACTAAATCCGAGGTTGCCTTGTCATTATCCACATTAACTAACTGACCAAGAAGCTTCCTCGCTTCCTCCAAAAGACCCCTCTTGCACAAAGCATGCACAAGTATGTTACGGGTTATACGATTTGGCTGAACACCACAACTCACCATAGAAGACAAGAGATAAAGAGCACCATCCACGTTATTAGAACGGCAATAGCCCATGATGTAAGTGTTGAAGGATACACTATTGGGAGAAGGTCCCATTTTCAACATATCCGCAAAAAGAAAACCTGCCTTCTCTAAGTTACCACTTCGACACAATCCACTCAGAAGATAATTATGAGAAACTATATCAGGAACAGCACCACGTTGTATCATTTTCTCACGCAACCATAATGCAACCCCCAGCTTACCCTCTGAACACAAATTCCTTAATATACCTTCATGATCCTCATAATTGGCCACTAAATTGTACCCACCATCAACCATGCCTACCACGTCTATGCTCTCCCTGCAAATTTCGAGAAAGAAAATCATTATAAAAAAAATAGTGTGAAAGGAATTATATCACTGACTACAATGACCTGACAGAAGTTCATTGACTGCAGTAGCCCAAATAGATATATTCAGCATGACAATCATCAATAATTTGAATATCAGATCAGACAAAGCTATACATCGCTAAGAACTCACAATTACCAATACAATACCCAACCTTCCTTAAATGGACATACAATGACAAGCACATTGACACGCTTACAAAGTGATACATTGAGACATGAGAAGCATCGTCCATTGTAACTCATAACAACTGATTCATCAAATTCTAGGAAACAAACGATGTCCACAATAAACATAGGAAACCAACTTATAAATCAACCTTGAAGCGGGCAGATTCAGAGATGAATGAAGAGAGATTCAAAGGACTCACCAATTCATGATGTCACACACACAATTACCTAGATATCTTTTTTCTCTGCTAAACCTGATCATATATGGTCCTAGAAAGTTAAGGACCTTTTTACCCCTACACAAGGATGCCTCATATTCTCTGTAACAGACACATGTACAGAATGATCACATTACAAAACCACAATCATTGGCAGAATGGCATTATTGTTTTTATAGAATCTATTAATTTTCCCTTATAAAAGCAATGAAAAATGGCAAAGGAAAGAAACTAGAAGCTCATGCCTATGACTCAGTTTTGCAAGGGCAAAAAAGCATAAACTAAGCAACAACTGATGCAATCAAAGCACATATTTCCAGTGGGGGAACTCATTCTAGAGGAAGTTGATCAGCTCACAAAAGCCTCAACATCAAACAACTTGTAATTCATGTACCACACCTCATTGATTTTAGACGCTCCAAAATGCCTTTTAGCAGTCCATCCAAAACATTGTAAACTTCCTTTGGGTTCCTGTTGTTCTTAAAATTATCCTCCCCTGGTAAGCAATCTTCTCTTGCCATCCAGTTTTGCTGAGTTTCCACAGCATCTTCAAGAGGCAAAGCAAGGCCATTTTGCTCACAAATTCTTTACACCGTAGATAACAACAAAGTGAAATGAGTTTAGCAAGCTCAACATGCAGCATGATGAAAATGATAAATCTCATTTAGTTAACATTTATCTGTTACAGATAAAGCCACACACAAATAAAGCTTTTACCGTGGGTGAGGATGAATATAGGTTTTGGAGAAGAGGACATCAGCAACATTGCGCTTGACACAGTCAAGGATACCGTCCATGAATTGGAGAAGGAAAACATGGGAGGACAACAGAGGTGCTAAAAATGGATCTCCACGGGCAATCAATAACTGAAAAAGAATTGACAACTTTAGAAATTTACAAATCAGCTTAGTAAGGAGAAAATGAGTGCTAGAATTGTAATGGAAGCTATCTAGGAGAAGAATATAAAAGTTTTCAGAGGTTAACTTACAGCCATGGTATACTCTCTCTTTATATCTCCCAATAGTGGGCATCTACAGCATCTCTGTCAGAACATCCACTGAACTGAAATTCATCGACCTCCTCTCCTCTCCCCAGATTCTCCATCATATACGTGCTCAGTTAAGAGAAATTCCTCAGGATCAGCACTGCTCCGTTCCATGTTTCTCATACAACCATAATGCAGGCATCAATTGCCCCTCTAGACACAATGCCTCAATACGTCCACATAACAATCAAAGCCACACCTAAAATGCATCCGCTATCAACCCAAAGCCAAACCTACACTTCGCCTGCAAATTTCAAAACAGAAAAACTGAGAGAGATATCATGTATCGTGGAAACTATATTCCTCACTCAACGTACCAGAAAGTTCCAACCAACATCACTCGCCACCACAACATGATACAAATTCGATGACTACAGTATTTTACAAGACATACCCAGTACAGCCATGGACAGATACAACATAAGGGGCCAAGGGGGCACGATTGCCCCCAAATGCAAACTCATTGTAAAACGCCAATGTGCAAAAAGCAAGTCCAATGGTAGTATCTCACGATATCAACCGACATCAATGATGTTTCAAAATGAAAAATTCCACCCTAAAAAAAAATGTCTCCAACAATTTTTGCTCTTTACTCGTCTTCAACTATTGTCTATCCTCATCAATTTTATGCGCCCAACCCACTTCAGCTCTATTTCCACTGTTATCTTTTTTGATAGCGCATTTTCCGGGACCCAAATCCCGTAACAAAAGTTGAAAAAGAAAGAACGGGAATTCGCTAGTTCCCCAGCTGCTCCGTCAAAATCGAATCAGCAAAAAAGCTTATCACTTGCATTCGATCCACGGGGAAAAACCTAGATTGACACCCACATTGGGATCGCGTACTCCGAAAATCCAACCGCAGATTAAAATGCGAAATCGACAACCGATTTCGAGCCATGCTCATATCGACCGAATCGAGTTGAAAAGAGAAATGCGCATCGAAGCTCGGCGGGAAGGAGAAATCGACCGCCGGAGTGGAGGATTACCGCTCCGTCGGAGGTCGGCGCCGCCGCTGCCCGTCGCCGGCGGCGGGCCGAATCTGAAGCCGAGAGAGAGAGGGGGGCCGAGGTGGGAGCGGAGCCTGCGGCGGAGCTCTGGTGCCCTAATGGAATCCCAACGGAGAGTCTTTTGATCCTTCTGATTAAAAGGAGACGAGGTAAATTTGCCTTTTTAAATTTTTTTTTTTTCCTTTTCTTTGATTAAATTAAATTATTTTTTCGATTTTTTTTTGCTATCGTAAGAAGGAAGGTGGCTCGCGGACTGAAGTTAGCTCGCTGAGCGGACCCAGGTGGGCTGGGACGTCCGTCAACCATAGGGCTGTCAACAGTCGAGTCGGATCGAATCAAGGTGGGTTTACAGCCGACTCGACCCGAACCCATAACACGAAGTATTTGTCTTTGTAATTGACCACACAAGAAATTCTAATAGAGCACAAATTGAAAATCACGAATCAAATCAAGTTTCGAGTATTCATTTATGTAGAAACACAGACTTGTATCACATGTAGGTTTTTTCCTCATTATATATTTACGATCGTCTCTTTTATTGGGCCAATGTTTCGATTCGATTCAAATCATGACCTGAATTGAATTGAAACAAGTATATTGAATCGAATTGAAACAAGTATACTTGCCGTTATAATCATTTATTCAAACAAAAACAAAATCTGCATTGAAACCACCCACCGTGGTGGCGTTGCTGGCTTCGGGCCTTCTCCCCCTCACGAAGGGGAGGGGTTCGAATCCCCAGTGCGTCATTTGGTGATTTACCCGGTGGCACGTGCGTGGTGGTCGTGCGTGTCGCCCCAGGGTTTACCCGCCGGCTGTCGGCTGTACGGGGTTCCCTGGGTACCAAAAAAAAAAAAAAAGAAAATCTGCATTGAAATTTTTTTAATCAGATCGGATCGTGTTACGATTCAAGTACATGATTCGGTTCTGACACCCCTATTGTCCAAGCTCTGCATGCAGGTTTCACAGCTGTCTGGGCTCACTTGTGGGAAAACGCGGGCGGGTCAAGCCCGGCCTTTTTTTTTTTCGTTATTTATAAATTGTCAGCTAAAATAATTAAGAGAAATAAAAAAATAAAAAAAGAACTTTGGGAATTGTGTTATTTCAATGTATTCCTTTGTTAACGTTCCTCTATTATATTAGAAAATTGGACGTATAATCCAATTAGTGCTCATAAATATTAGATACCAAAGTAAAATTCATTGGAATATATTTTATCATCTCTTTTCAATTCAGACAGGGCGTATGAGCACACTTAGTGGCTACTCATCTATTGATTAGGTTTACTGACAATTCTTTGATGTTCAATTCTAGATTATAGGATAGAGATGACTATTGTGTTCAAAAAGAGATCAAGATTAGCACTTGTAGAGGTTGAACTCCAGTATCTGAATTTCGAGCGATCTCTTAATAAAAGGATCTAAGCCTTTCCTCGATTGATCTGAGCCCATGCGACGAGAATTTTGACATGGGCATTAGGGTCCTACCTGACCTCTGTGAGCTTGAGCCTAGGCACCAAGATTCGAGCATGGGCACTGCTTACTTGATTGTTAATCCATAGTTTGCATTCATCTTGCTTGAAAGAATCATGAAATTTATGTAGAAGAACATGATTCCTCTCTTGCAATTTTCGCTCTCTGGATTATTCACGTCTTGATCATATACTCGAGTCATTACTAGGATCGGTTCTACTTATTTTATATTTATAGAGATTAGATCAAATGATGCACATTTCTCATTATCAATTTTTCCCCCAAAGCTCAATCTACAGTGCAACTGTTCAAGGATGCTCATTCATCTGAAACCTCACCTCCTGTTCAAGGATCAACCTCTTCTGATCCTACTTTCAGAACGATTTCCTCCCTTTTGTTTTTCCTGGTTCAGAGAAGGTTCAAGCTCAACAATTAGTCAAAAACGGGACGTCACGATGTGCCCGAAGAATTCTATGTCGAAACCTGAAAACGACTTCATCACAGCTTGATGTTAGGCTTAGAAGCAGTCATGTAGCACAGAGCCAAGCCTCAATTTTGAGTTCAACAAATGATACTGTCTACTGTAGGTAGTGATTGTTGCTGTGCAGGAGCTATACATCTATATAAAAGATGCTCTATATAACTCAAAGGACTGAACAAAATTGTGTATATGCTGCCTAAACCACAACTTTTCCCTTGCATACATCACAAATTGTATGACCGAGGCCTTCGCAATAAGGGCATGTTGCTCCCTCCTCTATCCATTCCATGAACTGCATGCAAAAAACTCAGTAAGTTCGATCTCAGAAAACTGCAAACGCAATGATGTAAAAGAAGGGAAAAACATCCATTCCTCATTTTACCTGTGGTTCGATGTTTGGCTCCCCAGTCCCATCACATTCTGCAAGTAATAAGAACGTGTTACTAAGACTGCAACTTCTGGTAGAAACTTTAGTGACTTATAACAGCTATCGATTTTGAACAAAATGTTGGATAGAGGACAAGCGAACCCATATTCAAGGTCAGATCTCAACACCCATTCCAATCTGTTTTTTGGCAGGTTTTGCTGCTATTTGGTAGAATCTGCAGTTGCGATTCTTGGCATAATTTGCTTCTGTCCCAACACGCATTTAACTCAACTTTTGCCCAGAATTAAGAACTTCTAATCGATCATTGCCAGGCTCCATGAGTAATAATGAATCTCCTTAACAGAATTTTGCTTAACAATGACTATTTTCTCTTCTGCCACTTCAATTCATGAGGCTTTTGTGTTCTAAACAGCATGAATTCAGTGGTAAAAATACTGCAAACTGCTTAGGATATGAGCGGTACTGAAGCTAGCATCCCTTACGCCTCCGTTTCTAATTCAGAAGAGTCGCGAGTTCCTAACTGAAAGAAAGCTTTAAAGCAGAAGCATGGTTCAGTTGTTCTGCATTTTCAAGCACCTGTTTGATCATCTATGTAGGGGATTAAGAGGGATAACATTGGAAAAGGGATACCACAAGTGATACCTGTGCACATTACGTGACCCTCCCCTCTACAAGCGATGCACTTTGTCCTTGTGTTGCCACTCTTGCTTTCACCAACTTGTCTATTTCTGTCTTCGAGTCTTCTGGGTTCCTCCCATCGGTTCTCACCAAGTAGAAAGACTCGATGTTGAGATACTTCAACTTCTGAATCACTTTGTTTAACAACCGTCTGCTGAATTTCTGACATTTCAGTCACTGATAAAGCTGCAGCTCCATTTGCACCATCCTAGAGAACAGCAACACGCTTAGCCAATTATTCACTGAACAATTTATATTGAAGCTAGGACTTGGCTATTTTATAGTTAATTTTCTCTAGCTGCTTTCCAATTTTGTAAGTTTCACAATAACCAGCTGCGGTGAGAAACTCAAGTTGAAGTCCAAAAATGGTATGATCAAAGATTGAAATTAAAGGCACGGAGTAGAAAGTGTTCTTACTTCTTCCCCAAAGTATAGCCTTTCCAAAAGTTCAACCGTCATTATCCCATCTTCTTTAGCACCTACTGAGGCCTGTGAAGCAGCATCATTTTATCGAGGATGGGAATGAACAGAGAAAGAAATTAGACTGATTTGAGTTGAACTAGAGGAAACATTTGGATCTCACAACTTACTTGCCAAGTTTTCACAGCTCGCTCAGTCCCGGTGGAGAAGCTGGAAAACTCCATGTCCTCCTCACCAGAGTAAAATCCGAACCTCTGAAGTGCTTCCTGTCAGAACGAAGCATTTTTTGAGAGAATCACTACTATCAAAAGAAGACTGGCTGGCAATTCAGCTAAAAGATACCGCACAACCAAGAAATGGAGAGTCTGACAATGGAAGAGAAGAAGAATTCTGCAGCCATGGCCCTTACTTACCATTCCTTGTCGAATATAGACCATGTTACCTGTTCTTCTGGTATTGGTTTTCTTTTAGATGACCAACTATAAGCTTTAAATTGAATCCAAATCAAACTAGCAGGGTTAGGTTTCGTTTTTTAGCTCAAAATGAATCTCCCAAAGAAAATTGCATCTACCCAATTCCGTAGCACTTCAATTCACATTAATGTCCCCTAACATAACATGTTCCACTTGGCATGTTAACGAATCTTTTCGACTAGCACGTGAAATGGCAAAAGCTAAACTCGTTTTCCTAGCAGACACACCACTCAAAAAGTCATTCAACCTACAAGTACCTTAGAGCCACCATAACTTCCATCCGCTTCACTCGTGGTACTAAACTATCAGTTTGTTTCACTCAGAATCGATAAATCTGAAAAACTGCACCAACCCATTCCCACATCGAACTTTTCATATTCTGGGACGTCACTGGATCAGTGACATGGTGATCCTTGCGGACATAATCCAAAGATTGCAGATCAACCTTCGGTAATCAATTCGCTAATCGCCCAAAGATTAATGACCTATGGAGTCGTAAGTAGTTTACATCATCTACAGGTAAGACAATACACTTCTCACATATAATCTTCAGTCTAACTCATAATCCTTATTCAGCATTCCCAGACAATCAAATGTAAGAACAAAGAGGAAATCTACAATTCCAAAAACTCGCCTTTCGAGCGACATTTGTTAATTAGGGGTTGCAAGCAGACCTGCATCGCTCGAACCTCATCTCCTTCAGCTCCCACTCTCAATGCCCTCCTCGTAGTCTTCGCCATCATCTTCTTCTTCTCAATCTGATTCTGTTCTTCTTTAGTTTCCCCTTTCAAAACCCCGACGACTTTCTCCTCCACTACGATCTCCTCCTCCTCCTCCTCCAACACCATCGGGCTCGCGCTCGACCCGCTCTCCGCGATCAAATTCCTCTCCCTCAGCACCCGCAACAGCGCGGCCGCGCTCGCCGCCTCCCCCGTCGGATCGCCGCCCGGGATCTGGACCTCGCGCTCCAGGGCCTGAACCCGGAGCTGCAGCCTGGCGACCTCGCCGAGGAGGGCCTCCCTCTCGCGGGCCCACCTCTGCTCCTCGCGGAGCCAGCGCTGCTCCTCGCGCAGCCAGCGCTGCTCCTCCCGGAGCCAGCGGGACTCCTCGAGGCCGTAGCCGGGGTCGCCGGGGGACGCCGAGAGGACGCGGAGGTGGCGGTGGGCCCTGGGGAAGAGGCAGGGGGGAGAGGGCTTGGAGGCCGGGAAGGTGAGGGAGGATGGATGGTGGTGGAGGTGGGGTTTGGAGTGGAGAGAGAGTGTGGTGGGATTGAGAGAGTAGGATGGAGATGAAGAAGAAGACATTAGAGAGAGAGAGAGAGAGGTTTTGTTGCAGAGAAGATGGAGTGAGGTTGAAGAAGGAGATGGGGGCAGAGGATATCTGATGATGGTGAGGGGCTTTTGTGTTGGTTAAGTTTTGAACCACATGTTAGTTAATCGGTGGCGGGAGACAAGGATTCTTTTTTTTTTTCTTCTTTTTCTTTACTAAAATTTAAAAAGAAAAATAAAATGCCCAAAAAAAAAATTGATTTTTTTTTTAACTTAGTAAAATCGTCCGTCGATTTATAATTTTGTGTCATCTCTCTGTGTGGACCTTTTTCTAGGGTATACAACACTGCCCACCCAATCTGCATCCCTACCCATGCCCCTCAGTTGAGTATGCTCTCTTTTTGAGGTTTTACTACGATAAGTGTATCATTATCATCTCATCGACTATAATCAATAGATATTTTATTGAATTAACTTTCTCTGTCAAAATAATCATTGAACTTTTTTCTCAATTCACCTTAGAGAAAGGGAGATAGCCCAAAGTATCCATAATTGCTAAAAAGACTTGACCCGTTTAATTATAAGCCAACTAAAATATATTAAATAATTCATAGCACGATAATCCTTAGATGTGATTTTTCTAACACTAGCTTCTCATTGATATCGGTCTAAAGGTGTGACTGGTGGGCGTGCGGTTCCAAAATACCAACACAATCTAAGCAGGCCCATCCGAATAAAGCCCAAAGCCAGCAACTCCCATATTTTATTTTAATAAACCAAAGTAGATATAATAGGTTTTTTTTTTTTTTTTGGTCAGTCCTATTCTATTCCTACTCTAACTCTAACTCTCACTCTTTTGTACTGCCTTCTTACAGGGCGTGAGAGTCGAAACCCACTCCTGAAACTAATTCGTCCTCATCTCAACCCCCAAGAAGGTGGGGATTCGAACCCCCCACCTCCCCCTTCCAAATTGGAAGGGTGGCCATTGGGGTAAACCCCAGTAATTAATATAATAGGTTGTTTATATATATATATATATATATATATATATATATATATTGAATCATGAAAGTCAATCTTTCAACCTATTAAACTTAAGTTTTTTAGTTAAAATATCTCAAGTCACTCCGTTCCCTGTTCTCTAAAAAAAAGATGATAAAATGTGGCATGTCACGTTAAATATAGGGATAATATGATGAAATGCTATTTGGTATTTTCGAGGGAATTTATTTCCTTTTTTTTCCAATAATCCAAGTGCATTGGTTCAGAGATTTGATTACTAGAAGGCTTATAATCACTTTACAAGCTTCACGAACTAGTTAAGTTTGGGTTTTGACCTATGAAAGTGGTCCTTCTAGAATATTACCGAAAATCCCCCAATACTCCAACCAAATTGTCCTACCTGTAAGGGTTAAAGAAACTAATTATTTCATAGCTTTCCACTCCAAAAAAAAAATATTATTCACTATAATTTTTTATTCTCTAAGCGATATAATGGACATGCGACAAGGTAAATACTTCTGCTATGCCCAGCCGTCTTGTTCCTTCTTAAAAATTGGTTACCAACCTCCATGGAATGCCCTCGGAGTATTTCTAGGAAGGGCGATGCCCACATCCACAATTAGGATTTCTATTTTGTATTACTAAAGGAGTTTACTCGCGCAATTGCTGGCTGAAGAACAGCCCAAGTGCCATAACTTGACACGGAGAGACACTTAAGTGCCATAACTTCAAAATGGTACACTTGAGTGCCAGTTTCGAAGTTAAATGGAACACTTAAGTGCCACTCCGGCGAAAATCCGGCCAAATGGCTGACGTGGCAACTTTCCGACGAGTTTGGTCCAAAACGGCGTCGTTTTGTACGCTGACGTGGCGGAGAGAATACAAAAACGACGCCGTTTCGTGTAAATAATAATATAAAAATTAATTAAATTAAATTTAAACTTAATTTTATTTAAAATATTTAGAAAATTTAAAGGCAAATTAGATTATTTAAGCCCATCTTTCTTTTATTTTTTATTTTTTTATCTAAGGCAAATTATCCGATATGCTTTTTTTCCTAGTATAAATTTGCTCCTTGTTCCGTCTTAAAATTTCAAAATAATTAATTTTCTACCAAGGATAAATCTTCTTATGAGTCGGTCTAACTCCCACACATTATAAAAAAGGGATAACTTTCGGTATGTTCAAAATTTTGTTGGTAATTCACTTTTAAAATATTTAGAAATTTTTAACATGGTCGGTAATTAGTGTTAGTTAAGCTTATTGTCGGAGTTACTTATTTTAAACTGGCCTTGTGATCATCACAGGTCCCTACAGAAAAGAAAACTTTCAATAGCAGATGAAACTCGCTTGATAAGCATGAGTCATGCTTGTCTCGAAGCTATATTTGTATTCTGTTTGTTTTATGAAAAATAAATAATTTAAAACTATTTTTAAAAAATTATTTATATCACTTAAAATCATTAATTAATGAGATTAATAAATTAAAATTATTTTTCAGCAAAAATGATAAATACTAAAAAGAGAAAAATCTGGAAATTTCCAAAAAAAATGTAGACTAGGGTTAAATTAGGGCATAATTTTCTAAAGTCATTTTCTTAATGCAGTGCTATTTTTTAGCAATTCATAAATAATCATTTTACTAAATAATCCATTTTACATGGATTAGAATTATGTAGTTTCACATATTTAGAGTAATTTCATGCATATTTAAATTCTCATCAAGCTCACGGGGTTGCTATCCTAGGACTTAATAATAATGTCATGTGACATTATTTGCCCGACATTGTATGGGGTCACTTTCGGCACTTCATTTGTTACTTGCTTCTCATTACCTTTCTAAGTGTTTGTTCCTATATCTCTATGCCTCTTTTATTGTGTTTCTCTTATTTCGTTGAGCCTAGTTAGATAGCTAGGCCACAAACCAGGACCATAATAAACACAAGAACAGCGCATGAACACTTGATGGACTAGAACTTTAGGTGTGAATGCTTAGTTAACAAACCAATTAAGTTCAGATACCGAAAGAGAACTAATTAGACTGTTAGTGTAATCAAGTCCCTCATCCTAGACGCTTTGGTTGTGTAGAAAAAGTGATATTCTCTCGTCTCTCACTTAGCTTATGGTTGGCTCTAATGGGCTAGTGGCAACTCCTTCACATGATAAAGTTTTCGTAGGCTAATTCATTGAAGGTGGCGATTTGTGATAACCTACACCGATCCGACCACCAAAAAAAAAAAAAAAAAAAAACCGTTGGTCTTCAACTTGACATTACTTCGAACCCCATCTTCCCTAGTTCACTGTCCGGAGAGTAGCAACATACCCAAACAATTACTTATGTGTCCCAAATTGGAAATTGGATAGTATATTTGTTTGTGGATGTATATAATGACCTATTTAGAAAGATTGCAAAATACATGTATCTGCCCATGTAAACTATTAAAATCTATGGGTGCTCAAATTGGAATATGGACCCTACTAACTTACTTCGAGTGCATTTTTCACTAGTTTCTTAACAAGTGCAATATCCATTCAAAGTGTAGCTTCGTACTTGTTCTATGAATAAAAGGCTTAATGTAGTACTAGTTCTTAACATGTGCATAGCACATGCCCGATCCAAGATGGATTTAGATGATATTTGCAATGTTATGCAAGAGATTTGTAACTTTGAATTTGGGTCACCATTCCTTGTATGTTAGATTTCGATATACCTACTACTATTAGACCATATGTCATTTGCCCAATTCAAGACTACATTTGATTTCAACAATTTGTCCCTAATGTGAACGACAATTATATGACTCGTTGTGATGTCTGTCTAGGAATAAAACAAATTTAATCACCTTTCAAAAGCTCAACTATTTCTTGTATTCACTCATTTGATCTTAATTTGTATTGCTTTTCAAAATCTCAACTATTTCCTTTATTCACTTCATGTTGATGTTCGTTGACACATCGAAAAGAATCATCAATTTTTCCAATTTTTTTCTTTCAATAATTTGGTCCGTTGGATGTCCAGATCCATGTCCCAACATGTGCTTTCCAGTTATAGCTTAAATAAGGGAAATTCAAAGCACCCTTCTTTCCAATTCTTGAGATACTCTCCTGCCTCTCTCTCTTTCCAATTATACCATTGTTTTCTTTTCCCCAAGTATACCATTGTTTTCTTTAATTATCGGTAAGTCAACTTTTTTGTTTGGACTGCAAATACAGTGAATATGCGTGGATTGTGCCTACAATTCTCCTTCCTCATGGTCTTAAGTGCAATTTCACAATTATGCTGTATAATCAACCCAACCATGTCAGAGATGCTCTCAATTGAAAGGGAAGTTTAGCAAAGGCTTACTGCCAAAGACGACATATCTACTATCAAATATTCAATGGTTAGACCTAATTGGTGGTTCCAAATTCGGAACCCTAATTCTTGAGATACTCTCCTGCCTCTCTCTCTTTCCAATTATACCATTGTTTTCTTTTCCCCAAGTATACCATTGTTTTCTTTAATTATCGGTAAGTCAACTTTTTTGTTTGGACTGCAAATACAGTGAATATGCGTGGATTGTGCCTACAATTCTTCTTCCTCATGGTCTTAAGTGCAATTTCACAATTATGCTGTATAATCAACCCAACCATGTCAGAGATGCTCTCAATTGAAAGGGAAGTTTAGCAAAGGCTTACTGCCAAAGACGACATATCTACTATCAAATATTCAATGGTTAGACCTAATTGGTGGTTCCAAATTCGGAACCCTAATTCTTGGAACCACCAATTCCAACAAACCCTATTTATTAGCACAAAGAAAACAATGTTTGTGTCGAGGGTGCATTTGGGGAATACAAGGCCTAGTCATGAGCAATTTGTCAAAAGGTGAGAAGAACGAGAGGAAGAAGGAAGCTTGAGAAGGAAAATTTTCCTCTGTATTGTGTATTCATGTAATGTACCGAATGTGTCTAATATATTACATGTTGTAAGTAAATAAAAGGAAACAGTATTGTATACAAAATCAGATCCGATATTAATTGATATCAGATTCGATACTAATTGATCTAGACTTATACATTGAATATACTTGCGTATCTTCAACACTCCCCCTCAAGCTGGTGGCTTGTAGATGTCCAAGACGCCTAGCTTGCTCAAAAGATACGCATGTTGTCTCTGACATAAAGGTTTGGTGAAGATATCTGCTGGTTGTTCTTCTGTTCCAATGCCTTGTGTCTCGATCGTCCCTTGTTGGATCTTTTCTCGTGTGAAATGACAGTCCACCTCTATGTGCTTGGTTCTCTCGTGCACAATATGATTCGCTGCAAGTTTGATGGCCGCATCATTGTCACAAAATAGTCCGGTCGGTCCTTTGACTTGCACTCCCAAATCTCGAAGCAATCCTCTTAGCCATACTATTTCACAAGTTGTTTTGGCCATGGCACGATATTCTGCTTCTGCCGAAGAAAGTGAAACAGTCAGTTGCTTTTTTGTTTTCCATGAGAGTAAAGAGTTTCCAAATTTGATGCAAAAACCAGTTATGGACCTTCTGCTCATTGGACAGGTCGCATAATCTGCATAAGAATAAGCAGTCTTCCTCATGTCGCATTTCCTAGATAGAAGAATCCCAAGTCCTGGACAACTCTTCAAGTACTTCACTACTTTAAGTGCTGCATTCATATGAGATTCCTTTGGTTGATGCATAAACTGATTGAGTGTCTGGACTGCATAACTTATATCTGGCCTGGTCATGGTTAGATATATAAGCTTCCCAACGAGCTTATGATATCTCAATTGATCCTTAAGTATAGGATCATTCTGCTGAGACGAACCAGCATCATAATTTGCTGTAGTCAATTTAATGTTCTGCTCGATTGGAATTACAGCTGGCTTACATCCCGATAATCCTGCTTCCGATATAATCTCTAGTGCAAATTTCCTCTGACTGAGAGAAATCCCTTGGTCTGAGCGTGCAATTTCGATTCCAAGGAAATACTTTGGTGATTCCAAATCCTTAATGTGAAATGTTGAATGCAAATAATCGTTGAATTCTTTGATAGCTACTTCATCATTACCCATAATAAGTATATCATCTACATATATCATCAAGTAGATAGATGACATACCTCTAGTCCATGTGAAAACAGCATAATCGAATTTGGACTGTTGAAAACCGGCAGCTATCAATGACTCAGCAAACTTCGCATACCACTGTCTTGAGGCTTGTTTGAGTCCATACAAGGATTTGCGGAGACGACATACTTTATCCTCCCCCTGTCTCCGTAAACCGGGTGGAATTGCCATATAAATCTCTTCATCCAAATCACTATGCAAGAAAGCATTGTGCACATCCATCTGGTGCAATGGCCAGTCCTGAAAAGCCGCTACGGACATGAAGGAACGAACAGTAACAGCTTTGGCCACAGGAGAAAAGGTTTTGTGGTAGTCAAAACCTTCCCGTTGTGTGAAACCCTTCGCCAATAAACGAGCTTTGTATCTCTCAACAGATCCATCTGCACGATACTTGATCTTGTAGACCCATTTGCATCCAATCGCCTTGCGGTTTGGAGGGAGGGTAACAAGATCCCATGTCTGATTATCCATCAGAGCCAGTAACTCTGCTTCCATGGCTTTCTGCCAGCGAGGATCAATGCGAGCCTCCTCAAAATTTGATGGTTCTTGCCCATCATGATTTAATGTATGGTATGGCCCCCAGACATCGACATGCAACAAGGAAAAATTATCGCTCGAACGATGTTGACTTAATGGAAAAGGTGTTCGCGATTGTTTCGCAAGAGGGCAAATTGGACATTGAGGATAAGGAAAGAAAGAGCTGTGACCCAATCTGGAATGCAAAAGAAAATTCTTATCATTGGTAGTCAGGTTACACAATGATTTATTACAAGAGAGTAAATCAAGATTTTGTGGTGAATTTCTCCAATAAAACAATCCTTCAGAAAGATTACCCCAGCCCATCAGTTTCCCAGTCGAAAGGGCCTGAAATAGACAAATGTCAGCATTGAAAAATACTTGACATGAATTTTCTTGGCAGGCTCTAGACACTGAGATAAGATTGAATTGAAAGTCTGGAATATAAAGAACATTTTTTAGAGTAATTTGTGGGCTAATGATAACAGTCCCAGTTAAGGTGACACGAGTGATATTGCCATTTGGTAATTGCACAATAATTGGATTAGTGAATCTTCATGGATATCAGAAAATAACCCCTTATTGCATGCAATATGATCACTCGCTCCAGAATCGATAATCCAGGCATTTCTTGATATACTACTTGCAAGGCAATAAGAAATACTTGTAAAACTGCTCCCCTTTTTGGTATCTCCAATTTTTGCAAAGCTTGCATTAATTGATGATATTCTCCATGTGTAATGGGTTGATTCACATTTGTGGATGAATTGGGCTAATAAGCTGCTGTTGAAATCTCCTTTCCCTTCCTGTCAGGTCTCCCATGTAACTTCCAGCAATTGTCAATTGTGTGGTGGGGCCTTTTACAATAATCACAAAATAACTTCCCTTTATTTTTAAAATTCCCCCCAGAATTCCTTGAAAAATTCGGACCGTAGGATTCTTTTAAACCGAGCACATCTCTACGGTCGAGATCACCCGACTGTCGCGCCTCCTTATGACCGTCGGATCGCTGGGATCGATCGTGGCTGTCCACAGTTCCTTTAAAGGAGCCTTTCGGTTCCTCCGCGAACCCTAGCATCCCTTCCCTGAACCCTAGCACCTCTCTTCCCTTGGCTAGGGTTTTCTGCCCCTTTTCGATTTTCGCCGCCAAGGCTAGGGTTTCGGTGGATTTGCTCTCGGTTGCAGTGAGCCTCTGGTTCTCCTCCTGCACCGCGAGCTGAAATATCCGGCCAAGGGAGGGAGCTGGTTCGATTGCCAAGATCTGTGATTTGAAATGAAGGTAAGAATCGTTCAAAATCAAAAGAAAACGGGTCGCCTTTTCTCGGTCCTTCATGGTTTTGTATTGCTGAAGCGTTGTCTCTAGTCCTTCGAGTCTCTCCTCCGCCGCTTCTAGCTCGTTCCAAAGGGCGGAGAGCTTGTTGAAGCATGTCGTCACTGACATGTTTCCCTACTTGAGCTCGCTGAGAGCTTGATGCAGCGAAAATATTTTGGCCCTATCGAGTTTTCCATACATTTCTTGAATATTTTGCCAAATTGTTTTTGAATCCTCCGTGGGAGGTAAACCTGCTGCGATCTCTGGGCTAAGGCAGTTACCTACCCACGTTCTTACCAATTGGTTGCATTTTTTCCATTGTCGACCCCTTTTCTCATCGGTCAGAATTGGAATCGTCCCGTTGATGAAGCCTTCTTTGTCTTTGGTGATGAGTGCTCTTCGAAATTCTCGTGCCCAGCTCGAGTAATTTTCGGGTCCTGTGAGAGGGTGACTAATAAGTCGCAACTCCGGCCCGTCGGAATTGGAGACATACAAGGCGTCGCCGGGTTCTGGGCGACCCATGGCGGCCGCCAAGGAGAACGGCATGAAATCGGTTGGAAAACCCGAATAAGGGTTTGCTTGTTGACCCTGAGTCCCCGCATGTGAATCGCCTGACCCATTAGGGTTCTCGCCCATATTTGACGACCCTATTGTTTCTGATTGGTTCTCCCCGCTCGCGGCTGGTGGGACATTTGGATTCTGACTTCCTGAGAATGATGATATATTCTGATTTCCTCCATAGTATACTGGCATGGGCACCCACTGGTAGGAAGTCCCCGAATGGGGATGCCCCAGATTGGGTTGCCATGGAAAAAATTGCCCCATCGCGGGCTGATCAGTCCGACCTATGATGTTATGCACTTGATTTTGTGCTTCTGAGGTCGCTGCATCCACAGGTAATTGCCCTGATTGGGTTTGATCGTCAGTCATGACGGTAAAGTAAATTTCCTCTTTTCCTCTTCCTTCGTTTGATGCTAATTTGATTTCCTCAAAGTGCTGATTCTTGCGCCGGAGTGCTAATGCGTTTTGCAGGTTAGCTAGGTGGTTCCGACAGAAGATCAGAAAACCAGAAGAAAAAGAATTGAAGCGGAAGAAGTGAATTAAACAGCTAGAAGCGAATCAAAGGTGCGCAACCCGCTCTGATACCATGTCAAAAGGTGAGAAGAACGAGAGGAAGAAGGAAGCTTGAGAAGGAAAATTTTTCTCTGTATTGTGTATTCATGTAATGTACCGAATGTGTCTAATATATTACATGTTGTAAGTAAATAAAAGGAAACAGTATTGTATACAAAATCAGATCCGATATTAATTGATATCAGATTCGATACTAATTGATCTAGACTTATACATTGAATATACTTGCGTATCTTCAACACAATTTCATCATAAAATAATTAGCCAGCAGCGAGCAACAACATTGAGGACCAAAATATTATGTAAATTACAAAATGAAAAACATATACGATTTAATCTCAACAAAGGAACTCTCCTTGCACAGCTATCAATATCAAGCCCTAATACCTTACAGTAAAAACCGGTAACCAAAATAAGAAATATCTACAACTAAACAATTGGGAGGAAATCCAAAAGTTATGAACTACATGTCCTTAGCTCTACTAATTATTAAAAAATAATAATAAATAATTTTATGTCCCTAGTTCATCATGCACTTCCCTAAAATTTAAATGGCAACTATTGCGATTCCCAGCATAATGTAAATATGCGTAGAGATATATCTAGGAGATTCAGAAGTTCGTTGAAATATAGTATCCAGAAGTTTAAAAGATGTGCTAGTATCAATATCGGAATTTCTGTATGCATTATGGATTATGCAATATATACTATCCCACGATAGATTATTATATAGTTAGATGAAGGCGATCGAGTGAATTTTTTTGTTAGAAAATAACAACTTGCATTACTCATGAGAAGCTGGATTTCATGAGTTTCCAAAATCTGAACATAAAATCAACCAAAGGGAATAAGGGATAATAAAAGCCAAGAATAGGAAGAGAACTATTCTTATGGACTTTCGCAGCCCAATCCACAACTTGATTGGCCTTCCTTGAGCCATAAGTTACCGTCACATTCCTTAATTGGCCAACAAAAGTTTACAATCCTTCACAATTGAATGGGCTATCCTTTTAGCCTGATATAGACTCAATTAATAATAGGCTATCAGACATGAGAAAATATTAGATGCAGCTCTGACTCTAGTGTAGCTTCCTCCGAGTCCATTCACCGGGCGACATGTGTCACCCGGCAACCACGTTGGAATCAGACGCCCCTCTTTAAATATTCGACGAGCTATCCTGCTAGGCCCACCAGAAACCTTTCCCTCTCGATCAATTTGAAAAATTCGTCTCTCTCTCTCTCCAAGAAAATAATAGCAGATCATTCTCTCTTACAACTAATTTGAACGGAAGCCTTGGACTCTCTCTCTCAATTTTTTTTTTCGACTCTCACTCGGTTGCTCTGCCCTCCGCTTCTTCTCCGATTGGATGATGGAGCCGCCGTCCGACGAATCACGCCACCGATGCCGCTTCCACATCCGCCTCGTCGGCCGCCGTTGCATCTGAGCTACAACTAATATTTTCTCGTTCATTCTACCCCTTCGTCGCGCTACTCCTCTGGTGAACGACAGAGCCCGCCGTCCGACGAACCGCGTTGCCGCACTTCCGCATCCACCTCATCCGCCACCTCCGCATCTGCATTCTCCTCCATCTTCAACGGCGACCGGGCTCTTCCTCTCCCAGTCGCCGTCCTTGTCGACGTCGAAGAATCCGTACTCGAAGTCAACGTCCGGGCTGATGCAGGGGATGCGAGGGAGTCGGAAGCGGGACCTCATGGATGCTTCGGGTCGTCTTGTCGAATGAGAGCTCGCACTCCCCGTAGCGAATAGGCATTGAGTTGCGGTAGCTGCAACCGCCACCGATGCTCTTGACGAATCTAGCCACCTAGACGCTCGTGAGGAGCCGCTTGGACGCCCCGCCTCTCCTCAGCCATAGCAACGCAAGGCGGACCACGTCCCAAGCTCTGTGGGTGATGCCGGAGTCCCTACTTGCCATTTCCGAATGCAGAACGTGTTGCAGAGACGGTGAGGATGGCGAATTGCAAGCGAGCGGAAGCCCAACGACGGAGAAGATGCTCTCTTGGCAATGGCCTTTTCTCCCTGATTATCTAGGTATTGATTTTCAGAGCCTTTTCTTCAACATTATGTTTTTTTGCCATCGGTTTGTAATTTTGGGATTTTCCTTCGACCTAGGTTCTTTTTGTCCCTCCCTGTTCTTACCCTTGCCAAACCTACGCAGAAGTGATGAACTTTCTCTTTCTTAGGAAGTTCTATAAGTCCTAGTAAAAGAACCTACCTAGAAGAGATGATACAAATAGGAATCTCCACCATTGATGTAATGACTTCTATAGCTCGTGGACAAAAGATCCCACTTTTCTCTGCTACTGGTCTTCCTCATAACAAAATAGCTACTTAGATTTGCTGCTAGGCTGGTCTTGTGATGCGATTGGAGAAGGCTGGCAGTATTGCCAAGGTATATGTAGCATTTTTGCTATATACCGAGAAAAGTGGGATCTTCTGCCCCACGAGCTATAGAATTCATTACATCGATGGTGAAGATTCCTATTTGTATCATCTCTTCCAGGTTGGTTCTTTTACTGGGACTTATAGAACTTCCTAAGAAAGAGAAAGTTCATCACTTCTGCGTAGGTTCGGCAAGGACGAGAATAGGGAGGGACAAAAACCTAGGTCGAAGGAAAATCCCAAAATTACAAATCGATGGCAAAAAAACATAATGTTGGAGAAAAGGCTTCGAAAATCAGTACCTAGATAATCAGGGAGAAAAGGCCATTGCCAAGAGAGCATCTTCTCCGCCATTGGGCTTCCGCTCGCTTGCGATTCGCCGTCCTCACCATCTCTGCAACACGTTCTGCATTCGGAAATGGCAAGCGGGGACTCCGGCGTCACCTGTAGAGCTTGGGATGTGGTCCGCCTTGCGCTACTGTGGCCGAGGAGAGGTGGGGCGTTCAGGCGGCTCCTCACGGTCGAGTTCTGTCTCACCGTGGCTAGATTTGTCAAGAGCATCGATGGCCGTTGCGGCTACCGCAGCTCGATGCCTATTCGCTACGGGGAGCGCGAGCTCTCGTTCGACAAGACCCTGGTCTTCCACGTCAAGATGCATTGACCCGGAGCATCCACGAGGTCCCGCTCCCACCTCCCTCACATCCCCTGCATCAGCCCGAATGTTGACTTCGAGTACGGATTCTTCGACGGTGACAAGGATAGCGACTGGGAGAGGAAGAGCCTGGTCGTCATTGAAGACGGAGGAGAATGCAGATGCAGAGGTGGCGGACAAGGTGGATGCGGAAGTGCGGTAGCATGGTTTGTTGGACAGGTGAGCTCCGTTGTTCGCTAGAGGAGTAGTGCGACGAAGGGGTAGAACGAACGAGAAAATATTAGCTGTAGCTCAGATGCAGCGACGGCCGATGAGGCGGATGCGGAAGCGGCGGCGGTGGCGTGATTCGTCAGACGGCAGCTCCGTCGTCCGATCGGAGAAGAAGTGGAGGGCAGAGCAACCGAGCGAGAGTCGAACGAAAAAATGGAGAGAGAGAGTCCAACACTTCCGTTCAAATTAATTGTAAGAGAGAAGGATCTGCTATTATTTTCTTGTGGGGAGAGAGAGAGAGCGTGCTAAATTTTTCAAATTGACCGAGAGGGAAAGGTTTCTGGTGGGCCCAACAGGATAGCTCGTTGAATATTTAAAGAGGGGCGTCTGATTCTAGCGTGGCTGTCAGGCGACACGTGTCACCCAGTGAATAGACTCGGAGGAAGCCACGCTGGAGTCAAAGCTGCATCTAATATTTTCTCATCACCACTTTGACTTGCAAATCTGCTTCAATTTCAGTTTGAGTACAAGAATGTGGATCTCATGTCTTCTTCATTCATGAAAGAGCCTCCCTCACAGCTAGAGTTTTGGCAACAATGGCATAGGAAGCGTGTAAAAGCTTAGCAAAGCCATCCGTGAAGAGTCCATGGGAGTTTCTGAGGATTCCTGCGACCGACCCGACCAGTGAAGCCCTATACCACGAGCTGCCCACATTGAGTTTGAGGGATTTCTCCAGCAAAGGAATCCGCTAGTGCGGTAGCGAACCTTTCTCTGTTCCATTTCCTTTCTTACCCAAGTGCCATTTCTCGTAGAGGGAGTTCACTGTGGTTGCATCGTCTATGAACAAGCTAGGATGGGGCTTCTGATCTTGGAAGACTAGCAAATTACGCGCCTTCTAGATTAGCCACAACACACCCGCAAACAGGGCTTTCAAGGTTGGGTCGGCTCGGCAAATTAGGTAATGAATGAATATACATAAAAAAATTAATTATGTTTCCAAAATTGGAAATTGGATAGTATACTTGTTTATGGATGTATCTAATGTCTTATTTAGAAAGATTGCAAAATACACATATCTGCCCATATAGACTATTTAAATCTATAGGTGCTCATATTGGAATGTGGACCTACAAGCACACTTCACGCTGATTCTTCACTAGCTTCTTAATACGTGCAATATTCCTGCAAAGTACGATTTTGCGACTAGTTATCTATGAATAAAGGCCTTAATGTAGTAATAGTTCTTTCATTCACAAGTTCTGTACATATGTTATGCATGTGCTTGATTCGACATGAATTTAGATGATATGTACAATGCTATGCATGGGATTTGTAACTTTGAAATTGGATCGCCATTCGTTGTACCTTAAATTTTGATATATCTAATGTGAGGCTATAGGTCATTTGCCCAATTCGAGACTAGATTTGATTTAATTTGTTTGTCCCGATTTGAACAACAATCATAGGACTCGTTGTGATGCCTGTCCTCGGACAAAACATAATTGCCTTTCAAAAGCTCAATTATGTCATGTATTTTATTTATTAACATCTCTTTATTTTGTTTATTTTTTTAATTTGAAATAAAATTTAATGCAAATAATATATTCACATGAAAAGTTTAAAGCGGGTCAAATATGGGTTGGGTTAGGGTTGAAGTCAAGTGGGGTATGAATCATTAAAATTGTATTGTGTTAAAACGAATCAATACGTGTTAAATGAGTCGATTAGAGTTGAACCATTTTTGACCCAACCTAAACCCAACTTGATCCACCCATTTTACAAACCTAGTTATCATTAATGAATATTTCCTTAGATGAAAGTGGCCGAGTGAACACAGAGCTACCATTGCCAACAACCTCATTTGTTACAATTGGCTTTCTCTTAATTACAATTACGAGTTTATTTTACTTCACTCAATTACAAGGGGAGATTTAGACCCCCCAAAAAAAAAATTATTGTGGGAGATTACAGTAATTTTCAAAAAGTCGAGTGGAAACTGAACATATATATATAAATAAAAAGAAGAGAACAAATTTCGGCAACCAAAAGTTCTTATAGGAATACTTCCTTCTTTTTCTTCTCCTTCTCCTTCTGCTGCTGCTGCTTCTTCTTCTTCTTCTTCTTCTTCTTCTGCTTCTCCTTCTCCTCCTTCTCCTCCTTCTCCTTCTCCTGCTCCTCCTTCTCCTTCTTCTCCTCCTGCTTCTCCTTCTGCTCCTCCTGCTCCTCCTGCTTCTCCTGCTTCTCCTGCTGCTCCTTCTCCTCCTCCTCCTTCTTCTCCTTCTCCTTCTCCTTCTTCTTCTTCCGGCTAGATGAGGGCCGGCAACCTCGTTGAACCGACCTTCTCCTTCTCCTTCTTCCGGCTAGACGAGGGCCGGCAACCTCGTTGAAGCGTTGCTAGCCACCAGCTCTTGGCAAGGTCGCACCTCGTTGGTCGAGCTTCGCTGAGCCACCGCGAGGTATGCCTCTCTTTGGCCGAGTGACGCCAACCTTGCGGTGGCCTAGCGAGGCCCAACCCCACTGGCGGCTAGGCGAGCTTAGTTGAACCTCACCGGCAACCGGCGGTGGTGGACGGCGATGGTAGTTGAAAAAGAAGAGAGAGGGAAAAAGAACAAGAAGAAAGAAGAGAAAATAGAAAAATTGGATTGGTTTGATTCTGGGATTCTTCCCGAGAATAAAGAAGTAATTTTTTTTTTTACTTATTTATTCTGTTTCAAATTTACTTCCGGGAAAAAAAAATAGAAATTTGTTTCCAGAAATAAAAATTTTATCAAACGAATTTCTGTTCCAAATCTACTCCCAGGAATAAAAGAACAGAAATTGTTACTATTTGACAAGTTGACAAACGCAACCTTAGTCTCTAGAAAATCAATGAACGGTTGATAATGAAAATACTTTTCATTAGTTATTTTTTAAGCAATACCAACGATTATTTTCTTTTTTCGTTTTCTATGAATGTGCATACCCTGAAGGGGTAGTTGTTAAATGCATTCTGTTACCGATGGAGGCTTTAAATAGCCTCTAGGACATCGAAGGCAATTTGAGAATGCCAAAAATACTTTTGGGGTCCCAAAAAAAAAAAATGATCTAACTTTCAAAATGAAAACATATGCGAATCTCCCAAGTGTGCATTTCTAATCTCATCAAACAAACTCTGTTTGCACAGCCATGTTCATCAGACACATCACTTTCAAGCCCTAGTACCTCAAAGTAAAGGAATCGCTCAAATCCAATATAACTAAAAAAAAGTGAAATCCAAAATAAATAAACATATGTCCCTAGCTATACTAATTAAAAAGAACTACAAAATATTATGTCCTTAGTTTATCATGTACTTCACTAAAAATCAAATGGCAACTAACACAACTCACATCACAACACAATTCTCATCGACGTGATCCACCAAATTATCAATTTCTGAGGAATAATTCTCTGAGCGAAGACCATAACCATAAGAAGCCCGTGGCGGCATATACTCTGATGAGCTCATTTCTAAGATGATGAATGTAATTTTCAACCCTCTAGGTAATAATAACATCCCGGGTTCTGGTAATAATAACCGGAACTTTGCGGGGACGGGACCTTCTCCAGAGGCAACATGGTGTCGTCGTCGTCATCCGGCGAGCTTGGCAGTGGCTCTCGACGATGATAACCTGCCATTACCGCCGCTCGAGATGCTCGGTTGGGGCCTCAAGGGCGGGTTCTTCCTCCGGCTCCTGATAGATGCCACCGGATTACCGTAACCATGAGGATCAGCGGCTATTCGATGAGGCGAGACAGTGCTTGGCGGCACTCGCAGCAACGCCGCCGCTCGGCATGTCCGGAGGGCATCCCCATGCGCTTCCCAAGGAGGAGAAGGACTTCGACTCGAAGTAGGATTAGACTCAGAATCTGAGACCAAGACCTCCGTCTCGATTGGCTCTTCTTGTAGGCTCTCCATGTTTGGGAGAACCTCATCAGCAAGCCCCTCAACTTTCTTGTCCGATTCATTGTTGTTGGCCGCTGTTGAAGCGACTTTCGAATGTCCAAAAAACTTAGGTATATAAAATATGAGTGCCAACTTGATTTAAGTGTCAGGTTTTGTGTGTGTGTGTATATATATATAGATGGAGTCGCACGAATGTTTTATATCAACCTTTAGTTACAAGCGCAGTATGTATGATACTTAGCATGACGTACATTTCTTCCCCTCCGGTATATGTATTTACACCATCTAGAATCAGACTCAATCAGGAGACAAAAAGCCTATAGCACAAATCGAACGCGCCTAAGCAAGCAATTTACTTTATATCTTGGACCGCTCGAGGCCTAATTGATTGTTTCCCTCGTGTTGCTGCGATCCAAAATAAATTTTTTTAGTCAACTTAAGGTTATCTGCCAGTGCGAACCCGTGGAAAATTGGATGCAGTCCATAATAAAATCGTCCTAGTCAAGAAGGTCGTCTTGTCATCCCCATGTCGAATAGTCGTCGGTCCTCTTTTGCCAAATTATCCCTCTCCCTCTCTCCATCGATGATATCGCGCATCGCCTGTTCTTGTCCTCTCGCTGTGCGCACGCTACCAATTGCTAGACCCCATCGGCATGTGATTGACCGCAAGAGCCATGCGTACCGTTCTCCCTCACCCGAATCACATCGATAATAGAAAATTTGAACGCATTTTCCATGAATTTGACATTCGCATTATTAAATTAACGTGGTGTGATCGATCGAAGCTCCGTTTGTTTCACGAAAATATAAGCAATTCGAGAAATATTTTATTAAAATTCACTACACACATCACTTAAAATAATTAGCCAATGAAACTGATAACAATTTATGTCTAAATATTTTTATTAACGATAAAAATATTTTTTATTCGTTCATTTTTCAAAACAAGATAAGAAATCACTTTCAGGAAAATATTATTCCAATAATTTATTTTTCGTGAAGCAAACAGAGTGAATAATGTATATTTCTTCCCACACAAATCACATCAATAATACAAGAATGATATTTGTCCAATTGACATATCATGTTCTATGAATTTGAACTTCACACTCAAGTATAAACTTTTGGCCATAATCTACTGACTGTAATCGACGTGTTTGGTAAGTGAGAAAGACCATAGATTAATTTTTTTTTTTTTAATCTTTTGCTTTTGGGGTCGTACATTATTGACTAAATTATGCAAAATAAAGCATGGAGAGATATCATAGCACGATTGAGAATCACATTTGACAAATAAAGAATGAAACTTGCTTCAAAGGAGAAAGTGACATAGGACATGTCCCTCACGAAAGTTCATTATCAATTATTTAAGAACACAAGCTGTGCTCAATATTTCTAACGCAAGTTATTAATAGGCGCTCTGATAGACCAATATTCAATTAAATCCATACGAGTAATCCAAAATTTTGATATACAACTTACGGGAATCGACGACATATCAGACCTACCTTATGCTCGCACGGTCACATTAAGACTTTAGTCTTATTTTATTTGGACTTTACTCGGTCCTCCCTCAACCGAGGGAAAAATCGATTTTCGATGAGCAATATTGATGTCGCTTGCTTTGGTCATATTTGATCACATTCTGCTGATAACTTTCGAAATGACTCCAATAAACACCAATCGTGTGAAATTGTAAGTGATGCATCCGCGGTCAAGACGATAATCTTACTTTGATCTTTTAACTCGCTGAAAAAACTTAGGAAAGAAAGAAGTCAAAAATTGATCAAAGACTTGCGTTCAACGAAAGGCGCCAACTCGACCGAGTCCAAGTGTTGATAACACAGCGGCCAACAATTCTCCAACAATATAGCTACCGGTAATAACTACCAGTCTCTCTCTCTCTCTGGATGAACTCTGACTCATGACCACATCGCACTTCAGAAAAAACAGCACTGAATCTCACTTCATGGAAATCCCTGCCTTTTCAGCCATTTTCACTCAACCATTGGACAATTCACAAACTGATGTATAACCGAGAGTTCCGATGTCGACACAGAATTTGACAGTCTGAATTTTCTTAATCAACGGTCGTGCCACGGGTTCTAACTCAGCATTGGAATCGAGTGTCGAGTCTGATCCCTTCCATACTTTGGCGCATTGGCTATATTCCAAGAGCACGTCTCCGAGAATGAAAATTAAAGGTACCGACAGGGGCGTGTACAAGCGGTAAAGCACGCGGTTTAATTCGATGCAAAGCAAAGAATCGCAAAATCATAAGACTATATATAAGGGCTGACACCCACCTAGTGCTGAAAAGGTTAAGGTGATGACATGGGAGCCGGCACTGGCACTGAAGCCTAGTAAGAGACGGCCATAATTGAAATAGTCTAAGATATAGTCCTAAGGTAGGAAAATTCCTCGATAGGTTAGTTCCAATCCACACGAATGACGTAACGATCTGGGCATTCCTTGAGAGAGAGAGAAAATCAATGAAAGAGATGTGTCATGAAAATGCAAACTAGCCGCACATGGACAAAAGCCACCTACAGAACTTATATTGTTCTCCGATATCGACTTTTCTAACAGAACTACTTTGATATAACTGGCTCTATCTTTCAATATTTCATATGCCACTAGGTTCGATCTAAAACAAGACACCGTTTCTTAGTAGGTTCGATACGTTGGATCCAATTCTTGGATTCAAAAGTTCGCTTAAATTATACCAGAAACAAGACAGACGATAAAAACTTTTCAAGTTTCTGACATATTAGATTAGCCAACCAGCGTCATCCGGCTCTGTAATCATAAAATTATTATTTTTATCATCTTAACTAAACTGCTTTGCGGAAAAGGTTGCACATGGGGACGAATTTTCCTCAATCCACGTCAGCCTTTTGAAGTGCTCATCAGTGGGTTAATTTCAAAGCTGCTTAACTTTGAACGCAACTTCGACGGTTCAACACCCAACAAATGATCGTTTTTCTAAGAAAACGAAAAGAAAATTCCCAAATCGTCGAGGACCGTTCCCTATAAAAACCGCATTTGTCTCCACGAACGGTCCATGCAAAATTTTCCTTCCCTTTTTTTCTCCCATTGTTTCTTCGTCTAAGTTTAGACATAAACAATACGTGCTCTAGTGGAAAAGGATGAGGGAACGAGCAGTCAAAGCTTCTGCCTGCGTTTCCTTCGTCCTTCTCTGTTTGCTTGCGGGCTGCCATGGCGTCGACAGAAGCCAGTTCCCTCCATCATTCTTGTTCGGAACCGCCACCTCTTCTTTTCAGGTAATGCCTGCTCCTTGGTCGTCTTCTGTGTTCGTTGACATCGAGTGTATCGTACATCAATGCCTTCTTCGTGCATATAGTTCGTACTGTTTTCGCTCGAAGAACAAATGGCTGCTCCTTCGGCGTCCTATATGTCACCGACGCTGAGAGCATCTTGCAGCAATGTCTTCTTCGTCCATATAGCTTGTACTGTTTTCGCTTGCAGGACCAATGGTTTTGGTTACGGTGTCGATCCACTCGTTAAGGACAAAGATATCTGTTCTGGGCATGATGGCTTAAGCCCTCGCATTGCAGGTTAAGAAAAGAAAAAAGTGTTGTATAGGCTCGTTCTACGGGCGATAGGGATGCTCCTTTATTTGCATGTCGATACGAGTTTTACAGGTTCTTGAAACACGACGAACTTGATCCGATAGAACGAGTTCATGCAGTAATATGGGATTCGACCTTGATGAGCTTTGTCGTATACAGAGATTCTCTACCCTCTTGTCGTGTTCCAAGCTGAGCTGGTATATAGAATCTCAAGATTAATTCCAATTTGGTTTTTGAATTTCAAAATTAATAAATATATAAGTGGTGACAGTTGTCATCGATAAGGGCCATACAATGAGTTTCATCTTCTCCATTTGGGTTTTTTTAAAGTGCCAATAGTTGGTCAAATCTGTGACTGTTGACTTTGCTCATCTCTTATTTTCTCTACTCTCCCATATATAGTTAGATCTATTCTTATCGGGGAATTGACCTAGTAGGATATTTTTTGCACTCAGATAAGGAATTGTATGTGGTTTTGGTCTTAAACTACATTTGGTGGCAAAGACAAAATCTAGACCTTATTCATACAAGATGAAGATTATATGCAAGGGTTTCTACTTTGTTGAGAAGGAGATAAAATATGTTAGGGTCCTATAAAACATTCCATTGAGAAAAAATTACTGAATTTCTGAATTTTCCCAATGTTCTTGAGAGAGATACTATTAATAAGTTGTATTGGATAATTGACAAATACGTTTTGCACCGTTTGTTCCTAGATTGAAGGAGCCTACCTGACTGGAAATAAAAGTTTGAGCAATTGGGATGTATACACACACATCCCAGGTATGTATTCATAACAAATATATGTTTGACATTGTTAATAATGTCGTTACATGCAATTTCCTTTTAAGTAATGTCGAACATATAGAAACCGATCATTCATAAACCCATCGATGTGTCGGTTAGGCACTGAAAGACTTGCTAAGTACTATTGTTAAGATATCTAGCACGATTTTCAAAAAGCACTTTCTACTCTTTTAAGCATCGAGAATATTAATTACAAAAATGAAATTATTAATATTTAGTAATTGTTTAGTACACATACACCATAGAGAAAGAAACTATGGACTTTCTCAATTTATAAATTAATTTTCCCTTTTTAGTCGGAGTAAAAGCTGGTTGGTCCTCGTTGTCTGCCACTCCAATTCCACCGGCTTCTATTATTAATTTATCATAATATTATTATGCATGTTTTCATTGGGTGTCAACTAGAAGTAATGGTAGTCAAAGCAATCGTGAAGGAGAGTGGTAGGTGACGCGTGACTCGTCTTCCAACTAAGCCATGTTAGCTCAAGCATGCCATGGATTTCCTAGGTTGGTGATGGCATTGGCGTATTAGGGTTTCACGTGCATCCAGTGTATGATTACCTCGTGCAAATTGCATTAATTCCTTAATGAAAGCGGATTAAGGAAAAGAAACCTTCTCAATAGGAAAAGTATAGTTCTGATTAGATCCAAAAAGTGCTGAGAAAGGTAGCTAGATTACGTACAATTATAAAGAAACTTCGCTAAAACATATGATAGGTGTGTCGAAATGAAATCGATGAGTGAATTTTATTGAAGAGCATGTCCTATTACTTTTTTTCGGGGAAAAGTACCAAAAAAAGTCCTAAATCTATTGCATCGGTGTCAATTCAATCCTAAACTTTTTAATTGGACCAATTCAGTCCTAAACCTTTTAATATTGGTACCAATTCAGTCCATCCGGCCAATTTTGGCCGGCCGACACTGACGTGGACGCTAGCCGGTGGCCGGACGCTGACGTGGCAATTTTTATAATTTTTTCAAATTTTTTCAAATTTTTTATAAATTTTTATAAATTTTTTTTCTTTTTCCTTTTTTTTTTTTTTCTGCCTTCTTCCTGGCGGTGGCCGGCGAGCCTCCGGTGAGAAAATTTTAGTAAACCAGTCTTGGTGTATCTGGCGTCAATATTACTTTCATCAATTGCTTCTTGCCAACAAGTAAACATTGCTTTACTTAACAGGGAAGATAGAAGATGGAAGCAATGCCGATGTAGCCGATGATCATTATCACCTATTCACGGTAATGAATCTTCCTCTTTTCGAATGATGTATCTCAGAAAACTTTCATCGGCTGCTCGATCAACGTGTTATCAAACTTCTCTAGACGAAATTAGGCCACCCTGGAGAAACAATATCTACATATCTAATCAAATAATATCCAATAATATCTGATGTTGCAGGAAGATGTGGAGTCGATGGAGGACCTTGGAGTGAATTCATACAGATTTTCCATATCTTGGTCTAGAGTCCTCCCCCGTAAGCTCTTTATACAGCATTTTTTCTTCTCCATATTTTCTTGGAAACTCGGTCTACATGCATGGTCATTTTGATATTATCTTGAGATTTTATAACCAATGAATTTTGTGGACATCAGAAGGAAGATATGGTGAGACAAACCCCGATGGTATTAATTTCTATAACAACCTCATCGATGCCCTTTTGCAGAAAGGTATAGTCTGCAATCCCCTTGTTTTTTTATGCTGTCTGCGTAAAAATTGCCGCACTCAGAATTTACTACCTACAATTGACATTTTTTCCCCTTTAAATAAGGTATCGAGCCATTTGTTACCCTGAATCACTATGCACATCCTCAAGTTCTCGAAGATCGCTACGGCTCTTGGCTGAGTTCCGAAATACAGTAAGCCTCTTACCACACTATCTCTCACGGAGATAATGCTGTAGTGTCTGTATCATTGGAATCTATATATCGAGTAAATCTATATATCTACTTTTCTCGTGTATGTGATTTTGTTGCAGGCTAGATTTCGCGCACTTTGCGGAGGTCTGCTTTGAAGCATTTGGCGACAGAGTAAAGTATTGGGCGACGATTAATGAGCCGAATATGTTCACATACTATGCTTATTTCGAGGGTACATACCCTCCAGGCCATTGTTCTTATCCGGTAGGCAATTGCTCCACCGGAGACTCGTTCACGGAACCCTACATTGCCACTCATAACGTAGTGTTGTCTCATGCGGCTGCAGTCGAAATATACAGAAATAGGTATCAGGTGTGTTTTCTTCGCACTTGTTCTAATTGTTATGCACTGAATGTTTCTCTTAAAGGCAGCACAGAGTTCAGGGAAAACTGTCAATTCCATTACAATTGACACGATGTTAATAACGATGTTGATTTTATTCGTTCCTTTTTCTTACACGAGTTAGGCGAAACAAGGAGGCATGATAGGGATTGTAATATCTGCGCCGTATTACGAGCCCCTCACCAACACTCCGGCTGACAAACTGGCGGCCGAACGGGCTTTAGCTTTCCAGATTGCATGGTCTGTGAATTATACTGTGATCATACTAACTATAGCTAATGCACTGCTTTTCCATAATTTTTCCTTATTTCACTGATAGTTTACTTCAAATAATTACATCGATAATACAGGTTCCTCGACCCCATCATGTATGGTGATTACCCTCCTGAGATGCATCAGATTATTGGCGCAAGACTGCCTGTATTTTCAGCAGAAGAAAGGAAGAAGCTGTCGAATAAATTGGATTTTATTGGAATAAACCAATACACAGCTGCTTATGCTAAGGACTGTATGTTCTCTCCTTGCACTTCTGCTTATTCTCTCGGGGAATCGATGGTTTATGTCACCGGAGAAAAAGACGGGACTCTTATCGGAGACACGGTAAGATGAATTAATAGAGTAAAGAGCGTGATCCTGTTTTCTGCTTAAGAATTCGTCCTCTCGCCTCTCGCTCAAACGATCAAGACTCGGAAATATATCCTTAGTGATCAACAAGAATTGTTTCCTGGTAAAATAGACTATGGACTTGGTATGTGAAGGGTCGAAAAGAAAGAAAGAAAGAAAGATGTTTAGTTTGCTCAAGTATATTGAATCTTTCACGTCCTTTTCCTAAACAGACTGCATTGTCCTATTTTTACGTTGTTCCAAGTGCGTTGGAGATGGCTGTGATGTACGTCAAGGAAAGATACAACAACACCCCTATGTTCATCACGGAAAATGGTGCGTTGTTGACTTACAGATTCCGTGAGTTTGGGATTATCATGATAATTCCTGAGATTATCCTGATAACACCTTCTCCAGTTTCCATGATTTCTTTGTTCAGTGCCCGTCGTTGAACCCAATATCAACTCATTTTCTTGCGTATGACGTGATTTAGGATATGCTCAATCAAATGATCCCATTGCCGATTCACTTAACGACACGGAAAGGGTCGAGTACTTGAAGAGCTACCTGTCGGCTCTAGTCAATGCAATGAGGTAACGTGATTTAGTTCAGGATTCCTATCCAGTTTGACATCATCTGGTGTTTAGTTAGCTCTGTTTTTAGCTTAATATGTGTCGTAACTTTGCTGTATTTAACTTGTCTTTGTGTCTGTACATCCAGAAAAGGAGCCGACGTGCGAGGATACTTCATATGGTCCCTACTGGACAACTTCGAATGGCTGGATGGCTACACGATCCGTTTCGGGCTCTACTACGTCGACTACGACACGCTGAAGAGGACACCGAAGCAATCGGCCAAGTGGTACAAGAATTTCCTCAAGGATTCGAATTCGACAACAGAGTCCAAGCGACACAAGTATCGGCACAACAAGGTCCAAGTTCATCCATCTTAGCTAGGAGAGGATGCAATGATTCTATTATTATAATTATTATAAGCCATTATTTGTTTAATTTTGTGTAGATAGGTAATCAGAATTTGCTAATAGCTCTATTTATATTCTGATTCTTTGGATTATGCTTAACTTCACAGGTTGAAATCAAATATCCTAGGAGCTCTCTTCACTCAATCTAATTCTAGATTTGAGAGTTTGAACTATCATGATCTAATTTTAAATTCGCGGGCCATTCTCTCCCGATCTAAATCTAGGAGTATAATAAATATGCTTTCGAGAATTCGATGTTTCTATGTTCTATTCGTGTATAAGTTCTCTGTTAAGGTATATAAATCAAAAACACCAGCTGATACTAGAGAGAAGGAAGAGCTGCAAAGTGCAAAGTCCACGACAACTCAAATGAACGACCGCGATGAAGGCTGATATGGATCGTCATCAATGGTGAAGAATTTGTGATAAAGATTGACACGGATTGCCAACTCATGAAGACACATGAGCAGTTATTCAGTTGAGGATCAAAACAGATTGCAAAACAGTCTTGATATATATAAGCTATTCTATCTTCACGAGGTAGAACAATCTGCATAGTTGATTGAAGAAAACAGAGAGAGAGAGAGAGATCTTCTGAAAGAAAATGCTCTGTATTTTACAGTAGAGATAGAGAGAGAGAGAGGAGAGAAAGATAGAAGTGTAAATTCTCTCTGTTCATTGATGATTCGAGATATACAGACTTGTATTACAAATCTCATTGAAATAGAAGAATACAAAGTTCTTGATTGATCTTCAATTCTTCGACTTATCTCTTCATCTTCATATTCTCTGGTTCTTCAATTCTGTTTCTTCATCTTCACATTCTCTACCTCCAACTTCAATGGTGATCATAGAAACCCCAATGTTTTGTTGAACCCCAAGATTCACTATCCCAAATGTTAGATCCATGTTCATTCAACCTACATACTACGATGATGTAGATGAAACTAAACTTAAGTGCACGTTGCCAACTGACAATACCATAGTTCCTAAAGTAGGAATTTTTGGATTGAGCTCATCACTGATGAGATACGAGATCTAGTGATCGATCGCCAATTATTTTCTAGACACCTAAATTTTGGCTACTTTTTTTTTGTCCTACTCTAATTATCAACTCACTCTCAAACTTTTGTCTTGTCTATTTTTATAGAGCAGGAGTTGAACTCCACACCTGAAACTAAATGTCCTTACGAGATCTAGTGATCGATCAAGATCAAAGTAAACCCTACTATCGATGGAAAAGAAGCCAATTATTTTGCTTGACACCTACATTTTGCAACCTTTTATTTATTTATTTGTAACTATCAACTCACTCATAAACTTTTACCTTATCTCTTTTTATAGAGTAAAAGTCAAACCCCACACCTGAAATTACACCCCGAGCCCCCTAAGAAGATGGTAGAGGTGTTAAATGGGTTGTGTGCAACCCATTTATGGACCCATGTTTGCTTAAATAGGTCGTTAATGGGTCAGGCTTATTTTCCAAGACACCCATGATGGGTTTTTTAAAAAAAAAAGACTAAAATATATGGGTCTTAAATGGGTTTACTCTGTACCCATTTAAGATCCATTTACCAACCCGTTAAAAATACACATTATATAGTCTACCCTATTAAAGATGGTAAAATTATAATTATTATTTTTTTCTTTTCTTTTCTTTTTTCTTTTTCCTTTCTTCTTCCTCCGGTGGCCGGCACGACGATGGCTGGCGACCGGCGAGGCGAGCCTCAAGCTCGCCGAATCTGGTGAGGCGGAGGCCTCGTTGACGCCCGGCGAGACTCGAACTCGCCGGCGTCGGGCAAGGCTGGAGCCTCACAAGATCCGGCGAGAGGCAAGCTTGATCTCGCTCAACGCCGGTGAGCCTCAAGCTCGCCAGAGGCCTTGCCAGATCTGGCGAGGGGTGAGCTCGAGGCTCGCTTGTGGCCGGCCGTCGTCATGCCCGGCGGCCGGCCAAGAAGAAGAAGAACTAAAAAGAAAAAATATATTTAAAAAATAAAAATAAAAATAATTAAAAAATTAATTTTTAAAAAATAAAAATAATTAAAAATTCAATTTTTAAAAAAATAATTATTTTCAAAATTATAAAATTGTCCATTAAATTTGTGTTGTATAAAACTATTTTAGCAATACCATTTTTAAAAAATAATATATAAATATATAAAAGAAATAAGCTTAGAAGTATTTTAGTAATATAATCTTAAAAAAAAACATAGGAATAAATTTTTCTAAATTTAGTTAAATATGAAATTATTTTATTAATATGGGTTGGGTCAGGTATGGGTTGGGTCGGGTATGGGTTGTAAAATTTATATTAAACATAAATGGGTTAATGGGTCAATTTGGGTTGGACCATTAATGACCCGACCCAAACCCGACCCGACCCACCCGTTTAACAACTCTAGAAGATGGGGAATCGAACTTTCCACCTCTCATTTTCCATACGAGAAGGGTGACTATTGAGACAAAATCCACTAGTTAGCGATATGTTTAATCATTCATTAATTACATAGATAATTAGGGATTAATTTTAACTCTAAAAAATAATTTGCATTATATTGATAGCATATAGGTATTAGAAGCATTTGCAATAATAGCAATAATATTTATTTAAAAAAATCAAAATAATTTTATTTTCTTAAAATTAGGAAAAAGCTTTAAAATTATATATTAGTAGTTTTCTTTTAAAATTTATGAAAATATCTGATAAAAAAATGGGCTCAAAATTATACAAGCTTTTAGGGCTTTACAATATGTTTGCACTCGATCGAGGGGGTCTACTCAGCTAGTTGTGTCAAGATCAATCAAGGATGGCAACTTAAGCCAGGGCATCGCAGCCGAGGTGGCCTGTTTTTTTCAATCAACAGCCACTATTGTGACACCTCGTGGAAGCCACGGATCTTGCGATTTAGGGCTGAGCGCCGTCATCGGAGTGTCATCGGCCAAACAAGGACTGAGCACTCAACTCAGCTTGGCCGAGGCAATGCTGTGAATCGCCTTTGGTCTGATGGAGAGGAGTGGCATCTGTTGTCACGGCTGTCTCTATTGTGGCAGTGAAGCTACATAGTAGAGAGAGACCGTGAGCCAGGCAGGCTAGGCCAAATTCGAGTCGAGCCGCGCTAGTCTAGCCGGTCAGGCTTGTTTGTGTCCAGGCCAGCTTAGTTCTTAAAATAGTTGGCAACTTGGGCTTGGTCGAATGGGCCGATCATGTGTGGGCTCAACTAAAATTGGGGGCTCACATGGGAAGGTGGGTTTATCTTGCAATTTGGGCCAGGCTTATTTTATTTTAATTCTTTCTAAATGGGGTTTGATTTTGGGGCTGGACTAGGCCCACGCATCAGGTCCAGTCTGGCTGAGGGCCTTGCGATCTAGGTCATTATTTTCGAATTAAAAATTAATTTTAAAATAAAATCCAAATAGAATTTTGTTTTTTCTAAAATTAGGAAAAAAACTTAAAAATTATTTTTAGAGTAATTTTCTCTTAAAATGTGCGGAAATCCTTGATAAAAAATTATGCCTAAAATTGAACGAGCTCTTAAAGCTTTACGATAGGGCTTGAATGTTCTTAGAAACAAATGTTAGATCGTTATTTGCGCATTTCTATTTCGATCACCACTTGATTGTGTACTTTCAATATGTTGATTGGTTGCGTAAAAAGTAAGGTATTTTCCCAATGCCTCACTTGGTTTTAACCAACCATA
The DNA here is from genome assembly GCA_007663325.1 of Eucalyptus pauciflora. NCBI lineage: Eukaryota > Viridiplantae > Streptophyta > Magnoliopsida > Myrtales > Myrtaceae > Eucalyptus > Eucalyptus pauciflora. The sequence continues at coordinate 3,865,952 of VMYD01000388.1, forward strand.
ATAAACTAGTAGTGATTTCTCATTAGAATGTCCTCATACCGTCAATTGAAAATATAATTGAATGCTCCAACGTCACGTGAGGTATGAGCTTGAAAGAATCCATGCCTAATCAAGGGTCGTAGACTCAACTTTTAGACAATACCCCTAAACCTATATCTTTTCCTCTCCAGACATAAAAAGGTAAGTCACGACAAGTATTGTGGGCTTTGCTCTGCTTTGATTTGCTTTATTATGAAGGCTATACACTTTAATGTATTCTATTGAATAATGAATAGAGTTTTCTTTGGAAAAAAAAAATAGAGTGATTTGTCATTTTTTTGTCACATTTTTTTTTGGGTCAACTTGTAAGATTAAATGCAAATTAGTCTTGGGTTTTCGACTTTTATTTAAATGACTCATCAATTTTTAATTTCTTTTTCTAATATACCAACTATTCTATAGAGCAACAATTTTTATATGTCTTAGTTAGCACCTCTTATATTTACTAACTCTTTTAAAGACTATCAACCTAAACTAACAAGACTAACCGACTTTTCTCCCATTAAATTATCACTTATTAATTTTCATTTGAATTACTTGGATATTTCTTTGATTTTTTTTCCAATTTTCGAACTAATCTAATAGCTTACACTCTTACGATGTGGGATGATGAACAAACTTTCCCATGTATGTCTAACCTCGCAAAACAGTTCTAAATGCAATTGCCTCCGCAATTTGGGGGCTTATTCTTTGGCATTAGAAGTTAAGTATAATAGCATGAGTTCAATTAGTAATCAGCAGTTCTAAATTCTGTACAGATTCTAACTAAAAGCTGGAGCATATCCATTAGAATAGGTTTTTTATTTTTTAGAGCAAGAAACCTATCTTACATATCCTAAAGCCTAAAACCTACCATATCACAAGTTCCAAGATCAGTTCCAAGTTTTACATAAGTTCCACAAGTATTATTAATTAAATGATTGCAATGAATTATTACCTTTAATGACCACTATTTACTACTATAATCCATTGATTTCAACTTATATTTATACACATGAAGAATATGAAATATTAACAAAATAAAAGTCTCAATCATAAAATAGAAGCTCAAATTAGTGGTTCCAAATTACACACTCATCATCAAATAACATGGAACACCGTAGGATCTCACGAAGATAAAGATCAAGAAAAACACAAAAACTTATTTTAGGTTCTAAGTTTCTACTACCTAGAATTTGGAACCTAACTATTGAAATAGGTTCCCCAATTTTTGAGATCTGAAACCTACCTTGCATACCTTGGAACCTAAAACCAAGCAAATTCTCACTGCTTTGGTTCTTCGGTTCTAGATTCTACCTTAGAAACCATACTCACCCCTAAGTTCAATCCTATTTTTTAGGCATTTGCTAACTTAAAATCAATCGAAAATGGACACTAAAACTTCAAATGAAAAAGCTTTTGCTTTACGTCTCCCAAAATATATGATATTAAAAAATATGATTATCAATGAGAGAAAATTAAACCCTATGAAATTTATCTCAATGTACGTTAGAAAATTTGTATTCACAAACTGTCTATCATCTCCCGATTATCAAACTTGTTAGGATTAGGTGCACAAATACAACGAAATAGAGAATCAAAGCGAGAAAGAGAAATTGAGATACGAGATTTATCCCAGTTCATCCTTATACTAGAGCTATATCCAACAGAAGATTTCACTTTAATTAGCACATCTCACCTCTTTATTATAGCTCTCAATTACAAGAGAAAGACATTATATATAGACCCTAGGCCACCCAATAACTATTTATGAGGTCAAGTCCAAACTACCAATAAAATATGAACTCAAATTATAAAAGCTCTCTAACAGCCCAAGTGTGCTGCCTCGTGCGATCCCCACCAGAACACCACCTCGGACCCCCGCTCGCTCATCAAGGAGCAGGACTCTATGCCTTTATGTTGATAAGGAGTATGAATCGCACCGAATAAAACTAACATACATATTAGGGGTGTCAAAAACCAAACCAAACCGAACTGAAAAGTTCAATTCTTTTCGGTTCGGTTCTCATTCAATTCAATTTTCATTAAAAGCATAAACCTTTTCAATTGGTTTGGTTTTTATCGATTCAGTCAACCGAACCAAATCGATAAAATCTAAAAAAATAATATTTTATTTTTTTTCTTTTATTTATTTTTTTAAATTGTTTATTTTCTTTTTCTTTCTTTTTCTTCTCCTTCTTCATTGGCCGGTCGTCGGCCATGTCAGAGGCGAGTTGGAGCCTTGCTACAAACCGGTGAGGCTCCAGCTCGCTAGCTTGTGGCGAGGCTTCACCTCACCTAGTCAAGCAAGGCCGAGCTTGCCCGACATTGGCGAGCTCGAGCCTTGCTAGATCCAACCACCTTGGCGAGGCTTGAGCCTCACTGGAGGTCGCCAGACATCGGCAAGGCTCTGGTGACCTCTGACAAGGCTCGAGCTCACATAGCTCGCCGAACTTGGTGGGCTCAAGCTCGCCACAAGCCAGCCAGGCTCAACCTCGCTGGAAGTGAGCTAGAGTCTCACCGGCCTGTGGTGAGGCTCCAGCTCGCCTCTGGCTGATCGCTAGCCGCCATTGTGGCCGACAATCGGCCAATGAAGAAGGAGAAGAAAAAGAATAATAATAAAAAATCATTAAATTTTTTATTTTTTTAAAATTATTGAAAGGGGTTCATTTAGGGAAAAAAAACAAAAGTAAAAACCTAAAAACCAAACCGAACCGGGATTTCGGTCCTGTTCGGATCGGATTTCAATTCAGTTCAATAAATTTCTTTATCAGTTCGGTTTTTCAAAAAATCGAACTAAACCAAACCATTTACACTCCAAAGAGTGTATAAGAATACTTTTGCAAGTTTATTTTTCTAGCAAATTATTGAGGAATAATTTAAAAACACGTTGCACCTTTCTCATCACGCCCACTATTTGTTTTTCTGCCAGCAACCACCATTAAGATCGACACACGTTAGTTCGATGTGTATGCAAGGCAATTCTATAGTCAAACGAACTTAACAACAAGAACTAAGGTAATTTGAAGAAGAACAGATAGAAGCCGCAGTTTGCATAAGGGAAAACGACATGCTACATACTAAGAAAGTGTATTATATCAACAAAACCACGCGTGACTCCCAAATTCATCGCCGAATTCAATGCAGTCACCTATGAGAAAATCTACAAAAACACCGTAACTTTGGACTCTACTCTCGAAGATACAGGAAGTCTTCAAAGTTGCTTTGCGAACTGCTTTCCCTTGGGAATTATTAAAGTTGCTTTGCGAAATTCTCCTAAACCCACACGTATTGACTAGGAATGAAATGGTAGGCGGCGTCAAGCCCTACTTCATCGTCGATCGTTGTTGTGATTAAGCATGCTTGCTCTAGACTCTTCACCCTTCCCAATGTCAAAAGATGTCTATCCCACCACCTGCTTTCCCACAGACATAAAGCTGAAATAATGCTTTCAATCACGATCCGCTCATCTCAGAAAAGGAGGAAGATGAATAAAGAAAAAAAAAGATTTAAAATATATAAATGTTAAATATGAATCTTCTCCAGTTAGATATCTTCACCTACAAAGATGCTTATTTCATTTGCCAATTATAAAGGAAAAAATAAAGTAAGAAAAAGGAATGCTTGCTTTATTCAACGCCGGGCCAAGGGTCGTGATGGCGATTGATCTTGGACAGAGTTATGAATTTACAACTGGACAAGGATATACTTGTGCCTCGGCGATGTCTTCTTTCTTTTTCAGAAGGGGACAATGGAAAACAAGGGCGTCATTATTTGTAAATTGGTCTCTAATTGAATGCATAATTGACAAGATATATACTTTCAGGAATTAATGCTTAAATAGTCTAAAGGGCATGATTCTTTTTTCTAGCTAATCAGATTCTAAAGGCAATCTTTTACTTTATTGTCGGTTGAGACAGATGAGCCGGAAAATTTACAAACTTTGAATTTGTTGGACATGAAAGATTGATTTGCAGCATGCTGCATATACCAAATTGCAATATCATAAGTCAGGCCATGTTTTTCTTCAACCTAAAGTTCCTCCTCCTTCTTTAGCAAAAAATAGGCACATATGAAAACTCTGACCAGACGGATAATACGCCCCCCCACTCTTCGCCTAAACCTTCGTCACCTGGTCACCACCACCACTTTCAATCTCTCCTAACTGCAGAATCAAGCTCCGTACAGTCAGTGATGGAGGTTGTGCTAGTGGTCCCAGTGCTGGTGGTGCAGTTGCTGTTACCGATCCAGTGGAGGCATCAATGGTTGGAAGAATTTTTCCTTATTTTTCAAAACAATCAACTATATGACGAGGAAAATTTTGATAATGTTAGCTGCATTAAAAATCTTTGTTGAATTACAACCAAAAAAAAATATTTATTTAAAATAGCTCATGAAATGATATGACATATTGTAACTAAGTATAATTCTAGTACAATCATATATAGATAAAAGTTTTTTTTTCTTTTTTCTTTTTTAGTTTTTCAAGTAAATATGTGCGTAAGGATTTGTTTGGTAACTAAACAATTCTTTGTTATCTCTATTATTTTGTTCCCCGAAACTAAAGAAGAACATAAATTTGTTTAATAATGTCGACTCTTGGGAATAGATTTGGAATAGAATCAAAAAGTTGAAAAAAGTTACTTCTTTATTTCCAAAAACAATCCTAGAATCAAGGCATTTTCTCTTCTTCTTCTTTTTTTCTCTCTCTCTTATCTTTTTTTTTTTTTTTAATTTTTCTTCTTCTTCCTCCTCCTCTAGTTGGTCGCGGCGCTTGGTGATGGCCAGCAACTAACCAGAGACAAGGTCCAACGAGGCTCCTCCGATGCTAATGAGGTTGCCGGCTAGAGGAGGAGGAAGAAGAGAAGGAAAAAAGAAAAGAAAAGAAAATCTCATATAACTATTAAAAAGTTAAAAGAAATTATATGTCACGGAAAAAAAAATTAAAAGTCGTATCAAACACATTCTTATTTTTTTCTTTTCCAAGAATAGAAATTTTGTATAATTACCAAACACATTCAAATGCTCAGAAACTTGTTTAAGGAACAAAATTAAAAAAAAGAAAAAGAAAAAACTATTTGTGAGTAGAAATTATTCCCAAGAACAAAATAGTTACCAAATAGACTCGATGACATCAAAAGAGAAATCCCTATTTTATCTTTTGCTTTTTCATGTAAGCATGTGCTCAAGATGACATCAAAAGAGAAATCACTGTTTTCTTCCCTATCTTTTGGCTATCCCGTTGAGCAGATAATCCACCACGGTGGGGACCAATGCCTCAGATCATGGGGACACAAAACCCGGATCTCTACAAGCAAACGAGGCAGTGATTGAGGATAGATTGCATGCCTAGTTATTCTTTTGCTATGGTTTCTTTATTTTAAATTCAATGTCTATCAATCACAAGCCAAAACAAAGTGTTGTTTTCCAAAAGGCTCGTCAAGTCAAACAAGAGAGATTTCTTTCCATAAGCTGCCGTGAAAGAAAAGGGCAATATATTCTGTCCTCCTCTTTTTCATCCATCACTTTTTTTTTTTTTATCAATCTTTTCAGATTCTTTTTACATGATCCCTCTGAAAATTAATAAAGGTGAATGCTTCTTTTCTGGTCTCTGCTGTAAAAAGAAATTAAAGGCAGTTCTTATGGGTCATCAATCATGATACCTGGCAAGGCACTATTGGATAGATCCTTAACTTCTCTTTAACTTATGAAAATACTTCATAATTTTGAGAAATTGTGACTATGTACGCTAAACTCGTTGTATACAAGAAAAGAGGAAGGATTTGGTTCAATTCAAATGACTCAATCTATTATCTCAAGACTATGACATGTCAACTATGTTCATGGAACGTGCCTAAATCTTCAAGGATAGATATAACTGAATCGGCCACTATAAATCAAGAGGATCTTAACAAAACAAAATGCCATTCAAAAGGAACAATAAATACCTATTTGCATTTTCACTCAAGGCGATGGTTAATATTATTTCTAGCAAACGATTTGGTGTCACATGTTGTTAGGAGTTGCTTGTGTAGGCTAATTACATTGACATCACCATCAAAAGGAACAATAAATGTTACATCATTTATTATCTTGTTAGATCTTACAAACAGTGTCAACGTAATTTCATAAGTACAAAAGAGGTCGTTTTAATTTTTTGATAATATAGTGGCTGTCCTATCTAGTTTTCTACTGTAAACACAATACACGTGATTATCTGTAGAACCCCTTTATATTTCATTTTTAACCTTAGTAAATTTATGTTATACTAAGTACAAATACATAAATTTTAGGAGTAAAATATAACCTATAAACTAGCATGAAGAACACTAGCAATAGTTTAAAATCTTGTACCGACTCCACAACTTTATATAGGCATCAACTCTAACTTTTTCTTCCAACAACAACAACAAACAAAACTACCTTATTCGTTTTCTTTATTGAAAGTTTGAGAAGGGTGGAATGCACTTTGCAAGCAAATAGACTGGAAAGTCTTTACGTGTGCTATCTCATTTTTCTTAAGGCTGATTCTTTACCCCTACCTTTGGCAAAGAGCTCTCCCTATTATATTCTAATAACTACTGCATTTTGAGGGAGACGATAATATTGATAAATTTGGAGAGAGGGAGAGGGAGAGGGTGGGGCGGAGGGGCCACTCCATTGTCTGTTGCCAGCCCTGCTATATACATTACCACCTAGAAGTCACCAAAAGAACGTGGACTTGACCAGTTTTACTCTCTTCAAAGGCAAACACATCCTTGTCTCGCCGCTCTCCTTGGTCCCTCAAATAGTAATATCACTGGTTCATGGACATTGATACTCTTGAGGGTTTCTTGGGGTTGGTTCACTTGGTTTCTCACCATTCATGGCTGAATGGTATTCAAGAAGATCATCACCACAAGCATTGCTTCTGTTTCTTGGGCTTCTCTTGATCCTTCCAATCTTGGCTTGCCCAGCAGATCTACCCGAGATACCCTTACCATCTTCTCCGACGCACAGGCCACTCCTCTCTTCTACTTCTTCTCTTGAAACCATGGATTTGCATCGAAAACTTGCAGAAGCTGCTGTCACTACTGCTTCAACAACAGCAGCAACTGCTACTACCACGAGTCACAAGCGGAGTAGGGAATTTGAAGCTGCGGCTCATGAAGTTCCAAGCGGTCCAAACCCGGAATCAAATAAGTAAGTGATGAATGATAATGAGATTATCATCACCTGTTCCATCGTGGAAACAAGACGCCTAGTTATCTTCATTGTGATCAGATGTCTCTACCGAGGTTTTCTGCTCCAATTCTCAACTATGTATATATGTCGAAGGATAGACCCAAAACATAAAAAGGTACTCCTATTTAAGGTTGCCCTTATCTGTTCTTAATAACTTATGGGTGTGGATATTCATGGTGATATGGTATATGGAGATGATTTTGGGTGATGAACGCCAATGGTTTGGCACAGAATGTGCAATTGTCTTCGCTTGTTCTTTGCTTCCTTGCTTTGCAACCTTCTCGATTTTTGAAACCATGATCACGGAGATGCAAGTAGTAAAGCAAGACTGGCAGGGTCTGCTGAACAATGAAAAAGATGTCAGATCTGTCGCACGTGATGCAGAGTTCCATGTGAAGACGCTAAAAGTCATGGCAATGATTCAGTAATCATAAGACCCCCCCCTGCAAAATTGTTTACAAAGGAGGCTCTGAATAAAAATGTCATGTTTATCTTGAAGATATTTTTTGGAGTCCTTGCCCTCGTTTTTCGTATTGCGTAGATCTGTATTTGATTTTTTTTTCTTGGAAGATAAGGAGTAAATTAGTTAGGTTTGAGACTGATGGAATTATATTACTAAGTTGTTCGTCGAATCTGATAATTACCTTTTTTCTTCTGAAGTTGCAGCCTCTTTCTCGGCAAATTTCTTTCATTAATCCAATTTTCCGGAGAAATTACGGTTCAGAATTTTCAAGGTGTTCCATAGGCATAAGCAAAAAATTATGGTTGGAATGTGTTAGTACGCATATTGGTGACATAGATTAATAGTCGGCATGCATTGTCGCATGGGTTTGTGAAAGCAAGATGGGAAATCAATACATAATTATAAAAATGAATTTATTTATCAATAAAATATTATTCGTGAAATGAGAATTTATATTAAAAAGTACGGTTTTTTTTTTTTTGCTAGAATTCAGACATTTATCAGATTGGTGACAAATATTAAAAGAGTACAAGTCATTTATTTAAAAATAAGATTTACTATTAGATTTTAAATTTTGTTTCGATTTTATATTAGAAGCGTTTCCTCAATTTTTGCAATCATAAGCCCTAAAGTAGTTATTTTTCATAATAAGTTGCACTTTAAAGTTCTCGATTTATTCAATTTCACTATAAATTGGTATTTATAAGTTTCGAAAATAAAAAAATAAGACTACATAAGTATCATATAAGTTCTTTTTCCATGATATATGTCTTTTGAGTCCTTGCACTCTTTTTTTAATTTGCTTTCATTTATTTTACTTAAAAATAGTATATGCATTGGCTAAATTATTTGACATAATTAGTATATACTCAATATCTTCTCTCTTATCCACTTTTAATATAAATTCAAATTTAAAGGTACTTGTAAATCAACTTATTCTATTTAATTCTTAGTTAAATAAATTTATGTTTTGCCAGAAAATGTACACTTTCCTGAACTGAATTGGACTTATATTTAAATTAGGGGAACTAAGAAAAAGGATAATATAAAAAGAACCTTATTTCTCATAAATTTCCAATTTTCGATTTCATTTTAAATATGGGTTAATCGGATTCGAGAAACGAGTAATATAGCTACGTAGGTTATAAATAACTTATGGCTAGAGTAAGAAATATTCTTTAGAGTCTTTATTATTAATTTTGTAGACTCTTTACATTGACCATAAATCTATTCACTCAGTAATATCATTTGAACTTGAAATAACAAAAAAGATTCAAGTAATTATAGCATCGCAATGAAAAAATGTTTTATATGTTCAGCTTTATGCATCATTAGTTCGAAAGAGTGGATGGTTATAATTCTCAAATCAAAATTGGATAAGACCACTTGTTAAAATTTCCTTTGCACCGGCGGTGATGCTATAACCTTTTCGTAAGATTCTTTGCAACGTGTGTCAATTTATAATATCATACATTTTCAATTTTTTTATATTGGGGTCTTTAAATTGGTGAACTTTAAAATTAAAATTTTTTCGTATTATAAAAAAAGCTATACGTCAAACTATTAATAACTTATTTATACTACTCATGTAATAAAGTGTATTTTTCATCTTGTGTTAGTTTCAAATCAAATGGACAACTGTACTATAAAATTTACAGTCATGATTACCTTCTAATATCTATATCATTGACGTAATTAGATACAATACTCATTGACGTGTACTTTGGATAGGATAAATAATTCCTCTGTTATAGTTACATTTTAAAGAACATGCAATATTTGAATATGTGCTTTAGCTTCATCAATTTTTTTTCTGAAATTTGGAATCAATTAACAAGAGATAAAAGTAGGATTAAAAATTGCATGTCAAAATTTATTGGCGGAATGTGTGCTCACATGCTGAATTGTTTAGGACTGTCAAATGAGTGGGTCGGATAAAAAATCACCCAATCCAATTTGACCTATTTAATCTATTTTAACGAATTTATATGTAATATAAATTTAGCCACTCATACTTAATCCACATTATTAAAACACATAAAAATTTACAAGCAAGAACTCTTATGCCGTGTCTAGTGTAGAAGATAAAAATTTTACTAGTTTTATAAGGTTCCAAATAAAATTTTCTACTTCTTGTGGCTTTTCTTTGTTGCAAATCTTTTGAGTTTCACAATGAAGTATCAGACATCTCTTAAAATTAATAAGTCAATAAATATTGACACGTAAAATCATATACTAATTTTGACGATTTTCTAAAGTTTGCAAGATCATAAATTTTTAACTATTTTTCAATTTTGAAAAAAGAAGAAGATCTTAAGTAGAAGATAAAACTAGAAAATAGATTACCCTCCTTAAAACTCCCAACTCAAACCTAAAGACAAGTGGAGAGAGATTACAAGAGGGTTGGGGTTTGGACCCATTCAAAACCCGCAATTTATTGGATTTTATTCTTCAAACCTATATCAACCTATTTAGCAAAATTTAGCTGATCCATATATAACCCGACCCATCATATATGGGTCAATAAATGGGTTTTTAACCCATTTTGACACCTCTAGAATTTATGCAATGTCTATGTCAATTGGCAATCACATGTGCCTAACATCGAGCACGGAGACAAACTTCTCTCGGAGCTATCCTTAATAATCTAAGATAGATAATAATGATACATAAATAGATAGATATAGATATAGAGAATGCCATGCTGATTGATAGAGAACAAGAGGATAATTATTTTTCGATGTGAATTCTGTTACTCAGTTCAGAGCCTGCAGAACAGAGCCACTGCCCAAGTTCACAGAAACATGCATTTGTCCATTTGTTTGTTGTATAAGATCTCATCTAACAAAACACCAGATCTACACTTCAGAACACACAGCAGTGCAGCACCTCATCTGCTGTCAATTTGGTTGATGGCTTTCATCAGGCGGACGGCGTTCGCGGGCTTTCGCATGTGGAAATCCATCCCGGCCTCGAATATCTTCTCCACTTCGGAGCCTGAGGAATGAGCCGTCAATGCTATGATCGGTGTGCGGACGCCATAGTTCTTTTCCTCCTCTCTAATCAGTCTTGCTGCTTCATAACCATCCATTATCGGCATCTAGATAGAAACAGAAACAACCAGAAACACAAAAACAAAAGTGCAGCTTCAGCTTTACATTAACTTCAAGATCTCAAGTCATTAGTGAAAATTCCTGATCCGATGATCCTAGTTTCCGATGGTTTGATCATGTTTGACTTAACCATCGGGGTAAAAACTTTGTAAGAAATAATTGGATCTAGTAGTAAATGTGAACGTTTTACCTGGCAGTCCATCAATATATAATCATAAGGACGAACATCATAAGCTCCTCGTTGCCTCTGCTCGCTAAGCCCCCTGCGAAACCATTCAACAGCTTCTTGCCCGTTTTCACAGAGATGGATGGTCGCACCGAGATTTGAAAGATGAGCTACAGCCAGCTTTCGCATTACATCGCCGTCATCTGCAACCAGCACTTTCCTTCCACTCAAAGGCTTCTCATTGCTAGTGTTTCGAGGTTCTCGCGCTACAAGTTTAGTCACTTCCGCATGCTGAATCAATCTCTCCTCCGCCTGCTCATTCAACGTTCTTAATACAGAACCCCCGAACTCCGGAAGAAGCCTTATCACTTGAAACAGACGGGTCCCGTGAAAGGGCTTTGACATGACAATGTCATGGGGATCTAACTTGCCGTCTGTAATGGCCCTTTTGTCAAAATTCCTCATCGTCGGCTTGTCCAACCACACGACCTTATAACAATCGCTCGGCATAAATTGTCTAAATTCAGCCACGGCCTTACATAGCTCTTGAAATGACCCAGAGCTTGCGTCGATTATAAGTAGCACGAAGCCCGCTTCGATTTTGCGACTATTCCTCTTGTAGTGGACAGGGAGGATTTGGTCTGCTCCATCCGGGGAACTTAAAGGCACGCCCCTGGCTTTGCCATTGGACTTGTCACTGGAAACGCTCCTCAAACTCATGTCCGATTTTCCTGAGGAGCTATGGTGCGAGAGGTTGACCTTTGTTCGCACCTTCTTGAGAATTATACGAAGATCCTGCCACTGGCTCGCCATGAGTACTTTTATTCCAAGTCTTTCCATGAAACTCTGACAAATTCTCCTCCGCTCTTCACTCTGGATCAGTAGCACAACACGAGAGCCTTCTGATCTGGGACTAAGGGCTTGTCGAGAGCTACGAAAGCTCGGGCCAGGACTAGGAGTGTGGACAGTTAACCCAAGACTGCATGCCATGCTGTAACCTCTGGGCCCAAGGTCTCTGTCCAATGATTTCTCGGCGCCGGCTTCACATGGAGTGAGAAAAACATTGAACCTGAAGCATGTCCCTCTCTCGCCAATGTCCTTATCTGCTATCTCTATGTCTCCACCCATGAGGCGAACCTGGTATAGATGTTAGTCAGCAGAGGAGAGAGATTCCTCAATTCTATCAAAAATGATAACGTGTTTCCTTTATCTAATCAAACCACTTGATCTCAAGCAGAGAGACTGAGTAAAGGAAGTGACTTTCGAAGAGCAGCATCTGGGACGGTAAAAGCAACAGATACAGAGAAGGGGGACATACCAGAGACTGAACGATGCCGAGGCCCAAACCGGTGCCTCCTTGTCCTTGAGCCGTTTCTTTCACCTGGATATAGTTTTCAAAGACCGACTTCCACTTCTCTTTGGGAATTCCTTTGCCCGTATCATTTACCTCGAATACAAATTCTGCAGAAGCAGGATTTTGCCGGACTTCACTCACTGCTTCATCGTCATTCTCATCTTTCTCAGAGAACAAGCATGATAAGCATGTCAGCCAGCTATTCCGAGCAGAAGCCTGTATCGAATTTTCGAAGCTGGGTTTTTGAAGCCATGCTCGAACAGATATATGACCAATGTCCGTGAATTTAACGGCATTGCTTAACAAATTAGACAGGATCTGTTTGAGCTTTCCTCGATCGCCTTTAACAAGTGAATGCTTGAGGACCGAGCCATCGCTCGGGTCTAGGATCATGTCTACACCTTTTCTCATGGCCACTGGGTGATATAGATCGACCACGTCTTCGAGAAGTTGAGCCAAATCGAATTCTTCTTCTTCCAGTTGCATTTTCCCAGCCTCGATTTTACTCGTATCAAGAATGGAATTTAACAAAGCTGCAAACCAGAAATGCATGAACTTTAACTCCGTTAATTAAAACTTACCTCATAACAAATTCATCAATTTTCTCAAGGGATTTACTAAAATCTACGAACTAGCATATTACCCAACAGGTCCTTTGCACAAGCTTCCATCTGCTTCAGATTTTTCGCTAGCTCAGAGCCTGAGGAAACTTCATCGTAACTTATCTCTATAAGGCCAGTAATTCCAGCTAGAGAAGTGCGAATGTCGTGGCTCGCTTGAGCAAATGCGTTGCTCTTGCTCATGCTCTTACGCTCAGCTTGCCAAGTTGCCTCCATTTGCTTTATAAGTGTGGCACGCATGTGCATCTCTCTTCTCAAAGCCCTCATAACCAAGAATACAAAACTCAAAGTGGTGATGACCTCCATACTCAGCAATGCTACAAGAAGTGACAATAATGTGTGCTTCTGGTGACCAAAACCAATCAATGGTTGGTCAGGGACGACCAATACGTACACCTGATATGCAAGAACAGAAATTCTATTATTGCTGCAACTTATATGTACTCAAGAAAATATATGAAAATGTCAACTCTGAAACTTTTTAAATAGGTGAACAGAAACCAAATAGTGCTTACAGATTGCTTTCCCAATATATCGACTGGTGCACAGTGGAGCGTATACTTCATTTTCTGATAATTCATTGTGGATGTTCCTGATTTGGTGTCGCCGAATTTGCAGGAAAAATTACTAATATGACCTGCTCTCACGCCATCTTTAGCCATTTCCTGAACTGAAACAGAATCATAAGAAATAAATATACGGGTGTTCGGAAGGCCCTGTAGAAGTACTTCCCCATCTTCACCAACCAAGTACAAGCTGCTTCCCCCTAAGTTTATGTCTGAGAAAAAGTCGGTTACTTGCTTGACAAGAATCCCAACAGAGACTACTCCTCTTGCATTGACACTCGCAGCATTAAGAAATACACGGTCCTGCGCGTGGTTCCATCCAATGTCTAATGAGGTGACCCCATTCGTGCTATTCAAGGCTTCTCGGAACCAAGAAGAACTAACAAGAGATCGAGGACGAGATGTGGTTGCATCTCCATGGAGCTTTCCTGTATTAGGGTTTACCGGCTGTTTATACCAAATGTAGTTCGCGTTAGGCGAACTTGAATTGGCATAGAGGGAAGAGTTTGCATACAGCACGAAGACTTGGTTGCGATCGATATAGTAGGAGAAGAAGAGTCCGTCTACTCCAGCATAAGAAATCTGAGTAACGTGCGGAACCACCAATAATGCTTGAAACATTAACGGAGCCACCTGTGAAATTTATAAGCTCAATTACTTGTTTAATTGTTGTATGCTAAGGTGGGACATATCACAATTCATGGACCATTGAGAATGAGCTTGTACCTTAGTTTCGATGTCCACGAACGAAAAATTTGTGTCACTTAGAGATGAATGCAGAACTGGGGCTAAAGCTGTAGCCGTCAAGTTCATCGAGTGTAAGATTTTTGCTGTGTGCTCGACTTCTGATTTCATTTGGGAACTGAAGCTCTCAGATTGCAATTTTAAGTCATCCTCAACATGCCTCATCATACTTATCCAGCTCGGGAAGATTAAACAAGGAAGAATCAGATCCACGATCACCTGCATTCGGAATTCGAGATTTCACCAAAGTGAAAGTCGTGAAAGGGAAGGGGGAAAAGTTCATAAAAGCATGATTTTGACGATAAAAAAAATTTAACTCTTTTACATCGAGATCATGGAAACTGCACTGCGAGGATCCTTGGCATTTTATATGACATGTTCAATCTTAGAATACTATTTTAGGACATGCTATTATCAGTCTCTAAAAAGCATAAGATGACAAATTTAAAGCAAGTTTCCAGGAATCACCAGAATAACGAAGTAGTAATCGAGCCGGAACACTGAAGCTGAGCTGAGTTTCATCGGATCTTCCTGCTATGACAAGGAAAATTTCTGCATGGTTGTTCAGAGAGCAGAAAAAATAGACAAAAAATATATGCTTTGGATACATGCTTGTTTTATTTAAGGAATAAAATCAGAATAAATTACTTCCTATCTAAAACTTACTTAATTTCTCAGAATAATGACACCATATTGTATGTTTTCAGCAGAACAGCTGTCTAGATCATGTCTTTTTACTTCTGTTTCCTATTTAGAGTTCTTTGAGGATTTTTTCAGGTTAAGAACCTAGGACATGACATTGAAATTTTGTCTCTCACATAAAATATTAGGTTAAGTTTTATAAACTGAAATATATATATGTAGGAAGTTTCATCACTGTACCATATCAAGCATCTGTTAAGCATAGTGATAGATTTCCCAACAAGAGTAAATATCTAGTAGCACCCATTTTAATATATATCCACAGTTTGCTTAGTGAGGTGAAGGATATGAAATAGTCAGCTTACATTAGAATCAAAATAATGGTTTTACACAAACAGTTATCCCGACAAATGAAACTCGATAACCCCTCAACTTATGGCTCACTGTTCTCCAAAACATTGTATTAAAAATATAATTGGCAAAACCAATTTCAAGGAAAATCACCGTTGCCGGTGAGTAAATAACTTAAACCGCCGAAAGTTCAAGCTTGCAACCGAAAGAAGTGTATTAGAACCGAGGATAACTTACATTACCTGCGAGGGATTACACAAGAAGCATACATGTAGATGATGTAGTAAAAACTCATGAGGAATCTCCCAGCCTAACCTACTTAGCAGAATTCGCAGGGACTAGCTTTAGGAATTCAACAAAAAGGAATGCCCCACTTAATTCACTGTTGTTTTAAAATTAAAACTGTGTATGCTCACACTGGGTTATCGGATTCTCTCTAATACTATTAGCCTATTCCAAGACTTTCTTGATGCAGAAGAAACCCAAATTGCTTAAGATCGATGCAGTGGAAGCCAAATGAAGTACAGACTGTTAACAAGTGGAGTCGAATTCTGTAGACCCCTACTCCATACTCGCCCAACGCTCATGACGTTATTTTGAACAAAAAACAAGAAAAGAAAGCCTTTAGGTTAACGTGCAGTCTGATTCATCGAATACATGGTGAGATACATGGTGTGAAATAGCCGTGGAACTTTTATTGACATGTACATTGTTGAATCCGTGACTCCAAAAGGAATATATATAAAGATCTTCTATATATGCTACTCGATATATTCAGTTGTATATATACACATGGTTAATTGCTTCCCTGTCAAGTTATTCTTTTAAAGGTACTTTAAATGGACATCGAATTGAGGGTATGAATTGCATGGAGTATATTATTATCTACTTAATATTAGTCAATACTTTATTCTATATCATATACTTCATCAGAATAATAACAAACAAGTAGCAACAATCTTTTGAAAATTCTACTATGGTTATATTTACATTGGATTATGGTAGAAAAATATACATTATACTTTTGCAAATAAGTTTTGAAACAATGCGTGTGCATTTGGACCCAATATAATTGCAACTCATGAAAACTGCAGATCGACTAGGTTTATAAACAATTTATAGTATGTCGAGACTGAGTTTTTATAAGATAGAAGGTTTTGTTTTGGGACCAAGTTTTGACATGATTTTATTACAAATTAGCAGCAAAAATGATAAAAATCAACCTTAAACTAACATAAAATGATTGATTGTTCATATGCATTGGGTTTCTCGAACTCCGTTCAGGGTAGAAGATCTTTGAACTTTGTACTTCCATATGAACACAAGAATGGATGTCCTAAGAAGGAAAATTAACCAATAAAGAATACAACTACATCCTAGTTCTCTTAATTACTCGATAATCCAGGGATATTCATGCAGCTAAAGAGCTAATATTAATCGCAAGAAGGTAGTGGTCCAAAAAGAAAAAGTCATCACAAGAAGATAACCGGAATGCATTTGATCAGAGTTTTCATGAAGAAATTGCATTTTAGGGTTTTGTCGCAAGAAGATAACCCAATGCATTTGGTCAGAGTTTTCATGAAGAAATTTCCTTTAAGGGTTTGCTTAAAGACACGTTGAATAAGATTCTTGTACCTTTCAAGCTTCATGAGGAACTCATAGCTAGTCAGATAATCAAATCTCACAATCTATCACGTCATAGTAGTCAAATAATCAAATCTTACGATCTATCCCGTTGGCGATGGTTTTTGATATGTGCCCTAGGTAAGATGCAGGCGTATTCTTGTTCTATCTTGTTTCTTGTTTTGTGTTCATTATTTTTCCGGATTCCTGGAGAGACTAGAATAGATATTTGTCACCAATGCCATCTCCAAGTTATTTTCTTCCCCAGAATCTAAAAAAGAGTACTCTTCAAAACAATTAACCTCATAAACCTGCAAGAATCAGAATGCAACCCAAAAAAAGAACCCAAAAAAAAAAAAAAAATCTGCTTTCACAAAGTATGATCTTTAGTACCCTGTTCAGATTCTTGCTTATAGATGTCTAAATCTCCTGCTCCTGCATGATCCAAAGAGAAAAGGCAAACAGATTAGTAATAATTACAACCAAAAAGAGATAGAGATGCAGAGAAATGGAGGAGCTGTGGAAGAAAGTGTAGACTCACTCCCTCTGTCTCTTGCTTTCAGCAGTGCAAATCCTTGGCCCTAGAGAAACCTTTTAGTTTGTGAGAAGGCATGGAACTCCCGCTTTCTTACAATGCTTTTTAGTAAACGCAATTAACAGCATTAAATCCTCAAGAAAAAGTTCAGATTGTGTTTAGCAGTATTAATTAAAGAGGAAAATAAAAGACAAAATAGCAATACCGGGGGCCGACTACAAGTTTGTTGTAGAGAATAGCGAGTCGAACGTTATGAGCGTCATAGATCATTTGCAGCTTGGTGAAGAAAACTAGCGAGGCAAACGTGATGAGCACCGTATATACATCAGCTGGATGTACGACCTATTATCCAAGAGGCAATGTCTACAGACTTTCTACTTTTCGATCGATCGGTTGGGCGGGGTAGCAGCAATCTTTGGTTCAATATTTTAGATTAAGAGGAGCTAAATTTTGACATCTTTTCTAATCTTCAATCGGCTGATATTAAAACCACTGGAGTTTACCTCAGTGGCCATCCTTTCAACATGGAAGGAGGAAGTGGGGTTCGAATTCTCACATTCTCAGAGGGTTGGGGTGAGAACAAATTAATTTCAGGAGTAGGTTTTGACTCCCACGTCCTGTAAGGAGACATGGCAAAAGCCTGAAAGTGAGAATTAGAATAGGAGTAGAGTAGGACCGACCAAAAAAAAAAATCGGCTGATATCAACATCCACAGATTCGAAGTTGATTAGTTGGTAATTAATGAGTAATGCCAAGTATACTTGCTAAGTCATTAATGACAACAAATTACTTGCCGATAATGACGTCTCTACCTAGATATCTTGTCTCTCAAAACCTAATACATCATAGCAAACATAACAGTACCAATCTAGAATTCACAAGGATTACATTGTTTTGATCCAAGAGATCCAGCATCAAACAAATGCTATTAGGTAGCATTTACATCCATTAAAAATTCGCGACATCAATATTCGCCGTAGTTAATAGTATTAGATGTTCTATAGAGATTTAATTAAATGATTGAGGCTATTTTGAAGTGACGACAAGTTTATTGAAAGCGCCGTTAAGCTCTTTCTTTTCTGAGTTAAACTCCACGTCCAAGTGCTATATGGATTCAAACTAATCAAGAAGTTCCTTAGAAGTTGATAGATAGTCGAGTATAAGATTAACACAAAAATCATTGCCAACAATTCATAAAGTGGCAGGTTTTGATAAACCTTTTAAACCGATTCTTTTTTTCTTTTTTTTTGTCAGTCATATTATATTTCTACTCTAACTCTAACTCTCAAATTTTTGTTCTGCCTCCTTGCAAGGCGTAAAAATCGAAACCCACTCCTGAAATTAATTCATCACCACCCCAACCCCTGAGAATATGATGATTTGAACCCCCACCTCCCCATTCCATATTGGAATGGTGGCCACTGGGAAACCGATTCAATCATGCATAGTTTAGGAAATGCATATATAAAAGTGAAACGGAAGAACCTTGACACAAATTAACTTAGCTTTTATAGAGTATTTTGAGTGTCGAATATATCGAATATGGAGAGATCTTCTGAATACTCCAGACCGAAGAAATGCTACATGTAGAAAATGATTGAGTTAGGCCAATTCTCAATCTGATTCGATCACCAAACAGTGGGCTAATGGACAACTTTATTAGTTCTTCTTTGACAAGAAAGTCCAAGGTTGTAATCAATTTGTTTCCTTTTAAGTGCCGTCTGAGAATCTTAGGTACGTAGTTTAAGGAAAAATATCCGGATGAGCCCGGTGAGTAATTCGAATCATTGTGCCTAATTAAGAAACCAAGAAATTTCTGGCATTTGCTTAACTTGTCGAATTAATTTGGATTCGCTCAAAAATTTGTTGACTAATGCATTTGTTTTTTGTCATCCAAAAAGAGTTCTGCATTAATTTGTATTAATAAATCGTATACGCTCAGTTTGGTGACTAACTCGAATATCATGACATGTCGTCCAATTGGAATGGGCAAGGAGTATTCTCCCAGCATACAATACCCTCTAACCGCCCCCCATTCCCCCGGGTTGGGACAACGCATGTCCATCTGCACAAAAATAAAGATTCGATTTTCGTGAGTAATTTGATTAGTTGTACGATACCTTTGTTATTTTTATTTTATTTATTTTCATTTTTACTCATTAAATTCAGGAGTAGATTCATTCATATAATATCTCAAATGACAAGAAAAAAAAAGGTGTTATTGTTATAAGGTCACTCTTTATTCTAAAATCGAAAAATAAATTCACTACTATTAAAAATTAGTCTTTGAAACTTTACATCCTTACCTTCCATTGAAAACTCGCCATTTCCTGCCATTCTCTCTTTTTCCCCATTACTTTTGTGTCTTTTCCTATTGCGTACAGTTTGTCTCTCATGCTAATTGTTTTTGATTGGTAGACAAAGGAGCTTATAATAAAAAAAAAATTAAATCAATGAAATTTATTGATAATCGATGAGAGTAATATTGCAACCTCGAAATATTGAAAAAGGAAAAATATGGAATATACATTGTTCTTGGAAATTTTTGTCGAAATGGCTGAAGGTTATTACATTCTTGTTTGGGTGGGACATTAAACTCGAGTGACCCCTTTCTTTTGATGTAAAAGTGCTCCCTTTATCTCTCCTCCCTTTTCTAATCCAATTAATCCACTTGTTAGCGTAGGATTAGCGTAGAACTGACTAAAAAAAAAAAAGTGAATTTTACGCATTCAATAAATTCAATTTTGCTAAAAGGAGTATTTTCTTTTTTCAAAATAAGATTTTTTTTTTTTGGTCGGAATCAAAATAAGATTTTTTTTTTTTGGTCGGAATCAAAATAAGAATTTAAGAGTTGCGAAGAAAAACTAATAGTTTAGAGGAAAGTTTCTTGATAAAAAGTAGGAAAATTGACTGTACGAGAATGAGAAAATGCTTTCATTGAAAAATTTCAGAGAACTTTTTTATTAGAAAATCTCATGATAAAAGGGAGTAAAATTGACTTTATAAAAAAAAAATCAAGAGAATCTTTGTTAGTAATATATAAAACATATAAGTAGTAAATTCAACTCCGTGAAACTGAAAAAGTAATTATGTCCATAAATTCCCGTAAAATTGACTCTATTATGCATGACATGTGATGTGGT
This sequence comes from Eucalyptus pauciflora, assembly GCA_007663325.1. Classification (NCBI taxonomy): domain Eukaryota; kingdom Viridiplantae; phylum Streptophyta; class Magnoliopsida; order Myrtales; family Myrtaceae; genus Eucalyptus; species Eucalyptus pauciflora. The sequence goes on from VMYD01000388.1 coordinate 3,886,514, forward strand.
ACAAAAAATAATAAATATATCGATGTGTCTATAGAATAATACAAATAGCAAATTGAGTTTGTCCCTTACAATATAATACACCATAAAGAGTGAAATTACTTCTATTCCATCCAATATAACGTCTAGTTAATTGACTACAGTTAATGGCAAGTTAAGAACTCCAATCTCAAACTCGAAATTTTAACAAAACTCCTTGGAAAGCTCATCCCTAACTTAACCAGCACAATCCCGATAATTATCAAGATATCTTACTTTCCCAATTTGATCTCAATATAATTATCAGATATGTAATTCATAAGACTCTCATTTTCCCAACTTTTACAACAGCTTAAATTCATATTCTCATGATGGAGTAAGGATGCATTTGGAAGAGCATTTAGGGAAAGCCTTTGGAGTTCCCCCAAATGCAAATAAAGTTCGGCAAAGTGTAATTGAAAAGTACATTTCGATTGAAATACTGTTTGGAAAAAAATACATCTACAGAGAACTTTAGTTATATTTTCAAAGGGCATTACTTGATCAGATTCATCCCTTTTTCCCAATTTCCAAAACAAGAACCATGAAAGAGAAAAACAAATCATCTGAAATCTTCGGATGCCTTCCATTAGAGGTAAGTTTGAGTTCTAACCCATTGTCCCTTACCCCCACCCCACCCCCAATAGCCTTCACTGGCTTAATCACGTCGCCGAAGGCAAAGGAGAAGGAAATGGAATTCGTTAACGAAGACTTTTAGAGCACTCGTCACGTTAAAATTAGAGATTCTTAGCTCTTTTAAGCCCGTAATTTTCCTATAATACATGTAGCCGATACTTGGAAAATCGATCATGTCCTCGTTAAAGTACACTCAACTAGTGTGCTTAGAGCACTTACGACTTGCTCTACCTGAACAAATGAACGAGTAAAATCACGATGGAGTGAACATGTTTTGTAGCATTTAGAATCCTTTTGAAAGGGTTGAAGACTTTACTTATGTATTGATCGGACGAGTGCAGCTCAATGGAAGAGCACACGAGAGGGTATAATTTTTTTATCAACAGAAGAACAGTGCTGATTTACATGAAATTCAAACCTTCAAATTACGTGCATTTATATATAATTTGATAAGATGGAAACATTTAAATTAGCTCGCGGACTTTCTTGGCAGATATAGCGGATTACACATACGCAACGAGATGATAAGGACTGTCCGGCAAGCAACTGACTTCATTGAAGAATTTTCTCTTCACTACGACACTTCCTTAATTAAGAGAACGAAAGCAAATTCGATGTGAAAAAAAGAAACCGAAATGTCCCACGCGTCATCGCATGCTGGCACCCTCATGTTATACCGCGTAAAGCTCATGGACGCAGTTTTTTGCGGCCTCCGCCTGCTCCAAATCCGGCACCCCCGCCGGCTCCAGCTCCGGCTCCGGCTCCCCCACCACCACCTAGACCACCCCCTCCACCGAGGCCACCACCCGCTCCTCCGCCTGCTCCTCCGCCAACGCCTCCACCTGCTCCTCCGCCAACGCCTCCACCGGCACCCCCGCCACCACCAAATCCACCTCCACCGCCCGCACCACCGCCAAGACCTCCACCACCTCCCACACCACCTCCGAAGCCGCCTCCTACACCACCGCCGGCACCTCCCCCTATGCCTCCGCCACCACCACCACCGAAGCCACCACCTCCTCCAGCACCTCCTCCACCCACTCCGCCACCGAAACCACCTCCGGCTCCAGCACCTCCACCAGCCCCACCTCCAAGACCCCCACCACCTCCTACCCCGCCGCCGCCGCCACCTCCTAGACCACCCCCGCCGCCAACGCCCCCTCCAGCACCCCCGCCGGCCCCACCTCCAAGTCCACCTCCACCCCCTAAGCCCCCACCGCCGCCATATCCTCCTCCAAGACCGCCTCCACCCAACCCCCCGTGCCCAAAACCCTTCTTGTAAATCCCATGCCCTAAACCCGGGTGGGGAAACAAGTGCTTCTCGTCATTGACGCCATCTGCGTCTCCGACGGCGGCACCAACTAGCAACGCACAAAAGAGTGCAACCCCGGCACAACGCGAAACTACCCTCATCGTCGCTCAAACCCGCAAAGAGATCAAAGGAATCTCAGAAGCTCACTGCGCATGCCGGTATCGAGCTATGGGGCAAAGCTTAATATAGCCAGAGACTCCACGTCGTTCCGCTGCGTTGTGAGCTCTTAAAGGAGATGGCCCCACGACGCCCCAACTGTCACGCTGTTTCGAGTTAATGAGCCTCATCTGCCCATTGGCCATCGAATTCATTCCTCATCCAACTGTCTGCTTCACTTGCCCACCACAAAAAACACGGAAGCGTCCTCGTAAGTTAATGCAGTCGAGTTAGGGTTTTGACTTGTGGGGGGCGGGCTTCTCGCTTCCCATCCAGAAACGAGTCAACTTGATTTCTTGATTTCCGCTTTCGTGAGTTGGCGTGGAAGCGGATCTCTCGACAACAGATCGAGATTTGACGAGAGGAAGGCATTTTGCTTTTGGTAACGTGATCTCATTCAATGGTGCAGCCTCTAAATGCTCATTTATGGATCGACCAAACCGTGTACTGTCCACTATAAAAACACACACACACACTCTCTCTCTCTCTCTCTCTCTCTCTCTCTCTCTCTCTCATAAACACACACACACACACACACTCTCTCTCATCTTGGTTAGACCAAAGAAATCGGCCATATAAAGAAACACATACAAAATCCAACTTGTAAAGAAAAAATCCACGTGTCCTTACACTTACTTTGATGTACTTAATGAGAAATAGCGATGAACTTTTCTCATAGATATGAAAGATCGTATTGGCTAAGTGGCACAGCCTCGTTGCTAAAATTTGTGTGTATGGAAACTTTTAGATTGACCATGTTCCAACCGCACTATCCGAATTGAATTTTCAGCTACATATGGTCAATTGGGGGAATAGAGGTTTAGAGTACTTCCCTAAACAATTAAATGAATAACAAAATGAGGAAAAAGACGCACATGGCATTCACCAACTCAAAACTCTCAAACAACTTAGTAACAACTTTTTCTTATTCACCAAAAGAAAAATAGGAAAGTTTAAAATAACAAAACATGTAATTGAAATAACAAGATGCCTTCTTGTATCACTTGTATGATTACAGAAAGAATATGCTCTTTCCTTTTTACTCTAGACCCGTCAAAACGAATCATAAACTCACTTCTTAATTCATATGGGGTTAAATGAGTTATATATGGCTTAGTTATATTGAATAAATGGGTTTAAACGTAATATAAGTGTTAAATGGGTCATAAATGAGTTTACAATTTACTTAGGCCCAACCCATTTCTATAGCGCTCTCTTCATTTTCTCTTGCTCACTTGATCTCGCACTGCTCCGCATTATTAATATCATTAATTGTTTCAATTTGACAAATTCAACTATATTTCAATAATTCATAAAACTTGGAGAAAAAACAAGCGATCCATATTCTGAACTCGCATGTTAGATATGTTGAAAGATGAGAAAAAAAAACTCAATGGGTAAATTGTGAATCACGGGAAGTGGGAGTCATAAAAGAAGAGAAGACTAGGTTTTTCTTTTTTCTCCAATTATTATTTTATTTTTGTGTTTTATTTTTTCATATATATATTTGACCACTCATTTATTGAATTTTTAAAATTGACTTCGATATCGAAATCACATGTCGGAAATTCGTATATCAGAATTCCAATTCGAGTGTCGGAGAGTGTCCAAAAAATTGACCAAGTGTCGAATTTTTCAACACGTGTTGACCGAATTTTAAAGAGTATCCGAGAGTGTCGGAGAGTGTCGAACACGTGTCGAAATGTCAGACATGACACGAAAGCTCTTGAAAAGTGTCGGTGCTTTATAGGGGATTTGTGGGTGTGTGGCTTTCTCACGCTTAGATAAGTAATACAATGTGTCATCTAACCCCTAAGACCTTACTGGTTTTGTTTATACAAAAACCAAACGAGAACAGCCGTTTAGAGACACATTCCAAACGCCTAAATCTTCGACCGTGGGACTTCTAGGCAACCGCTCTTCTAATTTCGGTCCCCCCGTATAGTCTTCAAAAAAATGGGCCAAAATAGAGGTCTAGCCGACAGCCTGGACCTACTTTATTTCCAAAATAACCTTGGGTCCACACAAAACTTCCTTAGAATCCAAATCTCATTAACCTTCACAATAAATAAATAAATAAATAAATCTTCTGAAATAATAATTTCTTGCAACTCGTCCAAATTTGCCAAAACAACATAAGTATACATGAGATGCAAAACCTCTTAGACAGAAAATGCTTGTGATGAGCATAATCATTTCTTTGAGTCGCATTATGTCTAACAAGCATAATTTTTCTTCCGTTCTTGCTTCATTCAACTTTTTGAGAGGAAGAACTCAACTCATCATTTTCATTTTGCCAAACCATGATTTCATTTTTCAAACTTATCTCGAAAGATTCAAATCCTTCTCCAAATCAACGTTCTCTCGTCTTTAAGGATTCATTTTCAGTTTGTTAATACTCGTCTTCATTTGCCAAAGCATCCATCGCCTTTTTCAAAGCACAATTTTCTAATACTCAACAACAAGATCATCAAGAGCACTTTACAATCGATAGCATAGCTAAAAAAGTTTGAATCCTATTTTAATTGTGCCAATTGGATCATAAACTTTTCTTTTTCGATTGAGTTTTAAAACTTTTGTATTTGTATCAATTCAGTCTATTCAGCCAATTTGGATCAGAAATCACAAACACGGATGCTGGCTGACTTACATAATGCGACCAAGGCTAATGTGGAGAATAAATAAATAAATAATTTGAAAAAAATAAAAATATTATTTATTGTTGTCCACCGCTTCCTCTTCGTGTTGAGTCACGAGGCATTCTAATTGGCTACCTCTTCGTGACTTGAACGGTCAGGTTGGCTTTCGCTTTCGCTCTAAGATGTGGCGAGGGCTTTCTTCTTTTGGTCGGGCTTCGGACACTCGTTTCTCTAGTGGACCTAACTTATCGCATTCATAGCATTTTACGTTCTTACTCCAATTTGCATTATTCATTTCTATAACTTATGCATCAGATCTCATAAATTTTGCTCTATAAATTTACAGGATCTTAATCTCATCGGTAGACTCATAAAATATGACGCAATTAAGAGCTAGATAGCTTTGAGCGAACCCACATCGATTAGTTTGCTTTTCACTTGTAGGCTATGTAACACCGACACGGACACGCGACACGACACGATACGACGACATGTCATTTCTCACAAAATAGAAAATTCTGACACGTTTCGACACGTTATATATTAAATATATATTTATATATAAAAATATAAAATAAATAAATAATAATAAAAAGAGCATATAATTAATTTATACTAAAAATATTAATCCAACATTTGTTAATATCATTCATTGTTTTAATTTGACAGAGATTGAACGAGAAATTCAAAAATTGCAAACATAAAAGAGTAAACTTGATGGAACATGTCCTGTTTTCTTATACTTGTCGGAGATTAGTGAGATTTCTTATAATCCTAGACAGAGTTCGGAGTTCATGATATAGACTAGCTTGGAGCTCCTCTACAAAACAAGGTTCGAGAAAAATGAAAATTCAAGACATGAACTCTCGAAGTATGACCAAAAGAAAAGGAAATCACTAAATTCGCCACGGAAAATGTAAGAGATAACTCACAAGCCAATAACATAGACCAAAAGAGATAACTCACAAGCGATGCTTGCGAGAGGCGGAAAGAAGCAATTTTTTTTTTTATAAATTTAAGTACGTGGGGGCAACGAAACAACGCCGACGAGAAGAGGGGCATTCCATCGTCACTCACAGGAAGATAAGAAGTTATAAGTGAGAAATTTGAGAGTAAGAATTTTCTTCTTTCCTCTTTATTTTCATTTATTTTTCCATATATTTACATTTTGACCTCTAAAGTATTGAAAATTTTTAAAATTGACCCAATGCGTGTCGGAATTTCAGACTCACGTGTCAGAATGTGTTAGGAAGAGTTGATCACGTGTCGGATTTTCCGACACTCGTTGACCGCGTGTCGGAACATGTCGGAGCGTGTCGGAGTGTCGGACACGACAAGAAGGCTTTCGGAGAGTGTCGGTGCTTCTTAGCTTGTAGGCTTGTTTCCCGACACTAACGAAAAGTACAGGTACTTGTCAAATTCAAAAATATATATATATTTAAAAAAATTGACGAAAAACATCTTGATTTTAGATATATTGTAATTTAATATTAGGAACTCATGACAGGAGGGATAGGAGCTTGACATACATAGCTTGATCAATTTTTTTTTTTCAATTCAACAAGAGCCCAGCCCAGATATGTTATCTGTTTGAGGACATGTCTATTATATATCCTTTCTATTAGTCATTTAGATTTGATATGCACAAGCCCTCATGAAAACATCGTAAGCCCAACTCACGAAAGCCCATTTCTTTTACATCCGTCTCTTTCGACATTTGATACTCTGTCGGTTCGGTCGAGTCGCCGACTTAGGAATCGGGGTGTCCGCCTGAGAAGAGAGTCGATTTTTCTTTTTGTTGGTGTGCCAATTTCGAAGCCTAGGATTTGCGTAGCATCAACGTGTCGGTATCTATGTGGTTTGTATATAATATTTTCTCCCTATGGTATTAGCCTACATGCAAAAGCATCCCTAGATCTGTCGCTGACCTTTTTGTTGTCCGCCATATAGAAAGTTAGAAGCCAACCTAAACTCGACAACGACTTGATACAACCAACCCAATTTTTGAAACCTAAAAAGCCTCTTGGTATGAATTCCCCGCCGTAATATCTTTATTGAAAGGGGAGACTCTATATAAGGTGTTTGACTGCTATCTCACAACTATACCTTTACAGCTATAATGGATCATAACCTTTTTTAGGAAACTATACCACCCGACTTTTAGAAAAAAAATTATTAAAAAAGTCATAAATTTATTGCACTTATACTAATTCAATCCTTAATCTTTTAATTTAGCCAATTCAGTTCTAAACTTTTTGACAATTTATCAATTTAGTCAATATGGTCGGTTTTCGCCAAGAATTGCTAACGTTGACTTCATCCGTCTTACATGACATACAGTAACTAATGTGGACAATTTTACAATTTATTTTTTTAAATGAATTTATTTATTTCTTTTCTTTTCCTTTATTGTGGCCAGTGAGGGCCCACCGCTCAAAGGGCTACAAGCCCTCATAGGCCATCGGTGAGGGCAGTCCTCGTTGGCGAGGGTCCCTCACCCAAGCAAGGCTAGTCTATGGCGATCACCTAAGAGTCTAAGACTAGCCACCGATAAGATGGAAAGAACCAAATAAAAAAGGAAAAAGAAAAAAAATTGTCCACATCACACTACATAGGCGGTCAGCACTAATTGGATTGCCACATTGGCATTTTTCAGTCAAAATTGATTGAATAGCTACATTAACAAATCATCAAAAAGTTTGAAATTAAATTAATACAATTGAAAGGTTTATAATTAAATTAACACGAGTGCAATATATTTAGGACATTTTTGGTAATTTTTCCCTTAGCTTCATGGTGATATATCTCGTAAAGTATAGCATTAAAAACCCATATCACAACACAGCAAAAGCCTATGTATAACAAAACTCAGAATCACTTGTTAAATCACATCTTATTGTGCAATGTTTTGTTAATCGTCTCTATACTGAGATGGGAAAGTATACATCACTGTCAAAATGCATAAAAATTGTTACAGCGAATTAGCCATACATAGTTTATTTGCACTCAACACATACCCAATATGATATCATGAATAATTGTAGACCCTATTACTTAACAAAATCAATTTCGTATATCAATCTTAGGATACGTTCATTAGGAGTAAAAAAATTTCAAGAAAATATTTTCCGGGTTTTCACCTATTTGGACAACTGGAAATGAATTGGCCAATAGGAAATATTTTTCAAGAAAATATTTTCCGGGTTTTTCCAGGAAATATTTTTCATTGACCAAAATTGGCATGCTACGATTTTGAAAAATGAATTCCCCTCCCATGAAAAGGAAAATCATTTTCCCCAAAGAGACACCATCGCGGTGCATTAGTAAGCGCATCTCTCTCTACTTACTTCCCTCTCAATTTCATGCTCACAAGCAAAGAAGGAAAAATCAATCACTTTCCTTAGAAATGAAATTCAAGTAAATAAATTTCCTTCAACATAAAGTTTTTTCATGAAAGAAACACGTCCTTAAGCTGCACTTAGTAGTCCGAATTTGAGTCCTTCTATACGGTGTTTGGTGACATCCTCCGGACTAAATAAATCCAAATATACAGGGATAAAATGTTCGATAAGTGTTTCGCCGGAATTTAATCTACGGCGAAACATCTTTTCTGGAAGCCGTTCTTCGGCTTTTGATGAGAGCAGACAAGTTCTATGGCAACTCTGGATAGAATATATCTAGGCAGACAAAAAATAACGACAAACCTTTATTTCGAACTTTGAACCAAATTGTACATACATAATTCAATCAACAACAAGGCTTGGAAATATGAACATTTCTACAACGATACAAGTGCACGAACTGTGTCGGAATTTAATCGACGACAAAGCTCAAGAACGTGCAAAGATGTAATGTCGGAATTTAATCGACGACGCGACACCCATGGTAGAGATGCACGTTGAAATTGAATTGACCACAAAACATCGGGATAAAGATACGTATCGGAATTTAATCGACAACATGAATCAGAAAGCTATAACTAAAGAAAAGTAAAGTGCGGAAAATTAAAGATAATAAAATATTACATTTTGGTTGTCGAGAGGGCCTCTTCCAATTGACAGAACTTGGTATTTATAGACATTCTATCATGACTGTATGGGAGCAGTTTCTTCATGGTTGAATTGTAGTTGGACACTTTCAAAAATAATGATCCCATATTCCGACACTATCAACTCCTCACACAATAGCAGCGTTATCTCCAAGGAGTTGTTTATTTCCTACGTTGTCGATTCCCTTCAAAATGGCAGCCCTATCTCTAAAGAGTTGTTAATTTCCTACGTTGTCAATTCCCTTCAAAATAGCAACCTCAATCTCCATTTTCACCTAGCTATTCTCCACGCTTCCTTTAATGGATTTACACCTACCTGAGCCTCAGATGAAATTCTCTAAATAGATAATATGCTCCTTAGTTAACACACTATCGATAACTTTGGTAAAATAATCTGTCATTATTTGCCACTAGTTGACATGTGCTGACACTTTCATCTAAGTCATTAACTGCATATAATATCAACCAATCTTTAATCCATTCAATTGGTTTCCTCCACGAATGACCAGACATGTTCGAATAGTATATTCTTCATTCTTTTCCTTTTCCTCACTAATTTTGATATTGCATATGAATTTGCCGAATCCACTTTTGTTATTTTCGAACAATTATCCCATATCGATAATACTTTAAAATTAGACATTTTTGGGTGTCAACAATAAGAAATCTCATACGGGAGTTAGATAAACCCAAATTAAATTTAAAAAAAAAAAATTAAAAATAACTTAACAAACCCTATTATTTTCCAACCATGGGCGACGCATTCAGATATTGCTTCGCCGACCACCACAACCATAACCGATCATCATCACTTCCGACTACCATGCGATTGTCGTCATTTCCGACCACCGCCAATTGTCACCACCGGCTAATCAATAGTGTTTTGTCAACTAAGGGTGTGAAAGAGTCTGTGGGCGTATGATCTGATTGTTTAATGGGATTTTCTACAATTCAGAGGACATTCAAAGGATTTCTAATCCCACATTTGTCTTATTATGTCTCAATTTGAATCGTAATGACCCAATACAACCTAATTAATAACGAAAATAATTCTCAAATTTTGACTTAATATACAACGTCATTCTTAAATTTTTAATTTGTGCAACGCGATCCCCGAAATTTGATCTAACATGTAATATCATCATTGAAATTTTAATTTATCATGTAATTTTTTAATTACTGGTAAATGTTTAATGTCGTCAATTCTTTTATATCATTTTTACATAGTTTAAGGATGAAATTAGATATTTACCAATAATCCGGAGATCCTATTAAATAAATTAAAATTTTAGTGATAAAACTATATATTAGGTTAATAAATTAAAAGTCCAAAAACGGCATCATGATGCTGGACCGAAGTTTTAAGGGCTATTGTATTACAGCACATGGCTTTTTGCCTAACCACAACGGTTTCGCGTTTCGCCCCCTTCTGCCTTCCCACTCATCCTTCCACGTCGGACGATCCAACGGCGCTCCTCCCTCCGTTCCACTCTGTCAAAACACCCGAGCCAATCCAAGTCTCCCGAGTCTCCGGCCGAACCTCCCGCTCCGGATCCGAGCCTCCGCGTCCGAGCCTCCGCCCCCACTATAAAAATCGGAAAAGAAAGAAAGCCTCGTCTTCTCCTCTTCCCGACGGAAGTGAAGCTCCTCACTCTTCCCACAAAAATCCTCAGCAGAATTTCCGGAATCCCGAAGAACGACGAGCGATAATGCGCCGCTGCTGATCGCGCGATTGCGCGCTGGAAATCCTCTCCGAATTCGGATCGATCGTCGAGGTCTCTGCCGGTCTTGTTGTCGAGCGGGGGGAGGATCGGGATCGGCGGCCGTCGCGGGGTTCTTTAGGTCGCAATCCGGGGCCGCAGGGGAGCTCGGATTCGGGGCGCGGTGCCGGCGGGATGGGGAATTCGCGATGGTGAATCGCAATTCCGGTTGGGGCCGTGGCCGATCGCCGCATTGCATGCGCTGAGACTGCTCCGCCCCCGCCCCTCGCCCCTCGCGCCGCGCGCGCTGAGACTGTTCGGTCGGCTGGTTTTTTGGAGTTTGAGCTGGTTCTCCGGCCGTCCGGGGAGGTGCAATGGCGCAGAATCAGAGCAACTGGGAGGCGGATAAGATGTGCGTTTGCTGCATTCGCCTTGGGATTGTTCGTGGATTCGTTTTTTTTTTTTTCCTGGTTTTGTTTTGGCTGAGAATTGTGTGGCTTGAGAAATTTCCGTTTTTTGTTGTTGTTCTCGGGCTGTGTGGTTTGTGCAGGCTCGACGTTTACATCTATGACTACTTGATGAAGAAGAAGCTGCACAACACGGCGAAGTCATTCATGACTGAAGGGAAGGTGTCGCCGGATCCCGTTGGTAAGACAGAATTTATGATGCCAAAGTTTGGTTTTTTATTTTTATTTTTAAATTTAGCAATGCTGAACCCTGTTCTGCTTTTAGATAGTCATAATCTGAGCCTAAATGAAGTAGGACTTGGGCCTGAGGCCGTGCTTAGGTGCATGGTTGGGTAACTCGAAAGGGAACTCAAATGTTGTCGGATTGCAAGTTATTCTCAGAACTTCATGATGGTTTCCACGTTTTGTTGTCGTTCAGAATCGCTCACCGTTAATTAAACATGTTTGATTTTTCCAATGAGTAAACTGAATGCAGTCTCGCGTAAGCAAATCATTCATTTGAGCTAAATGTTTACTTGAGTGTTTAGTCAGCAGAAATTTATCGGTCAATATTCGTCACTACAAAAAGGATAACGGTAACCCCCATTAACTACTGAATTTCATAGTAATAGAAATAAGTTGTTGTGGGATGAAGTTGGATGGGGGATTTACTTCACAGGCGTACAAAAAGAATTCCAATCCTGATGCAGAGTTTCACTCCATGATTTAAAGGATCAGATATTTTCAAATTAATTTTTTTCCTCATAATGCATTGACAAACATTGGAACTAGAACTGTCGAGTCGCAGTCCTATCAACTGAATTTAATGCGACCAACTCAATGAACCTCACCTTTTTTCTTTTCTGATAGATGGCTAAGAGCCCATTATGTCAAAGTTGCACATTTTTTTCTCCCAAGGATTGTATTTTGAGCTCGTGAAAAGAATTATGACCTGTGAATTATGCTGGCTAATTCACAATCCTCACGTTTAGTCTTGGTGAATCAGTTGATAGAATTTGTATCTATTAGTTGAATTGGTGTCATTACTGTTCATTCGAGTTGAGCATTCTGGTCAATTCTCCATTCGAGCATTTTGGAATAATTTGTTTTCTCTACATGCAGCGATTGATGCTCCTGGGGGATTTCTTTTTGAGTGGTGGTCAGTCTTTTGGGATATATTTATTGCAAGGACTAACGAGAAACATTCTGAAGCCGCTGCAGCATATATTGAGGTGGCTTCATATTTGTTGGGACTTCATCTAATGTTACCTGGAAGGCTATATTCCATTATTGTATGATCTGTGTGATTTTATAGGCACAACAAGGTAAAGCAAGAGAGCAGCAGCAGCAGCAGCAGCAGCAGCAACAGCAGCAACTGCAGATGCAACAATTGCATCTTATGCGTCAAGCTCAGCTGCAAAGAAGAGACTCTGCTCAGACTTCACTTGGTCCTGCAAACGCCGTCAACTCTGAAGGAATGTTAGGGCAACCTACTGCCAGTGCACTAGCAGCAAAAATGTACGAGGAGCGCTTAAAACTATCTAATCCGATGGATTCCCAGGTTTCCCAACCACTTCTTGATGCTAGATTGGCCCTCCTGAAGTCAACATCAAGTCATCCTGGGTAAATTTTGATGTCAACTCCATCTAATGGCACACATTTTCTTGATAGTCTTACTCTCTTGTGGACATAGCAACTAATAGCTTGATCTTCCTGTCGCAGTCAATTGGTCCAAGGAAATTCTGGGAGCGTAACGGCAGCACTGCAACAAATCCAGGCAAGAGAACAGACAGTTCATAGCTGCATTACCTAATCCTATAACTTTCCATCCCTTATTTTCTTCACTTAATTTTCATCTGTTCATGGCATGTAGGACATCAAAGGTGAGGTTAACATGACTGGAACTCCGAGGTCGTTGCCTATGAACCCTTCTTCAATGTACAGCCAGGGAGTCATGCAGCCAAGACCTGGAATTGGGAATGCAGGTAAATGAAGTTCTTCATTGATAGAGGTCCACACTTCAATCGAGCTGAATGGCTACAAAGCTTTTTCCCTTCTTCAGCCTTGTAATTGTCCCATAAATTGCCCTCAGATTATCATTTCACTTGTCTTTCTCTAATACCACAATTAAGTCACGAGACACTGGGATGGTTATCAAATTTATGGACTTGGTTCATGAGCTAAGAATGTGCAATATATCTGTAAAAAGAAAAAAAAAACGTTTCTATAGAGCTCCCCATTGAGGTTAGAAATGCCAAAATAGTTTTCTACTTAGAGAAATAAAGAAGATGGAATTTTTTTCATCTTGATCTATTTGGTCTGATTGCAATGGATTCAATCGACTCCTATTAGATCATTAATAAGTTGCAAGACTTATGTCATTTGGTGTTCCCTAGTCGAAAGATTCAAACCTCATTTGCCATCTACTTGGAACCAAGGATCAATTGTTTCATTTAACAGCCAGACTTCTTCAGTCTTGTAGCATTTAGCAAGTTAAACATATAAGAACAATAACTTAGTGTGAAACTCGTCCATTTAGTTAGGCTCTTTTCTGCTATAACTAAGTGGAGGACCCTAACTTTTAAGCAAAGGTCACTTCCCGATTACATTGTGTGTTCTGTTACTATTTTAAAGAAGAAAAAAATCTTTTGTCTTGTTAAGGATTGAACCCTGGAGCAGGCGATTTACCACTGAAAGGATGGCCTTTGACGGTGAGTTGAGTACATTGCTTATCTGGTGAAAGTTCGTGCATTCATATTGTGTTGTCTTAAAATCTTGCCGGGCCAATCTCTTTTCAGGGTATTGAGCAGATTCGACCAGGTTTGGGTGCACAGGTCCAAAAACCATTTTTACAGAGTGCAAATCAGTTTCAGCTGTTGCCACAGCAACAGCAGCAACAGCTTTTAGCTCAAGTTCAGACGCATGGCAACATCAATAACTCACCTATCTTTGGTGACATGGATCCTCGAGTCTTTAGAGGACTACCCAGGGGAACTTTAAATGCAAAAGAAGGCCAGGTGGTTGCGAATGATGGATCTGTCGGCTCTCCAATGCAATCTACTTCATCGAAGGTAATTTCAGTTTTTAATGCATTGGTGAAGATCTAGTATAGTTGTACATACACCAGGCACTTTCTAGTTTTGATTTTGTTGCTGATAAGTTATTGGTTTCAGTGTTGATCTATTTGCCAGAATGACCCTGAAAGCTTATCGTATGGTTCTAAGAGATAAATTTTGTGACCAAAAGGAAAAATGGAGAAGTCATCATGCTATCACTATGCTTCAATTGTTGACATTCCTGTAAAATAAACTTTTGTTACCAGAAAAATGGAAAAACCATGATTTTATGAGTATCTATTTTGCTTCCATCAATTACATTGAAAAGAGAAGGGTTAATGTCATCAATGGTCTGTGCATTTTTGCCTGAAATTTAAAATCTTTACTCTACTTTTGTTTTGTTCAAAAGCATGGCTCTACTTTTCAGAAAGTGTCACGTGTCATCTCTATATCGGTTGAGTGATGGAATTTGTTAAAGTGGAGTTAAATGCCATTAAATATTTGACGTTGTGGATTTTCTTTCTCTTTTTCAAACCCAAGGGGAAAATTTTGTCTTCTTTTTCCTTTTGTTGTTCAAACCAAAGTTGACATGATTCTCTCTCTCTCTCTCTCTCTCTCTCGCGTGCGCGTAATTTTCCTTTCAGCTTCTTTCCTTATGCTTTGTACTCTTCTATCTCATTTCGACAAAGCCAAGTAAAGCCTCCATAGCCACAAGCCCACTAAAAGTTACCACGAAAATTCATGCCCAATTGCTACTTTATTTTGTGTCCTTGAGTGAGCAAGTAGAGGTGATGTCACGGGGAGACACCATCACCCAAATCAGCAAATTAAGGTCTTTGAACCTAAGCCTCTCAAATGAGAAGCCTGGACATGTTTTTGTGCAATCAAGACGCGGCCATGACCAGGAGACTTGAGCTCGAGTGGCCATGGCAGCTACAAACCAGATTTTGAGTTCAAGAGGCCACAGTAGTCACAAGCTCAAGATCTAGCAGCCATGGTCGTGAGTTCAACTTGAGCTCAAACAGCCATGTCCAGGGGCTTGAGATATGGCGGTCAAGTGGCCATGGCCATAGCGAGCTTGAAGCTCAAGCATCCATGGCAACAAGCTCCAAATCTCGTGTCCGTGGTTGGGAACCTTTAGCTTTCACGGTTGCTAGCACGAGCTCGAAGCACGAGTAGCCATGGCCATTGCAAGTTCAAATTGAGCGGCTATTGCCAAAAGGTCGAGATATAGTGGAACAACTCAGTCCGATGAAGGCAGGGAGCAAGCTGGGGCCAAACGTCTCACACAAGAAGCAGCTCCTAGCAAGCTTATAGGATGGCGAAGGAGTAAAAAGGAGCCGAATTGCACACCATACGGGGGGAAATGTCCTAGGAATATGTGTGTGTGTGTGTGAAAAATGGAATTAACTCACGGAGGTTCCTTATGATGTAATGGTAAGCACTATTTTGGAACTCTGAAGTCAAGCTTGCTCAGGCTAGAGCACTATCAAGATGAGTAACCTCTTAACCTCTTGCGAAATTGTTTGCATGTACGCTAAAGGATAAAACCGTGAGGCTTGGTATGGGATGGATCAAAATGGACTATACCTCGCATGAGTCAATCCAGAAATGTCACAATATAGTATTGGAGTGGGACTCCTCTAGTAGGGGTGTGATTCGGTGATGAACCACGTGGAAGTTGTTGGGCTTGTAACAACCTAGTCCAAGTCCAACAAGTGTGGGGAGTGGTTGCTGGTAAGAAGTGTTAGGCTTCTAGGATGGCGAAAGGGGTAAAGAATGAATTGAATTGCACACCGAATAAGGGGAGAGCGTGCTTGGAATATGTATGTGAAAAATGGAATTAACTCAAGGAGGTGCATTTTGATGTAAGAAGTTTTGCTTCGGAACTCCAAAGTTAAACATACTCAAGCTAGAGTACTACTGAGATGGGTAACCTCTCGGTTAATCCAAGGACGTCACATGTGGTTAGCTTCAAATTTGGCCATGGAGGCCATGGCCGCCGTAGCTTAGAACTTGAGGTTGTGGCCATGGCACCCATGATTGTCTCCCTCCCTCCCTCCCTCCCTCCCTCCCTCCCTCTCTCTCTCTCTCTCTCTCTCTCTCACAGTTTTACCTTTTTCTTCTATAAGGTTTTATATTGCCCAATGTGGCACCTATTTGGCGCTACATAACAATTTTGAGCAAACCATTATACGACGAGTGTAATCCGGGGTCTATGTCAGCAAAATGGACCGGCAAGAGTAAACGTATGACTAGAGAACTAGCTATGATGCTTTCTGAAAAGTTGAGGAGAGATTTGGATCTTCTGGTAAAAGTATAGGGACCATCAGTTACATTAAACCCAAAATAAAAGGTTCCTCTTTTAACTTCCGGCAAGACAGAAGGTGCCTTCCCCTTGTCCAGATTGACCCTTTTGCATGAAGTGTGAGGCGTCTACTCAAAAGGGCATTTTCAATTTGTTTCTGCCTGATGATATTTTCTCAGATCAGAATAATAGAAGTGCTTGTGAGGAGGCCATCAAGATTAGCTAGTTTATGCTGTTTGTTGACTCAGTGGTTTACGTGCATCGCCAGCATTAAGTGCTTTACAACATCACTTTGAGCTTTTTGTCCAAGCCAAATTTCAATACTTTGCAGATGAATATGCCGCAACAGTCTTCGTCTCAGCAACAACAGGATCCTTTGCAGTCACAGCAAATGCAACAGGTTTGGCTCCTTCTATTATAGAGATGATTTGTGTCTTTTCCTATTAAGAAAACCTTTAGCTATGTTAGAAAGTGAATTTCAAATTAAGTACAAGATGTCTTTCGAGTAACACTCACTGGACCAAAAATCTTTATTCAAAATATTGACAGTAATTTCAGATAGGATCTTTGTTCTGAATGGCAAAGTGATGACTTTTTCTTTTGATGTAACAGAACAACAGGAAGAGGAAGGGGCTGTCATCTTCTGGACCTGCTAACAGTACAGGCACAGGAACTACTGTTGGAGCCCCCAACTCCCAACCATCTACTCCTTCAACTCATACACCTGGCGATGGAGTTTCCATGGCAAGCAATGTGCAACAAGCTGGTAGTATGTCGAAAGGTTTGATGATGTTTGGTTCAAATGGATTGGCCGGTCTTACATCTTCTGCAAACCAGCTGGTATTTGTCTTAACTAATGTGATCCTTGTGGCTAAGAAATTAGTTGCTTGTCCTTTCTTATCATCAGTAGCAATGTCATTATCGTCCTCGATTGCTTGATTTTCCATTTAACAAGTCACTGACTGTATAAATATGCACCTTAGTAATCATACTAATTATAGTGTGCCAACCAGTTGTTTAGTTATGTAGGCGTTCTCTGCTAGTCTATTTTCTTGGAGTGGTGACGCTGGAATGCTAGCATAAGTGGTCATTTCAAGAATCAAAAATCTGCCTAGATTCCTATTTAAATGTTTGAAATATCTGTGCAAGAATGTCACCAGGAGTGCCTGGTCTCATAGAACAATGATCTTTTGTATTTTTTTATCTGCCTGCAGCACATGTATCTCTACAAGCCAGTGGTCTGCATTTATTGTTACGCCTGCATCTTGTGTGGAAACACCTTTAGATAACTCATAGCTCTTATGAGTCATTGGCATATACCTTGTTTACCATTCCATTTGGATTGCAGGATGACATAGATCATTTTGGCGATGTTGGCTCTTTAGATGATAATGTAGAATCTTTTCTCTCACATGATGCTGGTGATGGAAGAGACATGTTTGGAAAGCTAAACCAGAACACCGCTGAACATGCTGCAGATTCTTCAAAAGGTAATTGACCGACTTCTTCCTTCTATTTGCAGTAGACGTTGATAGCTGATCCTATTCTTCCTTTTCAGAGTTTTCCTTCAGTGAAGTTAGTTCCATACGCAAGAGCAATAACAAAGTTGTCTGCTGTCATTTTTCTTCGGATGGGAAGTACTTGGCAAGTGCTGGTCATGACAAGAAGGCAAGTACTATCCTGGGAAACAGATTGATACTGAGCCTAATTTGCTTCTAGCCGATGAATGTAAATGGATCATAATTGTTATTCAAATGTTTGTACATTGTGCTTCCCTCGAGCTCTTGGTGTTTAAGCTTGGTGCTGCATGAAAATTTCTGCACTGGAGGTCTGCACTAGTGTTTGAGGGTTGTGCAAAGTACTGAAAACTTTGTCTAGTTCATAATGTCAGATGGTTATGTTGATTATAAAAATATGATGATGTTAGATACTTTTCTGTGTGACATCAATAGGTTATCTTCTGGAATGTGGAGACTTTTCAAACTGAGAGCACTCCAGAAGAACATAATTCCATAATCACTGATGTGCGTTTCAGACCAAACACGACACAATTGGCAACATCTTCATTTGATAAAACCATCCGGGTTTGGGATGTGGCGCAAGTATAGTCTCTAGCTTATTTCATTTCTTGTCTAACATCTTTCACCCTAGATAGGTCAAAAACGAATTGTGCTTATGATCTTTGGGTGTTGCAGCCAACCTTTTCCTTACAGTCATTTACTGGACACACCTCCCACGTGATGTCCCTCGACTTCCACCCTAAGAAGAATGATCTCTTCTGCTCTTGTGATAGTAACAGTGAGATTCGTTTCTGGAGTATTAATCAATACTCGTGCACCCGTGTGTCCAAGGTTACAAACAAATCTCAGCTGATTTTTTTTATTCTCAGACCTTACTGCAGCTGTTCTGAAGTACTTGATTGTTGGATGTGCAGGGAGGTATGGCACAGGTAAGATTTCAACCCAGGACAGGGCAGTACCTTGCGGCAGCAGCAAATAGTGTGGTGTCTGTCTTCGATTTTGAGACAGACAGGCAGACTCACTTGTTGAAGGTACCAATATATATTTCACTAGAGTGAAAGGGAGCTCTGAATTTGTCTAAAAGGAAATTGTACATATGCGTTCCAAGAGTGTGGCGGACATTTTAACCGGAATTGCTAATTGTAGTGGGATAACTCTTTACATTTCCAGGGGCATCCGTCAGATGTACATTCTCTAAGTTGGGATGCCAATGGAGATTATTTGGCATCTGTCTGCAATGAATCTGTTCGGGTGTGGCGACTGTCCTCTGGTGAATGTGTTCACGAACTCACTTCCAGTGGAAACAAGTTCCAATCATGCGTGTTCCATCCAATCTATTCCAATCTTTTGGTTATTGGCTGTTATCAGGTGATAATTGGTGCTATTATTGGTATATGCGCTGCACATGATTGCTTTTATTTCATTGTTAGAATGCAGTCAGCTTTTATTTGACTATTAGAATGCAATTCTGCTTGTAGAGCTTTTCAATCGCATTTAGGGTGCATTTCTTATCCAGTGGAACCAATTCATACTTCAGAAAGAACTGGTTGGATAAATGACTCCCTAGAAGTGTTCTTCAAATCTTTTTTCAACAATAATCTATTTATATTCTTTTTTGGGCCAAATCCTTTAAGTAAGAATCTGACTCATATTTGAAGGGCTATGAAAAGGAATTACAACTTTCTGTCATGGATGTTGCACATCACATGGATTTCTTTAGACCGAATGATTTGTGGGAATTGTAACTGGTATCAATACTTTTTAGTTTCTCAGCCTTATTTCGGAATTGCTTGATGTATGCTTTATCCCTTGCAGTCGTTGGAGTTGTGGAACATGGTAGAGAACAAGTGTCTGACGGTCCCAGCTCACGAGTGTGTTATTTCGGCGTTGGCGCAGTCACCGGTGACAGGGATGATTGCCTCGGCTAGTCATGACAAGTCGGTTAAGATTTGGAAGTGAAAGTTCACTCCTCCTTCTTTTCTTGCTTTTTAGAAGCCTTCGATTTGAGCGTGTCGAGCTGAGGAGGGTCACAAAGGAGCCAAAAACCACTGGTGGTTGACACCCATACTTCACCGACATAATCTATCCATTTAATAAGGTTGAAGCAGGATCTCACTCGGCTTCGTCGTAATTGTGAGCCACCCTATTATCTGTAACACTATGATTGTCCCTTGGGAATGTACCAAGATCTCGATTCATCATTGTCGGAATCATAATTTCTCGTCTATCAAGATTGTCGGGTTGAAAGGTGCGTGACTTTGCTAGTTTAGGAGAAATTGTTTTTGTCTCCTCGAGACGTCTCAGAATTGCCTATCTACTTCGTCCTGATGACGTTAATGGAGTTCCTTGTACGCTCTTGTCATTTCTGTTTGTTCTTGGATGGACATATGTGAATCAAAGCATCCTGTGGGCTTTTCTCCTTTCCGAGGTCGAGTAAAATGCGTGTGTCGATGTCTGATCATCGGACTAACTCGTTGGGTTGAGATTACACTGTTGATTGTTTTCTTGGATACAAGGAGTCGTCGTGAAACTCGATCGTTTTATGTTTCTGTCTCGGAGCACGGAGGTCTTGCAAGGATTTCAAATGTTTTCCCAAACGAGAGAGAGCAAGAGCGAATGAAACGTTGGCAGTAGCATGGAGGTCGATGGTGGCAGAGGAAAGAATAGGAAGGAGGAGGAGAAGAAAAGGAAAAGATCGAGAGCTCTCCTCATATTGCAAAGACATTTAATAGGACAACTGCTACAACTGCTAACTCTTACATGTTTTGACAAGGGCAGGTACTGATATGAAATTTCCACTGCACATTTGAAAATGATGGGTGGAAAGGAAGGCAGTGGAAGATGGAATGTCGGGTGACCGCAGGTTGACACCGCCTCTCTTTTTCCTCAGCCTTGCTGTCGTCCTTTACTAAATTAAACAACTAAAGATTCACGATAAATCAAACATTAAACGGTGGTAAAAAAAAGAAGAAAAAGAAGAACATGTATGCAATTGCAAAAAGGAGCGCCCACGTACGACTGCCAGCCCCATCTTTGGAAGGGGGATCTTGGCAGGGAAAAGTTCTTGAGAAAACGAGAGTTCCAGAAGTGAGGAATATTCAAGAGTATTTTCTTTTTCATGGGAGAGGCCTTTGATGTTTACAGGACCTTTGAAGGCTTCTCTCACTGCAAAATTCTCTGACAAAGCTGAAAGCGAATCGAAGTTGCATGGCTCTCTCTCTCTCTCTCTCTCTCTCGTGTCTTTGCTTTCCCACATAAAAGCTCACATCATTGTCGACATAGAAAGAGGAAAGAAAAGGATGCTTAAGAAAATCTCAAACGGCCGGCGCTTTCAAATCTTCCTCTTGTTCCCACTTTTTCGCGTCCAGGTTTGTCGCATTGAACATAAATACTTATTATCAAATTCGGTGTTGATGCTATCTTTTTTTTGCGCCGTAAATTAGGTGTCGATATTGTCGCGTCACTTTCTCTTGGAAATTTTGTCCGGTGCACGATAGGTGGGAGACCAAATTTGCGGATGTGCATGGCTTGTGTTATCTTGAACTTGACTTTTTATTCTTGATGGTGCATATGATGCATCGAGTGCATGCCATGTAAAATTAATTTATGCAGGCCATGACCCTAGAAAAATCTGTAGATCTCCCCATTCCAATCAATTTTTAAACCCGCAAGATTGGTTTAATAATTAAAAACAAATATGTATGCGATTTAGGTGCGCGAGACAAAGTGTATGTTCCTCTGACTACTAGCTGCAAATAATGCCATGTTAATTCATCTGCCTAACTATTCGATTGCGCCTTATATTTTTCATGAGGCAGTTATTGTTTGTTAGATTAAGTCATGCCTAGACGAGTATTCTCCTCAATGTAAAAACTATATAAGCATTCGGAAATAACGTCAGATTACATCTCCATTAGAATTGTTCGAATGCTCACACTCTTAAGTGTTTCTCGAGTCTAAATATACCCAAAGCAAAAAAAAATCCGAGATAAGCGAGAGAGAGAGAGAGAGGGGATATCGGTGATAGGGAGCATCACACCCCCCGCAACCACTAGTAGGGCAGGCTTGGCTCTTGGTGGGGGCGCACCGGTGGTTACAAGAGGTCGTGACGCCTCTCTTCTCTCTCCTCTCTTGGCTTTCTTCGTATAGCATTAGTTGACGGTGCACTTATTTGGTGTCACCTTAGTACCACATGTACATTTTATGTCACATCAATAATTTGACTTTGTCTCGTGATCGATAGAATGAATTGACTGCATAAACTGAAAAATTGAAGGACTTAAATTGTGGAGAGGATAAAACTTGGAGAACTAAAAATGTGCTTTGCTGCTGTGCTTTATCACCCCAAAAACACAGTCAATTGATTGGTATATACACACAAAAACCCATATTCAGGTACTTGGATACCAATGGCCTAATATGGTTGCTTTTTAAGTCTTTTTAATTCGCAAATCTATATAAGTGAGTGCGTATGAAAGTCATGGTATATGCGGAGTCTCAAAAGTTATACTCTTTCTTGTATATTTATGGTCTGATCTCAAAAGAGTATGTCAGGCTCATCTTGAGTGAAAGGGAGACGGTTGCGTTTATCACTTAAACAATTTCATAGGTTAGAACTTAGAAAATTGTCTTCTTTGATCTTAGTGACAAGGGTAGTATGCTTGACTTAGAGTGACTGAACTTTCATAGTCTTAATCACCGGGAACCCTTCCCACATGAGAAGAAAGAGATGAAAGATTCGAATCTCTACCTTCTCATGAGAAGTTGGGGTGGGAACGATTTAGTATAGGTGTGGATTTCGACTCCTACGCCCTGCAATGAGATGGAACAAAAAATGTAAGAGTGAGTGTTAAAATAAGAGTAGAGTGGGATTAACAAGAAAAAAAACTTTCATATTATCAATAGTGCATAGCACAAGGACAGATAATATGTTAAAAGATGCAACATTTGCTTAATAAGTGCATACAAGCCACTCACAACAAATGAAATACCACTAAATGCACTGACCAAATTAATGCGGCAACCGTCTTGATAATGGTAGAGGGAGGCCGAAGAGTCAATCCAACTGAGTAAATGGGGTTGTGCAGAAGTATGAATCTTGAGTAATGATGGGCTAGAAGTCCGTTCCTGAGCAACAAAAGTCAAGCCATCATTGCTTTCGAGCTGAACCAGTGGCTTTGAGACTTGAGAGCAGATTCCAGACGAGGGAAAAATACATGAGGAAAGCCAAAAGATTTACATCATTTATGTCCTAGAAAAATTCATGTACATTTAGTGGCATTAACAGTACTCAGAGAGCAAGAAAAAAGATGCTGCTCGAGTGCTGAGGGTCCGCTTAGGTGAAAGGCCTTAATGATGATGGTGAGGAAAGAAATCTGATGAATTGATAATGAAAGAGCCACCAAGCTTGAACACTATTTAGTACATTCTCTGAATTTCCAGCAGTTAGATGAGATTATGAATCCATGGGGCATTGAATGAAAACATACAGTTTTGTACCTACAAATTGACTCTATTATATTGAATGATCAGACAAGTTGGAGCTTGTCAAATCATTATATCTTTTTGCATTTATCTATTATTCTATTGTTATACCCCTGGCATTGTATATCTGCACATATAGTCCAAGAGAAGGGGAAAAAAATTGATTTGGCCAGTGGGTATGGTCAGAAACAAGCTGACATTGCTGTGACAATTATTCCAACTTCCCAAGGCCATAATCAGATGGAATTTAGCTCCATTCAAGATTTCAATGAGCTTTGCTAGTTTCAAACCAGGAGCTATCATTCTTTAAGGCACTAGAGTGTATCCTCACTAAAGGAACATTAATTAAAATTTCTCTTGATTGCCCACAGCCTCCTTAGCAACTTCATATCACCATAACGTCATAAGCTTCGCCCTATATCGAGTGATATACATTGCGAAACTAATTGAATGCTATCGGTATCGGTTTATGAATTTTGTCAGAAAATATCCTTTCGTGGTCGAGCAATCAACAGTGGATGTTTTAAAAATCGAACATTTTCCCATTGAATGCTCTCATAAGGATGCCCGAAACTTATTAGCTAAAGAAATCCAAAGCGACCTTTGGTTCGTCAAACATCGCTTAGCGTCCGCTGCAGAAAAATCAATCACGGTTCAATATATTCCAGATTGAAGGTGATTAAGATAATTAATCAAATCAGCATCACTAATTTTTTTTAATAAAAAAATGGTATTTTTTAAAAAGGTAGGGTACACAGCCCAAACGGTAGACAAAAGGCCCTTTTGGCATTGGCCACACGCTCTCTCATGCATCAGTTTTTTTCATTTTTCCCTTTTTCTTTTCAGCAGTAACGCAGAAGAAAAATTCACATCAGATTATCCAATTAATTTAATATCAAGAATATTAACAATAAAAAAAGGAAAAAAATTCATAGTGGGGAATCTCTCAGCCAATGGATAATTTCTCGATTTCCTATTTTTCTCCTTTTTTCTCTTTTTCTCTTTGCATGTATCCGACAATTGGCATAAGATGCTCGTCTACATCACGGGAGCGCGTGGGCCGCAACCCCGCACGGAGCGCGTGGGGGTCGCTACAGATCTTATCTGTAGAGAGAGAAAAAAAACGAAAATTCAAAAATGTATTTTTAATTTAGAAAATATTTCTGGAAAAAAAGAAGAGCACTTTCCACGTGGCCACTAGAAAAGGAATCCAATGTCCTCAAGCCGTCGCAGTTCGCTCGATTTTCTCGCCGTCGTCGTCGCTTTCTTCTTCTTCTTCTTCTTATCGTATCGCGAGAAATTGGAAAAAGGGTGAAATAGACATGGCGTCAGCAATCTCGGGAGCATTGGGCGCGGACAAATATTAAGAAATCTTATTTTGAAAAATTTACTTTGATTTCTTTTTTTCCAAGGTGTTATTATTACCCTGAGGATTTTCTAATTTCCGAAATATATATACACACACACATGTAAACGAGATTTTTTTTTTTTTTCATTTGTTCGAAGATGAAATTATGTCCTAGACCTTGGTGGGCCCACGCCACGTCAGCACCGCTTGTGCCGAAAGCCGTCGGACGGCGCTGGAAAATAATGGATGACCCTTTTTCTTACAATTCAAAGTAAGTCCGGTAAATTTGGTCGAATATTTTATAGGTCTCGCATTTTGTTGCATATATTTCACAAACATTTTTATTAAGAAAATGGAAAATAATTTCGTAAAGGAAACATCTTTCGGTTATCCAAACATAGGTTTAATATCCTAAAAAACTCTCAACTTAAATTCAGTCTCAATTCTATCGTAAATTTTGTTGAGTCTTACAATCCAATCCCAATTCTACTTGAAACCATTTTTGTCTTATGAAAAGCCACTAACTTTCAATCTAGTCTTAATTTTACACTAAACCTTTTCTTTTTGTATCTCATAAAAAACCACCAACTTTTAGTTTAGTTCAAATTCTATCTAAAATTTTTTTTTCTTATAAAAAATTACCAACTTTTACTAACGTCCTATATCTGTCTCTATTAACACTCCGTTATTGCTCTAGATTTTCCTCAAATTTTAGATCAAATAAGGCATGCTTTGGTGATAAAATGTCTACATCAGCTCAAACCACATTTTCTTTGCTTTGAAATCTAGGTTGAAAGTAGAGTACTTGGGGTCGGGATTTTTCAATCACTCTTACTCTTACAAAAGTTTTCCTTTCATATTGCCATGGGAATGTTCAATTTTGTACTTGGTTTTCAACATCTCGTGCTTAAGAGTCTTACTTCTCTCAAGGTCAGAGAGCCTACACTCAGGGCGCTCAACCAACTCACACTTGGGAGCTTTTTTATCTCTAAGTCGATTAGAGAAATTTTAGACAGGGTTAACATGGAAAAAGTTGGGATTCAAGTAAAAGTTGATAGTTTTTTAGAGAAAATTTTAAATAAGGATTTAAAGTATCATCATTTTCTCAAATAAAAGTCAAAAGTGGACTTTGTTTCATATAAGTGCATAAAGTGGCCAAATCATTTTAAATAAAAGTTTGAAGTGATCAAATCATCTCAAATAAGGGTCTTTGGCTGGCCCATGACTATTCCAATCATCAAAGAAATGGCACTTTGGTAAAAAAATTATAACGATATTTTTATATTTTTATATTTTTTCCCTTTTTTTTTTTTTTTCTCTTCCCTCCCCTAACCATTGCCGTTGATGGTCAACGAAGGTTACCTACCTCAAGTAAGGGAAACCTCGCTAGATTGAGTGAAAAGCACCCTCGCTCGATGTTGGTAAGGGCTGCCCAAGCGAAGGTAGGGTTGCCTTCGCTAGATCTGGCAAAGAGCGCCCTTGCCAACACCAACAACAAAGGTGAACCTCGCTTGAGTTCGACGACCTCTGCCATGGCCACAAAGGAAAAGGGGAAAAATAAAAAATAAATAAATAGAAAAATGAATTAAAAGACAAAAATGCCCTTCAGTTTGAAAGGTTAGGCTATTTTTTGAAATTGATATGACCATTGTAGATCTTTATTTGAAACAAGTTTCACTTCATACTCTTATTTGAAATGATTTAGTATCTTCAGACTCTTATTTAAAATAAGACCCTTATTTAGAATTCTCTCAGTTTTTATGAGAAAAAAAGTTTAAGATAGATTGAGACTGGAATAAAATCAAGGGTTTTTTTTTATAAGGGATGGCTATATCAAAGTACGATATTCGACATGGCTCTCGAGAGGAAAATTTTCTAAATGATTTGGGTTCATTTGAGTCTAATATATGCTAACTTTTCATATTATTGGTTCCCTTATGAGATCCATGGGATCTAAGAGCTGAAATCCACTAGGATCACATGAATTTGGTGTTGGGAAAATATGGCTTCGAATTGAGTAGAACAATGAAAACGGATCTTTAGAGTACTCAAGTCGGACTTTGAGGCGTGATATCACTTTCTTTAAGGATTTATTAACCTCAGAACGTTGTTAATGGTCACTAGCAAATATCATCCAAGATACAACAAAGTCTCAAATGAGAGTATTAGATAGCAATTCTAGTATTTCTCCATGATCTTTCTAGGAAACAATTGAAAAGATTGCTGTAATTTTTCAAAAAGAAGTCTTGAAAATTATCACACTCTTTTCTTCTGAAAACTGACATGTATATATAAAAATTTTTTTTTAAAAAAAACGTAAGCAACTCTTCGTGAAATGTTGCAAAGCGAACAAATGTATCATTTCGAAAATTGTTCAGATGAACAAAGGCTTCCATTTGGAAGAAGTTGAAAGAACGAACAATTGCAACCCTTCGGAAAAAGTTGCAAGCTAAACGAGTATCTTTTACGAAATAAAAATAAAAAATAAAATAACAAATGAATTAGTGCTAATTAAACCATGGGCGCGCAAGTGTGCCAAATAATGGTGCATCTATACTCGTGTAGGGGTCTAGCTCACACACAATCATTCCTTTAGGTACACAAAGGAAACTCCACACTTATTAATTGGTCTACTTCCTCCCACTTTTCCTATGTAGGACAAGGAAAATGCACTTAGTTTGTTTTTACAAACAAACTTCCAACATCTGGTGCACCTAGGAATACCTTCTTCGAAAGTCATAGTCACGCGTTAGAGTGGAAAATTGTCCAAACATTCTCATACTTGTATGGTAACCAACTTAATCAAAAAAAATTCCATTTAGTTAATTTAGTTATAAACATTTTGACAAAATTTCAATTATTTTTTTGTTCATTCATTTTCATAAGCGTTATAAGCAATTGATTTTAGAAAAATATTTTTCAAATCATTCATTTTCGTGAAATAACCACACCCTTAGTTATAAACAAATCTTGTGCCTTTTAAATGTTGACCTTTGGTCTTCGTTTTTCCCTGCCAAGTTGCTTTGAAGGAATTGTAAATTGGACATTGGAATGCTTATTTAAACAAATTATACATACTTGTCACTATGTGATATGCTCGATTCCGAGCTGTCAATATTAGGAATTACATGCCTCAAAACAATCGGATTATTGGTAAATTAAAACCCTAAATATTTTCTCTCAATAGTAAGAAGAATCATTTGGAACTTTGAGGTTCAAAAAGTTCCATTTCAAATAATTCTTTCTTTCAAAGATCAACCCACGTTTCCTTTAAGAAAGATATAATGAAATCTCGTTAGGCTTTGTGTCGCTATCATCAACGATCACACCCTTTCATGATTACATAACACATCTATGCAAGAATGAAAATGTTCCATACATGGAGGATTGATCGTTACCATTTCGATCACCGACCCTATTTGGAACCGACGACCCTCTTTCCTCTCGTGATCTCTAGATGTTCGAGACCATATACCCTTTTTATAAATACTTGTTGGGCAAGCGTCACGAGATATGCCACATCTCACATTCATTAACCGATGACTTGAGTCCCCAAGAAAATGGATATATAACCACCAAAATGTTCAAATGCACTCCATTACTAGCGTGATACCGAGTCGTTTCTTTTAGCAATTATGTGACGCAAACTCGAGCTGAAATTCATACCTAACCAATTCACTGATTCAAAAAATGGGATCTTTGTCAGTTGTCATGTTTGAGGATCATTAGCAAAGGGAAAAAGAACCCGGCTAGTTAGAAAAAAAAATCGATTATGATGAAATCCAACACATACGCAATGCTATTTCTTATGTATATTATATAATAAAATAAGTTACAATAGTACCAAATGACTCTAAATTTTAATTATACAAGATAAATTCATAAGGAATATGGGAGCGCAAGGGGGGGAAGGAACTCGGAATATTCGGGAGAGGGGGGGGAGCAAAATATCGCGAGAAATCGAAGTACAGCGCTCCCCCAACCCAACCCTACTTTTTAACACTCCTCTCTCCTCCATTTCACCTCTCTCTCTTTCTCTCTCTAAAACCTTCAACTGCAAATCAAACCAACTCCTCCTCCTCCTCCATCTCCGTCTCCATCTCCATCTCCTCCATCATCTCCCCCCTCTTTCTCTCTCCTCCTCCCTCCCTCCCTCACATGAGCGATTCGTGCTAGCTGCTGCTGCAGGCGGATATAGAGAGAGAGAGAGAGGGGCAGAGGACATGGGGAAGTACATCCGCAAGGCCAAGGCGGCCGGCGAGCTCGCCGTCATGGAGGCCACCCAGTCCTCCCTCGGCGTCCGCACCCGCGCCAAAACCCTCGCCTCCCAGCGCCTCCAGAAATCTCCCCCCGCCACCGCCGCCGCCGCCGCGACCAGCCAGCCTCCGCCGCCGCCGCCCGCCGCGGCGGCCAGCTGCTCCGGGTCCTACCTCCAGCTCCGCAGCCGGCGGCTCCCGAAGCCGCCGATCCTCGTGCGACCGAGCCACTACTCGAAGCGGCAGAGGAAGGTCGTCGGTCCCTCGGCCAAGAGCCCTAGCCGGGGGACGAGCCCTAACCCTAGGGCGCGCTCGAGGTTGAGAGTCGGGTCGATGGAGTCGGTCGGGTCGTTCTTGAGCAACAGCGAGGGTGGCGGCGGCGACAAGAGCAAGGGCGGCGGCGAGGAGGCCAAGGATGAGGGGAATGCGGTGGCGAACGATAACGAGTGCAGCGGTAATGCTGATTTGGGGGTTGGAGAGGCTTCTTTCGGCGATAACGTTTTGGAATTTGAAGGCAAAGAAAGGTGAGAGACTCTCTGTCTCTCTCTCAATTTTGGTCCTGCAAATTTGTCTTCTTTTCATTTTTTTTCCCCGCATCGCAATTTTTTTTTTTTTGTTTTGGTCTGGATTATGATTCTCTGTTTGGTAGATGGGGAAAAGGGATTGGTAGGGCGGTTTGATTGATGAAAAAGAAGATTTTTAAGTTACTGACAAAGTTTAGGGCAAAGGGTAGTACACAACTTTTTTGCACAATTCTTATGATTGATAATTAATTTTGATGCAGGGAAAGACCTGTAACTT
Organism: Eucalyptus pauciflora; assembly: GCA_007663325.1. Classification (NCBI taxonomy): domain Eukaryota; kingdom Viridiplantae; phylum Streptophyta; class Magnoliopsida; order Myrtales; family Myrtaceae; genus Eucalyptus; species Eucalyptus pauciflora. Next base: position 3,916,239 of record VMYD01000388.1, read on the forward strand.
CTAAAGGCCTTCTTTTGGTGCTTTCTTCAACTTCCAGTTTTTATTTTATTTTTTCAATCCTTTCTCTTTTGTTCCGCCCCCCTTTTTTTCCGTGGAATTTTTGGAGTCACCTCGTTGGGGGATCTTAAATTCTAACAATTTGATTAAATCCTTAGATATATGTGTTTGTTAAGTAGTTTGGAATTATAAAATTCTAGGTGAGATGAAGTTATTTTTGCTCTTGAGGACCAGTATCTGGATACCATCCTCCTCTCTTTGCTAAGCTGGAAAAAAGAAAAGAAAAAGAAAAAGAAAGCACAGAATAAACGGGAAGTTGTAAGTTTTCAGGCCTTTTGATAGGGCATAGGAATTTTTGCTGTGAAGACGGGGATGATGCCCAGAGGGTAGATCATCTATTAATTTGTGAAATACAAGACCCACAAAAAGAGGAGGATGGTGTTGAGTCAGAGTACTATTTTTTCCTTGCACCAAACAAGGCTTATGTGTTCTATTTTGCCATCCGTTCCGATAGAATGAAGGAAATGAACTTAGAGGTTATTGGCGAAGGTTCTTCCTAGTTGTCTCCTCAGTTTGCTTAGGGAAGGATAGAGAAGGATTTAAAGATTGGGGAACTTTCTTTTCCAATTTCACATACCCTGAGTATATATTCATCGTAGGTAGTCTTCTCTTTTTGGAAGTTTTAATTAAGTGAAAACCTTATATTTGGAAATGGCGCTGCTGTCACAAATAACAATTGGAAAGAAGATTGATAGGGATAATGAGAAGATATGCAGTTGTTGATTGTCAGGTTTTTGAATGTGTTAGCGTGTTGTAATTGTGGAGGAAAAAGGAAAGAGAAGTATAGATTGTTTTAAGTGGATTTCTTTGATGTTCTTTGGGAAATTATACTTTAGCTGTAAAGTTTTTTCCTGGTTTGTAGTTCCTAACTTTTCCGAAAATGTTTTACAGGGGCACTCACTGATATAGTCTTTATCTGTGCGCTTTTTGTCGTACTGATCTTATGTGATATATGGACAAAGCCTTTGTATCACCATTAGTGTTCGTGCCATGGTTCACGAGTCCTTTAGTTGATGTCAGACTTCTTTAACACAGGATAATCCCTGTTTGTGATTTAATGCATTTGTTTCTACTAGAAACACTCTGATCGAGTAAACTGACTTTGTACTTCCTTCATGGACGGTGAAGTTGATATAGAAACACATTTTATACCTGGTTAGGCCTACAACGGTGCAGGAGAACCTTTTTAATGACTGTGCATTGGCTTTTTTGGAATAAGTGAATGGCTGTCTGCACTGAAATGAAATTATTTTGTTGAACTTGAATCAGCTCCATTCTTCAAGCTGAGAGACTGTTAAGCTGGATATTGATATAACTCTTTTGCCCATTTGTTCAATGTACTGGCAACAAATAATTGGGGGTTCGCCTCTTGCTTCTTTAACTGCTTGACCTTTCCTGTTTTCATATCTGGATTAGTTTGGTGAAAGTGGTTCTCTGTCTTCTGGAATGGAATATATTGAAAATACATCCCCCCTCTGTGTTGTGGTTATTATTGGATGCATGATTGGTAGGGTCCGACAATATTCATATATGTCCCTGCCGGCTGTCCTCTGCATGATTGAGGCATCAGAGAAGGGTGTTGGAACGGTACATTAATTACTTTTTTGCCATAGGTACTTGAAATTTATTTAAGTAAAGGAAATTGTGCTTAAAAAAAGCAGAGAGGGAAGATGACAGCAAGTAAGAACAATTCTGAATAGTGCTTGTATGGGTCATTTTTACCATGTGCTGATCTCTGTAAACGTTTTATCACTGTCGAATTCTGTTTTAAGGTATCATCAGCAAGTCGGATACGTGATCTGATGTTATTTCACATTAGATTTTAACTCAGTGATCTTTCTTGCAGGAGTACTAGGGAATCGACACCCTGTAGTTTGATTAGAGACCCCGAAGCTGTGAGAACGCCTAGTTCTACTACTAGGCCCACCACCTTAACTGAGACTAACCGAAGAATACATAACGTTGACGGCAGACATATCCCAACGACACATGAAATGAACGAGTTCTTTGCTGGTGCAGAAGAAGAGCAGCAGAGAAATTTTATTGAGAAGTATAAATAACATTTACCCTTTCAGTTGCTTATTTGGTATTTCTGATATAACCGTTACTCTCTGAGGTTTAGTTGCATTTTTAAGCTGCTTTCATTGCGTGTTCTGCAGATACAACTTTGACCCAGTGAACGACAAACCGCTGCCAGGACGCTTTGAGTGGCAGAAGTTGGATCCGTAGGAGATGCTGCGACTCTTCAGTAGTAATCATCCTGTGAATTCTAGGCCATTGTTTAGCTCTAGGGCTTGAGTAGTAGCGGAAAGTAAGTTTAATCGGTGAATGCGGTGGCGTTATTTCCATTTTCCATCGCCCCCTTCTTTTTTACTTTGTAAAGAAAAGAAGTAGGACGCGAAAATTTGTGTAGACTAATGATCTGTAACATAACAGAGGGTTATGAGTGAGCGTGACTCATAACAAAAGAAAAAACAAATCCAAAGTCCTTTGGCTAACAGATCATCCATGTGATAGGGGAAAGGGGATGTGGGAAGCTTGTTAGGGGTCAGCTTCAGGGTAAAACCTTTTTAGTCAACTAGGTCTAGTTTCTTTCTCTTATGGTACAGAAGTCTCCAAAATTTGCTCTTCCTTGTTTTCTCTTTTCTTCTTCTCTCTTGTAATGTACCTCTCTCTTCCCCCCTTTTTTTTTCTCTCTTTGTTTGTCCATACTTGTACTGATGGAACCCTAAAAGAAGCTCCTTTGGAATAAACATGACCCATATTTCCCCCATCTCCCTTCTTTCCTGTTCTCTTGTCTTTAGTTCCATCATCTTCTGCTCTTCAACAGTTAGAGTTTTGGCCTCTTCATGTATTCCTTTGAGATAAGTGCATGACCTACATTATTACATGATTCCTGCTGTTCTTGTTGGAGATGCAACAATAGGCATGACGTGTAAACACACACACACATATATACATATGTATATTTTTTTGGCTTTTTTGGGACCTCATGTGGAAGAACCGCTGGCGTTTGCCTTTGCTGATAGGTGAATTGAATGGTGGTGGGGTTACCCATTATTGGGTGGTGGTGGGGTTGGAGAATCTGGTTCCTCTCTTATTATGTCTGTATATCGAACTGTGTGTTCTGCAAACCTACTCTTGCATCGTAATTGCAAATTTTGCACGGGCCTTGAGCAAAGGAAAAGAAGGGGCAAAGAGACAAGGAAAGAAACCGGTAGAGAAGGCTCTGTTTTCACTTCTTCAATCAGTAAGCGAAACTGTTGGCCAGAAAAAAATAGAAACCAGTGAGTGAAACCAAATCAGTGAAGGCTCTAAATGAATGTCGATCCCATGCATTTACTCCTTCCCTGTTTTTACCCCTCGATTTCACTGGTCGGCTTATCGATACGTTTTAAATGCTCTTTCACCCTGGCTTTTTCATGGTGGCCATGGATACGAATTATGGTAGATTTCAAATGATTCAAACTGGGGATGTTAGCGGAAAGATTTTTGCCATCGGGGGGTCACTTTCTTTAGGCTATGTTTTACATTATTTTGCTAAAAGGGTTGACGCATCTTGTTTTCTTCTGGAGAGTGGAAGATTGCTCCTCTTTGCTTAGCTAGGAAGGTGAGTCTGCAAGCATCAACGGAAAATCTGGTCAGAAAATTTGGGCAGTAAAAGCAAACGAAAAAGAAAAAAAGAAAAAGAAAGTGGAGATGGTGGTTGTTGAAGTGGATGTGGGTGTTGCTTAAGAGAAAAAAGTATTGGCTGAAACCGAGGAATCTTCAATTTCCAATGAACCTCCACTTTTCAAATCCTCTGATGAAAGGAAAGAGAAGAGGAGAGAAGAAAGAGACGCGAAAGTTTCAACATTAGCACTCATTGTGCCTTTGGCCAATGGAAGACTCTTTAAAGTAATCTGCCTACCGCATTCAGTGTGATTTTGACTGTAATCTGCAGAATTAAAAAGATAGTGATATGTTCCGTGGAATGTGAAGAGATTGAAGGGCAACTTAAATAGGAATTTCGTGTCTGATAAAAAAAAAACAGGGAATATGATGAAGGGTATTGTATTGGTGAAATTAATGCGCTCAATACCCTGACAAAAGTGGGAGCTTCTTGTGTTGTCTTTTCCATTTACTTGGCACTGGCACTGGCACCGGCACTTGCTCCACACATAATGCACATAGCAGATCTGATGGCACCCACAAACATTTTTCGTATTCAAACTCCACCCAGCAATGATTTTCCATGCAAGAAACTTTGGTTGAATCTGAACCTTTATTTTCCATCCATTTAAATGTCATTTAATTGGCCTTCCGCAATGCCCGCATCTCGGTAGGCCTGACTTTGAACCGTGAAGTTATTGGCACCAAAACACGAGGTGATCGACGCAATCCCGAAGGCCTTACCTACCATCGTTATCCTTTGTGCCGAATATGATATTCGACCCCTTTCATTAATCTCATGCTTGTTACACATCAAATTGCAACACATCTATCAATTGTTTCACTTGGGTTGCATCACTCTTGACAAGAGCATTTATTTGAATTGCTGCAAGTGTTGATATCTGTTTTCAATTCTTTTTCCTTTTCGATATTACTGAAGCCACGGAGAGAACACAGATAGGACCTAAAATAGCCTTCAACGACAATGGTTGCCCTACATCTCCCAGAAAAAGAAATCGGCCCCGCCAAATTGACACACACCCAAAAGATTAAAAACAAAATTATTACACTTTTTTTCCTTTGCTCAAAGCACAAACATGTGGTGTCCTGAAGCTGAAGAAGGGGAGGACACGTTGACCCCCCCGAATTGGTGAATGATTCTTTTGGACTTGTAAAAGCTTTTTGGACGGCTTGTGAGGAAAATGTTAACTGCGAACAATCCTGGAAGCTTCAGGCACTGTCTCCAATTCGGGCCTTTCAAGGGGGACTAGAAAGGGTAGCTTTCAGTGAGCCCCTAGCAATTAATGCTCACTAGATCTCAGTGACATGTATCTTCATGTGCCTTTTGGAGTTTGTGTGTGCGTGGTCCTGGAAAATGTGTCCTTTGCATGTGTCATTGACACATGAGTTTAATGATCACCGTCATCGCCTTGCAGTCCATGTAATGCTCCTTTGTTTCTTTCTCCAGGGACATAAAAAAGACTGGAGAGAGAAAATGTCATGGGAGAAGGAAGATCCTTTTCCGGGGGAGCTGTGTGAAGCAAATTAAGCATTAAGTTATGAACAAAAGCCCATCATTTTTAGAACATTATTTGTCTAATGAAGCTCTAGTTCTAAGTTTTTGGAGCAGGACGTTAGTAAACCTTTTGGGGGATGTCTTAGAAAGAGGTTAAAGAATTGGATCATTCGTGTGAGCTTCGATGGCCATCTCCTTGGGCTTTGATTTCTGTCTTATTTGACACGTGATTAGTTAGGGCATTTGATGAGTTTGGGATTTATTCAAGGACAAATTAGTTATTTCTTTCATTACCCTAGATATACCAATATTAGCACTGATGGTACGTAAATGTAACTCGTTGTTCAAACTACTATTCAGAGTTCCTAAAGCTCTTTATAAGACTTGTTGGAAAACCTGTTGTCAAACTTGATTAAATCGCTCTAATGAGTAGTTTCGTTTTTGTAATTTTCTAATTTTTCCAAGGTCTTATAAGTTGAATTAATCATATTCAACTTTTCTTGTTCTATCTTGGAGTATCCATTCACTCGAAACTGCATTGCTTCTATTTCCACTTTTCTTGTGATTGACAGATCGATTTTCTTCTTGAGACCTAATCGATCTTCATAGATTTCTTTAGCTATTTTCTTACGAAATTTTGTGTCCTGGAAAATGTGTCCTTTGCATGCGTCATTGACACATGAAGTTAATGACGAACATCATCGTGATGCAGTCCATGTAAGGCTCTTTTTTTTTTTTTTTTTTCTCCAGGGAAATAAAAAAGATTGGAGAGAGAAAATGTCATCGGAGGAGGGAGATCCTTTTCCGGGGGAGCTGTGTGAAGCAAATTAAACATAAGTTATGAACAAAAGCCCAGAACATTATTTGTCTACTGAAGCTCTAGTTCTAAGTTTTTGGAGCAGAACACAAGTAAACCTGTCGGGGGATATCTTAGAAAGAGGTTAAACATTTGGATCATTCGTGTGAGCTTCGATTCTCCATATCACCTAGTATAAACAATTTTTTATTTGGCCATCTGCTCAGGCTTTGATTTGTGTCTTATTTGACACATGTGATTAGTTGGGGGCATTTGATGAGTTTGGGATTTATTCAAGGACAAATAAGTTATTTCTTTCGTCGCCCCAAACATACCAATATTAGCACTAATAGTACATAAATGTAACTCGTTATTCAAATAACTATTCAGAGTTCCCAAAGCTCCTCGTAAGACTTGTTAGAAAATCCGTTGTCAAACTTGATTAAATCGAGCTTTGTTGTTCAACGTGAATAGTTTCATTTTTGTAATTTTTTAATTATTCCAAAGTCTTAGAAGTTGAATTAATTGGGACTCAACTTTTCTTATTCTATCTTGGAGTATTCATTCACTCGAAACTACACTGCTTTCATTTCCACTTTTCTTATGGTTGGCGGACTGATTTTCTTCTTCATAGATTTCTCTAGTTATTTTCTTAAGAAGTTTTGTTATAGCATTTATAACGGCCTTTGGTTCAAGCGGACAATGGGTTTTTTGTAATAAGTTCCATCAAGGCCCAATAGCTAAGATCAAGGCAGATACAACATCAGTCATTGCTATAATTTTCTATAAAAACCACACGTGATTTCTCAAAATATGTCTATGAAAAATGAGAATAATTTTAGTTTTTACTTTTGTATATTCGTAAATTATTGTGTTTGATTAGAAAAAAAAAAAGCATGTTTTCTAACCGAGAACTATAGTTTCATTTTTGTCAAAACCATGTTCTGATTTTGGCCTGGTCCTCGCGGAAAGGGTGAAAATAATAAATGGGGCGTTTTCAATTGTTTTCACTCAAAGATCATTTTCATTACAATTTTGTTTCGTGAGGAATGGATTGTTTGGGACTCTTACAAGTGTCTGACCGTTTCCCATCACAAGCGCGATAAATTCGATTCATCACGTACCTTTGAACAAGGAAGGACAGTAACTTTTGAGGCTCATTGTGAAGCTTAAACCACGAAATCTCAACCATTGGTACAGAAAATTATTGGCCGCAGCCAGAAAATATAGATCCAGTAAACAAGATTTCTCGGATCTTACGAATTCCTAGTGAGACTCAAATTATCCGACATATTGCACGCATGGGGTGTAATGCATTTGGGTATGCAGCAATTGCCCCATCAATACTTGGGCCATCAGGAGTATAATGTTAGTCACTAAGGACATGCTATGTCAATTGCATAACATTTTTTATCTTGGATTCTTCAGATCAAGATTTTGCAAAATGTTTTTATCTTTGCCGTATCACACAAGATTCTGCATCCGTGTGAACTTTCAAAATGCTACCTACGACACGGTTTCATCGAATGAAACTATCTCAAGAACCAAATAGGCCTGTAATGTTCTCGATGGGCTGGACAAGCTGTGAAATGAGAATCTACAGGAGTTTGATTGAACTTGACCATGGCTCTTGTGCTTCGATAACATGAAAGTAGTTCTCAAATACAAGATTTGTTGCACATAGTTGACGAATAAGATAATTCGATAGGTAGTGTTCCAAGTTTTTTCATCATCATAATCAATGGCTTTCGAGCAATGGACTCTCAACCCTCATTTAAGTCTCTTCATTTAACCAAAGCTTGCTCTCCTTTCCTCCACGATTGTGGACAGAGACATTGAGTGGTCTGATAATGTCTGTAAAAATGGTGAGCCACACAAGCTCCCCCAGCAAATTCAAATCTTTGATCTGCAGCCAGCTGGCTCGTTCTCTAGCTTCATATCACCGGCAGCCAGTCAATATCAATCGGTCAGTTTCCATCTCCATGGTCTTTGTCCAAGGCTCTTTAAAACACTCGCAAATTTTTCCACCAAATAATTGCGCAATAGCTGGAGCGATAGGGAAAACCGTGTTGATATTTCGTGCTCGGAAGATAGCAATGGTACCCACCAGAAGTCTAATGGTCTATTCCATCTGACTGTAGCAGAAAACAAGGAACTATCATAGAAGCTGCTTGATCTATGATTGCTCGCCATGTCCGGTAAGCCATTAGGGACACTCGGGTTCATTTTAAAGCTCCCTAATGTAACATATAGATCTCACAGTGTCGGTGATCCAATTCCCACCAAAGCCCGTCTTAAGTATGCCGCGCTCGACTCCCCGTTCTCTTTCTTTGCAAGCTCGCTTGTTCTTGTTCTGCCTTGTCTGCTGTCCTTTGATCCCCTGTGTTGCCCCTCTCTACTTCAACATAAGCAGCTTCGACACGGATCGGAGGGACATATTGTACGAGGGAGTTTCGGAGGCCACGTATGGACATGTCGATCTCACCATCCTCCATCCTAAGCATCACTTCCAGGTGGGGCGGATTAAGTACGCCAAACCTGCCCGCATATGGGATCCTGTCACGGGGCGCCAAGCGAACTTCTCAACCCGTTTCTCGTTCACCATCGAGACTGACGGCTCTGCTCAGTACAGTGATGGCATCGCCTTCTTCCTCGCTCCTGTCGGGATCACGATCCCACCCAACTCGGGTGGACAATTCCTGGGATTGTTCAACCGTAGCATGGCTAATGAGGGGCCTCGGAACCAGATCGTCATGGTCGAGTTCGACACCCATGTGAACCTGGAGTTTGATCCCCAAATGCTTCACATAGGAATCAATCAGAACTCGCTCTCGTCGATCGTTTATGCCCACTGGGATCCCGGATTGCACAGCGGGAAAGCGGTCAATGTTAACGTGACCTACAATTCTGTGAGCAAGAACCTCAGCGTGTTCTGGTCGTTCGACGGCAAACCGCTTTCCCAATCTAAGGCCTATCACTCGGTTTCTTGCCTTGTTGATCTGGCAAGAGTCCTTCCTGAATCAGCAGCGATCGGGTTCTCAGCTTCTTTCGGCATCCACCCGGAGAGACACAGCGTCAATTCATGGGAGTTCACTTCGGATTTGGACGACGTAGATTCGGATTTGGACGACGTAGATAAACCTCGCCGGTTATGGATACTGGTCGGTGTTCCCGTGGCATGTCTTTTCCTGGTGATCTCCGCAAGTTCTTGCTTTTTGGCGGACAAGAGGAGGGAAAAGAATGGTTATAGCACCCTTACCGACATTGATAAAGAGATTGGCGCACTGCCTACGAAGTTCACTTATCAGGAGTTGCTCGCGGCGACCAATGGCTTCGCAGAAGATAGAAGGCTAGGCCGAGGCGGGTCTGGCCAAGTCTATAAAGGGTTCTTGAGCCATTCGAACCGCCTGGTGGCCGTCAAAAGGATCTTTGCGGAGTCCCGACACTCCGAGAAGGTCTTTGTCAACGAGGTGAAGATCATAAGCCGAACAATACACAGAAACCTGGTGCCGTTTGTTGGGTGGTGTCAAGAGGAAGGCGAGTTCTTGCTCGTTTACGAGTACATGCCCAATGGCAGCCTCGACCACCACCTCTTCGGGGCCCGGAGAAGCCTGCCGTGGGCTGTGCGGTACAGAGTGGCGCTCGGCCTGGCATCCGCCCTTAACTACCTCCACGAGGAGCTCGAGCAATGGGTTCTCCACCGGGACATAAAGGCAGCCAACGTGCTGCTCGACACCAACTTCACAACCAAGCTCGGCGACTTCGGAGTGGCCAAGCTCGTTGACCCCCGCTTCAGGTCTCAGACAACAGACGTGGTTGGGACTTGCGGGTACCTGGCGCCAGAGTACTTCATCAGTGGGAAGGCCACGAAGGAGTCCGACATGTTCAGCTTCGGCATTGTGGCCCTGCAGATTGCGTGCGGCCGGAGGAGCTATGAGGACGGAGAGGTCTGGGTCGCGTTGCACAAGTGGGTCTGGGAACTCTACCTCGCCAGCAACATCCTCGGCGCGGCCGACGAGGCCTTGGGCTCAGGGTTCCGGAGGGAGGAAATGGAGTGCCTGATGAGGGTGGGGCTGTGGTGCGTGCACCCCGACCCCGCGAGAAGGCCAAAGGCGGGGCAAGTGATCAGGTTCCTCCAGCTCGAGGACTCAGTCCCCGAGCTGCCGCACGACGCGTTCAACGGTCCAGTTTCACACCGGCCATCGGCTTTGCAATTAGAAACACTGGAATCTCCATCTGCTCCTCCTATTCAAGAATCTGTGTTTAGGAAGCTAGACAAATCCTGTCCCCTAAAGTCATACAGCAACACATGCTGACTAAAATCAGCACATTCTGCTGCATCAACTGTAGTTCGGTTACCATCTCTTTTGCCTTGCCCAAATTTGTTGTTTGAAATTGAAAACATCATGGGGGACTTGGTATCGCTCAACATATATTGCTTACATCGGCATAAACAAAACACTACGAAAAGAAAATTTTCAGTTAAATTTCCTGTATCTCTCTTCAAATTACTGATATAAAGAAGCAAGCGCTTTCATCACGTCGGAGAGAATACAGATGAAAAAGTTGGAGGTCCTCACTTCAATGAGACGGAAAGCTGCATGCAAGAGTACACTGGACACTACTAATTCACCACAGCGAGCAGGACTTTCATTTAGGTCGATTTGGTGTATAAGCGGATGCCGAAAGCCTGACTCAAGATCACGAGGGCGACAAGGAACGTCGACGTCTCGTCTGGGTTGTAGTGAGGCTGCTTCGCAGGAACGTAGGCTCCTTTCCGGCGTTAGTCGAAGAATCGATTTCCCCAACAAGGTAACTCGTCCATCGTTGCTCTGGCACTGCTGCTATGGCCAATATCTTCGAAATCGTCCATGGCATCTTTTTCCGGGGAAATAAAACATTCCTGAGCTCTCGTAGTCTAAAAGCTGGAAGCACTGAATTCACCCGAACTCAAGTAGAAAATATGATAAAAAGCATTTGAAATTCGTCCATCTCCGGATAGATTTTGCACGAATATTCAAAGATAACAAGAAAGGGTAGAATGGAATTCGTACATTTCCGCATAGATTTTGCACTAATATTTCAAAGATAACAAGAAAAGGTAGAAGTATCAACTTGTTTGGAAGTCCGAAAATATGAAATAAAAAACTCTTTAGATTAAAAAAGATTATGAAAAAACTCTATAGAATTTTACATATCGATATGTAACTACTTTGAAAAGTTTCCAATCATGTCATGTGAGTTCCAGAAACTTATATGGAGTGCAAAGTCAAAAGTTAGCGTAAAAATCACTCTAGAAAGGCTCTTTATGTGAGTTTAACGTATGTCATATGAAGTCAACCCAACGTGTCACTTGAATAGGACATGCAAAAATTATAGAAAGATATGAAGAATTTAGTTGAGGCCGATTTTCTCTTTGATAATCTGAACTTGGAGATGCATAAGGTTATAATCGTATGATGAAAAGCAGAAAGGTCTAATTCAAAATAATGGATTGTTATGATTTGATTTGACAATTATATCCATCCAAATGCCATTTCCAAATAAGCCCAATTCCCTAAATATTAAAAAAAAAAAACCCCCAATTTTAGAGTAATCTCAATTTTGCCCTGACCTAGTTTTAATATTAAAACAACGATCACCTTTCACTCTAGTTTCACATCTACCTGCAAGTCCAAAAATTGCTATTAGTTTCTTCAAAATCATTAAATCCAGATTGCTTAGAGGTTCATTATTAGAACCTGCATTTCATTAGTACCCTTACTTTTGTATGGAACAACACTAGCCTCCTCTTGTTGATAATTTTGAAGAATTCAATGGAAATTTTTGGATGGAGGGTTGCAGGAGCAAATTTGGAACTAAAGTGTGTCGTGACCTACCTCGGAAGGAACCACCTAGGGTTAAGCTTATGAATTTACAAGCTTAACTTAGTTCGAGCTTTTCCAAGCCCCTATCGATTCACAACTTAGATTTAAGTTCTTAACATACCGATGATTTTTATTTAGAAATCGTTACTAATTAGTTTTTGGTGGGTTGAGTAGACACCCAAGTAAAGCATTGGGAGATATACTTTACCCTTGCGAACCATAGATTATGGATTCGGGGATTTGATTATGCTTGATTACTCCAATACCCTTTTGGTACCTTCCTCTTTTGTTCAAAAAATATTTGGCAGGGGCCTTGGATTAAATTTAAACCTCTTCACTAAGATGTGAGGTAATCATGTGTGTGCACAACCGTTAATAAAACAACCTATACTCAAAGTGATGAACATATTGCAAGGGTAAGGAATAGATTTACTTACCTTGAAGTAACGTAAGCAACTGTAAGATTTATTAGAAAATCACATTCTCAACATAAATATGATTTCTAATTAACAGACAATTCCACTCGAATCCCTTTTAAGGTTTTCTCTTATCTAGTGAAAGCTAACGCTAAAATGTAATGTATGTAATATATGTAATGCAAGTGCTCTAAACACGACGACGTACTAAGTATGTCTATTCCAACGTGGCTTGCGGTAATCAAATGACCTAACATGCAGTTTCTAATGAGTAGCAAAATTGATGTGGAACTATTCTAGCATAGCATACAATTTTATGAACCTAACATACAATCAATCAAGGACATGCAAGCAATGACATGGCGATGGCGTGGCGCACATGACGACACGGTATTGATGACGCGGCATGATGACATGGCATTGACGACGTGCACGGTGACGTGGCATAATGATGATGCAGCTGGAAAACTATCTGTGGCTCTTATTTTGTTTTTTGGGTTCGTAGTGTTCGTCATAATCAGTGGCTTCGAAGCAATGGACTCTCAACCGCTCTTCACGTCCCTGCAAATCGCAGCTCATCTAACAATAGCATGGGCTCCTTTCCTACACACTTGTAGACAGACACGTTGACTGGTCTGATAATTTCTGTTAAAGAAGTGAACCGCAGAAGCTCTCCCGGCGAATGCAAAAACACCGATCCGCGGTCGCTCGCTCGCTCCCGTTATATTATCGAAATCCAGTCAACTCGGGAGATCGATTGGTCAATTTCCATCTCCACGGTCTTCATCCGCGGCTCTCAGGAACACCTGCAAATTTTCCCCCAGTTGACGAATAACCGCAGCAATAGATTCGAGTCATACCGTCTTGGATTGGATGGTACAGCAATAGGACGCGCGCAAGTGATGGTACAAGAAATTAGCTCAAGAGTCAAGCCTCAGGGTCATGGATGGTCCAGTAATCGGACACGCCCACGTGACGCCTACCCCACGTTTGACAATGTTCCATCACTTGTTTGGAAGATAGCAATAATACCCACCTCAAGACTGATTCTCATCGTGACAAATTTGCTCCATTGACTTTTGCAGAAAACAACGAACCATCATCGAAGCTGCTTGATCTATGAACGCTCGCCGTATTAGGTCCGCCCTTAAGTATACTCACGATCCTTGTAGAGCACTTAAATGTGACGTAGCGATCTTGCGGTTCAGTTGATCCGATTCTGACCAAAGCCCGTCTCTAGTATGCCGAGCAGGGTATGTCGATCTCACCAAATTTCCGGGTGGGCCGGATCCAGCATGCCAAGCCTGTCCCCATATGGGATCCTCTCACGGGGCGGCAAGCGGACTTCTCGATCCGTTTCTCGTTCACTATTGACAACGACGGCTCCGGGCTGTATGGTGATGGCATCACCTTTTTCCTTGCTCCCATCTGTAAGGACCCGGGTCCCACTGTGTAATATTGTCCGCTTTGGACACTGAGTCCTCACGGTTTTAAAACACGTTACACAGATTAGAGGGACCAAGCTTTATAAACTAGCCCGGGACTCCCTCCTAAGCGATGTGGGACTGTGTAATATTGTCCGCTTTGGACACTGAGTCCTCACGGTTTTAAAACACGTTACACAGATTAGAGGGACCAAGCTTTATAAACTAGCCCGGGACTCCCTCCTAAGCGATGTGGGACAAGAGAGGGACCCCTTCCCTGCGCACGTCCGGGGACCGAGGTGCGGACGCACCGCCACTTGGCCTGTCACACTCTCCACCCCTTAGGAGCACATCGTCCTCGCTGTGGCCCCACGGGAGTCGGCTCTGATACCATTTGTAAAGACCCGAGCCTCACTGTATAATATTGTCCACTTTGAACACTGAGTCATCATGGCTTTAAAACACGTTACACAAATTAGAGGGACCCAGCCTTATAAACTAGCCCAAAATTCCCCTTCTAAGCGATGTGGGACAAGAGAGGAACCCCTTTCCTACGCACGTTTGGAGACCGAGACGCGAACGCACCGCCATCCCTCCTCCTCACGCATCACCGCTTGGGCTATCACACCATCGGCATGCCGATCCTGCCCAACTCAGGTGGTGGATTCCTGGGATTATTCGATGCAAACATGACCAGTGAAGGGCCTCGAAACCGGATTGTCATGGTCGAGTTCGACACCTACGTGAACCCAAAGTTTGATCCCCCAGTGCATCACATTGGAATCAATAAGAATGGGCTCTCATTGGTCGTTTATACCGGCTAGGGTCCCAGCCTACACAGTAGGGACCGATGTTCTAGTGGTCTACAATTCCACAAGCAAGAACCTCAGAGTGTCCTGGTCATTTGAGGACAAACGGGCTTTCCAAGATAAGGGGTAAGTATACTATCAGTGCCAAAAGTTGTGTATGACGTTCATTTTGGTGCAAAAAAATTATTGTGGATCACTTAAGTGCCAAAAAGTTTGAAAAACAATCATTTTAGTGCCAACTCCGATCTGATTGGCCGGAAATCTGACATGTCACTTTTTTATTAATTTTTGAAGCTAATGTAGCTCGCCGAAGAGTACAGTCAGCATTTAAATAACAAAACGATGTCGTTTGGTGTCTCTCCCCCAATTCGAAACCCTAAATCCCCAAATTGGTGTCTCTCTGCTTCAACCGCTCACATCCCTTGCCTTTGCCTCCATTGGCGATGGGCCAATTGCCGTCCTCGATGGCCCCCTCGCTCGGTAGCCGTGGCTCCGACCTCGACAATGGCCACTCGGCGGCCAAGTCGAAGGCCATGATCTGGCTTGTGCTCAAGGAGGCTGCCGATGAGTGCGCCACCCCCGATCTCTCCCTCTCCATCTTCAATCTCCCCGACGAGTGCCTGGCCTGCGTCTTCTAGTATTTAGGCTCTTGCAACTGGGGCCGGTGCTCCCTTGTGTGCTGTCGCTGGCTCGAGATCGAAGGCTAGAGTTGCTAGAGGCTCGCCCTCCACACCCACTTAAAGTTGTTGGACGCGGTCCCGGCGATGTTTGCGCGGTTCAACTCGGTCACGAAGCTCGTGCTCAAGTGCGACCGCAAGTCGTTGAGCATCGGCGATGACGTGCTCGTGCTGATCTTGCTCAAATGCAGGAACCTTATGCGCCTCAAGTTGCGGTTGAGCAACAATGGCTGGGCAAGCTAGGTCGGCGTTGGGCGAGCATCGAACAAAAAAAACCCTAATTTCAATCCCCAAATAAATAAATAAATAAATCCCCAAATGAGTTGTGCGGCGTCGTTTTTGTGAGGCCATCCAATTAAGACAGCAAAACGACGTCATTTCTTAAGGAGGACAGAAAACGTCTTTTAAAAGCCACGCTTTTTTTTAAAAAAAATATAAAAGCCACGTAATCATTTTGGCCGGAATCTCTCGCCGGTAGCATTAAAGTGATTGTTTTTCCTCCAATTTGGCACTTAAGTGATCCGACAGAAATTTTTGGCACCAAAGTAAGCGCCGTACACAACTTTTGACACCGATAGTGTACTTATCCCCCAAGATAAGGGCCATTCCTCACTTTCTTGCCAAATTGATCTTGCGAGTGTCCTTCTGGAATCAGTTGCAATCGGGTTTTCAGCTTCATTCGGCTTCTCTGTGGAGAGACACAACATCAATTCATGGGAATTCACTTCAGATTTGGACGTGGTAGATCTGCCACCATCGATGGATAAATCGACGCTGAAGGGGGGGAACTCCAGAACTCGCCAGTTAACCATACTGGTCATGGTTCCCGCAACAATTCTTTTGCTGGTGATCTCTGCAGGGTCTTGCTTTTTTGCTGTCAAGAGAGTTGACAAGTACAGTTTCCATGCCCTCATCGGCATCGACAAAGAGATTGGTGCATTGCCTGCGAAGTTCACTTATCCGGAGTTGCTCCCAGCAACCAATGGCTTCACAGAAGATCGAAGGCTTGGCCGAGGTGGGTCTAGCCAAGTCTATAAAGGGTTCCTAAGTTATTTAGGCCGCTTGGTTGCCGTCAAAAGGATCTTCACGGAATCCCAATGCTCCAAAAAGGTTCTCGTCAATGAGGTAAAGATCGTAAGCCGCACGATTCACGGAAACCTGGTGCCGTTCTTGGGTTGGTGTCAAGAGGAAGGCGAATTATTGCTTGTCTATGAGTATATGCCCAATGGCAACCTCGATCACCACCTCTTTGGGGCCCGGAGAAACCTGCCATGGGACGTGTGATACAAGGTGGCACTCGGCCTCGCATACGCCCTCAACTGTCTCCACGATGATCTCGAGCAATATGTGCTCCACCGGGACATAAAGGCAGCCAATGTACTACTCGACTCCAACTTCAGCACCAAGCTTGGCAACTTCGAAGTGGCCAAGCTTGTCGACCCCCGGTTCAGGACTCAGACGGCAGACGTGGTTGGGACTTGTGGGTATCTAGCGCCAGAGTACTTTAGTGGAGGGAAGGCCACCACGGAGTCCAACATGTTTAGCTTCGGCATCATGGCCGGAGGAGCTACAAGAACAGAGATCCGAGTCTCACTGCACGAGTGGGTCTGGCAACTCTACCTCGCTAGCAACATCCTCGGCGCGGTTGACGAGGCGTTGCACTCAGAGTTCCCACAGGAGGAGATGAAGTGCCTAATGATGGTGGGGCTATGGTGCGTGCACCCAGATCCCGCCAGATAGCCGAGGGCAGGGCAAGTAATGTAACTTGTTGTTGAAACAACTATTCAGAGTTTCTAAAGCTTATTGTAAGGCTTGTTGGAAAACCTGTTGTCAAACTTGCTTAAATCGAACTTTGTTGCTCAAAATGAATAGTTTCGTTTCTGTAATTTTCTAATTATTCCAAAGTATTAGAAGTTGAATTAATCGGATTCAACTTTTTTTGTTCTATCTTGGAGTATCCATTCACTCGAAACTTCACCGCTTCCATTTCCACTTTTCTTGTTATTGGTAGATCGATTTTCTTCTTGAGACCTAATTCGATCTTCATAGATTTCTCTGGTTATTTTCTTAAGAAGTTTTGTTACCGCATCTATAACCGCCTTTGGTTGAAGTGGACAATGGGTTTTTTGTATTAAGTTCCATTAAGGCCCAATAGCTAAGATCAAGGCAGATACAACATCAGTCACTGCTATAATTTTCTATATAGACCACACGTGATTTCTCAAAATATGTCTATGAAAAATGAGAATAATTTTAGTTTTTACTTTGTATATTCGTAAATTATTGTGTTTGATTAGAAAAAAAAAGCATGTTTTCTAATTGAGAACTATAGTTTCATTTTTGTCAAAACCATAGTCCCATGGACGAGGAGCTTAGAGCGTAGATAGCCTAGAAGCTCTTCTTTTTTAAATAGATCCATGCGGTGTTAAACTTTTCTATATATATATATAAGTGTCTTGTGAAAGTATTATCCTATGTTTATATCCCTCTTTTATGTTGTTTGGAGATTGTTATTATGTTTCCATGTGTGCTATAAACTGAAAGGGTCGACAACACTTCTTGGGACATCGCAAATTTTATCGACCACCGAGGGATGTGCATGCGCTCGAGGTTCGGGTCGTGACATACTCAACATGAAGGAGCACAAAGATCGCATGGAGAAAGAGTTGAAGAACATAAATGTTATTCCCAGAACTTAGGTTGAAGGATTGGACACTGGAATGATAAACATGGAGCGCAATCTCGATAATATTCAATATTTTGTTCTTGCTTAACTACCTCCGTAACATAGATTTCCATCTTCTGCTTCATTCCATCTCCAACTCCCATTCCAAAGCCTGACCTAAACCAACCATCCTCCTCTAAATAACTTTTTGTTATTGTTTTATTCTCGAATTTTGAAGTGTTTTTGCCTTGGTCTATAATGTTTGTGGATTACTTTTATGTTTGAACTTTGGACTGAACTTCATACTTTGGTTTGCGTTATAATATTATGAGCTTTTGACTGTTGACAAAAAAAGGGGAGAAGGCATGGACTGTAGAACTTAAAGCATTAGAGCGTGAAGGATTTTTTTTTTTATTGCATTGATATTATTTCTACAGGTTTTCTAAGTCTCTGAGTATTGCAAAAGTTGACGGAGGTTTTCTAAGTCTCTGAGCATTGCAAAAGCTAACGGGATTTGTTAAAATCTTTCTTATCCCTTATCTTTAAATTCGGAGCATTAGCTATAAGAACTTCACTAAAATTCTTTCAATACAAATATTCTTATAGTTTGATTGTGCTTCATTCAAAATTTAGCTTTAATCAAGAAGCTTTTTAATCTCAATATTTTGTCTCCTTAAAAAAGTTATGCTTAGAAAAGTTTTGTCATCATAAAAAAATGGGAGATTGTTGAGAAGACATTCCCTAAGAGATTTTGAAGAATGACAAAACTTATCAAGAGTAAAGATTTTGTTTCTATGATAAGTATTTTTCAAGTGAAAAGTTTGATGGGATATGATCAGACGATATCAATCAGATAGAGAGTCATGGCTTAATCATATCCTTTTTTTATGTATTCTATCAAACGGCTAAGAAAGAGACAATATTCTCGTGCAATGGCTAGTAGCGATTGGTTCGATTTTCTACTATATTTATAAGTTGTTCCAAAAGAAAATTCTTCAAATTACCTATCGGAGATTCAACCTTTCTGGAACAATCTTCTTGAGACATTTTATTCTTTCTAAATAAATGCACTCAACTTATGGAAACCCGAACTGTTGTATGGGTGGTAGAATCTATGGAAGTCTCATCCTAGGTGATTTTGACGCTATCAGACCTTCTTGACGAGATCCAGGCCAACGTGTAGATTGAATAGATTATCCTTCTAAAGATATGTCCAACGGTCAGCTTGGACTAGGAGGAGTATAAGAGGAGGTCTCAAAGCTGAGATGACTATCGCTTTCAAGTGAATCGAAGCTTGAAATTCCAAAGTTTGAAGAGTGTTTTGTGATCAAATTTATTCATCTTTGTGAGCATAATTGAGAATTCATTTAGAGGTCGAAAGTGTATGAAAAGTGATACACACGAGCTTAAGTTTAGATAGCTCAGATCTTGTAACCTCTTATTAGTTCTTCTTGGCGCATCAGAATGGACGTAAACCTGCAAAAACCGAACCACTATAATCTTTTGTGTGTAATTCTCTACCCTTAACTCTATTTAATTTTTATTTTTTTTGTGATGGAATTACACAACGGTAAGATCTAACCAACTCTTTCCGTCACCAGTTGTGTTTTGTTACATTATTTCTTAGAACACTTCTATTTCCACACGATCACCTATTCACCCCTCTAAGTGATAGTTTTAGCCATAACATTTTGGACGTACTACGGGTGAGAGACAGATGACATAATACATACATTGTATTCAAGTTGGGATTATGCAGCTGCTGGAGCTTTTGGGTGTAGTACGAAATAATGGTACCTTTTGCTTGTCCGTCAGTGTACCCCGATCTTGTCGCCTAAAATATATATAAGTAAAAAATGAAATGAGATTGTCGGGTTTGCCTCTCCGCGTGTGTTCCTTTGTGATATATGGCTTTTTGCTCAACGATATTGAGAACCTTGAATGCTTAACAGTCATCGCCGCATCGCCAAGCTCGTCACCAGACCATGCCATTCGCACTACCGTCACCGTGTCTTGCCACCACGTCTTGAAGTCACCATGCCTCACCACACCAGTGCAAGGACCGTCACCACCACCACCTCATCCTTCAACGGCGCCCCCTGCTCTAGTCATCATTGCCACCTAGCACCGCCACCAACTGCCACCGCACCACCCAGGCACGGCTCACTGCACCACTTGGCGCGATGTGTCCGTCACCATTTCCTCCAGTTGGCGCCGTCATGGGCTGCCAACTATTGCAAAAGGTGGCGATTTCACTTCTGTCCACGTCCATGAAGCGGTGGAGAAAAATCAAGGATGAAACCCAGCGAAACCCACGTCTCACCCCTTCCCCAGCTGGCTTTCCCTTGGGCTGCAACAATTTGTGGTAATGTGGCGCTTTAATATCAGATTTGGTCCACGCAAACGGTGGTGAAGAGAGAGAAAAAAAAAACGAGATTAAAACCCACCGGACCTCTTTTTTCTTCCTTGCTTCCCTAGGCAACACTGGGTCCTCCTCTCCCTGCTCTCTCTCTGTTTTCACGCACACCACAGCAGCTCAAGCCGTCCAACCTCACCCAGCGACGCCCCTTGTTCAGCCCATCCTCGCGTTGACGTTGTCGCGTGCAACCTAGCCAGCAGCTCAACTGCCCTTGTCGCTCGTCGAACGCCAGTCGCGACCTCAGACTTCTGAGACCCTTCAAGCCACGTCAACACTTGCCTTGGACTCGAGGCAAGTGAATTACTTCCCATTCATGCTACATAGGTTAATTTTTGTACTCGAGGTCGATTTCCTCGAGTTTGAGTCACCTCATTTCGTGCTTAATAATGTTCATCAATGGTTCGGTACAAATGTGTTGCAAATATTGTTGAATTTCTACTTCATTGAAGCTGTGGATATGTTGTTGGAATACTGGATGTTGAAGTGTGCACTGGTTTGAGTTTAAATGACACGAGTCATGGACGAATCTGAGGTTACGATTATTTTCTGATCGATTTACTGTAGGCAGAATTTTACTAATTTTGTGTAGATTTTTTTGGTTAAAATTTGAGGGAACTTTCTTCATGAAAATTGTGCATTATATCTTGTGTTATGACTGATGGAATTCTAGTCAGCGGAAGACGACTTACCTGATTATGATGCGCAAACAGCAAATAGCCCCGGATCGAACGTTGAATTGCGAATCAATCACGAACAACATTGCCTCACATTGGTTTGGATGCAATCACAAGGAAAACACCCGATTTCCACGATGTAAATGCCGATCGTTCTTGCAAAATTGAAGATGGAACACCTTCTTCCTTGATGATGGAAATTGAGAGAAAATTTGGTGTGAATGAATTGACAACTACTCCCAACGGTTGTGTTCGGGAGATTTTATACGTCCCCCTTCGTACCCCTCCATTGGTGACTTTCCATCGTAACGCATCAAGATGAAACAGTGCGTTCCGTTCGCACCCCATCATGGACATACCAGCTGAAAGAACTACATCTCCCACTCGGACATGATGGGCCTGATAGCTCTCTATCAAGAATATAAGGCAAGGCATTCAACATTCATCAACTTTACAGAACAATTCATACTGGCAAGTAAGCCGTGCAACCAGTGAGTACACCCGCACTTGGGAGCTCAAATTATGCACTTGTTATGGATGACATAATGGCTACAACAAGAAAAAAAAAATAAACCATCGATGTCTCACAGTGCCCCAGACATATTTTGTTACATCAATTCAAGTATACCTATCCCTTAAAGGCTATACTTGATTATCCTCAAAACATCATGTATTTACAATTATATCCGCAACCACATAAGGCGATATAATTGGTCAACCAATAAATACATGTGACAGATGTAAAACAACAATAGTCTTCATTCGCACTGATGTCTCTCTTAATTTTAGAACAATTGCTTTCCTAGACACGTCTCATAGGCCATATCTATTCATGACCGCTGTAACATGCTAAAGTAGCAACATTGATCTTTCATTTCGAGAACATAGTCAAAAGTAACATAGGGCACGAATTGAGATAAATTATAAATTACCTCAAGGGCTCACACAATGAGTAAATAGGGATAATTTTACTCACATTCCCTTGTCGGTCGAACAATGCACATGTAGTATGAATTACATGCTATAGTGGCTTTCTCTTTCTATAAGAGCGTATGTCATTTCTTAAATATATCAACTATACGAATCTTAGCCTAAACATAGTCATGTGCTTCTCACGTACTCATGTTTAACTCGAGTGCTATATTAGCTCGCTATCTATAGTGCCCAATTAAGTACTCGTATCCGGCATTTTACAGGCATACATGATTGTGGGACTATCATGTTCGGTCTTAAACAAATCACAGACCTCATCTTGACTCCAATCAAGGCGACATATTTTATGTACTAGACTTGCTCTTTAGCATTTATTTGTACATAACGTATCATCTCAACGTGCTAACTATAGCACTTGAGGCGATTGCTCGTGTGAGTAAGCCAATCATTACCTGCTGACATACTTTCCAATAATATATGTGTGCTTGTGCTAGTCTCATAATGGATTTGTACTTTTTGATAAAACATCAAGTCATTAATAAACAAACAAGTACAATACATATGTCCATAAATACATAAAACAATGATCCTCTACAATAACACATATCACATTCTACGCAAACCTAGTGACATCCTGTGGGTCAAGAAAAGGAATAGCCTTCGTAAATTGATCAACAACCATTCTATTGGTTGAAATATATTGTAGAATCACTTCTTTTTGCGCTATAATATCTCTGATGAAGTTATTCTTTATGTCAATGTGCTTCGTCCTTCCATGATACTTGGGATCTTTCACATAGGCAATGGCTGCTTGACTATCGCAATAAACTGTTGTCGCGACCCAATTTTTCGAGTTTGCCACCTAAAACTAGGTTGATGGACTACTAAGCCTTTAAGCTTAGCTCGGGCTCTCCCAAGTCCATACCAAATCGCGACTTAGCGTTTTGACATGCAAAAGATTATTATCTAGGAGTCGCCACTAATCAGTTTAGGGTAGGTCGATTAGACACCTAAGTAAAATAATGAGAGTATTATTTTACTCCTATGAACCAGAGATTTTGGGTACGAGGACTTGGTTACACTAGACTATCCTAGCGCCCTTTCGGTACCATTTCTTTTTAATTTTTCAAAAATGTTTGGCAATTGAATTGATTTTTAATTTAACTTCCTAACGTGTGATGTGATCATACATGTGCGCATACCACCAATTTAACACTCAAGAAAGCAATTAAATAATGCAAAACATACCTTAAAGCAATGAAGGCATCTGCGTTGTTAGATCAAAAATCATATAGACAATCCTAGATATGATTTCTAATTAACACGCAATTTCAATTTTTTTTTGTTTTCACTTTATTTAATGAAAATCATGCGATGCATGCTAATAATCGAATATGACATGACGACATGACTTAAACTATATGACATGAAGAAATGCAATAATTAAATGCAATATAAATGATCTAATTATAATAACATGCAATGCGATGCAATGACATACAAAATTATTTAAACTAAAATGACATGCCTCATACAAATTAATATGCGAGCTATATGTCACGTAACATTTATTGAACGACTTAGTCTAATGACAAAAAAGTTCTAATTAAATGAACTTAATGAAAACTAAATGACGTGCATTTGATGTTTCTATTTTTAAAAATGCAATCTATCCTAAAAATTGAAATTAACTTATGCAAAGACAAATTTTGTATTTTCTTTCATGAAATTCGAATGCAAAAATGATCTAGCTAAATTGAAATTCTATCTAATTTAAAATAAGGATTAGGTCATATTAAATCCTAATTTAAATTAAGACATTATCTCAACCTAACATGCAATCTATTTAATATGTAATGACGTGCGGAGCATGCCCTAATTCTACATGGCATATGCATGATATTTTTTATTTTTAACAATGTTCGAAATTTAAAAATGCCACGTACTTAAACATGCAACTTAAATAAATAAATAAAAAAACTAACAACCTAAATGAATGCACCTTTTTTGTTTTTATATTTTTTAAATCTAAAATAAAATATATATTCTAGATATGCAAAATAACAAGAAATATTCTAAAAAAAACAAATTGAAACCTAATTCGAATATCTTTTTGATTTTTTCTTAGTGATTTCCTAAAGCAAGCAATTATCAACTAAATCTTAAATCTAAACAAGCAAGATATTCAACAAATAAAGGATTAAAATAGACGAAAAAATAACCCGTTATCTCACGGGTCAAATTAACGACTATTTTTAACCCTGAACATCAGACAAGAAATCAAAATAATTAAAAATCGAATCCGAAATCTTACGGATCAAATTAATAATTAAATTAATTCAACAATTAATATATCTCAAACAAAACCCCAAAAATTATCATAATTAAAAAAATGACCCGACGTCTTACGGGTCAAATTAAATAATTACAATAACTTTAGGGACAATTCCTATGGATAATGCCTATAACAATTATAACTATAAAAAAAAACTCACAATATTCAACTTAAACAATAATAATAAAACTAACTAAAAGTAAAGTAAAATAACATAAAATAAAAAATAAAAATAAAAGAAAAACAACCTAAGGAAAATAGGGGGAGCCAAATTCGTCCGTTCGGCGAGAGGAGTCGGGTCGTCGGCATTCAGGCTCTGGTGTGGGTACTCCGGCAAGGGCGGCGATGCTGGGGCGAGCGACTGTGGGCGGTTCGGGAGCAGCAAAGGCTTCGCGCGGCACGATCGGCTCGAGTGGTGGTGGCGCGGGCGTCGCGTGGAAGAGACGGGCTTCGGGCAGTGGTGGCGCGGGTGCTGGACTGAGGCGAGCGGCGCAGTGGCGAAGGCGCGGCGGAGGCAGCACGAGCAACTCGGAGACCAATGGTGCAGGGGTTGGTCACGCGGCAAGGGGAGGCTACAAAGAAGATGAACAGCTCCTTTTTTTCTTTTTTCCTCTTTTTCTGGTTTTTTTTGTCTCTCCTCCTGTCTCTTTCACGTCTTCTCTCCCCTGTCTCTTTTCTGCTCTTGCTTTTTTTGTCCTTTCTTCTGCTGTTGGTCAGAAGAAAAAGAAGGGGAAGAGCTGGCGCTCCTCTCCTCTCTCCTCTCGAAGACCGGCGGACGGCTCCCCCTCTCTCTTTTATTCAATTTTTTTTTTACCTTGAAAAGAAAACCTGCAAAACCCTAAAACGAATGAAGAATTTTTCTCTCTTGACCTCTCTCTCAATCCCTCTCAATGTGCCCCCTTTTATAAGCCAAAAAAATGCATCCTTGTGATATATTTCATTACCAATTTTGCTCGTGTAAAATTCCATTGAATATATCATTTCATCCCGCGCAATATTTTTTATTTGATCAAAAACAAATTCCTTTTTTGCGCAAAATATGCATCCCTCAATGTATATTACCTAAATCTATAAAAAAAAAAAAAAAATTCCTAAACTACATGCCATGTGATTTTTGTTTTGTTTTGTTTTTTTATTTAGCAAAATCAACCCCGAAAATTTAGGTGTCAACAACTGTCACCGGTCTTGGAATCTCAGTGACAGTGGCTAAATTTTCAAAAAAACGTTTTAGCCATACTGCTTCTTGCACTGCAGCAGAACACGCAATAAATCCAACCTCCATAGTAGACAAGGCTGTGCATGTTTGTTTCTTGCTATTCCAAGAAATTGCACCTCCATTGAGCAAGAACGCATATCCAAAAGTCGATTTACGCTCATCCAGGTCTCCACCCCAATTAGTATCTGAATAACCTAATAGGCGTAAATCATTCCCTTGGTAACAAAGTCGATAGTCCATAATACCCTTCAAGTATCTCAGGATCCTCTTCACTGCTTTCCAGTGTGCTTGACCGGGATTTGATTGAACGGCTCACCAATCACACGGCATAACATATGTCGGGTCGAGTACACATCATAGCATACATCAAACTTCCAATCGCACTAGCGTAAGGAACAATTTCCATTATTTTAATTTCTTCTGGAGTCTTAGGACACATCTCAGTACTTAGGCCTTCACCTTGTATGACAGGGGTATCAATGGGATTACAGTGCTGCATATTGAAACGATCAAGAATCTTCATAATATATGATTCTTGTGATAAAGTAAGGAGTTTCCTTGATCGATCTCTTTCGATCTTAACTCCTAATATATAAGCAGCTTCTCCCATGACCTTCATTTCAAAATTGAAGGACAACCATTCTTTTATGGTGATTACCATAACCTTGTCATTTCCAGCCAACAAAATATCGTCCACATAAAGTGATAAAATCACAAATTTATCTTCAGACCGCTTGACATATACACAGTAATCTTCTTCGATCATCGTAAAACCAAAAGTTGTTATGGCTCGATGAAAACAAAGATACTACTGTCTAGATGATTGCTTAAGGCCATATATTGAGCGATGAAATTTGCAAAGTTTATGCTCTTGACCTTTAGCTATGAAACCTATTGGTTGTTTCATATAAATTTCCCCATCTAGTTCTCCATTGAGAAATGTCGTCTTTACATCCATTTGATGTAATTCAAGGTCCAAATGTGCAACGATGGCTAGAATAAAGCGTATTGAGGCAAACCTTACAACTGGTGAAAAAGTTTCCTCGTAGTCTATACCCTCTTGTTGAGTATAACCTTTCGCCACAAGACAAGCCTTATACTTTTCAATGGATCCATCCGCCCTTTGCTTAATCTTAAAGACCCATTTGTTTCCAATGGCCTTACGATTGGGTGGTAGATCAACCAAGTCCCAGACATGATTTGTCTTCATTGACTCCATCTCGTCTTCCAAAGTTTTTCTCCATTCTTCCTTATCAGAGGATGAGAGAGCCTCTTGAACAATCTTAGGCTCGGCATCATCTTTATGAGTAATCATAAATGATTCCCCTTCAATCTCAAAACGACAACGAGGAATACTTTTACGATTACTTTTACGCAACTGAATTTCTCTTGAATTCAATTCACCAGACAATGCTACACTCCCACTAGGTCTTTCATGTTGAGGTAAATCTTCATTTCCCTCCATAACGTGAGTGTATTATTAGGATCTTCCATATCATATAATTGGAAATCCTTATCAATCTTAACTCTACTAGGAAAATCGTTCTCCAAGAACGTGACATCTCGTGACTCCTTTTCGGTCACACTCCCATCACCTTGTTCACCTATGAACACATACCCTTTGGAGTGTTCAGAATATCTTATAAAGATACATTTCTTCCCTCTAGGGCCTAATTTGCCATATTTATGGGAAGATTCATGAACATAAGCTGCACATCCCCATGGATGTAGACTACTTAAGTCTGGTTTTCTACCAATCCATAATTCATAAGGGGTGGAAGTGACCAATTTTGAGGGCACTCGATTAAGTACATAGGCAGCAGTCAATAATGCATCTTCCCAAAAGGAGATAGGTAAATTTGCTTGCGTCATCATAGACCTAACCATTTCCAATAGGGTTCTATTCCTTCTCTCGGCTACCCCATTTTGTTGTGGAGTATTAGGAATAGTCAATTGTCGTACAATTCCATTTTCATCACAAAGAGCCTTGAATTGCTCCGATAGATACTCACGTCCGCGATCGGTTCTCAATGCCTTTATTGTTTTGTTCAACTGATACTCTACCATCGTTATATATTGTCTAAAGCATTATAATGCTTCGGACTTATGGGAGATCAGAAAGACATAACCGAAACGCATGAAGTCATCTATGAAAGTAATGAAATATGAGGCTCCATGCCTCGCCCTCACATTCAAAGGACCACAAATGTCAGAATGTATGAGTTGCAATGGAAATTCAACTCTAGTCCCTTTACCGAATGGTTTTCTAGTTGCTTTTCCCGCTAGACAATGTTCACATACGGGTAGATCAACATTAGTGAGTGACCCTAAAAGGCCTTCTCTAGCTAATCTTTGCATTCTTTGCAACCCAATGTGACCTAATCTAGCATGCCAAGTATTTGCATCAATTTCAACATTACTAGAAGATGCAATTAAAGAAAAACAACCATTAACATTAACATTGTATTGATCATAGTCAATGTCTAACACCATAAAACCATTCAATACATTACCTGAACCATAATAAATTGTTCCATACAAAATGTCAACACAATCACCATGGAAACTCAATACATAACCTAAGCTAAGAAGAACAACTACAGAGACTAAGTTTCGTCGAATATCTGGAGCATAAAGAACATCATGCAGGAATAGGTTTCGACCACGACGTAAGATTAATTTACATGTGCCGATACCCTTCACTTCAACTCTTGAGTTATTCCCAACATATATCCATCTTCTTCCAGGCGGTATCCGACGATACTCCACAAATGCTTCTCGGTCTCTAGCTACATGGTCTGTTGCTCCTGAGTCTACAGTCCACATTGGATGAGTTCAGCAAGCATCACAGTGCTAGAAACAAAAGCATTACTCAAAGTAATGGAGTAATAGGGTACCTTTTTCGGCTCGATGCATTCACGAGCAAAATGACCCAGCTTGCCACAATTGTGGCACTCCATCTTGGCCTTGTCCTTCTTCCCACCACGCTTCTTGCGTCGGAAGGTCTTAGCCCTCTTGGGTCCCTGATCAGTCATCTTCCCTTTGTTGTTGAACTGAAGATTCCCCTTGCGCTTGAAGCCCGAAGCTTTGCGCGAACTCGATTCAGCAACATAAGCATGGGTAGAGGATCTCGCAGCCTCTAGGCGCTCATCCTCTAATTCCAAATGACGCGCAATATCATCAAAAGTGACGATGTTCTCATTATGCGTCATATTGATTTTCATATGTTCCTAATTATCAAGAAGAGACCTTATAACAACCTGAACTTGCTGTTCATCAGTAATGGAGTGACCTGCCGTTTTCAGCTCACGGATCATGTTTGACATCTCCCGAAGATGTTGCCTCATCGTTACATTTGGGCGCTTTCGGAATGTGTCAAACTTGATGGTGAGTCTCCTCAGCTTAGTGGCAGATGTACCCCCAAACTTATCCTTCAAGGCAACCCACATAGCTTGAGCTTTATCATAACTTTCAAACTCACACATGAGATCATCTTGCATACAGCTCAACAACGTGATGCGAGCAATTCTATTCTTCTTTTTCCAAGCTTGATAAGCTTCTAGATCTCTCTTGTGTTGAGCTGAAGTTCCATGCTCAGGTTCATCCATGATGTGGTTGAGGGTTTCCAAAACCTCTTGCTCCTCAAGGATGTACTGAACCTTTCGGTGCCAAATATCATAATTGTCACCGTTCAGCTTCTCACCCTTATTGAGGTCAGCCACAATAGTCTTGGATGCCGATGCCATAATCAATTGCTATAACACATTGACATAATAGACGCAGAATCAATACTAGCACATTTTTTTTTCAGAGTAACACACATATTTAATTTGCAGCAAAAACAAACTAAA
Organism: Eucalyptus pauciflora; assembly: GCA_007663325.1. NCBI lineage: Eukaryota > Viridiplantae > Streptophyta > Magnoliopsida > Myrtales > Myrtaceae > Eucalyptus > Eucalyptus pauciflora. The sequence goes on from VMYD01000388.1 coordinate 3,945,545, forward strand.
ATAATGATAATTCAACAAAAGACACAGAAACAAAAGTTCACTATGTTCCCAATCAACTTCTATGTACGATTGTTCAATTATCATTAATTAGTTTAATTTGCACAAATTTTGAGTTCTAGGTGAGGACTCATTCGAATTCTACCAACCTACAAACTTCCACTAGGAAAAATAATTACATGACCTCATGTAATTTCTACATCTTTCCTTAACACAAAACCATAGCATGATAATAACCAACGTATAAACAACAATCATGCTTCAACCATAATTAAAATTGCAATTCAACATGTAATGGATTTCCTACCATTGTTCTAATTTTCTAGCAACTAGAAAATTGCAAGTATATTAAAACTATATACATGGTATTATCAAACCAAGTTCTACACAGCATATATGGCATCATTTGCACACAAGCTAGCTACTGTATTTCTTAAACCACAAGGAAATACAAGCTACAAATGAATAAACTATGCATTAAACCAAAAAAAAAAACGCGTACATAGGGTTCCCTACACATTTTCATACATTTATAAAATTCAAAAATGAAAAATAATTATACCACAATGTAGGGAACATCCATACGAACCCAACGCCACCAACCACGCTCCAATCGGAGCCCCCACGCGCCCACACGCGCCACTTGAGTGCGCGGCGCGTGTGGCGCACGCACCAGCGAGCCAAAAGGCTCCTGGCCGATCCGACTGTTGACCGGTTCAACCGTTGACCGGTCAACGGGTCGGGTCAACGGGTCGGGTCTGGTCAACGGGTTGGGTCGGTTCGCCGGCCGGTGACCGACCAGCCAACTACCGCCAACGGTGACGTCATCACGCGCCGATTCGTCGACCGGTGCGTGACACACACCCGCCGGTTCACATACCGGCGCGTGTAGCGCACGTGCTGGCCAAGCCAGCGCTTCAGGCGCGTGGCGCCCACGCGCAGCGGCTTCTGGCCGCACGTGTGGGCGCGTGCGGCATCGTACGGCGGCGCTCGACCCACCGTTGGACTCGTCTCGACGAGATCTTTCACCCTGTATATTCAAAAAGTAATTTTGGCCCAAAAATTATATCGAAAAATGGCCAAAACCGTACGGGTGTACGCGACGCCGAGTCCGTTCTTCACTCCGGTTGAAATTTCGAGTTTTTCAGATGGCAATTTCGACCATTAGACATCCAAACAATGTGGAATTGATACTCTTGATCTCAATATCAAAAGTTAAACGAGAAAATTCAATGAAAAACAAGGCAGAAATCACGATCGGGCTCTGATACCGATGATGGAATTCTAGTCGGCGGAAGACAACTTACCTGATTCCGATGCGCAAACAGCAAATAGCCCCGGATCGAACGTTGAATTGCGAATCAATCACGAACAACACTGCCTCACGTTGGTCTGGATGCAATCACAAGGAAAACACCCGATTTCCACGGCGTAAATGCCGATCGTTCTTGCAAAATTGAAGATGGAACGCCTTCTTCCTTGATGATGGAAATTGAGAGAAAATTTGGTGCGAATGAATTGACAACTACTCCCAACGGTTGTGTTCGGGAGATTTTATACGTCTCCCTTCGTACCCCTCCATTGGTGACTTTCCATCGTAACGCATCAAGATGAAACAGTGCATTCCGTTCGCCCCCCATCATGGACGTACCAGCTGAAAGAACTACAATGACATACTTTAATTTCATATTTTTTGGACTTCATACGTGCAAAATATATTTCAAAAATTATGAGGGTCCCAATCTGTTTTCATAAACCATTACCAAACCTTTGCTCGGTTTCCATTTTCTACAGAATTTTTGATAAACAATTTGGACTAGTGTCCTCCATAAAATGTTTTAGACCACATCTTAAATAATTACTTCTAATTTTCCCAGGATTTTTTGAACTTATTTAAGCTTTAGAAATTCCCAATTTCATATCTGTTTTATCACAGAAATTTACCCTGTTTTACCCGAATTATATAAAATTATTGGGACCCGTACAAGCTGAACCAGGTTTTGAGTTCTTCACAAGAAAGGTTCCTCAGAGTCTCATCCATGTCATGTTAAAGTTTCTTAATTTTTCAAACTGGTGAGTACCCTTGATTTCCACAAGCAGGCACGCTACCATTTTTCTGCCAATTTTGACTAAAATCCCTTTTTGCAAACCATCCTTTTGACTGGTATTGCCAACTAAATGTTTGTATCATTTCTATGGCTTATAAAGGATGGTTGATGGTAGACGTTGAACTATTCTTGCATATTAACTTAGTGGATGGCATGTTAAATTTGAATTATGAAATTGATGCACTATGGGATGAATGTCTGATTTGGGAATGCCATCGATCCTTAGGACGACAATGCCCTAGGTGGTAATAGGGATGCCTAGAGGGGTAACTAGGTTCCTCCGGATGCTTAGGAGGTGTAACACGATTCCCTTAAATGTCCTTGCGATGTCGGACCAATATGAGATGCCCTAGGGGTAACGGGGTTCCCCTAAAGATGGTGACAAATAATTCATGGCAAAATATGATCATCAATTTCTCATATTTCATTCAAGTTTCACTAGGTTACTATTTTCAAAAGAAATGTTTTCCCCTTGTTATCCTGATTTTGAGAAAGGTCTCAGGCAAGTTGATTTCAAAACAGTATTCTATATTTTCCATTTAAACTTCTTCACTTGTGATGTTATTGACATATATGGTATAGACTGGTTAATAATTTGCTTGTTGAGCTTTGTACTCACTTGTGGTTAATCATTATTTCTCATATCAGTAGCATTTTGGGAAGATTGGGCCAAGCTTTTGAACATACTGCAGGTGGGAGATAGATGACATAGTACATATGTAGTATCCAAGTCTGGAGGATGTAGCTGCCGGAGCTCTTGGGTGTGGTATGGAGTAGTGGTACATTTTGCTCGTCCCCAGTGTACCCTGATCCCGTCACCTAAAATTTATAGAAATGAAAAGTGAAATAAAATTGCCTAGTTTGCATTTCCACATGTGTTCTTTTGAAATTTTATGTCTTGAATGTTCTTTAACTGTACACGCTTCTATATGCTTAAAAAGTGAAAAGATTTTAGTAACTGCGTTAGCCGTGACGTGCTAGGGGCATCAAATCCTTTGAATTTTTATATGTCCTGGGTATTGTTTAACCATATAGGCTTCCGCATGCTTAAAAGGTGAAAAGACTTTAGCAAATGCGTGAGTCGTGATGTATTGGGTATGGGTGAGCATCGGTCTAGGGTTAACCCTAAACCAACCTTAGACTGGCCTAACCATACCGGTCTTAGTCCGATTCCCAAGGAGACTAGGTCAGTCCTTGTTTTTGGATTCTTGAATCAACACTATGTGGGTTGGTCATCGGTCCTAAAAGTTTAGGGTCGGTCCAACCCGGATAGCTAATATATTATTTATAATATTTTTATATAAAGAAAACCCTAAAACAAATAGCGCCAATAATATTAAATAGCTCCTTAGTGAAGAGTCCAAGTAATTTGACACTATTTTTTAATAACTTGGACTTTTAATGTCTTTTACGGCATCAACAACCATAATTTACCAAGGAAGAAAATGTTTTTGTGAGGAGTCACTGCGGTGTCTAAAAGGGTATAAACAGCTCCTCATGGCATCATTTTCTAGTACTCGTTCTCTTTTGTCTTATTTATTTTCTTAGTCTTCAATTTGCCAAAATCAAAAGAAACAATTTATCCGCGCGCCACTCGGCACTCGCCTCGCTCACTTTTGGTCTCTGATGCCACTCGCCGATCGATGCTTGCCCTACTTGTTGCTTGCTGCTCGCCCCACTCAACGCTCACCCCACGCTCGACGCTCGCCGCTTGCCTCTCTTAGCTAACCTCTCTTGTCATTGAATCCATCAGGTCGATTCAGTCCTCAGTCACTTTTTCAGAGAGTACAGAAAATAAAAATAAAAAATTATCAGTTGATCCCGGGTTGACCCTAGAACCGGACCGAACCCATTGGGATAGTCCGGTCATCGGTCTTAAGCTTAATAGGGTCAGTCTTCGGTCCCAAAAATTGAAGACCAACACTGTGCAGGTTGGTCATAGGGTTAGGGAATAGACCGGCCCAATTCGAACCATACTCACCCCTAATACTGGGGGCATCACAACATTGTTTTGCAATTTTATAACGTCTGCTTCAATGTTGCATACTTATTTCACGGAAAACAATTGCATTGTAATGTATTGATTCGCAATCGGTAGAATGTCAACGGAGTTTACAATACAGAGAGAAGATGAGAAATTGTGGGAGAGCTTCCTTGCTAATTAAATATTCTGAGCGCGTAGGGAAAGCACATTACACCAAGGCTGGCTGTTTGACTACGTTATTTTGAGCAGTGCTGCATGAATTACACTAGTTTTCATCCACAAAATTTACTATTTTAAAGGTAAAACCCGTGGGGATGACTTAGAAAGAGATCAATGAATCAGAATATGCTGTGGTGGGTTCGATTCTCCAGTTGACCAAGTTGCAAACGATTTGTTTTTTCAGGCCATCTGCCTGGGTTTTGATTTTTGTCTTATTTGATTCATGAGATTAGTTAAGGCCTTTGTTGACTACGAGATTTATTTAAGATTGGTCTTTCGTAGTAACTTCATAACCTGATAGCTAAGGTCAAGGCAAATGAAACATTTGATAGATTTCTCTAGTTATTTTCTTAAGAAGTTTTGTTACAGCACTATAACCGCCTTTGGTTGAAGTGGACAATGGGTTTTTTGTATTAAGTTCCATTAAGGCCCAATAGCTAAGATCAAGGCAGATACAACATCAGTCACTGCTATAATTTTCTATATAAACCACACGTGATTTCTCAAAATATGTCTATGAAAAATGAGAATAATTTTAGTTTTTACTTTTGTATATTCGTAAATTATTGTGTTTGATTAGAAAAAAAAAGCATGTTTTCTAACCGAGAACTATAGTTTCATTTTTGTCGAAACCATGTTCTGATTTGGGCCTGGTCCTCGCGGAAAGAGTGAAAATAATAAATGGGGCGTTTTCAATTGTTTTCACTCAAAGATCATTTTCATTACAATTTTGTTTCGTGAGGAATGGATTGTTTGGGACTCTTACAAGTGTCTGACCGTTTCCCATCACAAGCGCGATAAATTCGATTCATCACGCACCTTTGAACAAGGAAGGACAGTAACTTTTGAGGCTCATTGTGAAGCTTAAACCACGAAATCTCAACCATTGGTACAGAAAATTATTGGCCGCAGCCAGAAAATATAGATCCAGTAAACAAGATTTCTCGGATCTTACGAATTCAGTGAGACTCAAATTATCCGACATATTGCATGCGTGGGGTGTAATGCATTTGGGTATGCAGCAATTGCCCCATCAATAACTTGGGCCATCAGGAGTTTAGTGTTAGTCACTAAGGACATGCTATGTCAATTGCATAACATTTTTTATCTTGGATTCTTCAGATCAAGATTTTGCAAAATGTTTTTATCTTTGCCGTATCACACAAGATTCTGCATCCATGTGAACTTTCAAAATGCTACCTACGACACGGTTTCATCGAATGAAACTATCTCAAGAACCAAATAGGCCTGTAATGTTCTCGATGGGCTGGACAAGCTGTGAAATGAGAATCTACAGGAGTTTGATTGAACTTGACCATGGCTCTTGTGCTTCGATAACATGAAAGTAGTTCTCAAATACAACTTGTAGGAAAGATTTGGCACACATAGTTGACGAATAAGATAATTCGATAGGTAGTGTTCCAAATTTTTCATCATCATAATCAATGGCTTTCGAGCAATGGACTCTCAACCCTCATTTAAGTCTCTTCATTTAACCAAAGCTTGCTCTCCTTTCCTCCACGATTGTGGACAGAGACATTGAGTGGTCTGATAATGTCTGTAAAAATGGTGAGCCACACAAGCTCCCCCAGCAAATTCAAATCTTTGATCTGCAGCCAGTCAGTATCGATCGGTCGGTTTCCATCTCCATGGTCTTTGTCCAAGGCTCTTTCAAACACTCGCAAATTTTTCCACAAATTAATTGCGCAATAGCTGGAGCGATAGGGAAAACCGTGTTGACATTTCGTGCTCGGAAGATAGCAATGGTACCCACCAGAAGTCTAATGACCTATTCCATCTGACTGTAGCAGAAAACAAGGAACTATCATAGAAGCTGCTTGATCTATGATTGCTCGCCGTGTCCGGTAAGCCATTAGGTACACTAGGGTTCATTTTAAAGCTCCCTAATGTAACATATAGATCTCACAGTGTCGGTGATCCAATTCCCACCGAAGCCCGTCTTAAGTATGCCGCGCTCGACTCCCCGTTCTCTTTCTTTGCAAGCTCGCTTGTTCTTGTTCTGCCTTGTCTGCTGTCCTTTGATCCCCTGTGTTGCCCCTCTCTACTTCAACATAAGCAGCTTCGACACGGATCGGAGGGACATATTGTACGAGGGAGTTTCGGAGGCCACGTATGGACATGTCGATCTCACCCCCCTCCATCCTGCGCAAATCTACCAGGTGGGGCGGATTAAGTACGCCAAGCCTGTCCGCATATGGGATCCTGTCACGGGGCGCCAAGCGAACTTCTCAACCCATTTCTCGTTCACCATCGAGACTGACGGCTCTGCTAAATACAGTGATGGCATCGCCTTCTTCCTCGCTCCTGTCGGGCTCCCGATCCCACCCAACTCGGCTGCACAATTCCTGGGATTGTTCAACATTAGCATGGCTAGTGAGGGGCCTCGGAACCAGATCGTCATGGTCGAGTTCGACACCTATGTGAACCGGGAGTATGATCCCCCAGAGCATCACATAGGAATCAATCAGAACTGGCTGTCGTCGGTCGTTTATGCCGGCTGGGATCCCGGATCGCACAGCGGGAATGCGGTCAATGTTAACGTGACCTACAATTCTGTGAGCAAGAACCTCAGCGTGTTCTGGTCGTTCGACGGCGAACTGCTTTCCCACTCTAAGGCCTATCACTCGCTTTCTTGCCTTGTTGATCTGGCAAGAGTCCTTCCTGAATCAGCAGCGATCGGGTTCTCAGCTTCTTTTGGCAGCCATCCGGAGAGACACAGCGTCAATTCATGGGAGTTCACTTCGGATTTGGACGACGTAGATAAACCTCGCCGGTTATGGATACTGGTCGGTGTTCCCGTGGCATGTCTTTTCCTGGTGATCTCCGCAAGTTCTTGCTTTTTGGCGGACAAGAGGAGGGAAAAGAATGGTTATAGCGCCCTTACCGACATTGATAAAGAGATTGGCGCACTGCCTACGAAGTTCACTTATCAGGAGTTGCTCGCGGCGACCAATGGCTTCGCAGAAGATAGAAGGCTAGGCCGAGGCGGGTCTGGCCAAGTCTATAAAGGGTTCTTGAGCCATTCGAACCGCCTGGTGGCCGTCAAAAGGATCTTTGCGGAGTTCCGACACTCCGAGAAGGTCTTTGTCAACGAGGTGAAGATCATAAGCCGAACAATACACAGAAACCTGGTGCCGTTTGTTGGGTGGTGTCAAGAGGAAGGCGAGTTCTTGCTCGTTTACGAGTACATGCCCAATGGCAGCCTCGACCACCACCTCTTCGGGGCCCGGAGAAGCCTGCCGTGGGCTGTGCGGTACAGAGTGGCGCTCGGCCTGGCATCCGCCCTTAACTACCTCCACGAGGAGCTCGAGCAATGGGTGCTCCACCGGGACATAAAGGCAGCCAACGTGCTGCTCGACACCAACTTCACAACTAAGCTCGGCGACTTCGGAGTGGCCAAGCTCATTGACCCCCAGTTCAGGTCTCAGACGACAGACGTGGTTGGGACTTGCGGGTACCTGGCGCCAGAGTACTTCATCAGTGGGAAGGCCACGAAGGAGTCCGACATGTTCAGCTTCGGCATTGTGGCCCTGCAGATTGCGTGCGGCCGGAGGAGCTATGAGGACGGAGAGGTCTGGGTCGCGTTGCACAAGTGGGTCTGGGAACTCTACCTCGCCAGCAACATCCTCGGCGCGGCCGACGAGGCCTTGGGCTCAGGGTTCCGGAGGGAGGAAATGGAGTGCCTGATGAGGGTGGGGCTGTGGTGCGTGCACCCCGACCCCGCGAGAAGGCCAAAGGCGGGGCAAGTGATCAGGTTCCTCCAGCTCGAGGACTCAGTCCCCGAGCTGCCGCACGACGCGTTCAACGGTCCAGTTTCACACCCGCCATCGTTTTCGCAATTAGGGACACTGGAATCTCCATCTGCTCCTCCTATTCAAGAATCTGTGTTTAGGAAGCTAGACAAATCCTGTCCCCTAAAGTCATACAGCAACACATGCTGACTAAAATCTGCACATTCTGCTGCATCAACTGTAGTTCGGTTACCATCTCGTTTGCCTTGCCCTAATTTGTTGTTTGAAATTGAAAACATCATGGCGGACTTGGTATCGCTCAACATATATTGCTTACATCGGCATAAACAAAACACTACGAAAAGAAAATTTTCAGTGAAATTGCCTGTATCTCTCTTCAAATTACTGTTATAAAGAAGCAAGAGCTTTCATCACGTCGGAGAGAATACAGATGAAAAAGTTGGAGGTTCTCACTTCAATGAGACGGAAAGCTGCATGCAATAGTACACTGGACACTACTAATTCACCACAGTGAGCAGGACTTTCATTTAGGTCGATTTGGTGTATAAGCGGATGCCGAAAGCCTGACTCAAGATCGCGAGGGCGACAAGGAACGTCGACGTCTCGTCTGGGTTGTAGTGAGGCTGCTTCGCAGGAACGTAGGCTCCTTTCCGGCGTTAGTCGAAGAATCGATTTCCCCAACAAGGTAACTCGTCCATCGTTGCTCTGGCACTGCTGCTATGGCCGATATCTTCGAAATCGTCCATGGCATCTTTTTCCAGGGAAAATAAAACATTCCTGAGCTCTCGTAGTCTAAAAGCTGGAAGCACTGAATTCACTTGAACTCAAGTAGAAAATATGATAAAAGCATTTGAAATTCGTCCATCTCCGGATAGATTTTGCACGAATATTCGAAGATAACAAGAAAGGGTAGAATGGAATTCGTACATTTCCGGATAGATTTTGCACTAATATATCAAAGATAACAAGAAAAGGTAGAAGTATCAACTTGTTTGGAAGTCCGAAAATATGAAAGAAAAAACCCTTTAGATTAAAAAAGATTATGAAAAAACTCTATAGAATTTTACATATCGTTATCAATGCCTCCCATGCCACGTAGGTTGATTTGATGTCTATATTAATGATTTTCAAACAAAATTGATTGGAATATTAAATTAACAAAATGTCAAGAGATTCAAGAGTCAATCAATACAATTGTAAAGTTTATAATTAAATTGAACACCATAGATAAATTTAGAAATTCTTGAACAATTCTCGTTAAACATATACACAAGTGTCTATCATCATTATAGCTTCGCACGCGTTGTGCGTAAGTGTCGGATTCGATATAGATTTGAAAATGATATTGAGAAAAAAGATAAGGATCTGAATTTGGAATGGGGGAGAATGTTATCGTGAGAACAGGTCGAATCCTATTTATTAATGCTACGTGGAAAACGATCATCGAATTTGGCATATATATTACGAGATGGCCGCAAAGGTTGACGCCTGCCGTGCTGCCGTCGCAGGGATTCCATTTACATGTTGCATACGCCAGGAAAAAGCACATGTCGGCACAGAGACGCTGCCCCCACGACAGAAGAAAAGAGCGAGGGAAAAAAAATTAGTGAAAAGAGAACCTCAAATTCGACTTTCTTCCCGTGTTGTTTACTGAACTAAGGGTCCGTTCGTTTCGCGGAAAATAGGCCATTTCCGGAAAATATTTTCCCAAAAGTTATTTTCCAGAAAAATGACAATATTTTCTGGTGTTCGGCTAAAATCTGAAAATGTTTCGGAAAATATTTTCCGATGTTCGGTAAGGAAAATATTTTCCGCTCACTAGATTGGTGAGCGTAAGCGTCAAGCTCGAGGTTCGCCAGATCGACGAGCGATCTACGACAGTTCACCTAGTGATGGCCGACGACTAGTCAAAAAAGAAGAAGATGGGAAACAAAGAAAAGAAAAAGAAATAGAAAATTAAAAATAATTTGAATAAAAAAAGAAAAAAACAATTTAAAAATAATTCGAATAAAAAAAGAAAAGAAGAAGAAGAAATGGGAGGAGAAAGTGATGATTTGTAGATGTGTGAGATAAGAGAGATCAAGTAAGGAAAATGTTTTCCACTTTTCAAAAGTGGAAAACATTTTCCTCAAATTTAGAAGACTTTTTCCCTTCCATGGAAAACATTTTCCCTTAGGAATTCATTTTCCGTGAATTTTCCAGGAAAACATTTTCCGTGAAATGAACGGAGCCTAAAGCTAGGAATTTTCCTCGGCAGCGCAAAACGAATCGGCTCGATTCCTTGATTGGCTCTCCCCCTGTCGATTTTTTCTTTGCCTTTCAGATTTTTCCCACGATGATGACGAGGACGAGGAGGAGGTCGGAGTGATGGAGACCGAAATGGACCCCCGCCATATCTTTTTTTTCTGCGAAGACCGAGGCCACGATTCTATATAATCGTTTATATTTTGGTCATTTTTTGGAATGTATTGGTTGGACCGGCTAATTAGGAAAATTTCAAGCGCCCTCAAAGTCAAATCAAGGGGCCGCGTGAGCATCCCTTTCGGTGTTAGAATGACAGTTTGCAAATTAGCTAAAACCTTATGATACCACGTCTCCTAAAAGTGCAGCACTCTGAAAAATTGATACACATATGTGTTAAATTTTGCTGCAGTTGATGGGTATATCCTTTTGAAGTTTTATTTTTCCTTTGTCATAGTTATATTAATTTGTGAGTTTTCGTGATATCAATCTTATTTAACAAAAAATAATTGAAGGTAAATTTGTTATAAATATACCAATTTAAGTTTTTGGTATTTGGGATAAATTTATAAATGGATAAAATTTGTCACGGATTGTCATGGTCGAGTTCGACACTTATGTGAACCCAGAGCTCGATCCCCCAGTGCATCACATTGGAATCAATAAGAACGGGCTCTCATTGGTATTTGCGAGTGTCCTTCTGGAATCAGTCGCGATCGGGTTTTCAGCTTCATTCGGCTTCTATGTGGAGAGACACGGCATCAATTCATGGGAATTCACTTCAGATTTGGACGTGGTGGATCTGCCACCATCGATGGACAAATTGGCGCCGAAGGGGGGGAACTCCAAAACTCGCCAGTTAACCATACTGGTCATGGTGCAGCAATTCTTTTGCTGGTGATCTCTGCAGGGTCTTTGCTTTTTGGCTGTCAAGAGAGTTGACAAGTACGGTTTCCAGGCCCTCACCGACATCGACAAAGAGATCGGTGCATTGCCTGAGAAGTTCACTTATCAGGAGTTGCTCGCAGCAACCAATGGCTTCGCAGAAGATCGAAGGCTTGGCCAAGGTGGGTCTGGCCAAGTCTATATAGGGTTCTTGAGCCATTCAGGCCTCTTGGTTGCCGTCAAAAGGATCTTCACGGAATCCCAATGCTCCAAAAAGGTTCTCGTCGATGAGGTGAAGATCGTAAGCCACACGATTCACGGAAACCTGGTGCCGTGGGTTGGTATCAAGAGGAAGGCGAATTCTTGCTTGTCTATGAGTATATGCCCAATGGCAGCCTCGATCACCACCTCTTTGGGGCCCGGAGAAGCCTGCCATGGGACGTGTGGTACAAGGTGGCACTCGGCCTCGCATCCGCCCTCAACTGTCTCCACGATGATCTCCGGGACATAAAGGCAGCCAATGTACTGCTCGACTCCAACTTCAGCACCAAGCTTGGCGACTTCGGAGTGGCCAAGCTCGTCGACCCCCGTTTCAGGACTCAGACGGCAGATGTGGTTGGGACTTGTGGGTATCTAGCGTCAGAGTACTTTATTGGAGGGAAGGCCACCCCGGAGTCTGACATGTTTAGCTTCGGTGTCATGGCCGGAGGAGCTACGAGAACAGAGAGATCCAGGTCTCGCTGCACGAGTGGGTCTGGTAACTCTACCTCGCCGGCAACGTCCTCGGCGCGGTTGACGAGGCGTTGCACTCAGAGTTCCCACAGGAGGAGATGAAGTGCCTGATGATGTGTGTGTGCACCTAGATCCCGCCAGACAGCCGAGGGCAGGGCAAGTGATCAGGTTCCTCCGGTTCCAGGACTCGGTCCCTGAGCGGTGAGCTCCCACGCGATGTGTTAGACAGCCTGGTTTCGTACCGGCCATCGGCTTTGCATCCTCCTCCTATTCATGAATCAGTGTCGATTAAGCAAGAAAAATCTTGGCTACTAAAGTCATACAGCAACACATGTTGACTTTAGCTGCACATACTTGCTGCATCAACTCTACTTTGGTTACGATCTCCTTTGCCCTGCCCAAATTGGTGGCTCGAAGTTGCGCAAATCACGGGGACTGGATATCAATTTATCATGCACCGCTTGCATTAGCATGAACATGACACTACGGATCTCTCTTCAAGTTGCGTAAGTCACGGGCCATATTTGTTTATTGACCTCACCTCAACCACGCTTCAAGTCTCTGCAAATTGCAATTCATCTTACCATAGCTTGCTCTCCTTTCCTTCGCAATTGCCGTCAGACAAATCGAGTGGTGTGATAATGTTTGTAAAAGAGGTAAACCATGCAAACTCTCCTAGCAAATGCAAAACTACAGTCCCCTATCGCTCGCTCGCTCTATCAATAGCCGCTCGACTCAGGGCGATCAATCGGTCAGTTTCCATCTCTCGCAGTGAACATCCGTGGCTCCCTAGAACGCCTGCAATCTTTTCCTCAATTGCCAAATAACAGCAACGATAGATTCTAGTCACAGTGTCTTGGGAAATTGGCTCGAGAGTCAAACCTATTACCCTAAATAATTTTTCAAAAAACCCAAAACTAATATCCAATACATAAACTCCAAGCTAATTTTTATCTAATGAAAAGTCTGAAACCGGTATGCTAGCTCAAATCAACTTCTGCATCAGATCCCAAACCACTAGAGTAGGTAGTATTGTGTGTAAATGCACCATGAATGTTTCAATTTGAAATTTTGTGTAAAGCGATCTAGGACAAGGTATTATCAAGATATTACTAATTAGAGATGTCTAATGGTACTCATGCTTTTAAAAACGAAACTATCACTCTCAGATTAAGATAAGACAACCCCCCTCTCCATGGACTTGTAGTCGAATACAATGAACCATCCTAGAAGTTGGACGACATTTTGTCGGAAGATAGCAATGATACCATCCCCACCATTTGACTGTTCCTCTTCGTGACTAATTTATCCAATTTTTGACTTAAGCAGAATTCCAGGAAACATCGTAGAAGCTGCTTGATCTATGATTGCTCGCCGTGTCCGGTCAGCCATAAGGCATACTCAGGTTCGTTATAAAGCCCCCTAATGGTAACATATTATCTCACAATCCGGTCAATCTGATCCCGACCAAAACCCATATTACTTCCAATTACGTAAATCAATAGTATGCCGCGCGCAACTTCCCATTCTCTTTCGTTGCGTGCTCGCTTGTTCTTGTTCTGCCTTGTCAGCTGTCCTTTGATCCCCTCCGTTGCTCCTCTGTCCTTCAGCATAGGTAGCTTCAACACCGATTTGAGGGACATACTGTACGAGGGTGTCGCGTCGCTGGCATATGGACATGTCGATCTCACCACAGGCGTTGCTCCGCCGCACTTCCAGGTGGGCCGGATCCAGTATTCCAAGCCCGTCCGCATATGGGATCCTCTCACGGGGCGGCAAGCAGACTTCTCGACCCATTTCTCGTTCACCATCGAGACTGACGGCTCTGCTCAGTACAGCGACGGCATCACATTTTTCCTCGCTCCTGTGGGGATCTCGATCCCGCCCAACTCAGCCGGCGGATTCCTGGGATTGTTCAACTCAAGCACGGCTGACGAAGGGCCTCGGAACCAGATTGTCATGGTCGAGTTCGACACTTATGTGAACCCAGAGTTCGATCCCCCGGTGCGTCACATAGGAATTAATACGAACCGGCCCTCCTCACTCGTTCATGCCGGTTGGGATCCTGGATTGCACAGCGGGAAAGCAACCGATGTTCTCGTGACATACAATTCCACGAGCAAGAACCTTAGCGTGGTCTGGTCGTTCGACGACATACCGGTTTTCCAGGGTGAGAGCTATTCCTCGCTTTCTTGCCAAGTCGATCTTGCAAATATCCTTCCCGAATCAGTTGTGATCGGGTTTTCAGCTTCTTTCGGCTTCTTTGCGGAGAGACACAGCATCAATTCATGGGAGTTCACATCGAATCTGGACACAGATATACACCCGTCGATGGATAGATTGCCACCAAAGGGGGTGAACTCCAAGCCTCACCGGTTAACGATGCTGGTCACGGTTCCCGTGGCATGTCTTTTGCTGGTGATCTCTGCATGGTCTTGCTTTGTCGCCGTCAAGAGGCGCAATAGGTATGGTTTCCATGCCCTCACTGACATCGACAAAGAGATGGGCGCTTTGCCTGCGAAGTTCACTTATCAGGAGTTGCTCACGGCAACCAAGGGCTTCGCAGACGATCAAAAGCTCGGTGAAGGCGCGTCTTGCCAAGTCTATAAAGGGTTCTTGAACCACTCAGGCCGCCTGGTCGCCGTCAAAAGGATCTTTGCAGAGTCCCAACACTCTGAGAAGCTCTTTGTCAATGAGTTGAAGATCATCAGCCGTACAATATACAAAAACCTGGTGCCGTTCGTCGGGTGGTGTCAAGAGAGAGGCAGGTTCTTGCTCGTCTACGAGTACATGCCCAACGGCAGCCTCGACCAACACCTCTTTGGGGCCCGGAGAAGCCTGCCGTGGGATGTGCGGTACAGAGTGGCTCTTGGCCTTGCGTCCGCCCTCAACTACCTCCACGAGGGGCTCGAGCAATGCATGCTCCACCGGGACATAAAGGCAGCCAACGTGCTGCTTGACACCAACTTCACAACCAAGCTCGGCGACTTCGGAGTGGCCAAGCTCGTTGACCCCCGGTTCAGGTCTCAGATAACAGACGTGGTTGGGACTTGCGGATACCTGGCGCCAGAGTACTTCAGCAGTGGGAAGGCCACGAAGGAGTCCGACATGTTCAGTTTCGGCATCGTGGCCCTGGAGATCGCATGTGGCCGGAGGAGCTACGAGGATAGAGTGGGCCGGGTTGTGTTGCACAAGTGGGTCTGGGAACTCTACCTCGCCGGAAATATCCTCCGTGCAGCCGACGAGGCCTTGGGCTCAAGGTTCCAGGGAGAGGAGATGGAGTCCCTGATGAGGGTGGGGCTGTGGTGCGTGCACCCAGACCCCACGAGAAGGCCAAGGGCGGGGCAAGTGATCAGGTTCCTCCAGCTCGAGGACTCAGTCCCCGAGCTGCCGCACGATGCGTTCGACGGCCCAGTTTCATACCGGCCATTGGCTTCGCAATTAGGAATACCGGAATCTCCATCTCCTCCTACTCAAGAATCTGTCTATTGAGCAAGACAATTCCTGGCTCCTAAACCTGCACATTCTGCTACATCAACCATATTTTGTTTACAATCTATTTTGCCTTTGCCCAATTGTTGGCTTTAAGTTGTTGTTGGCTTTAAGTTGAGCACATCACGGGACTTGGTATCGCTTAAAATGCATCGCTTACATTGGCATTAACAAGACACTAAGAAAAGAAAATTTTCAGTTAAGTTACCTGTATCTCTCTTCAGAATTGAAGGGGGTGTATGATAAAATTTATTTATGTTCCATAAATGATTTTTCTGTTCCAGACCAATTTCTGGAACAAAAAGTTGTTTGATAACACTAATCAGATTTTTCTATTTCTGGAATAGGTTTCTATTCCAGAAATAGAAATTGAGAAGAAATCATAAATAGAAAATTTCTATTTCTGATTTCTGGGAGAAATCAATTTCTATTTCTTCAACCCTAATCACCCTTCTCTCCTGATTACGCCTCTTCTCTGCCTCCTCTCTGCGTCTTCCTGAGACGAGATCGTTTCCTCCGCCTCTCCTCCGCCTTTGCTCTGCGTCCTCCTCCGCCTCTCCTTCGCCTCATCCTCCGCCTCTCCTCCGCCTCTCTCGCGAATCCACCCCCTCCACCTCTGCTCGCGAATCCGCCTCATCCTCCGCCTGTCCCCGATACTTTGGTCCGAGGGTTTGCTGGTCTCCTCCGCCTCTGCTCGCGAATCCGCCTCAGCCTCCGCCTGTCCCCGATACTTTGGTCCGAGGGTTTGCTGGTCTCCTCCGCCTCTGCTCGCGAATCCGCCTCATCCTCCGCCTGTCACCGATTGTTGTCCGAGCACCCCTCGGCAACAGATCTCGCGCCTGCACCCCCGCCGCTCGTTCCCCTGCGAAGCCAAGCCAGAAGCCCAAGCACCGACGCCCCAAGCCGCCATCGCCCCGCGACCTCAGCAACGCCGCGCGCCCTCTCCTCATCCAGCGACGAGCCCCTTCACCTCATCCAGAAGCCCTCTGTAGCAGACACCGGAGCCGCTCGAGTTCGTCCGACGAGGCCGTGAAGTGCGCAAAGAAGTAGAACTACCCTTCTCTGGTTCGTGCCGATTCCTCTTCTTTTGCTTGTAATATATGGTGGTGCAATCAAGTGAGGAACTTGATGATGATGATATTGATGGAATCATTGCTTACCTGTCCAGAAGCAATATTGAAAGGAATGAATGAAATGTTTCGTTTTGAGGTCATCTGAAGCTTGGGTCGATTTTAATGTTAATAACTTGTTCGTTCTTATTTTAATTTTCATGTTGCTGACCTGGATTAGGTATGCATATTGGATGTGGTTCCTGTCTAATTTGATACGGCATACTCTGTTCTTTGGTCCTGAAGACAAGTGCCGGATATTTCAGTGTGCGGATGGCACAACTTCGCTGTTTAATTAACGTCACTACTCTTCTATTAGTGATGCTTCTGTCTAGTTTAAGTTTTTGCACATAGATTGACATGAACAATTGACTTGGCAAGTTGCCATTGGCAACTTCATGAATTATACATACTCAAGGCCCTCTCGTTTGCTTCCGTGCATTGAAGTCCATTTTAGTGTTCTGTGTTAAGTCAATATGTCAGTTCACATGTCAGGGAGAATCCGGAGAGTGTTGAACTATTCAGATATCAATCAATGCTCTCATGGGATATAAAAGAGGTTTTGTTACAGTTTTCACTGATGTTTGATTAGTGAAGATGTTAGAAGTTGAGTAGATTAATGGGAGCACTTTTATGATTTTTTTCTTTCAGTGATCTCCATAAGGTTGAACCTCACTTGGCTGAGCATGTTGATCAGACTTGTATAAGATCTGGCATGCAGGATGTTAAAGCCTTATAGTCATTCGCATAGATTACATCGACATATGCTAATCAATATAATTTCCATAAATTCATTGCCTGGCTTGGCTTTGTGTTCACTGTTTCGTCTTTATTGACCTAATACAGCTTCTGTCAGTAATAGTTGCATAATGAAGTAGATGAACATAGACTTTCTTTTTCTTGTTGTCTCTTTTGTTCTTCTATAAGCTCTGACGATTTTTATTCATCAGATATTTTGACTGCGGTTTTTTTGCTTGTAATATATGGTTGCTTGTAAAATTTTATATGAGGATTATTCTCTTTTTGCTTGATGTGATATCGACATCAAGCAAAAAGAGAATAATCCTCTCTCAAAACCGCTCCACCCGTCGCACCTCCGCCCGGCCCATCCAACCCGCTCCCCACTACCTCATCCGGCTTCCCTCTCGCAACCACGCCGTCGCCGCGAGTCGAGACCCCGGCGTTCCTCCGCCGAGGCTGAGTCTGAGTCTGAGGAGTCGGCGGCGGCGGCGGCGGCGGCGGCTGACGGGGCCTCTCCGAAGCCGCTCCTACTCTACTCCGTCTCACCAAAAGCCGCCATCGCCCCGCGACCTCAGCAACGCTGCGCGCCCTCTCCTCATCCAGCGACGAGCCCCTTCGCCGGAGATTCCATGAAATCGTGTTTTTAATTTTTGTAATGTATTTCTATTATTTTGTATTTGGGGATTTACAATGTTTGCTTTTGTATTGTGATAATGTATTTAATGATTCCTATCTCAAATCTTGTAATGTGATGTTCTACTTGATGATTTCCCTTATTTGTAATGGTCCTTGTTACACTTCGTAAAATTCGCCAATTTTGTAAAATTTGCCGCAAATTACCCAATACACTTCTTAGTGTTTCTTTCTAAAACGATTGCTCGATATCGTAAACCGTGGCGGCGATCAACGTGACACACTAGCATGAAGGGGATTAGAATATGGTTGCTCGCCTTCATTCTAGTAGAATTTTGGGAACCTTCTATTATGCTCAAGAGTAATGCATATTTATCTCTTTTTTCTATTGTATGGAGACTATTGATAAGTATATTGTTTGACCGTAATTACCTATCTACGTGGATGCTAAAGAATTTTGTGTGAAAATTTAGAAAATTTGATATAACATCTCTTACTTTGTATTTTTTTTTTTTTGCAAAAAAGGGAGACTTTACTTTAAAAAAAAAAATCATACTTTGTATTTGGGTCAATGATTTCATAAGCATATGAAATTTGTAAGAATGTACATCTCATTTGCTCCAAAAAAAGAAAAATTTGTTTTAAGAAATAGAAATTTTATTCAGTTATCAAACAAATTTCTATTTCTGAAACAGAAATTTTGTATCGTTATCAAACAGATTTTTTTCCTCAGAAACTCGTCTAGAAATAGAAATAGAAAAATTCATTTCTGTTCCAGAAACTATTTCTAGAACAGAAGTGTTGTCATACGCCCCCCAAGCTACCAATCCAATAAAACAAAGCGCATTCATCACGTCAGGGGTTAAAAACGGATGAAAAGGTATTTTTCTCACTTTAATATGACAGAAAGCAACATTCAAAAGTACACTGAACACTAGTAATTCACCACAGTGATCAGGTCCATCTGGGAAGGCAACTAGAGCAGTTCCTTAGCTGAATTTTAAATGTCTAAACATGATTTAGTGCCATCAGGACTTTAATTTAGGTCGATTTGGTGTAGAAGCGGATGCCGAAAGCCAGACCCAAGATTGCAAGGGGAACTAGGAACTGGAGGAGCTTTATGATGAACTCCGACGTCTTGTCTTGGTTGTAGTGAGGCTGCTTCGGAGCAGTGTAGGCTCTTTGTGTGGGGATAGTCGAAGAGTCAATGTCCCCGACAAGGTACTCATCCATCATTGCTCTGGCACTGCTGCTATGGCCTACATCTTCAAAATCATCAGTGGCATCTTTCCCTGAAAAATTGAAAAACCCCATTTTGAGCTCGCTTGATCTTGAAGAACGCAAAGAATATGTAGGACAAGAATCACAGCCCAAACCCTGTGGTTTTACTAAATTGCACAGGCCTGAAAAGATCCGTATCCTTCCCCTATTAATTGGCGCGGGTCTTTTTAACAGAGCGCTCGAGTGATTTGGTTAGACATTAGAATGCACTTAAGCGCCTTATAATTGTCCCAAAGCTTAATGAAGGACATTGGAAGGTATTACCTGTTGCGGACAACAAAACCTCATCGCCACCAGGATGGTCTTCCAGGAACTTGGTCACATCATAAACCTGTTGTGATGTGAACGAGTAAGCCCAATAGTGCAGAAGTAAGGTAAAGACTCACAGAAATAAATATCTCTGATCACAAAGCTTGTTCGAACAACCATATCAAGGCAACATATTGCCAGATTGAATAATGTTGGACCGCAAAACTAAAATCATCTCATATGTTTAGTGGAAAGCAAATTTGGTATGTCATCAGCCACTTACTACCATCAGTGCGCTTCCTCTGCGATGAAAATTGAAGAAGAAAATTATCTACTTTTCTCCAAAGTAGTCAGTGGGTTAAGTTCATCATGATGTCGATGGATAGACGATTAAAGTTATCGCCAACAACATAGTCATGAATATTATTAAGCAAGAGGGTAAAATGGCATTTTCATTACTGCAGTTGTTGCAGCTCGAATACAGGGAAAATTTAATTGGCTGAAATATGTAAAACAATCTAATACATTATATACAGATATTGATCCATGTCATGATATGCTTCCAGTAAGATATATCAAGCATGAGTGGAATTTTTACAAGTTTCTAGTTTGTCTCAAATAGATTTTCCGAGGAATCAATTGCAGACAGACCGTATTAATTCGATCAGTGTCTAGAGACATGGGAAATCCAAAGAATCCATTTTGAAGGTTACCATAGTGCAAAGTGTCTCATCAATATCTTCAAATGAAAAAAGGCATCCAGAGCATTGCAGATGCAACGGGGCAGCTACTAGACCTACTGTAAGACGTAAATCGTGAGGGACCTCGCAGACTCTTAGAAATAGAATAACTGACAATAGCCAAGTGAAGTTGGCATAAATGTCTGACCCAACAAGTAAATGAAACAAGTAGTTTGTTCAAGAGATCATGGGCATGGGCATGTATTGCATACTAGACACAATCAATCCATGATTTCATCTTTTCAATGGATACAGATATGCCTGCTTTGACAAAACATTTATTTACACATGTGAAAAGTGAATCTTATAAGCCAAATTAAGCAATTGTTGCCTTTCAACTTTCAGCTAAGCTCTTTTCAGTGCTCAAGTTGTGGAGCACGGTCTAACCATGGAACGCAACAAGGATAAAATTACCAAGCACTTGATGCTAACTTAAGTCAGGTACATCAAACCCCTCAAAGTCCTAAGCTATACCAATAAAAATTATTTTTATTCTTTTCTCGATTGACCAAAATAATCTGCCTACCTTATATGCTAAAAATGTGTCTAGCACCTATCCAATATGCTAAAAATGTGTCTCTAGCACAGAAACATGCCCAAGGGAAGACTCAAAATGTTGAAACCCACATACAATGGAAACCAAAGTTCCCATTTTAGACATAACAACTGGGTTTTCCTTATTTTCCTCAAAAAGAATCAAGGACCAAAGTTGTTGTCATCCACCACGGGCTTAATTGGAGGTGTGATCAAGCTTTCTCTCATACAAACTAAGGAGTTGTAACTTTGTGGTTTTGATTGCACTTTCGGCTTCCATATTATGACAACTTTTACAGCTTACCGTGGCTTACTAGTGCTCAAAAGTGGTAATTCAACAGAAACCCAGCCAACATATACAGAATATTCATAGCCACATCATGGAGAAAACCCAGAGCAAAAGCATAAAGCAGAAATTTGACCCGTAAAGCTGTTTCGGAGGGGTTACACAAATGCAAGTTGATAAACCTCTAGAAAGAACAATTGCTGATGGATGGAGGCAATTAAAACCCCTCAGACTTTTCAAACAACTACCTGAATCGGCAACACTAGGCTCAGAGTGATCAGAGAAGTTGGAGGGTTCACTTGAGTCATAGAATTCGAAGATCGAAAGCCGGATCCTTACATTAATCGATCCCATTGACAAACAGAAAAATTCACAAAAGCCATTTCAGACAGAAATCAAACAAAGGAGACCAACTACTTCTTTTTCCCTTAACCGTGCTCAAGTCCGAACCTTGATATATAATCAAGGACGCCCAGATCGCCTAAACTTGGGAGGCGACATTTTCTTGAGTTGCAAGATCCAAATACAGAAAAAGTACATTGGCAAAGCAACTGATCAACGAACCCAAAGGCCGCAAAGAATCAGGACAAAAACCCAGCATTCAACTTTATCCATCTGCCGCTTTTGGCATTGACCATCTCATGAAAGTCGATTGATGAAGGGGAAAAGTGAAAAGACAGATGCGAAAAGGGAACTAACGACAAGGAACAAAAACCACACAAAGCAAGAAGGAGGCTAGAAAACAGAAAAGGAGCTAACTTTTTCACCAATTACGATCCAGCAGTCCTTGGAATTGTTGTGCTCGGACACTTCAGCCAAAGTGAAGACCTTCTTAGCCTCACCCATCTCGATTTCTTCCTCCTTCTTCCTCCTTCTTCCTCCTTTCTTCTGCTGCTGCTTCTGCTTCTGTGGGTTTTGGGCTCTGCAGGGTGTTGTTCAACCTGTGGGAAAGGTGCAGGCTTTAAATTCACCGACTTGGTCGATCAAACTGTGGACTCTGACCAACTCAAGAGCGTATGACAGGAACACACGATTCCGGACCAAAGGAGCCGGCCAGAGAGAGAGAGAGAGAGAGAGAGAAGAGAGAAGAGAGAGAAGACCTTATTACCTTATTGAACCTGCATTGTCAAAGATCCAATTTTTCCCTTTTTTTTTCTTCATTGGGCGCGCGCGCAGATATAGACTTTCATTACATCATTAGCTGTGACTTTGTGTCTTTCTTTCATTTTCCTGAAATTTAAATTGTGTAGCAAAATAATAATCATATTTCCATCCCTTTCTGCATTGCCCGTGAAAATTACTCCTTTCGAAGACGACAAAACTCTTTTTTTGTTTAGACAAAAGCTAAACATTACGTGGTCCAATATATTTTCTATCTTCTTGATCTTCGTAACATGCATGATTAGTATTTTGGGAATTGAATATTTTCTCAATGAGCATGTTCAACGAATGTCCGGACGCTATTCGTAGATAAGAATTTATTTTCTTCTTTTATGGCAAGGTCATTGAAGCCATACATGGTAGGTGGTGCTGGTAGGTAGGTGGAGGCTAGGCTGAATTTGTGTCCATTGAATGCAGTGTCGACATTAGTCGGTGCGTTGGTATGGCAGCTCCTTTATTAGTCTTTCTATCCTTTCCTATTTCGTATTCTAGATTCTTTTATAAGCTTTCCCCTTTTTTTTTTGTCGTCTTTCCATCATAGAATCTCTGTTCCCATATTTTACTATGTAAGTAAAAGGGAAAGGCAAGGTGGACCCCTAAATTGGTAGCAACATAACAAGGTTATAGAAACATAAGATCTCTAGAAAAGTTATTATAACGTACATTTATGACGCGTTTAGTAACTGCAAAAAATTTCTAATCCAAGAATAGAAACATGTTTGGTAACTTATATAATTTTTTTGTTTATTTTAATTTTTCAATATTTGTATTATATTTTTCATTTTTTTCTTCTTTCTTTTTTCTTTTTTTTTCTTCTTTCTTCTTTTGGCTGGTCGTGGCCATGGCCGGTGACGCTCCGGTGAGGTCGCCGGCCATGGCCGACGCCGGCGACCGACCAAAAGGAAGAAAAAGGAAAAAAAAAAGTATTTCTTGAAAGTGTTCCCGGGAATAAGAAATAAGTTTTTTCTACTTCTTATTTCTGTTCCAAATCTGTTCCTAGGAACAAAAAATAGATTTTTTGTACCGGGAACAAAAGTGTAAACAAACACGTTTCTGTTCTTTTTTTGTTCCCCGAAACAAAAGAACAAAAATTTGTGTTCCGAGGAACAGAAATACAAATAAACAAACGCGCCCTTAGCTTATTTTGAATAAGCACTCGTCTTTATCTGGGTCTATTTATGTTTGAAGAAAAAATGTGTCTAGAAAATCGTTTCCCTATTTTTCAGTATTTGGATGACACAATACTTATTGATCTACGAAATGCGTTTTTCATAAACTATAAACAAGCTTCTATTGTGGAAAACGAATTTCCCTTTTAGTAAGAAGAAATTCACTTTCTCTAAATCACTAAATAAATGAAAAATAACAAGTTTCTCTGAAAAATGACTTTCATCAAAATATTTTCACTTAATAAGAAGTTTTTAGTGAGGGATGAGGTTCTGCCAGTTCATGTATTATGTTCCATGCTCGACAGTAAATTGGAATGAAATGAGGGCGCCGATAAATCTAACCCAAAATTTAGTTTATACTTGCATACACTCACAATATTATATTTTTAATATAGAAAATGTTATTATAATTGTGCTAGAAAAAATTCACCCAGCATTATTCTATAAAAGTGGCGAAAGTAAAAAGTCATTTAAAGTGGTATTAATTTGTTGCATTAAATTATTTTATAAGTCCACAAAAAGAGCAATAGAATCAATAATTTTACAATATTTGATATAACCGAATATTTTTTAACATAATATCCATTATATATTTAATTAGGTCTCCATTCGTAATTAAATTATTGATCTTCATAACTAATTCGGTAACCCAGAACAAATTTTTACTTACTTATAACTATAGATTAGTTCACAATCTAATACTATGTACAATCAATCATAATAACTAATAATTATATTGTTCAAATTTAATCAAAATACTAATGTATATCGTACTAATTATCTTTGGTGGTTATTGGTTAATTAATTTGATAATTCAGCTTTAGTGCCAAAAAAGAAGGGTTAAAATCACGAATCCTCCTCTCACGAGTGCTTCACCACAAACTTTGCAGCCAGACAAGAGTTGGAAGGACAGGCATTCCTTCCAACCAAATAAAACACAACAAGGTTATTTCTTTAGCTTGCTTTATAGTCTTTTGAAATTTCTCCATACTTCATTAATAGATTTTTAAGCTTATCTTTTCAAAGATATCATTAGATCAAGCCTTTATCTTTTCAAAGAGATGGTTCAATGCAAAGATAGAATTATGTCACTTCAATGAGAGAAAACGCGAACTTGCCCTAAACTCGACATTTCCGGTATTATCAACTCAGTTTTCAGGACCCTTCGGATTACTAAAAGGAATTGGATTTTGAGCTCATTTCCTATGCCTTCAGCTTGAAGTTTGACATCATATAATTTCTTCAAACTTCAGCTCAATATGGTCTAGCTTTTTTTGCCAGGACGGTCGACAAGTTGATGTCCCCAACCTGGTCACCCTCGTCCACAGTCGCTATAGCACTGCTGCTGCGACCGGTGTCTCCATAATTTTCCGATTTGTTAGGATCCACGTTCAAGATAAGCGAAAAACGGAGTCACGTCATTCAAAGATCTTTGGACAGGACTAAGTATCGAGCTTTCTAATAGAGGAGAGGCCTCATGTGGTTCAGTTTCAACTAAGAAAAACATTACCTTTTTCCGACAAGTCGACAACGAGGCCTCGTCACCACCAGGAGTGTCTTCCAGGAACTCGGTCCCATCATAAACATGTCGCCGCAACATACACGAATAAGGAGAACCCCTGCCTAACAAAATATCTCGCAGTTCCACAAATTAGGACAAGTTTTGAAGAGAACGACCTAATCCCAGAGAACTATTTTCCGAGAATGGAACATCAACTTTGCACTGAATTGCTTGCCGCTCTGATACAGAGTATATCTGATAGATCAAATTTCAGATAATTGACTGAACATGAACTTCATTTTTCAGGGCAAAAAGGGGAGAAGGAAAGATGTATCAAATGTCCTAGTTTGCTGGTTTGCACAAAGCCTCTCATCAATGCAGATGCAGCAGGAAAGACTCAGGTCAGAGATCTTGCAGAATCCTACAAATGGAACGACTCAAAAACAACCTAGTCTGAGTGAATTTGGCATAAACGAGATTATGTTCTTCGAGAGGCTACAGACATGTTGTTCGTTCTAGACATTAATTTAGCGATTTCATCCTCTCAAATGATGCTGCTAACATTGTACATACCACAGACGCATGCAGAATTCATGCTCTGTCGGGACAATTTAGTTCCGTATGTAGGTTGATGAACAGATAACAAAAATGCCACCAAAGTATGCATTTTTTTGCTCTTCCGTTTTCGGGGAAGCTCCTTTACCCGCTCTAAGTGCAGAGCATCTCGACCCATCTGATAACGAGTCTAGCACAGCGATGTGCACAAGAACAAATCAACACACTGAAAAACTTCCTCACTTTACACGTTATCATTGGGTTTTCCCTCAACTCCCTTTATACTCGGCAAGGTCTTCAGGTGAAGTAGCAGAATAGAGTATTTAGGTGGATTTGTGCTCTTGGTTATCATTTTGTGGTGGCGTTATGCATTTTTTGGATTTCTAACTATGATAATACATCAGTTCTTCAAGTTGTAATTCAACATGAACCCCCTTCAGCACAAACTCTTGATCTCCACGTCAGAGAGAAAACCAAAACACCCTAGAAGCAAGGGAGAAGAAGAGCGCAACAACCTGTCACTTCCATCAATTCATATTGTATAATTATTTGGAATAAGTGCATTGCAAATCCTAAAACTTGTCACGAAAGTGTAATTAAGTTATAAATTTTTTAAAAATAACAATCAAGTCTTAAAAGTTGTTATGAAGGTTCGATTGAGTCCTAAAACTTTTAAAATGCCAAATAAAGTCCTAAAACTTATCACAAAAGTACAATTAAATTCTAAAATTTTAAAAAGTGCAATTAATAAAAGGACTTAGATTATCAATTTGACAAGTTTTTAAAAGTTTTATGACTCAATTACATCTTTATGACAAGTTTCAAGACTTAATTACATTTTTTAAAAGTTTTATGACTCGATTGCACTTTTATGACAAGTTTTAGGAATTTCGTTTCACTTATCACTAATTATTTTAATTATTTTTTTAAATTTTAATTATTGTTTTTCTCTCTCTTTTTTTTTTTTAAAGCTAGAAAGGGTCACCGTTGACTTTCGTGAGATTTGGGCGACCATGGGCATGGCCATAATGGCCTTGCTTAGGGCCTTCGCAACCTTAAAAAAAGGGCAAAAAAATAAAAATTGAAAAAATTATTAAAAAATCGTTCATGTTAACGCCACGAAAACCATGTAAGATGACAATTTTTCTGATAAGGCAAATTGTCGATAGCAATAAAGGGCGCGCATGACAACCATTCTGTTCCAGAAATAGTTTCTAGAACAGAAATAGATTTTTCTATTTCTATTTCTAGAAGAGTTTCTAAGCAAAAATAACCGTTTGATAACGACGCAAAATTTCTACTATAAAAATAGAAATTCGTTTGATAACGACACAAAATTTCTTCCTTTCAGACGGCGGCAGCGACGACCGACGACCTTTAATATAAAAAATAAAAATAAAAATGATTTATTAACAAAAATAAATAAATAAATAAAATAAGAATATCATTTTATTTTAAAATAAAAATATCCTTAAAAATAAATTTATTTTATTTATTCTATTTTATTTTATTTTACGAATAAATTTATTTTCAAATGAATAAAAAAATAAAAAGAAATTATTTGGCAAAATACTCAAGACAAATAAAATAATTTTATTTTAATAAAAATAATTTATATTTATTTATCATAAATAAATTATTTTTAATAAATTTATTTTTAATAAACTAAAAATAAAATGATAAATAAAAAAAAATATTTATTTTAAATCTATTTTAATTAATTTATTTTTATTTTTAAATGAAAAAATGAATATATTTATTTTTATTTTTAATAAAATGATATTTAATTAAATTTATTTTTAATAAATAAATTTATTTCGATTAAATTTATTTATTAAAAATAAAAATAATATTTATAATAAAAATAAAAAATAAAAATGAATAAATTATATTTTTATAATAATTTTTATTTTTATTTATTTATTTTTAAGGATTTTTTAAATTTATTCGTAAAAATAAAAATAAATATAATTTTATTTATTCGAATAAATTTCATTTTAAAATTAGGGTCGTGAGAAATAGAAATTAATTTCTGGAAGAAATCAGAAATAGAAAATTTCTATTTCTGATTTCTCCTCAATTTCTATTTTTGGAATAGAAACCTATTCCAGAAATAGAAAATCTGATTAGTGTTATCAAACAAATTTCTGTTCACCACCCGCCGTGGTGGCGTTGCTGGCTTCGGGCCTTCTCCCCCTCACGAAGGGGAGGGGTTCGAATCCCCAGTGCGTCATTTGGTGATTTACCCGGTGGCACGTGCGTGGTGGTCGTGCGTGTCGCCCCCAGGGTTTACCCGCCGGCTGCCGGCTGTACGGGGTTCCCTGGGTACCAAAAAAAAAAAAAAACAAATTTCTGTTCCAGAAATTGGTCTGGAACAGAAAAACTATTTCTGGAATAGAAATAATTTTTATCATGCACCCCCAAAGTGACCGATTTTTCAAATTTGTGACACTCAAGTAAATGAAAAAAATTAAGTATTGTACGAAAGTTATGACACTTTTGCTAATTTTACAAGTAAAAGCAAAGTAACATAGACCATATTCTTGTTTTTGTACTTTGACTAACAAGTAGACTTATTATAGGTTTTTTCTTAAAAAAAAATTGAGAAATATTTTAATAATTAAGGGAAAATAATAAGAATAATTTACAAGCCCTGTTTGACATTAGCTAAAAGCAACATTTTTTTTCTTGCTTTAGATAACTTGTTTTATAATTCTTTGAAACTTTGGGAAGAGTCAAATTTTGGACATTGTAAAAATTGCAGAATTTGAAATTCTAAAAATGTTAAAATACATGCCTGGTATGATTTGGAGTAAGTATAAATTTAAAAGTCGATTCATTTAAACGAATGGCTAAATTAGTACCTTAAAGGACTAGATAAAGAATTTACAGGTTCACATGGTAATCAGTAATAAACTCTCCGTTTATCTTTATTAGTATATAAAGCATGTGGTGCGGGAACACACATTTGTATTAATTTTATTTTCCTTAAAAATACACAAAATTTAGTTAAGAAATATGGTTATCTTGAATTTACATTGACTATATAATGAGTGAAAAGTCGTATATTGTAAAATATTTAAATCATGAGATTTTGAAAATATATCAGACATAATAACTTAATGTCATCGCTTCGTATAATTTGATGAGAAGTAAAATTAATAATACTTTATTTTGTGAAACCATATAGATATCATATGATGATAATCTTTAAATGTCAAGAATGGTCGACATGTTACATCATTAATTATCTAACGAAATTTGTCAATAACCAAAGTAATTCCATTTAGGTATAAGACTAATGCATAATCTATATGCGTGCAATTTGTTTCGATGCAAAATAATTTGTATTTTTCTTTGTAATTAGTAATTGTCGAGAGAACAAAAGATTACTAAAAAATAATGTCTGTAAGTGTATTATCATAAAATGCAATTTTATTTTGTTATTCGTAAATAGAAATTTGTACATAATTAAATCACTTTAGCTCTAATATCAGATAATTTAAGTTAAATTCCTAGTTGTCTTCACTTGGAGCTGGCTTGGAGGGGAAGGCAGGATTTCGCGAAAGCCAAAACCCATCTCAGAAAGCAAGCAAATTCCTCCCTTCCTCTCTCGCTCTCTCTCTCTCGCTCGCTCGCTCGCTCGCTTTCTGGAAATTAGGGTTCCGAATTCGAAAAATCTCTCGACTAGGAACCCCCGAATCGCGATCCCGATTGCCGTCCAGGATCGTCCTCGAGGGATCCGAATCGGAGGAGGAGGAGGCGCCTAAGCTCGGGTCGCGAAGCAATGGCGGTGGCGACGATGGTGAGCTCGGCGGGGGGGCTGCTGGCGATGCTGACCGAGAACCACCCGCGGCTGAAGCTCCACGCCCTCTCCAACCTCAACAAGTGCGTCGACTTCTACTGGCCCGAGATCTCCACCAGCGTCCCCATGATGTGAGTCGGAACCTTCCTTCCCTCGAGTTCTCTTTCAGCTTCGATGCGGTTTAGGTTGATTCGCCTCTGGTTGGATTGGTGGGTTTTTGGGTTTCTACGGGTTCTGAGCTGCTTGGCTGAAACAACAAAAAATATATTATTTTGAGACGGATTATGGGTTTTTTTGGGGGGTTGTTGTTCTCTTCAGGTGAAAATGGGATGCTGAAGTGATGTGAGCAGTGGCAGTAGCTTCTTGTTTACTGATTTACTCCTTTGTTGGTTTTTGGAGGAGTGAATTTGGGGAATGTGAGTAAGGTTTTTGGTTGCTGCATCTGCATACCCTTGTTGAATTTTGTATCTTTTAAGGTTTTTGGTTGCTGCATTCGCATACCCTTGTTGAATTTTGTATCTTTTCCGCGATGGGTGGAGGATTTTAGATTGGGATAAAATTGGGAATTCAATGTTTGGAAGCAAGATTGAGGATTATGGGATTAATAAGAGTCAACAGGTTTTTTTTTGTCTTCGAACAAATTTAAGGGCATGCAGAAGTCTTCTGGGAGCAACGGATGAGGTGTTTGGCTGGAATTGGTGATCCACACCTTTTATTACTGGCATCAATCACGAGTTTACCATTATTGCAGTTATTCCGGCACCTTCATATTGAGCTCTAGAGGTGGTGTTTACGGAGTCTGCGTTTTGCTTTGGAATTATATTTCCTATAGGCTGTGTTTAACTGCTTAAATGCAACCTTTGTCCCTTTTAGACATTGAGGAACTCTCCAAACTTGAAGTGCTTCTAATTTAACTGTACAATTTGGTTGAGGAGGGATGATTTGCAATTTGCATACAAGTTAGACTGGTTCAGGAAATCCATTGTGATCTGACAATGCTATGTTCAACTTTATAAAAGTTTCTGGTTGATTTGATCGATTATCCTCTTATGATAATTTCTCTTCAGAGAGAGTCTTTATGAAGACGAAGAGTTTGATCAGCATCAGAGGCAACTTGCAGCACTGCTTGTCTCAAAGGTGATAGCTCTATTCAACCCTCCACTTCATTACATGATTACTTCCTTGCGTGATTCTTTTTGGTCAATCTGGATTGCATCTCTGTCGTTAGCTGTTGTCTTGATTACTTATTTGTGTTTTATAAAGCAGAGCAGTTTGTGCATCGTCACAGCTTAGATGCTTCACAGTTTTTCATTTTTCATATGATATAGGTACTTTGTGGATGCTTAATAATATGTGGCAGCTGTCACTGCAGATATTACTCGAGCATTTTCTGCTGAGAGCCATCTATTTTATCTAAAGTTGGTTGTGGTTTTGGGTTCCTTGTGATCAACATTTAATATTATACAGACTAAAGGAGGCCTTCATCAAGTTGCTCAAAGGCTCATATCTTTGTACTCACTTATTGCTGCATTAATTTACCCCTTGCCGTTGAATGATTTCATCGACGCTATTCTAAAAGCTGCCAACCTGTAAATTGCATGCGACGTATTTAGGGGTTGTTGGGTCGTTCTCTTTTTGAATCATTACATAGTTGTGGTTTTTTATTCAGTTTATGTTTGTGTTTGTACATTGTCCTGAAAGAGGTTCATAATCTTCAGGGCAAGTTAAGTTTGAAGATGTGCTCGAGTAGCATATATTATGTTTCAATTTAAACTTATGTTCTCATTGTCCTTGCAAGCTTCCTTCTAACATTTGGAATACTATGCCTACAAAATCTACGTTAATGAGCGCATGTCCTATTGATGCACTGAATCAATCTGACGATTACTGTAATCCAATAGTCTCACTTATTTTAGATTTTGGAATCTGCATTTGATTTTGGTGTTCTCTTGACATGGATCTGCTGTTGATGTTGGCTTGTCCTCATCTGAATCCATGTTTTTTGGTGCATATTGTTTGACCTTACAAATTCCTGCATTCTTGTGGCATCCCTTGCCTTTGATTTTGGAATCTGGAGTTTTTAGTTCTGATGTTTTCTTGATGTGTCTCCACTGTTTCTTGTCAATTTTTTTTTTTCAGGTTTTCTACTATTTGGGCGAGCTTAATGATTCACTGTCTTATGCACTTGGAGCTGGTTCTCTGTTTGACGTTTCGGATGACTCCGATTATGTTCACACTTTGCTATGTAAGAATAGCAACCTTAGCTTGTGTTTTTGTTTTTTAATTAGTTGGTTGGCGTGGTTTTTTTTTTTGGGGGGGGGCGACAGCACCACAACTTTATTCATGTGTGTGACCATCTGTGACCATCCTGTCAGTTTATTTTCCAGCTATTCTGGTGGTTGTGCTTTGGTCCTTTGGATCAAGATTTGGAACTTACTTGATCCCCTTTTTAATTTTACTTTCAGCCAAAGCTATTGATGAATATGCAAGCCTTAAGACTAGGGCAGCAGAATCAAATAGAGAAGCAGTTGAAGTGGATCCTCGGCTGGAGGCTATAGTGGAGAGAATGCTTGATAAGTATGATGCTATGCAATGCCTTTGTTGAATTGATCCGACGATTTTTCTTGCTGTGGCCTTTTTACAGTTACTTGATTTAGGTGTATCAATGATGGAAAGTACCAACAAGCCATGGGTATTGCAATTGAATGCCGAAGATTGGACAAACTAGAGGAAGCAATTACAAGGAGTGAAAACGTGCATGGATCTCTTTCTTATTGTATCAATATCTCTCATTCCTTCGTTTATCGCAGAGAATATCGTCATGAGGTAAGGGTTTTATTATCGATTATCTTTAAAAATACTTAAGTTTCTGAGATGATAGGATCACTGGAATCCTTGACTGAAACATTTAGGTCTACAGTCTAATAGGCACTTGATATTGGTTAAGATTTAAACAGCGACCAATTTCTTTATCATTATAATCTTTTCTACTCGGGCTTAGGTTTTCCATATTCTGTGTTGTATGTGTTTTCATTTTTTCGAGTGTGAATTGGATTCGTTTAACATGAAATGATTTTCCAAAATTTCTTTAGCCTTCATGTTGAAGTTTCTTGAAATGGGCTGGAAGAATTTTATCCTGGTTTTGCCATTGCTCCTACTCTTCTTGCTTGGAGAGGAAATAGTTAAATTTACCTTCACCCAGTGTTTCTCTAGAATGAATTCCTTAGCCACTTTTTACAATTTCTGTGAGTTCTACGTCATCTTTAGCCAGCAAGTCTTCTCTCTCTCTCTTTTTGGCCTGTAACTAATAGTTTTAGGATTTTGTTAACAAGTGTTGGGCCCACTTGTTAAACACCCATTTAAGAAAGTCTGATTTCTGATGTAGTCTTCCTAATGTTATGTGTGATCAATGTATTGGAAATAAAAACCTTTTTTTCTAATTATGGTTAATGAATGCCTGAGGGGTTCTTGTTAACGAGATCCAAGTTATAAGTCTGCTTCTCTTATAGCTTTTCTTTGATATGCTCTCCAATCATTCTTTTCCCCTTTTGTCATAAATTTTCTATCAGTGCGGTGATTTGTTGAATTTTTAAGTCATCAAAATGGATGCTAGGACAAATATGTCTATTGTCATGAAAATAGATCTGATGCAAAATGAAATATGCAAAATTATTGGAGGATGGACTTGGCACATTGTTTGACCCTGGTTTACACTTCAGGTTCTTCGTCTTCTTGTGAACGTGTATCAAAAGCTGCCTTCTCCCGACTATTTGAGCATTTGCCAGTGCCTAATGTTCTTGGATGAACCTGAGGAAGTTGCGCGGATATTGGAAAAACTCCTGAGATCTAATAAGGATGATGCTTTGCTTGCATTTCAAATAGCCTTTGATCTTGTGGAGAATGAGCACCAAGCTTTTCTGTTAAATGTAAGAGATCGTCTGTCAGTTTCAACTTCTCGCCCTCAGGAATCTGGACAACCAGGACATAACGAAGCAGATACTTCTCAAAATGAGAGTCCTGCTGTGTCAGAGGATGTTGCTATGACTGATGGGTCTCATACTTCTGATGCAACTGTTCAACAAGTTGATCCAAGTGAAGGCATATATGCTGAGAGGCTTAAGAAAATCAGGGGAATTTTGTCTGGAGAAACATCAATTCAGTTGACCTTGCAGTTTCTCTACAGTCATAATAAGTATGACTACTAGCCTTTCTTCTTTGTCATCATCATCTCCTTCTTCTTCATCATCATTTTAATCCTTATCGATTTCTATTCGATTTATAATACTACTTGGAATCTTATGCTTCTGAATTTATAATTTATGTAGATCGGATCTGCTTATTCTGAAGACAATTAAGCAATCTGTTGAGATGAGAAATAGCGTTTGCCACAGTGCGACCATATATGCTAATGCAATTATGCATGCTGGTACAACTGTGGACACTTTTCTGAGGGAAAATCTGGTAAGGCAGACCGTCCATTCTTCAAATGTTTCCATGGATTTTTTTGGCTTTCTAATTAAGATTCTCACTGAGCTTTGCTACAACACTTCTTCAGGATTGGTTGAGCAGAGCCACCAATTGGGCTAAATTTAGTGCTACAGCAGGCCTAGGTGTTATTCACAGAGGCCACTTAGAGCAGGGGAGGTCATTAATGGCTCCTTACTTACCGCAAGGAGGGGCTGGTGGTGGAGGCAGTCCATACTCCGAGGGTGGTGCCCTCTATGCACTAGGTCTCATTCACGCCAACCACGGAGAGGGCATCAAGCAATTCTTGCGTGAAAGCCTGCGCAGTACTAATGTGGAGGTGCTAAGTCTTTAAAATGAATGACAGCTATTTGGAATGGTTGTTTTCACAAATGCTCACTTGCATTTTTATTATCCAGGTCATACAACACGGAGCATGTTTAGGTCTTGGATTGGCTGCTCTGGGAACCGCTGATGAGGAGTTATATGATGACATCAAAAGTGTCCTATATACAGACAGTGCTGTTGCTGGTGAAGCTGCAGGTATCAGTATGGGTTTGCTCATGGTGGGAACTGCAAGTGAGAAGGCAACTGAGATGCTTGCCTACGCCCATGAGACACAACATGAGAAGATCATTAGGTAAAATTGGTGGACTTTAGCCCATTTCTTACTTGAGCTATTTTATTCTCTGTTGTTCACTGTATACTTCTGTTCCAGGGGATTAGCATTAGGTATCGCCCTCATGGTTTATGGAAGGGAAGAGGAAGCAGATACACTAATCGAGCAAATGACTCGGGATCAGGATCCTATTATTCGTTATGGTGGTATGTATGCACTGGCCCTGGCATACAGGGGTACAGCAAATAACAAAGCCATCCGTCAACTGCTACACTTTGCCGTGTCAGACGTGAGTGACGATGTTAGGAGGACTGCAGTTCTAGCCCTTGGGTTTGTGCTTTACTCAGAGCCAGAACAGGTTGGTTCTTCTCCTTCCCCTTTCTGGCTGGCAAGTATATTCCAATTCGAATCTGGCTTGCCCAGTCTGATCTGATTGTTCATGGATTTAATTGTTCTTCAGCAATGAGTTCTCTTTCCTCTATTCTTTTCTGTTGTGTTCATTTTTCCTTTTTTGAAGGATTTTATCAAACGTTGTGATTTTGACTCTGAATCCGACTATGTACGCAGACTCCCAGAATTGTTTCACTGCTGTCTGAATCTTATAATCCACATGTTCGATATGGTGCGGCTCTTGCCGTGGGCATATCCTGTGCGGGGACTGGCCTAAGCGAGGCTATATCTTTGCTGGAGCCTCTGACATCAGATGTCGTTGATTTTGTTCGTCAAGGTGCTCTCATTGCCATGGCCATGGTCATGGTCCAGACAAGTGAAGCGAGTGATTCTCGTGTTGGAGCTTTCAGGTATTGTATAGTCTATTCTAAACAGAATAAATGACTGTGTTGTCTTATTCCGTTGCATCATTTATAATTGCATTATTCATATTTGAATCGACATGTAGGCGGCAATTGGAAAAAATTATTTTGGATAAGCATGAAGATACTATGAGCAAGATGGGAGCTATTTTGGCCTCTGGAATTCTTGATGCTGGTGGAAGGAATGTTACGATTAGGTTGCTTTCTAAGACAAAGCATGATAAAGTCACAGCAGTTGTTGGACTTGCGGTGTTTAGCCAGTTTTGGTATTGGTATCCCCTTATCTATTTCATTAGCCTGGCATTTTCTCCTACAGCATTTGTTGGACTGAGTTATGACCTAAAAGTTCCAAGGTTTGAGTTTTTATCACATGCAAAACCTTCCCTTTTTGAATATCCAAAGCCTACTACCGTGCCTACAACTACCTCCGCTGTAAAGCTACCAACTGCAGTCTTATCAACGTCAGCCAAGGCCAAAGCTAGGGCTAAGAAAGAAGCTGAGCAAAAAGTCAATGCCGAAAAAGCATCTGGGGCAGAGGCAACTTCTGCTGGTTCAAATGCCGGGAAAGGAAAATCAGTTAGTGAGAAGGACGGAGATTCTATGCAGGTACAAGCTTCTTCTGCTAGTTAATTCAGTCACGATTCTGTTATAATAAGAGCATCACGATTTTTTATTGATTTTCACACGTTGCATTTTGGCAAAGTTAGTAATTTGTGAGATTTTGAACCCGCAGACAGTTCAAGAATCTATCTAAGCGCTGTACTTTAGTCAGAGCAATAGACAGGCTTTTCAACTGAAGTGTCTCCCTAATTTAGTCCACGGTTGATAAAATAATGCATCCTGTAATGTCGCTGCAGGTTGATAGTCCCCAAGAAAAGAAAGTTGAGCCCGAGCCTTCATTTGAAATGCTGACCAACCCTGCGCGGGTTGTACCAGCCCAAGAGAAATTTATTAAATTCCTCGAGGAAAGCAGATATGTGCCTGTGAAGTTGGCTCCCTCAGGGTTTGTTCTTTTGAGAGACCTGCGTCCGACTGAACCGGAGGTCTTCTCTCTGACTGATTCACCATCTTCTACTGCATCAAATACTGGTGGATCTGCAACGGGACAGCAGGCCCCTTCTTCAGCCATGGCGGTTGATGAAGAGCCACAACCGCCTCAGCCGTTCGAGTACACCTCATGATTGCAATGTTGATTTATATCTTTTCTTGGTGATTGGCTTGCTTTTGTTGAAGATGACAACCTTGCAATCTAATGCGCGAATTGGGGCAAATCTGGCTTCTGGTTCTGGTTCTGTAGACGTTGAGCCATATCTTCTTGCAAGGTGTCCAAGGTCTTTGATCAGTCTGTGTTGGTCCAGGCAAATTCGTGGCTTTAAGCTCTGTAGCAAAGACCCCAGAGAAAGAAAAAGGGCTAGTTTTCGACTGTTTTTACTGGGGTGTTGGGGGAATTGGACATTGAAGTGGATCTTAGGAGACTACGTTTAGGGCATTTTCTTGCTCCCCGAGAGCATTCACGAGACATTTGCTGGAACCGTGGGAATCTTCCTGTATGAACTGAAGCTCTAGGCACGATCGCAGAATCTAAAATTTGCCAAACCTTCATTGCTTCCAATTTATGTAGTTCATAATTAGGTCCTTTCCTGTTTTTAAGTTTTTATTGCTGTCGGGACTGGTACTGTTTCTTTCGAGGTCTGTCACGGTGGCCATAGGATCATCTTGGTATGGTTTCACGACTTGATAAAATGCGCATGTTTTCTGGGATGGTTTCTAGCTTTGCGGACGTAACCGTTTTAAGGAGAAATCTTCGGCATGCGAAAACTACTCTGTTCAATGGGTTGCCTCAACTCTTATGTTGCATGTCCTATTACTTGTTTCTCTCTATTTTGTTGGAAGCTTTCTAAGTACATTGCGAAAACTCTGTTTAGGCTTTTTAACATGATATTAGAGTTAGGTTAACCATTTTGCATGCGTGTCCGGATTTGTAACTCAAATTTCATGTACCATTCTCAATTTGACTTGCACGAGAGAGTGTTGAAAATATTGCATCTCGCTTGACAATGGGATTCATATAGTCTTTATATATATATGATCTTTAGATTGGACTTTTTAGTACGGCATTAAAGTCATGCCGTTTTGTGTATGTCGGTTAAATTTCATGTGATTCTTAATTCAATCCGCATGCAAGAGGAGTATTAAAATAATCTCGCATCGATTAACAGTAGAGCCTCTGTCTGTGCTCAATATTCAATTGCACTTGAATTGAAATTGAAACATCTAATATAATTGCATAAATCAAGTTTGGAACACCATATATCTATACCACGGAGCAGCCAACCAGATAAATAAACAGGAAGCAGTATTCCAATCATCATCGGCATAAACATTTTCCTTCCTTTCTTCTAGTTAATGTGATAAATAAAGTTTCTTATTTTTGGTTTAAACAATAGAATGTCCGGAAATCTCATCAAGCATGACAAGTCCTTGATTCTGTGCTGGATCGATTACATGGCCAATACGGTATAACAAATGAAAATGACCACCAGCCTAGTACGCATTTCAATCTTGATCTGATTCATTTTTTGAATTTTGATAAATATGGTCGCCTCTTGTTTTTTTTTCTTTACATGTCACTGTCTTGGGGTGGAAGGTAGGAGTAAGCGGTTTTAGTTTCTTTCCAAATTTCATGTAAAATGTGAAACCTATCTGTTGGAACATCGAACCTATTTTGTGTACTCAAGAACTTGGAACCTATCTTATTATAGTTTATAAGATCGATTCCAAAGTTCATCCAAATTTCACCTGTATTTTTAATTGAATAATTACAATGAATCATCATTCCTAATGAGTATCATTTGCTACAATCTACTAATCACAACTCATATTTAAATAGACGAAAATCATATAATATTATCAAAGTAAAAGCTTCAGTCACGGATATCGCTGGAAACTGAAACTCAGAGTAGTGATTTTAGATTATACATTTATCATTGAATACCATAAAATGACGTAGAATCACGCGAATATGTATAATGAGAAAAAAACAAAGATTTGTTTCAGATTTCAAGTACTTGAGAATCTGCCCGTCGAAACAAGTACCTCAATTTATGCTATCCGGAACCTATCTTATATATCTTAGGAACTATAACCAGATCGGTCCCGGTCCTACCTGAAGCCAAGCTCATCCCTAGTGGAAGGGTCTCGTTGAACACACGGTAAATCCCGACAAGACAACATTAACAATCGAAGTGGGTCGAAGCCCAAGTATTTGGGCCCACGAGGTGGAGGATGCACAAAGCCCAGTCCAAAATCGAGCCCAACCATCATCTTCTTCCCAGCTTCCACTCGCCTCGTTCTCAAAAACCCTAGCCGTCCACCTCCTCATTCCTCTTCTCCTCTCTGCACACCCACCGCCACCGAGAGAGGATTCGCGCCGCCGCGGCACAGTCCATCGAGAGAGAGAGAGAAAATGGTGTCCGGGTCGGGGTTGTGCGTGAAGCGGGTGGTGGTGGACGGGCGCCACCACATGCTGGGGCGGTTGGCGTCGGTGCTGGCGAAGGAGCTCCTGAACGGCCAGCGGGTGGTGGTGGTCCGGTGCGAGGAGATCTGCCTCTCCGGCGGCCTCGTGAGGCAGAAGATGAAGTACATGCGGTTCCTCAGGAAGCGCATGAACACCAAGCCCTCCCACGGCCCCATCCACTTCAGGGCCCCCGCCAAGATCCTGTGGCGCACCATCCGCGGGTACGGACGATGATATCTCTCTCTCTCTCTCTCTCTTGGGTTTTCGCTCTCGCGTTTGATTGTTCCGCCGGTTTCGTAAAGTTTCGATTTTGATTTGTTCAGTTGCTTAAAGCTTCGGTTTTTATAGTTTGAGGGATTGGAGGGAAAGGTATTGGTTGAATGGGAGAGGGAATGTTGATGTTTGATCTTGGTGGTTTTTAGAATTTGGAGGGCGCATTGGTCTTGTTGTCGTTGTACTAATTTGGCGATCAGCGTTTGTTTGTTCTTGTGAGAGAACGTTACTACCTGTTGCGTTCTTGTTGTTCATTGGCAAGGACATTGGGACTAGGGCCCCGCATGATTGGACTTGGATTGAATTCTCTCGGATTAGGAGTAAATTGACAAATTCACACTCGAGTGTTATGACAAATTTGCAAGGACGAAATAGTAAATGATGAGATAAAGACCATTCTTTTTGCGATGTGTTATCGACTTGATTTTAGAACAAGTCGGGACTGTCTCCATCCTATATCGTCTGGCTTTGTCTGAAATGTGTATGATCCTTCGTCTTTTCCCCTTCTGTTTTTTTTTTTTTGCCTAACTACTTCTATTTACATATGCAAATGTTTCAATTCCTTAGTGACGAGGATGATAATTGGTTTTCCATTTAGTTGGTTGATTGGTTTGCTCTCCGTTTGTCAACATTTAGTATCTGCTCAAGCTGAGACTACTATCTTCTGGAAAAGCTCTCCTTTCTTTTTACGAAATTGCACGACCTTAATTGAACCAAATGCAGGATGATTCCTCACAAGACCAAGCGAGGAGCGGCAGCGCTTGCACGCTTGAAAACCTTTGAGGGTGTTCCACCGCCATATGACAAGGTTAAAAGAATGGTCATCCCTGATGCTCTCAAGTGAGTTTGTTTGACAGGCATATAATGTGTCTCCTTCTATTTTTAACTTATGTTGTATACATTCGTGGATCTACATTTGACTATTTCTTATCTTTTTCATTTGCCTTTTGCTTTTTTAACATTGATCAGGGTGTTGAGGCTCCAGGCTGGTCACAAATACTGCTTGCTGGGCAGGCTTTCGTCTGAAGTTGGATGGAATCACTATGAAACTATTAAGGTGAGATATGAGCACTATTTCTTATTATATATATTTTGTGCGTGGGCTAGTTGCGGGTCTGTTACCTGATCGTACAGAACATGGATGTTCTGATGGCTGCATTCTATAGAGTCTGACTATGCTCTTCTGTTTCTATGACAATTGCACCACCTTTTTAACGTTGCCCTCCATGTTGATCTTCCTTTCTGCTGCAATTTTTTTCCACAATTGCACCACCTTATTTGCCTGCTGTCATGTCTAGGACATTTTGTAATCTAACAGTTTTTTATTCGGTCGGAAAATATAATCGAATGCCACAGTTACCTATGCCCTTGATCTGTCTAAGAAGTCTCTATGAGTTCGTCTTTCTTTCCTTGTGTTTCCCAGCCGTGTTTCAATCTGAAGCTGCCTCTGTGACTCGTTCTCATGCTTCACAGAGTTTACATGCCTGTCATTCATGGGTGACTTATGACTGTTTGATTTACAACTCTCATGCCCTGCTCACGGCTTGTGCAGGAACTCGAGAGAAAGAGGAAGGAGAAATCACAGGTCTTATATGAGAGGAAGAAACAGCTGAACAAGCTGAGGGTCAAGGCCGAGAAGGCTGCTGAAGAGAAGCTCGGTGCCCAGATGGAAATCATCGCGCCCATAAAATATTGATTTCGGGATCTTCTCCACCCCTTTTTCGACTACATTTATATTGGGTCAGCGTTAAATTACACAATATGGAGAGGATTATTTCGGTTTTGGTTCTTGCTTTTCAGCCATATCTTAGTTTACAGAGCTTGCAAAATTTGTTGTTCTTAGATGGAAGACCTTGCACGTTTCCACCTTAATTTGAAGTTCGATTAATTATGGCAAGGGCAAAACGAAGGACGACTAGAATGATCCACGTCTTCCTCTTGCTTTTCTTTGATCAATTCAAGTACATATATTTCGATTGAAATACGTAAACCAATTATTCTTAGAGGAAGTGAAGAGCATCATCATAAACAAAATGAAGATAATGGTTGTTATATTAGGTTGGCTTGTAGAGTATCATGGAGAGCAAGCGGACCAGGAATCATTCGAGAGAACATAGTCCTGATACGAGCGTAAAAAACAACGGTTGTCAATTCCGGTTCCCTTCAATTGTTGTCCTTTTTTGAAGTTTCAGGGTGATGACCACTTCGATGTGTGCTAACTTACGCATTGCACGCATGACAAAATTTCTGAAATCGTATTACCAAACAGATTTCTGTTTCAAATATAAGTTAAATTTGGATTTTTCGTCGACTATTATCTCTCGAGGAAGGAAAGTGAAGATACCATATGTTCTCCTTTCATGTGATAAGTAGGAGAAGGTGCAGGGTGTTCGGATTCCGGTTGGATTTTCTATAGCCTCTCGAGAGATCAAGGGTGCGTTTGTTTGTGTTTCTGTTATGAGGAACAGTTTTTGAACAAAAATGCGCGTTTGGTAAACTTGTTCCTGAAATAAAAAAAGAACAAAAACATGTTTGGTTAATTTATGTTCTTTTTTTATTTCTTTTAATTTTTAATTTTTAATTTTTAATTTTTTTCTTTCTTTTTCTTTTTTTTCTTTGCTTTGGCGATTACGGCGTGGCATGGCGTGGCGCCTTAGGCGGGGGCTGTCGCCCGAATCTCAATGGCCGAGAACACCTTTACACCGCGCCGGGCGTCGGGCGGTGTGGCGGCGGCGAAGCCTCCTCGGGTATCTGGCGACTCACTTCCGGCTAACGCACCAAAAATCGGGCACCAAAATGCAAAGGCGCCGGATGGTGCCCGAAGCGAAGACGGCCGCCTCGTCGACGGTGACCATGGCGGCGGCCAAGAAGAAGCGAAGAAAAAGAGAAAAGAGAGAGAAAAAGTGTTTATCGTTTTTGTTCCAGAAACAAGAAACAATTTTTTTTTTTGTTTCTTGTTTCTGTTCTTTTTTTGTTCCCGGGAACAAAAAAACAGAAAAACTGTTTAAGAACAAAAAAAAAAGAACACAAACAAACGGGCCCCAATTCACCTATCGTAAATAGTTGTATTCACGCGCATCTTTTATTCGCATCTCCTGGAGATTTTTGTCTGTTTGCAAATGACTTCAAGAATCTTCAATCGTTGATGGAGATTTTTGTCTGTTTGCAATTGATAATCCCTGATATATGATGATATGAGCTTGGAGGATCTTGCGTCTTTTAAGTCCTTCAACGAATTTAAGCTCTTTCACTTTGTAAAAAATAAATGATTTGTATAATATTTTCTTTAAAATAATAACTTGTATTGCTTATAAAAATGAATAAATAAAAAATATCTTTATCGTCTGCAAAAATGTTTGGACAAATTATGTCAATAATGAAAATATTTTTCATTGAATAATCATTTTAGAGGATACAATTGATTATTTTTAAGAAAATATTTTTCAAAATTATTCATTTTTCACAAAATAAACGTGGCCATAATCTAAAAAAAATTCCAATTTCTGTGGCAGAATCTGAAAAGTCTCATGGCCAAACTAAACTAATTCTTTTGGCCATCCGATGCAAGATAGAGGACTTAGACATGATACATAATTTGTGGCATTGATCAACCACAATTATCTTACTCATAAATTTCCTTTTATATGTAAAAATATTTTTAGTATAAATTAATTCTATGCTCTTTTTATTATTATTATTTATTTATTTTTACATTTATATATAAAAATATTTATTTAATATATAACGTGTCGGAATGTGTCGAAATTCTCTATTTTTTAATAAATGACGTGCCGGCATGTCGTGTCGTGTCGTATGTCCGTGTCGGTGCTACATAGTCCGGGGCTCCTTGACCAGTCGACTAATCCGAATCAACCCCAATTTCCTTCGCACACCGGCTTGGTGCTGGCTGTTTACATCGTGTCTGTGCAAGATCATCTCGATTCTTAATTTGATACAAGCGACAACCCAAGGAAGGAAATGACCAAAGGGAGTCAAACATTCTTAATGCAAAACACGACATTGATAAACAGCGATCATCTTACTTATAAATATCCTTTTACACCCACTAATCCGAGCCAATCCCTCCTTTTACACATCCTATGTTTGCAAAAACCATCTCTTCTTATTGATTTGATATTTTAGCCTACAACCCAGGGCCAGAAGAGCCAAACATTCTTACAGCGATGCACGACATATATGCTTCCCCTTTTGTGCCATATAATTTATTGTGTATGCAAATCTCATACCCATTTTGACTTATGGCAATAAGTTGTCCGTGTCGGTGCTACATAGTCCGGGGCTCCTTGACCAGCTGACTAATCCGAATCAACCCCAATTTCCTAAGCACACCGGCTTGGTGCTGGCTGTTTACATCGTGTCTGTGCAAGAGCATCTCGATTCTTAATTTGATACAAGCGACAACCCAATGAAGGAAATGACCAAAAGGAGTCAAACATTCTTAATGCAAAACACGACATTGATTAACAGCGATCATCTTACTCATAAATATCCTTTTACACCCACTAATCCGAGCCAATCCCTCCTTTTACACATCCTATGTTTGCAAAAACCATCTCTTCTTATTGATTTGATATTTTAGCCTACAACCCAGGGCCAGAAGAGCCAAACATTCTTACAGCGATGCACGACATATATGCTTCCCCTTTTGTGCCATATAATTTATTGTGTATGCAAATCTCATGCCCATTTTGACTTATGGCAATAAGTTGTCCGTGTCGGTGCTACATAGTCCGGGGCTCCTTGACCAGCTGACTAATCCGAATCAACCCCAATTTCCTAAGCACACCGGCTTGGTGCTGGCTGTTTACATCGTGTCTGTGCAAGAGCATCTCGATTCTTAATTTGATACAAGCGACAACCCAATGAAGGAAATGACCAAAAGGAGTC
This sequence comes from Eucalyptus pauciflora, assembly GCA_007663325.1. Taxonomy (NCBI): domain Eukaryota; kingdom Viridiplantae; phylum Streptophyta; class Magnoliopsida; order Myrtales; family Myrtaceae; genus Eucalyptus; species Eucalyptus pauciflora. The sequence goes on from VMYD01000388.1 coordinate 3,989,333, forward strand.
AAACATTCTTAATGCAAAACACGACATTGATTAACATCGATCATCTTACTCATAAATATCATTTTACACCCACTAATCCGAGCCAGTCCCTCCTTTTACACATCCTATATTTGCAGAAACCATCTCATCTTTATTGATTCGATATTTTAGCCTACAACCCAGGGCCAGAAGAGAACAAACAATCTTACAGCGATGCACGACATATATGCTTCCCCTTTTGTGCCATATAATTTATTGTGTATGCAAATCTCATGCCCATTTTGACTTATGGCGATAAGTTGTCCGTGTCGGTGCTACATAGTCCGGGGCTCCTTGACCAGCTGACTAATCCGAATCAACCCCAATTTCCTAAGCACACCGGCTTGGTGCTGGCTGTTTACATCGTGTCTGTGCAAGAGCATCTTGATTCTTAATTTGATACAAGCGACAACCCAAGGAAGGAAATGACCAAAAGGAGTCAAACATTCTTAATGCAAAACACGACATTGATTAACAGCGATCATCTTACTCATAAATATCCTTTTACACCCACTAATCTGAGCCAGTCCCTCCTTTTACACATCCTATATTTGCAGAAACCATCTCATCTTTATTGATTTGATATTTAGCTGACAACCCAGGGCCAGAAGAGCCAAACATTCTTACAGCGATGCACGACATATATGCTTCCCCTTTTGTTTCATATAATTTATTGTGTATGCAAATCTCATGCCCATTTTGACTTATGGCAATAAGTTGTCCGTGTCGGTGCTACATAGTCCGGGGCTCCTTGACCAGCCGACTAATCCGAATCAACCCCAATTTCCTAAGCACACCGGCTTGGTGCTGGCTGTTTACATCGTGTCTATGCAAGAGCATCTCGATTCTTAATTTGATACAAGCGACAACCCAAGGAAGGAAATGACCAAAAGGAGTCAAACATTCTTAATGTAAAACACGACATTGATTAACATCGATCATCTTACTCATAAATATCCTTTTACACCCACTAATCCAAGCCAGTCCCTCCTTTTACACATCCTATATTTGCATAAACCATCTCATCTTCATTGATTTGATATTTTAGCCTACAACCTAGGGCCAGAAGAGAACAAACATTCTTACAGCGATGCACGACATATATGCTTCCCCTTTTGTGCCATATAATTTATTATGTACGCAAATCTCATGCCCATTTTGACTTATGGCAATAAATTAGAAAATTTCATATTGCCTTGCAAAGCAAAAACCGGGACGACTATGGAAAGAAAAATCCCAGCTGGAAATCTTCGAGATTCCATAATTAGTGCAATTAGAGAGTTGCCTTAACATTCCCAGGTTTCCCTCCAAGGGAAACGACCCACCCTCTGATTTTCCTATCTTCTTTATTAAATAGGATTCCACCATGAAACGTGCCTCATATCGTTTAGTTTTACAGTTCTGCTTTTCTACACTGATGGCTTCTCTTGGCCTCGGACCCGCCGGAGCTCAAGCTCCTTGTCCTTATCCTTCATCGGCACGTGTGATTGCCCGCTTCCTCCTTGTCCTGCTCTGCGCGAGCTTCGCCGCGGCGGCGGCAAATGGCAGCTGCACCTGGCAAGGCTGGAAAGCCGCCCCCGGGGCCGCCTCTCTGGGGCACATTCGCGTCGACCCGTCGGGCCAGTCCGGGAGCTTCGCCACGGTCCAGTCCGCCATCGATGCCGTCCCCGAGAACAACAATCAATGGTTCTGCATTTACGTCAAGGAAGGTACCTACAGGTGAGTCTGTCCTTTTAGCTCTGATGCTCCGGCGTGCTCGGCGGATGGTGTTTGCGTCGTGCGCGTGCGAACTGACGAAACGAGAACTCGCCCTTTTGTATTCTCTACGTGTAGAGAGAAGGTGCACATTCCTGAGAACAAGCCCTTCATCATTCTCAAAGGAAGAGGGAAGAGGAAGACCGAGATCGTCTGGGACGATCACGAGACCGTCGTCCAGAGCCCCACTTTCACTTCGTCAGCAGACAACATCGTTGTCAAGAGCATCAGTTTTCGGGTGAGCAAATACATTCATCGACGTTCTATCTTGTTTGTCTGAGTTTCTGATCAGTCATTTTCACCTCTATGGCGGGGCTCCGGTCACGGCGTTCGTGGTGGTGCGTGCGGGGCGGCAGAACTCGTACAACAACCCGCTCAACAAGAACCCGACGGTGCCGGCGGTGGCGGCGATGATCAGCGGCGACAAGTCCTACTTCTACCGGGTCGGATTCTGGGGGTTGCAGGACACATTGTGGGACGTGCAAGGCAGGCATTACTTCAAGCGTTGCACGATCCAAGGGGTGGTCGATTTCATCTTCGGAGGTGGCCAGTCCATTTACGAGGTTTGAGGCTTTCTTGGCCATGGTGTTTTCTTGAAAATCATTCGCTTGATTATCTTTCCTAAGTTTTGCACCATATAATTAGATTTTTACCCAATTTAGATCGGATTCTCTTACCATTATTGCGTGGTGAAAGTTGGTAATAATTCCCTTCCTTTTATGGGAGTATATTTCTTTATGGAATAAGAATATCGGCAGAGCTGGAATAACACTTGCATCGGACTGATCTTCTATTGATAGAGAAATTAAAGAGCCGGAGTGGCATTTAAATCGCAGGACTGAATGGATATATTTTGGAGAATGTGGGATTATGTCATTCGATCGTTTCGGGTGAAAATGGAAATAATTTTTATTATTAGGGCAACAAATAATTGTTGGATAGAATTAAATAAGTGGAATGAAAGTATTATTAGGCAATCTCCTTAATTTTTGGTAATGAAATTATGCTGGAATTTACCTAATTTGTCTTGTAATGTTAGTGCTCAAGATCTCCTTGGGGGACATGATTCGTGTCTATATTTCCATGTGCTCTAATATTTGGCAATCCAACATAATTTTTGTCTACGGATTTTCTTCTCGAATTCTTTCGGGGAATATAACATCTTATTATCACTTGTTATCTCCCTTGAAAGATCTCCTGCCAAGCCGACTCGGTCACTTCTGATAACATTGCCGTTCTTGTACACATACCAGGGTTGTGCCATATCGGTGCTCGGGAACGCCCTGCCGGCGGGGTTGTCGGGCTACATCACGGCGCAGGGGAGGGACGACGAGCAGGACACGGACGGGTTCGTGTTCAAGAACTGCAACGTGTTCGGATTCGGCGCGGCCCGGCTGGGAAGGCCGTGGCGGGGCTACGCACGGGTGCTGTTCTACTACTCCAACTTCACGGACGTCGTCGACCCTACGGGATGGGACGCCTGGAGTTACGTCGGCCGCGAGTGAGTTCCCCCCGTTCATTATATCTCGCGATTCGTCTTATGACAAGAGAGTTAGCACGACACATGAAATCGTTAATTGTGCGTTGACAGGTATCAGTTGACTTTTGGTGAGTACGGCTGCTACGGACCTGGGGCCGACTTGTCCAAAAGGGTGGCTTGGGAAAGGAAACTCGACGACTCGTCCGTGCAGCAATTGGCGAGCTTAAGCTTCATTGATTCCGAAGGATGGCTTGACAGAACGCCCTTTTAGAAGATGATTGTGAAATGAGGAAAAAAGAGATTGTGTCATTTTCAATTCAGCTCATCTTGTCATGGCCATTATTATTGCTCCGTCTTCTTTTTACGCTTGTAGGCTCTTCCTTATGTAGAGTTCAATTTCAATTTGTGGAGCTGAAATATCACAAACCACAACGCAAAAGTTTGCACAAATAAGCCATAATTATCCTAGAGAAGTCTTTAATTATCTCTACGAATCCTTTTACTCGCCCTATCCCTCCTTGTCGAGGATTCACCTTAGTGAGAACACGTCGCGCCTCGAGGATATTGTCGACGATAGTGTGCCGTGTCGGTTGGGTTCGAAGTTCGAGAGGAGCGACTCTCCGTCTCTCCCCGGCGAGATTGATGGCTGCTTCTTGCCATAGCGCATGGGGTGTCCGGCGGCCAGGACGATGGTGCCAACGAGCGGAGCCGCCGGGGATGGGAAGATGCTCCAGAGTCCATCTCATTATGGGCATTGTTATCTCTTCTTCTTCTTGTTACCCTTTTAGGTTGGTGGAGCTGAAATTTCAAAAACCACAATGCAAAAGTTTGCATAAATTACCCAACTTTTTCGAGGCCCATTGGGCCAAGCTCTCCTCTTGCCCATTAGATGTCCCTCGATTCGATTCACGTATTTTTGTCCCTATGTTTTATTTTTATTGGATGTCACTATTGGGCCCCCTGCTAGAAAACGTGATAATTGAGTTTTTGGGTGGAGATTTGACTATTGTCCACTTCCTGAAATCGTAATTTAGACTGAATAAAGTGAAGCTGAAACGATAGGAGGTTCGAAGTTGCAAACTTTTGCGTGTGGAGACTAAAATCCAATTTTGTCTAGATCATATGTATGGGCTGCTACTTGTTATCCCTTTTATCCTTTTTATATCGATGTTGCAATAGCATCTAATTTGTCATTAACTGTGCCCAGATATGAGCATAAGAAAATTCAAATCCTCTATAAATGCCATTTCAAAACTATTTCCATTAAATTGTTTTGGATATGATTGTTAAGCGGGTGACAGAATATTTTGTAAGAAAATCACCTCGTAAAGAAAATAGTTTTAAGTGGAATTCCGCCATATACAATAACAATGATGTAGTAGATGATAGAGACCAATGGAGGAGATGGTTGCAGGTGAGTTCATATTATCTCGAATGTTAATTAATTATAAAAAAGAAAGCAACCTCCATGACCATGGTCAGAATTAAATTGATATTTTCAATCAATCATTGTGGCGTTTATGTTGTATGGCTGATTGGTTGTATCATGCGGTTGAATGTTTCGAGGTTGAATTTCCATCGAATGAAGTCTGCTTTTGGTAAGCCATGATGGGTTGGGCCAAATATTACTGTCAACTTTAGAAAAACAGAGGTGGTCCTTGCAACTTGCTGGGGTTGACCTGCCCAAAAAATCAAAGCCAAAACCCTTTTGTTCTTTTTTTTTCTAATTTGAAGTGCTTTTGGCAAGGAAAATGAGAAAGCAATGTCCATTCCATATTGCTTGATGTCATATTCATGAGAGAGAATTTGACAGGTTTTTTTCTTCTCAATTTGACAGGTTGAGTGGAGGGGACCTAATGCAAATTGTGAGTTTTTATGTTAACATGGTTTGAATTATTATTAGGTGAAGGCGCCAACACTTTGGTATAGATTACTAGCTCAACCAAAAGAAATGCATATTTTGAGAGAATAGTTTGACTATAGGTGCATTATTGTATATAGTATCTCAAGGAAGATCGCATCCCCATGTAAAAGAAATGCTTGACCTCAATCAAAACTGATATGAATGGATAGGTTTGTATATAAAATGAATTATTATTGTTGAATTGGACTCGTACCGTCGTAGGACCACGTTTGTAACCAAGGTCCATGTTCAAGAAATCGAGTATGGAATAAAGCTTGACGGGTTTTGATAGCAAGTTTCATTGATCTTGTCTTGGGAACATAGATATAGATAAGATAGATTGAACTTGCAAATTACTGTGTTAGGATATCTCTGTTTCTCATCTATTTTTACTCAAAGAAACCACTTAGGTTATCTTGATGCCTTACACGATAACGCCATCGCTTTTCCTCGTGGTAAAGTAGCGGTTTGTCCATATCGATTAACATGATTTTTCTACACATGTTGGGGTCTTCCCTAATCACCCCCTTGGGCAAGAACTAGAAGTGAATTAGTCAAAGGCCTACTCATTCAAAAACGGTGATTGGAGCTTGGTTTTCATGCGTTTGCTGGCAAGGACTTATTTTTCTAATTATTTGTAATTAAAGCAACTTGCCATGTGACTTTCCAACCCCATCTGCTATTTAACACATTAAAGTAATGACAGGGATTATTTTTTTATTCTGGGTGCTTTGTCAGTTTTATCTTTAGAAAAACACAATCAATTAAGTAATTGCCATGCTACAATTAGAAAATAAATAAATCTGTCGGCCCACTCGAGAATATAATATAAGCTATCAACTATTGACTTATCACAACTTACTCTCTTAATCAAACCCAGCAGCTCTTCCCTCGCATTAACCGTACGGTTTCAAATTTATTTTAACGTGGCATTACAAATATAATAGAAACGCGATATATATTATCCTCAGGCAAGCAAACAGCACGAGATTCGATTTGAATTATACCGATTTCAATAATTATCATTAAAATTACGATCGTACTAACTTTCCATTTAGGATTTGGGATAATCGAATGAATGGGGAAAATTAGAAAACCGGTCATGACATGTGCGTATCAAAGATATGATTAGAAATTTGTAGTTAATTATAATAAAAATATAACAAAATGAGAGAGAGTATTTTTCTTGTACGACAATCAATGCATGCAAAAAGTGAAGTAAAAAATGGGGGCAGAGTCTTGTCAAAAACAGAATCAAACACTTGCTGTTTAGCAGCACCAGACCTGCAAAATTGGAAGACACTTTGTCTGGAAGCGCAGTGTCAGCTTCTCAATGTTCAATGTATTTTTATTTTATTTATTTTTAGCATAAATGCTTTTTTCTTTTTTGGGGCAATAATTTTTAGCATAAAAATATGTAAGAGAGGCAAGGTGATGGTGTGGTGGTAGGGCCATGGAGTTGCCGCCCTTGTCTTGCTGGCCTCCTATCTCTTTGGACTGGCTTTGTCTGCCTCCTTATCCACCTATTTCCATTTCCACATCTTCTCTCTGTCTCTCTCTCCCCCTTGTTTTTTTCTTCTTGTTTTTTTGTTTTTTTGTTTTTTTATGAATTGCCACATGATGGTGATGATCATGACCAATTGAAATGTGAGATTTTAGGTCGAAAGTTTCAAGTGTGGCCAGTCGATTCAATTTAAATGGGTAAAATCAGTCAAATGTGGGTTTAAATTGGAATGGAATTAGAATACGGAATGCCAACAGTAACCGTTTATAAAATAGGTTGTGCGATAGAATAATCTACACGACTTTCAATTATCATGCATTAGGACGACAAGAAGGTGCGTTAATGTGTGTGAGCATTCTTTATGTGATCAAAAAAGCAACTTGTCATAATGAATAAAAAGATACATGGGTCCAAAATGCATATGTCTAATCAAGGAACCGAGGATAATCTCGAAGCCTAACTTTCTCTTGTAGATGAATGTAAAGCTTGTGAATTTAGAGTAAAAGCAAAACATGCTTTTGATGATGAAACTGTGGCATTTGCCCAACTATAGCAAAGTTGCTCGATGAAACTTCACGTTTTTCTCATGTACCTATATTACCAAGTTTACAATTCGAAATTAATCCATCCACACTTATGTTTTCTTTATTGATTAGTGATAGATCCATAATTATCGGCGAGACGAGCTCGCAGAACATGTGAAAAGAAAAAAGTTCACAAAATTAGGTTCACAGCTAAATCAAATAAGTGTACTGATGAGCACTCTCATTAAGATGATCACGACAAACTTCTAACGCATCAACTCACTTTCGCATTTTCTATCTTATCGCGTCGCCTTCTAAGTGAAGTATCGGATGGCTCGTCCTATGAATACAATGGCCAGCGAGGTTAAGCTCAATTCAACAACATCAGCCGGAAAAACCCGCTGAGTCGATCTCAAGTGTTGACGGAATCAAGCTCGGGAGCAGATCGGCTCTGCTTCAAATTCAAGCCGTGCCCCGACCGGGACCGGGACCGGCGGGACTCGATGCATGCGAGCTCACTCCATCGCCATAGCCATCGCGGCCACCCACACGAGATCGATGGGGGGTGGGCTCACGTACGCCGGCCGTACGCGATGCTCGCCCGCGCGACAGAGACGGAACAAAAAGCCGAGCTGTCCTGTCTCTCTTCTCCTCCTCTCTCTCTCTCTCCCCGTATTATCGAGCTTGTGCTTGCATGCCTTTTCTCTCTCCTCTGTCAGAAAAGAACTCTCTCTCTCTCTCTCTCTTTCTCCTTCACATGCTCGCTCTGCTTCTTCCCTTGTCTCTCTCTCTCTCTCTAACGCATTCTCGACGCCAGATCGCTTCTGCGTAGCGCGAGCGCTCGCCGTCCTCGGGCCGCGCGGGACCCGCCATTTCCGGAGAGCCCGGCCCGAATGTACCAGGCGCTCCACTCGCTGCCGCTCGACGGCGGGGGCGTCGGCGTCGGCGTCGGCCCGGGCGGGGACTTCCGCGGCGACTTCGACGGAGCCGGCCACGGCCTGGCCGGGGACGCCTGCCTCGTCCTCACCGCCGACCCCAAGCCCCGCCTCCGCTGGACCGCCGAGCTCCACGACCGCTTCGTCGACGCCGTCACCCAGCTGGGCGGTCCCGACAGTAAGTCCTCGGCTTTGGGTTGCGCCTCGCCTTGTGGTGGTGGTCGGTTCTTGAGGTTTCTCTGCTTCCTGGGTTTCTCGTTTGACTTGATTTGATCGGAGTTGGTGCTTGCTTTTGTGGAGGATCTTGGGTGATTTCTAGTGTTGGATTTTGATTGCAAGCCCGACTGGACAGAGCTACAACAGTTTTGACTAAACACTTGCCTCTTATTGTTGTCATTTATACGAATGTGCAAGAGTTCAGTAATCAACAGAAAATTCAGGGTGATGACCCTTGTTGACTGTTACCCAGAACTCATCAAGATTATTTTTGCCTGAGTAAAAGCTAAAAAAAGAATCTTCCTTTCAAGGAGCTGCCTGCTCTATTTGAAACTCGGGGCGACAAGAACCGATTACTTGTTTGCTCTCCGCGTAGCTCTAGCGAATTATTTGCAATCTGGGGGGAGATTCTGCACTCAAAGAACTGTTTGGTCTCTGTACCCGGCGTAACTTCCTCGCAAAAAGTAAACAATTCGGACTTGAATTTCCAAATTGTTCGATGCTCTCTCTTTTTGTGTTGGCAAGCATTCTTTATTAATCTGGATTGTGGGGATTGATTTTAATAGGGTGACAAATGAATCGGTTGGAGATTCGGATGTAGGATCCTATACTTTGGTATTAGGTAAACATTATTGAACTATGATCCAACTCTCTAAAATTCAAAACGAATAGATAGATGTGAGGTTAGTTGTCGTAGGCACTCAACGTTAATCTTCAACCAGATTTTGAAGCTTTCTGTGTTGCTTGATTGCTCTTCCCATGAGTGCTACATGTCATTTGTATCTTTCTATCGACAAATTCTGGTACTTTGTTTTCCGAGTTTAGGTCATGAGTTTTGGTGGGCGTGTTGAGAGAAGCAAACTGAAGGCACCATTATAAGGTGGTCCATGATGTCTAGATCTTGAAGTTGTAGGAACCAAGATTGGGTTTATTTTGCTTTCAAACATTTGCTGGAACTTGTTCAGACGTATGGGCTTATTTTATATAGCCATGTACCTGCTAGTGGTTGAAGAGATGGGTAGAGTTTGCTTTTTCTGAACTTAAATCCTTACGGCGAGCTTTACGCAATTGATCTGATCTAAAACTTTTGATATGTGAATAACATCTTTTCCCTGATCATATTTCTAAATCTTGTGCTCTCTATCATTGAGAAGGATCTCAATATTGCAGTGATTCATTTCTTGCAAGTTTAGTTGGCTTCTTTCTTTCTTTCGCTGCTTCTTTCTTCTTTTTCTTTCTTCCTTTTCTCCTTTTCTGCTACTTTTCTATTTGAGTAGGAATGTCTAGCCTGCCAAAAACTTCAGGTGATGTAATCCTCGTGGAAGCTAAATGTGGCTCGTGTCATGATGATTCCAATTCTTTTATGTCATTATATGTTCATGCCACATGATTTTGTCATTATACCATGACTAGTGACCACTTTAAATACTTTTATGTCATTATACAATCATGCCACATGATATTTTTTCAGCATAATGAACCAATTCTCCCACATAAATGGCATTTTAGTAGTTATCTTTTCTGTTCATATAGTAGTAAAAAGCACTGGCCATCCACCCTGCCAATTGTATTCAGAATACTGACTTACAAGGGCAGAAATGTTCTTTTAAAGGCAATAGCTATTTCAGTCACCAATTTTCGTCTAGAAATTTCAGTTTGCTTTTGTATTTTATTGATGCCTTTTTACTGGATTTCATAGTTTGACTTTCTATCTGACTTTCTCATGTTTCCCTTCATATGAATTTGCAGAAGCAACCCCAAAGACTATCTTGAGAACCATGGGTGTAAAAGGCCTTACTTTGTATCACTTGAAGTCTCATCTTCAGGTTCGTTGCTAAAGTGAAGCATAATTTGGTTGCTTTTACCAATTTTTACTTCCACTGCATGGTTGTGTGGTCTTGTCTTGTGCTTCTATGGTCATTCATTTTTTTCTATAATTTGGAGTTTTCTAAGGCAGCTTTTATCATGTAGTTATTCTTCCATGTGCTCTGCACTTCAAATTTGTATCTTGTTCTTGCAGAAATACCGTTTAGGTAAACAGACAGGCAAAGATTCAAGTGGCAACTCCAAGGATGGTCTGCTCTCTTTCACCTTGACTACATCTATCTTTTTCTCATGTAGATCATGGCTAGGCTAGTTTGAAAAGAACCTCTCGTCTGAAACTTCGCCAAATGAACTTTGACCATCGAATACAGATTAGAAATGAAAGGAAACTGGACATTTCTACATGCATTCTTGTTCTATATGTTTTATATCCATCCAGTTCAATCAATATCTCCTTGAATGAACATCCCCGTTGGGTCTAGTGGGCATTCCGTAGGAGGGTCCGCTTCCACATTGGAAAAAATTATTCTCTTAAGATGTTGGCAGAAAGTTTTGTGTTTAAGTTTTCTTTTTTTTTTCCAATTCTGCATACATATGTGCACACAGAGAGTAGCAACTAGCCACGCTCACTGTTTATTGTTGATGCTGCAGCCCCATGTGATACGGATAGTCTGAACACAGGCTCATCTGATACATCTTCATCAAGAATCCTCACTCAGGAACTTAATGAGTATGCTTCTATTCCCTTTATGGTAATAAAGCTTTTGGTGTCTATCTGCTTTTAAGTAATGGCTGTTTTTTATCTTTCAAACAGCAGTTACCGAGTCACTGAGGCTTTGCGTGTCCAAATGGAAGTCCAACGAAGGCTTCATGAGCAACTAGAGGTTGGTTTCCTCTCATTTGGAATAGAATTGGCATCAATTGTTTAAATTTACGGAAATAGCAGATCTGTTTCTACCAAATTGGTCATTAAGATGCATTACCAAGAATGCGCAGACTGAAACTAATAATTGTTAAGCTGGCTGTACTCGGCTTAGCTGCTGCTAAGAGAACATAGTGGTATTGAACGAACCCAGTTCTCATGCATCGAATTTACTCTGCTGGTGGAAGGTTCTTGCTTAATAAAATAATGTGAGAGGTGTGCTTGGTTTATGCTTTCGGCTGATGATGGTCGATTGAAAAGAGAGAATGTTTAAACTATTCATTATATCAGAGAAGATTTCTTATACATTTTTCTTCAATCACTAACGAATCATTTTACGCACCACCAGTATTATCAACACTCAAGATTCAGATTCTTTTAAGTACCAATAAAGGCAAAATATCTAACATCCTAGCACAAAAGAGTTTATTGGCGCAAACTCATGGCTCTATAGAAGTAATAAACTGTCTTAACCGTTATAGGATGCTCTTATGACATTTTGACTATGCTTCGTTAAAGCATTTGCTTTGCCCAGGTGCAGCGCCATCTCCAACTGCGGATTGAAGCCCAAGGGAAGTATCTACAATCAATACTTGAGAAAGCTTGTAAAGTTCTCAATGACCAAGTCGCGGTCCCTGCCGGGCTTGAAGAAGCCAGAGATGAGCTCTCTGAACTAGCTATTAAGGTCTCTAATGACTATCCTGGAGTAAGGGCTGTTGATACTCTGAAGATGCCTTGTTTCTCAGAACTAGCAGCTGCTTTAGATAGCACCTCACTGTCTGGCTTGCCATCTCGGCTCGGTGATGGCTCAGTGGAAAGCTGCTTGACATCATTAGACAGCTCAATTTCACCGAATACTTTAGGGTCGCATGTTATTTCCATGAAGAAGAGATTAAGGCCGGTGTTTGGTAATCGGGAACTATTGCCGATGGAAAGTGGCACACAAAAGCAAGTAGACTGGATGATGAATGATATGTGATGAAGTATGAGCATGTGCCTCCAGTGAACATGACACCATCATCATTATTTGTCCTTGACATCATCGTTTCCTGTTTGGTTGATCCAACCGGCAGTGTCAATTATAGAAACTGTAGTCTGTATATCTTAAAAGTAGAAATTTGGAATCGGCACAAATTAATGGTATAATCGAAGTATTTATCATAATTCTTGTGTTGATGGAAAGCTTGGACTGCCTATGTGGAGATTAATCACTAATGGGATATATCATTAACACAATGCTTCCACCATCAGAAGGTGTTTCGAGTTTTACCAAATGCTTCATGGTGAAGTTTTCTGAAATCTACTCCGTCAATGGAGAACTAGATACTGCTGGACAAGGACTTCATTGTTAATTACATTGCACGTTACTTACTATCAGCAGACTGTTGGAAGATTTTGCATCGTCTTCTTTTATTGCTGGAAAGATTTTCATTGTCTTGGTTTTGTTATTAGGGCAGAGTACTGGAACTACCGACAAAGTGTAATGATAGTGTCAACTGTTATAAAACTACCCTTTTGCCTTTCGTGGCAAGATGATGTGCTCATGGTATGGTTTGGCCCGCGTGCATATATTACGTTTAGCCACGTGAAAACTGGCTTGAAAGTATCATGATCTCTTTCCTTCCATCTTCCTATTCTCTTTGATTGTTCCTTCATCGTCCAGTATTATTATCTATCCATTACATGATGCGACTTGTTTTTTCTCCTTGTTCATTATCGGGCAGAATTATTTACCTCTAAAACCGGTGATCCCGCTCATCATTTGGGGATCAATCTTATTAGGAACTGAATATATTTGGTATATTGGAGATAACTGACTTCATAATTACTTTTTTCGGATAAATGCATTAAAAGTCATAAAATTTGTCAATAAAGTGGAATTTAGTTCTAAAATTTTTAAAGAGCGCAATGAAGTCTGCTCCACTACTCACTTTAGTTCAGAGCTGCACTTGCTATGGATCATGGCACTTTCATCTCGCACATCGAGCATGCGTATTTAGCAGGAGCTCAGATAGACAAATCTTTCTGCTTACAATGGACAGATAGTCGAGAGAAGCACTCTTGCATGACCCTTTCGTTTTCCAAATCGTTTTCTTGGGTAAGTTTTTTTCTTAGTCTGTCGTAGAAATCAGCATGAGTGGACCTGCACAGTGTTGGGATGGTTCTCTCCGTCCCTAGGACATTGGCAAACATTTCTTTATGAAGTGTCTGCTTGTTCTGCGCCATACATAGAGATGGACCGAATTTCGCAGAAGAACCAAAACTTGGGCGATGTCTGTACATGCATGCGCCAAGCCAAATACATACACGAGCTCATAAAACTTGCAATGTGTACAGTCAACGGCAACACTCTATTGACTTAAGACATCTGTGCATACATACTCCCATTCATCCTATTACATTCTCTCTGCACTCTACTCTACAGGGTAAGGAATTATCCGCAGATCGCTCACAGCGATTTGAAGACAGTATCAAGTTTCCACTTTTTTAAAATCTCATACCGGTTTGGCAGATCCTATTGAATTCCTAGAGCTTGCATACTTCTGATCATTGACAAACAAGTGGCATTTCTATGGCTCCACTCGTTCAGGCTCTCGCTCTGGCATTGTACGTAGCATCGATCGTTCCCGTCAAGGATGCTCACGATCTGCCTGATGCTCGGTCTAGATTCAGGGTCGGATCTCGTGCACGCTATTCCCAATTTGACCAATCTCTTCAGCTCTCTAAGATCATACTCACCGTTCAGTCTGATGTCAACCAATTCTTCTATTGTCTTCATCTGTGCCTCCAATTCACATATCCTTCTCACCAAGAACACTTCAGGCCTCCGGAAATCGACCGCCATGTATCCTGTGACCACCTCAAGTATCACGACACCGAAGCTGTATATATCCATCATCGTGGTAGCTTCCCCTGATTCAAGATACTCGGGGGACATGTAGCCAAAGATCCCTCGAACCGATCTGTCTGCATTATGTGCCGCGCGATGCCCGTGATCGTTTCTTGTCAAGAATTCGGCGAGGGCGAAGCAGCTGAGCCGCGGGTTCATGTCCGGATCGATAATGACGGCGGAAGAGGTGATGTTTCTGTGAATCACTTGTTCGTCCCAATCTTCGTGAAGGTAAAGAATTGCCGAAGCCAGCGATCTGATGATGTTGTACCTGTGACGCCACCGCAAGACGGGGCGGCCCCTGCGCGGATCGTTGTGGTGGAACAGGAGATGGCTCAGGAGGCAATTCGTCGAGTAGTCATACACGACGAGCATCTCTCCTTGCTCGGTGCACCATCCACGGAGCTGCACGAGGCTGCGATGCCGGAGCCTGCCCAAATTGTGCAACTCGTTCGAGAACCGGGCTCGTAATGCAGGGCACTTGTTCATGCCGAGCCTCTTGACCAGGACGTGCTGGCGGTTGTCGAGGAACCCGCGGTAAGCCGTCCCGAAGTCCAGTTCCGCCACCCTCTTCGTGTCGGAGAAATTGTCGGTGGCGGCCACAAGCTCTTTGTACGATATCTCGCGCGGGGTTTCGACCGAGAAGAAACCGTTCACTCGGGGCCGGCCACCGCCGTTAGCAGAGGACGGATTGTCAGCATCGCTATTGGCCTCTCCTCTTTCGGCCGTGGCATATATGGTTTCGGCATCGGCGGTGACATAGTGGGACGCGCTAAATGCGGTGCCGGACGTCGTGGTGGTGGCGGCGGTCGACGTGGTGGCGGACTGGCCTAGTTCCGTGGTCGTGTTGCTCATGCTCGTGCCTGTTGGGGAGGCTAGAGAGATGTACAGCGGGCATGATCGGAAGGAAGGGAGCGCCGGCAGCTTCCCCGGAACGTTGCCGGAAAGGGCCTCGACAACCCATTTCATGCTCGGCCGCAGCTGCGGGTCGTGGAGCGTGCAGAGCAGGCCGAGATGGATCATGCCTTCCATGTCGGAGAGGCGGTGCGAGCCGTCGGAGAGCCTGCTGTCCCCTGCCTTCAGCAGCCTCCCTTCATCGGACAGCCGCCGGACCCAATCGAGCAGCACGATTCGGTCGTCCGGGCACGCGAGGTCGACCGCCCGCCTCCCCGAGGCCACCTCCAGCACCACGATCCCGAAGCTGAAGACGTCCGACTTGGACGTGGCGGCGCTCCGCCTCTGGAAGCTCTCCGGCGGCAAGTACCCGATCGTGCCGCCGATCCTGGTGCTCTCCGCCAGATGGAACCGGCTGTGAATCTTGGTCGACGGTGGCGGCGCCGCCTCGGCGCGGTACTCGAGCTCGTGCTCGAGCCACCGGGCCAACCCGAAGTCCCCGAGCCGGGCGTTGAACTGAGAGTCGAGCATCACGTTGCTCGTCTTGACGTCGCGGTGGATAATCTGCGTCTCGAGCTGCTCGTGGAGGTAATGCAGCGCGGCCGCCAATCCGCGGACGATCTCGCGCCGCCTCTCCCAGCCGAGAGGCGGCGGCGCCGGGCTCTCCGCGGCCCGGTGGAACAGAATCCGGTCCAAGCTCCGGTTCGGCATGTAGTCGTAGACGAGCAGCAGCTGGTCCTCGTGGACGCACCACCCTCTGAGGCGGACCAAGTTCCGGTGCCGGAGATGCGCCACCGCCACGAGCTCCGCCTCGAAGGTCTTCTCGAACCTCTCCCCTCGCTCCACCACGCACTTCACGGCCACCACCGTGCCGTCGCTCGGCAACACCGCGCGGTACACTCTCCCGAAGCCTCCGCTCCCGAGAACCTCATCCTCGCTGAACCCGTTAGAGCCGATGTAGAGCTCGGAGTAGCTGAAGATCCTGGGGTTGTCCTTCCCGACCTTGTCAGCCAGCTGGACTCCTTCCATGTCGAAGAAGACGCCGGACCGCTGCTTCTCGAGCTTCTCTTCCCAGTCGCCGCCGCCGCCGCCGTCCTCTTCTTGATGATGACAAAACTTGACGGCCCATCTGGAGCCGTGGAGCCGGCGCACCTGCTGGCGGATCAGGCCAAGAACGTGACCCCCGCAATCCCGGCGGCGGCGCTTCTCGATCCCTTCTTTCGGGGACCGGAGGCCGATCTCGCCGGACTGGTCCCCGGGGAGGACGAAGCAGACGCGGCTCATCATGGCTGCGTCGTCGTCAAGATTGGGAAAGGCCGCTCGGTTCCCACCTTCGTCGTGGCTTCTTCGGAGCTTCTTCGGTACATATATATATATATGGCGAGCAATGCGGGTGCAGCAGGAGGAGGAAGAATTGGAAGCGTTCTTCGATCTTCGAATTTCTTTATGATTTCTTTTTTGGGGCGTGTGCGTACACAATTCAACCTTGGTAGGTTTGCAGGGGTTGAATTCTACGGTAATGTCACCGGCCCTATCTGAACCTCCCCACCCAACCAAAAAAAACATGATGACGTCACTCTAGTGAGAGAGAGAGAGAGAGAGGCTTCTTCTTCCTAATTCCTATGAATTGTCAATCTCCAATTCCAACCGCGGTCCGGTCCTGGTTTCTCGGCTTCCAGAAAGTGATAAAAATTCTCCGGACCGTCGTGCACGTGTGAACGGCCGGGGGCATATCGTCGGACGCGCCGATCGGATTATGCGTGAGCTCGGCGCACGACGGTCGTCCGTCCATGTTAACTTCACGTGTTGGCCGGTCGAAATCGAGGGAGTCCATGCGAACCGCGTTTGATGTTGGCATTTTGGCATTGCGCTGGTCAAGGAAATAGCGTCGTTGCTTCCTATTTTGTTTTTTCTCCTCTCTACTTTTCTTTCGATTGAGGACAAGAAGAGGCACGGATCGCGGCATCGGGATGGAGTATCGTTGAATTAATTCGCCTCTTCGGTTTCGGGAACATCGGAAATCAGAAGTCTTCTCTCTGTTTTCGGCTCTTAATTAAAGGGTCGTCAACTTCTTAAGCCGAATTTCGGTGGCCTTCGCCGAGCACTATTAATGTGTACTGGATTCGAATCTTTATGGAGATACTTTCTCTTGAGCTAACCCACATGCACCACTAATTTAGGGGTGTCGCGGTTAACCGAACTGAACCGAACCACCAAACCGATAAGAACTTATTTCTTAAAAATGAAAAATATATACAATAGAAAAAAATGAAAAAAAAAAAACAAAACCAAAAAATCGGACTGAAATTTTTTCTAATAGTTCAATTCGGTTTGATTTTTGAACCGAACCGTTGACACTCTTAATTCACCATTAATGGCCGTCCGGGGTACGCAAAATTCTCTATGGAGATACTTTCTTGCGTCCGAGGCCCCGTGATCCCCGCAGACCATCCCCCACCCTCACCTGTCCTTTTTCGGCGATTTTGTCTTCTTCTTTTCTTCTTTTCTAGTTTAGCTTATTTTATAAACTTTATTATATAAATTTGAATTAAAAACCATATTTGAATTCAAAAGACGTTGTTTAAAGTTTTAACGATGTCATCCCCGAGAGAAAACATTAAAAAAAAAAGCTTTAAAACTTCCAAACTTCCAGTGCACTTATTTAAAAAAAAAAAAAAGGATAGTAAAAAATCTCTACTGGCTAAGAATATCAATCCACTCCAGCTAATCACAACGTTCTAAGTAATGTTGGATTTGTCATTTTCTTTCGAATTAATTAGAGTCAATCACATGCTTAATTATTCTATTCATCGACTAATATAATCGACCCAATTGCCAAGCAGAGGCTCGACCCATTTGCCAAGCAGAGGTTGACGAAATGCACGCTCTGTACCTTTAATTACATCACATGAAACCTATTAGAGTCGAAAGCACAGTGAAGAGCCACAAAAGTCCACGGACTACTTAAGGAGGATCCCATCCCATTTGTCAAAGTGTCTGCTTCATGCCATCTGCTTAAGTAAGGTCTTTATATAGGTTTAAGAAAATAAACATTTGTATCATTTTTGGTTTACTAAAGTATAACATTGATTGGTCCTCTAACTCACCAACTATATATCGTATTCCTACATACTAAAATATTGTTGTTGGTAGTATTTCTTGTAACAAAAATTTTCATGAAATTTCTATATCTACCCTCTAACATTTTAATATAATTGAAGGTCACGATCTCTCCCTCTCTCCCTCACCAACTCTTCCCTTATCTCTCTTCCTAGTAGCGCGGAGCAACCGGATCGGACTACATTGTGGGGTCCGATGCTCGGTCCCAAAAGTTGGGAACCGACGCTATGCAATCCAATTCCAGAGTTAGGGTGTCGAACCGAACAAGGAGACCGACCTCATTTTAATTATGTTTGTTGTATGTTTCGTTTTCAAAATAAGACAATTTGGAGCAATCTTTTTATAAATGAATGAGGAATGAAGTTTTGTAATTTTTATTTTATGTTGCGTGTTTTAAACATTTTATTGTTGATTTTATATTATGTATTCATCTTTTACGAATTGTTGTTTTTAGTAAGTGGAGATTTCAAGTCATTGCTTTAGTTTTGGTTTTGCTTGACTAAGGAATGCGTTGCATAATTCCCTCTTGCTTTAGAATTTTGCCTGGCATTCACCAGTGTTTTATTTCTCGCATTTTTGTGGCTAAGTATCATGATTTTAAATATCGTGTGTTGAGGGTATGTATTTTGAAAGAGTCAGTTTGTCATTTCAAAGAATAAAAGGAAAAAAAAAAAAAGAATTGTCCAATTCTCTAGACCAACCTAAAACTCGGACTAGTAGGATCAATTCTAAGGTCTACAATGTTAGTTTCAGGTTCCAAAATTTGGGATTGGATCGGTTCAACTTAAAATCACTCCCTTCTACTTTATAATCTGGCGCACACAAATGAGTGCGCACTAACATCAACACTCTTTATCAAAAGTTGTTGGCATTTTCTTTATGCAAATTGACTATTACATATTCATCAATTATTCTCTCGCAATGAAATTATCATCATAAGGACATATCAACTATCTCCTCCATCGCCATATCTCCATCAAGAATAGCCACTCACCTACTTTCCTCCTATTCTCTCTTCCTCCACACCTAAGTATCCCCACGCCTCTCCCCCTAGTGCACTAATTCAATCAAGAGGTAAAACAATGACATCTAACTCCAAACCAAAGGTTTTAATTTCAACTTTGTAGATGCAGCATTATTAGAGAAAGATGATGAGGACATCTACTTTGAACCTAATGGAAGACAAGGAAAAATTACAATTTTTTGCCCCCCACAGGAGTCTAGTGAAAAGAGACATGTTTGGACATGTCCCATGTCTCGACCCGGGAAATGTCAAGAGTGGATGATCAAATCACGAGCAATGGGAAAACGTGATTCGAGGACACGAACAAAACGCATTTATAATGCAATGTCATGTCACGATGTCACATCCATCAGAAATTAAATGAGAAAACGTGGTTGGAGAGGCAATGCCAAAAGAAGAGCCAGAGTGGCCACGGGTGTGTGTATGGACTCCATGATTGATAAGATCGATAGGGTTATTTATTTGGTGGTTAGGAATGTGAGGAGATTGTTGGGTTAGCAGAAGTATTTAATGTACCCATCTTATTCCAGGATGAGGGTTTGGTAATTGGTCCGCCTACTCCTCTTTGTTTATGGAAAAGGAGGGAAAATTTAAATTTGTCACGGAGCAATTTATGCTATATGGAGATTTCGCAATTAAGAAATATTGTATTCGACTTTCGAATCGGCCCTACAAAGGTTGATGTGATATTTGAGTGCGCGTCGCTAAAGCTTCCTTGCCTCTAGAACTTGATCAACAGATAGAGTGGCTTGCTAAGTCTCATCTAGGCCAAGGCTGCTCGAAAGGGTGAAAATGGATGGGTTTGCCGCCGTTGATTTGCCTAGCTTCAATCAATTCTTTTGTCGAGGTTTTAACAGTTTTTAAGTATGAATGTGCATACAAATCTTATAAGCTGTCATCGGGCCAAACCTACCTGTTGATCATGTGGTTATTAATATAAGTTATATTTCACAGTAGATGATGGTGTGGCCAAACCTACCTGTTTATATTATCTTGTACGGCTTCTTGTGCAAATTTCTGAAACTCTTTCGCGGGACGAGCTTCCATCTTGTCTGAGAATAATGCCATTAGCTCGACAAAAGTAAACGAGACCGTCCCCGCTAGAGGTGATAGGTAATACTAGGTCTAATAAATGAAGGTTGGGGCAGCTCCAATCTTTGACTTTCGGTCACGAGTTGGAGATCCCCCCGGAGAAATTTGAGATGGGGACCTGCCGTCTGTACACCAAAACCCTATCGAAATGTTGACTCCTGGGGTCGGAATTCTCTTCGGGGTTTGGTGCGTGGAGTTTGACATGCGAAATCAGATCAAAACAAAGTCAATGATTACTTCATCGATGAAATTTCAAAATCACCTAAACCTCATTGCTTGTATGCGCCAACATAAGTTTAAATTTGGTAATCAAATGCGTTGTCATCGGCTTTAGAACGCGAATGTCAAAAAGTTCTGGCGCCGGCACTCCTCGAGCGGATAAATTAATAGGGAAAATTGGAAATCCCATCTTTGGACAGAAGGTGGTATTTTTTTTTAATTTGTTAAGAGTTTCCAATTCGATTTTAGAGCATTTAGTCTTTTTTTTTTCTTTTTCTTTTTTATAGGTGCGTCCTTTACAACTTCCTATCCAAATAGTTGAATTGGGTTTTAATCACCAGATTTCGATTGCAAGCACTGAATGCCCCTAAACATCGATATTTTTGTAATTTGTGCACTCCATTGGAATACAATTGAATTTAAGGCTGAATTTTGGGCCCGCCTTTTTTCGATAAACATATGGGATGTTCATCTTGTGTCCCATTGGAACTAAAACATTAGTGACCCCATTGAGAAAATATGGTGACCATAGTGAATTCGGAAGATAAATGACCATATAGTGCAAACTCAACTCCAAACTCTACATTATTTATTTAATCGATTCTATTTATAATCTATAGTACATATATTGATATAGATTTATATGTCATGTGAGCCTGTGCACCAACTTAGACTTTATAGTGCCTCTCTGGTTGGTTTCGAGACAGTTTGAATCTTCCTTGTAGAAGCTGATAAATAATGTTATAAGCGTACTTTGCTCTTAGGCTATTCTAAATTTCAATCCTTTCATTGATAAATCTTGGATTTTAATTGATGTGATATCAAGGCTTTTTGTGTTCTGCAAAAAAAAAAAATGAATAATTTGTAAAATATTTTCCTAAAAATAATTGCGTGTATTGCTTATACAAATAATTGAATGAATTTTTTAATCATCCGTGAAAACGTTTAGACATATATTATTGTCAATAATGAAAATATCTATTATTGATTGATTATTTTACACGATACGCATAATTTTAAAAAATATATATATATTTTAAAATTATTCATTTTTCTATAAAACAAATGGAATCTCAATCAAGAAGAGTGCGATATGAAATTCGAACCTTCCCTGGTTGGGCCCAGAGTGATGTGATATGATTCCTTGCTTTTGAATCCCTACAAATGAGAAAATATAAAAGATTTGGTAATAAAAGACATTCATTCTCGAACTTTATTCTATCTAGAAGAATTCATTGGACCCATCATTTCCCATAAAGTCAATAATTTGCACCTTCGTCGTGTGAAATTTTCAATTGGATTATTAGAAGGTTTAAGCGGCGCTTGCCATGCTGAAACCTCAGCTTCAGGTTGTCTCTATCAAATTCAAACGTAAACGAGGGAATCGATGTAGAAATTTCTTTGCAGGACTTATCTAGGGAGCTAAGGTCAATTATTTTGCGTTAATTTCATAAAAAAATAGATATTTGTGGAATTGCTTATGTGCATGTTGGATCATAATGGATATCTTTTCATATCTGTAAATGTAATTATAAAGATCGTTTGCTTATCAACCATAACCTCATAATTGTTTAAAAAAAAAAGGACTTGTTCCCACTATTTTCTTTGCTGATTTTGGAATTATATATACATATTAATGAAATATGACTAATTTCTTTGGTGTACATGAACAAATTACAGATAGATCTCTTGCGGGATAGAAAATCACATGTCAAAAGTCTTTATTACAATCATTTACTAATTAGTGCTTTTCACCGACAATGTTGACTTTAAATTTAAGGGGATGATAACTCCCCTGCTCCCTAACCAACACAATTTGTACTTCGATTCAGAGGTGATCACCAAGCGAGGTCGGGTTATATTAGACTTGCCCTTACCATGAAATTTCCATGTAGTGCTCGGCCAGGGCCTAAGTCATTGGGTGGGCCTGGCTTCCTTAGGTAAGCATGTTGCCGAAATTATCCCACTTACCTTTTAGGTTAAGCAAGCCGTCTGCTCATTGATCACCTCTACTCATTGATCACTTTTACTTCCAATTAGTGATGGTGATTGAGTGGTCTCAATTCGAGCCGAGCTTGGATGTCAAGCCTAACTTGCCCATTGCGGAATATAGTACTTTTCTGAATGGTGCCGAGATTAGTTGAACTTGCTCCTAGGGTTGCACTTTGCATCATTCTAGTCCAAACTCATCCATATGCCTCAAGCTTTAGTGGGTCCAATAGGGAAACCTTGCCTACATTTGGCTACACTGGACTTGGTAAATCACAAAAATCAATTTTGTCGGTCCAACATGTGGGGCCTAGATATGACTCAAGAATCAATTATTGTGATTCACTTGATTCGGTAGTCTTGTATCTAGGAATAAAATTCTCGCGTCCAACAGATCTTCACAATGAGGTTCAGTTCTCATGAATATGAGGAATACAGCATCCATCCGCCTAACACTTTCTCTCGGAATTGAAATTTAAGAAATGAAAAATCACTCTCACGAGGACATAGCACCCAAAGAAAAAGAACATATTCGAAGCAATCCACCGTAAAGAAAAATTGCAAAATAATTTACCTGGGGCTAAGTGAATCCCAATTGTTGATGATGATTAGCTTCACATAAATTGGATCACAGCGATGTCGCCTGATTTTTGATAAGTGCTTTTGATACGAAATTTCCAATTGCATATTTCTATTTCTTTACATTTTTTTTTGTTCGTTGAGAGGCCACAACATGCCTGGCTATATTTAGGAGATAAGATGGGAAAAGCTCTTAAATGGGGCATGGAACATCCTTATTGCAATTAAGGTAAAAAATAAAAGAGAATGTCCTTATATTATCATGTCGGTATCTACACGCTTCAATCCTTAATTTTCCTTAAATCTTTGTTTTCTCGAGAAAGAAGGAAATACCCTTTAGGTGTTTAACGTGAGGGGGATGCCAAGGCCCACGCGAGACCATTGAGGACCCGCCTATGTCCCAAGTCCTTGTTGCCAACTTGCCATTGCGGTCAAAAACAAAAGAGAAGGTCCGCCATGTTCTCAATTGTACGCGAACGACAGCAAAAAGCAAAAGAGGACAATAATTGCAAAAAGCTGTTTTCTTTATGCACACCTTTTTCTTTTTTGGCCCTTTTGGCCAAGTACCAAAAACAAAAAAGTACAACGTTTTCTTGAAGAGCTCCTTCATTTATTTTTTGGGTTTTCCTAGTCAACTCTCCATCATCATAGTAAATCCTCTCATTGCCTAATACGGAAGTAATCTACTTGTGAAAGCAAAAGATGATACAAGCAATCTCTAAACTTTCATCTAATATATAATTTGATCCATAAACTTTTAATTTGTTCAATCTAGTATCTGAACTTTTGGTACATATTCAATACAATCCTTAAACTGTATGAAAATATTCAATATTGTTATTCCAAACTGTGGACTAAATTGAACATTTTTCATATTGTTTAGTGACTATATTAAATAAATTAAAAGTTTATGAATTACATTACACATTGAGCTAAAATTCATAGATCACTTTGAACAAATTAAAAATTCAGGGAGCAAATTACATATTGGTTTCAGGGATTGTTTATGTCATTTCCTTTTTATTTCATGCCTCAAAATTAACCTATTATGTGATGGAGTTATCCTAATTTCATTCCTCATTCTTACGCAAATACCCTGATGCTTTGTTTCTTTTTTTTTTTGAAAAACCATTAACATGGGGTCATCAAATGCACAATCTAAAATATTTGGTGTAAGAAGAGTTATATGTTAAACTCTACATATCAATTTAATCCATGAAATTAATAACATTCCACTTCCCTTCTCTCTTCTAAAACTTGATTGATTCTTATATAGTTTCCAATATCCTCATCTTCTTTTGTATCGACTATGTTACATCACATCAATTTCACATTTGTGAATCTGTGCAATCCTTTTTTCAAGTGTGAATTCAAATCTATATTGCTTTGGTTTTTCATCATTTTCTACCACTTTACTACATTTTGAAAATCAGGAAATTTGAGGATTGAAAAATATAGATAGGAAATGGTGAAAATTTTGAAATTGACGTGAGAAGAGGGGGGAATAAAAATTTATGAAACGCAATCTCCCAACTGAGGAGGCTAGACAGAAAAATTATATATGAAATTAGAAAAGATTTATGACATTTGTAAGGTGACCTTTATTAAGTGCGGAATGCCTAAAACCTTACAATGACTCGTACACATGTACGTAATTTCATCATAATTTATTCAGACTTAACTTATTTTCTCACTTACTAAAGGTTTGGAGATAAATTCACAAGCAAAAGGGTGTCGGGTACTGCTATGAACATTAACTGCGTGGTTTCGTCAGACAATGGAAGGGAGATGCGTGGGGCTTCTGCAAAGATGAGCATTGATTTAATTACAAGACTCAATTATCATTCGTCGGCATCTGGTGCAACCCCTGCTCATTTACCGGAAGAAGCTTCATTGCGAAGATCTCCGCCGCCACTAGTCGACCACTAGAGAAGGCACGACTCTTGTCGAGAAAGGGGAGTGGGGATCAAACAAAGACGTTACTTTTCAAGTTTTTTTTTTTTTGTCGGTCCTACTCTATTCCTACTCTAACTCTCACTCTCAGACTTTTATCTTGTCTCATTGCAGGCTGTGGGAGTCGAAACCTACTCCTGAAACTAAATCGTTCCCACCCCAATCCCACCTCCCCCTTCCATATTATGAAATTAGTACAATGAAAAGAAATGTTTCGATTCTTATGAGGTATTTGAAAACACTCTTCAATGATAATCTCCATTGCTATATCCTTATGATCAAATTGTCCTTTAAAAAGATGCCATGACTTCAAACCTTTATGTTCCAAGCACGAGCATCACATAATGGTACACTCAAATTACAATTATATACTAAAAGAACTCTAATTTAGTTTGACCAAAATGACCCAACAGTGAGTGTTGATGGTGAAACCCAACGACAAGAGACCAAATAGGAATTGTCGGCCCTCAAATAAAAAGAAAAAAAAAACAATCAAGTAGGTTCATTGACCCACGTATAAATTGGGCTGGACCCCCAACTTTCCCAGCCCATAATTTTTTTGTTTTTGCACATTTGTTTCTTAGAATAATATAATGAAAAACCACAAATTAATATACCGATAATAAATTTATCCAAAATTGTTTTTTACCACAAAAAATCTCAAATTTGTACATTTATGACAAATTTCAATAATTTTATATTAAATTATATTAACACCACGAAAAATCACAAATCAGTTATATTTATGACAAACGAATGATGAAATTCCAAACTGGTACATTGATCAAATGTCACATGTCATCTAACTTAGTAATTTGAAAATAAAATTTAATGAAAATTAATAAAGAGTATATCTATTACAAATGTATCAATTTATGATTTTTTCATGATATTAACCCTTATTTATTTGATTTTCTATTTTATTAGGATAATGGGTTTTTATTCTTGGCAACACTATTTCCACCCTTTATGAGATTAGATGGATCCCATTTTTACTAAAAAAGTAAAATTGCACTTAATCATTCGTTCAATTCGAAGCGGTGGCCCAATTTTTTTTTTTTTTTTTTTTTCCATTTCTATGTAGAATTTAGTTGTCATAATTAAGAATATCACATGCCATGCTTTTATCTATTGTGGGTAACCCGGTATATTAAAGAGGTATATTGAAAGGCACTGTGTTTCTTTTCCTATTTTTAGATTCTACTTCTGTAGAGATTAGCGTTGTCAAAGAGAGAAAATTTTAAGGAACGTCCTTTTTTTTCAATGTCGTTGAGCATTTTCGTGGATTAATTGCCAAGTAGAATTTTGAAAATTTGTAACATAAGCGACCTTTTGGTATAATCACATGTTTGCACACTTATATTTTTTATGGATATATCACCATCAAAATATTTTTTATAAGTTTTCTTTTATATATAAATAAATATAATAGGATGATGAAACAAAAGAAGAATCCTCGTTCAAGATTTTTCATGACAAAGTCCCAGTTACATTGCCAAAGTGAATCGAAAGTTTCCATAAGATAAGAATTCCCTTTAAATGCTAGTGAAATTTTATCATTTTGAATCGACAAAAACTAATATCATTTATGTTATGTTCGCCTACAATTATTAAGATGTGAATTGTGAGGAAAATGTTACCTAATTGGGAAATTCCTTGAGCAGCCATGTTACGCGTTACTATTTAATCTTTTGTAGTTTCTATTAATTTAAGTGCATTTGAAAATAAGAATAGATAGAAATGAAATTGGCAGAAGATCAAAAATCATTAGAAGTCCTCGAGAAAATACCATCCTATTATCGTTGTATCCATCTTTATTATTTCATCCATTTATTTACAGTAAAATATTTAAAATATTTAGGGTTAGGTGAAAAGAAAATTTTAGATAAGAAAAGTTTGTTTAAGGAAACAAAAGGAACAAAAATCATGGAAAAAACTCAGAATATCACATCATTTCATCACTAAGAATGTGTTTGGTAACCATGATACTTTCAGAAATAATTTTTGTTCAAAGATAATTTTTTTTTTATGATTCCGTTCTCAAAATGAGTTTCTAAGCATTCAAATGTATTTAATAACTGCATAAAATTTCTATTATAGAATAGAAAAAGAATAGGAATGCGTGTGGTATGACCCTCAATTTCTTTTGTGATGTAGATTTTTTTTAAATTTTTTTTTAGTAATTTTGTGAGATTTCTTTCTTCTTTCTTTTATTTTTTCCTCTCTTATTTTTCTTCCTCAGCGACCTCGCCCAACCAGAATGAAGTCGAGCCTCATTGAGGCCCAACGAGGTCACCAAATCACTGATCATCGTGTCGACTAATTAGAGGAAGAAGAAAATAAGAAAACAAAAATGACTTGGTTTAGAAATTGTTCCTTATAAGAAAAAAGTAACTTTTTATACTTATTATTTTTATTCCAAATCTATTACCTGATCATTAATCATTGTTTAGGAATTGAAAGTAAAGAAATAGTGAGGAATTGGCCTGTTACCATGCGGTACCTAATAAATGATCCGACGGCTCACGCGAGCTTTCAACAAAAATCCGGACGCAGGCAATACTCGCTCCTCGCAAACAGACGAGTGGGCCCCAACTGGTGGGGACAACGAGTGCACGAGCGACGGTGTCGTTTCTGTCCGAATCAGCACGCACGCCTTGGTAATGAGAACTGAAAGCCGACGTTTGAACAAAGACGAAAACCGAAGGCTCGTCCATCCCCACCAAATCCAAAAAAGCCTTCTTGTCCACGTTCGAACCCCCGATCGGTGTCCGCTGTCCATCCTCATCCTTCATCCTCCATCATCTCCTTCACCTACTCATGCCCGTATAAATCGTGGGTTTCCAATCATTAGCCCAAGATTCGCACTCGCACGAGCGACCTGACTGCACTGCTGGGTGAGTTCGTCCAGAATCTATGCCTCCTCCTGGCCTTCTTCTCCTCGTTTGGATAGAGTTGTCACTGTATATTCTCTTCTGGGTAGCTCGTTCTTATTGCAAGTTTCGAGCTTGCTGGGTTGATTGCTCTGAATCATTGCGAAAATGGGAAGTGTCCGTTTGCATGATGTCTTTCTAAAAATAGACTCCGCATCCGCGGAACATCACCCCCTGGGTTTCTGCTTAATCTGAGTAGGTTGGTTGGAGCTTCCTTGGGATTTTGTTTTTTGTTTTTTTTTTTTGTTTTTTTGCTGCTTCCCTGCTTCCCCATGTTGTTCTAGTGTTCTTCCATGCGGTTCGTTCTCTATTCAGTGCCTTAGTTGACAAGTAGAGGATTTTGTTAATTGGTTATCATTGGTGGAGTGCGCAGAACTTGTGTTGAAGGGGCAATGGAGTGCGAGGGGATGCGTTCTTGGACTTTTAGTGGGTTGGTGGGTGCATTTCTTGATCTCGCCATCGCGTATTCTCTGCTGTGCGCAGCTGCTTTCGGTTATTTCGCCTCAAAGTTTTTGGGGGTTTTCGGGTTGTGTTTGCCCTGTCCGTGCGACGGGCTTTTTGGACATCCAAATAGTGGTCGCTGTGTTAGGAAGGTTTTGGTGGAGCAACCGTCTGATAAAATATATTCCGTCCAAAAGTCTCTGAAGAACAACTTCCCTTTCGATTCAGTATTGATCAATGACTGGGCTTGTGAGATGATTTTGGAGCCAGAGGAACAGGGGATTTGCGTAAATGGCCATGTGCAATTGGAAGGTGAAGCATCATGTAGCTCATATGCAGAAAGGAGAGATCGAGATATAGGTGTCGAGGGGTCAATTGCAAAAAATGAATCTGATGCCGCGTCCCGTGCAGAGGACTCACTTTTGGGGGAAGAAGGAAGATTTGACTTTAAGGGAAAGGGAGCTTTGAGCCAGAGGACAAAGGGCCTTCGGCGGCGTCTAAAAGGGTCAGTTGAATATGGGAAGTTTTCATCAGTCTCTTCATATGATCCATGGCAAGCGGATGGGCAAGATGTGCCTTCTCCTTCAAGCATGAGAAAATTCAGAGAGGAGTCTCCCGAAGAGAGCTTGTTCTGCGCAGAGTCCCGAATTAACTGTGTACAAGGTGAGTGGGGACTCTAGCATGCCTCTCAGTAAGTCTTTGTTATCTCTAGGTTTTTTCTTCAGTTAATATGTGTGGCAAAAAACTCTATAACGTAGCATTATTGGTAAAAATAATTTCCAAACAATGTTAAAACGCAATGTTAAATTGCAGTTCCTACGAATGACTGGAGAATGGATTCATTAAAGCTTTCTTGTGCATTAAAGGAATGTGCTATTATTTTGCTCCTAAAACGTGCAAATCTAACTGTAGTTAATTGTTAAATGTATCTGGTACAAATTGATTATACTTGAGTCCCAGAGTTAGACAAGCATCTTCTTTTCCTATGAACCCATCTTGTATTTTCTTGCCTTTTTGACTGTCATTGTATGATTTCTGGCCTCAATATCTTAATTTGAAGGTTTGCCCTTATTGCAAGATACCTAACATGCTTCAAGTGCGACATTTTGTTCATAAGTGGTTGGTGTTTATGCATCGCCTTCACATTTAATTCACCCTCATATGGAAAGACTTAGTTGCTCTTTTGCCTTAGATAAACATTTTACTGCTTAATCTTCCTTAAATAATAAGCATATGTGCTTGTGCTCATCTAACTAAATCACTGCTAAATGGTTTGGATTATCATGTCTACCACGTGTGCCTACAAAGTGCGTGCTATTATTGTCACGAGTGGTCAAAATGTGCGCCTAAATTAATATTCTTTCTTGCATAAAGAAGCCAGTCACTCAGCTTGTGATAGAGCTAATTACTTCAATGCAAAAACTGGACTTTTGGTACCTTTGACTTGTATTCTAATGAAACTAGCACCTTTGAGATGATAGTGATGGGCATACCATCACTCAGTGAGTGTTGTGAAAATAGTTACAGAGTAATTCCGTCCTTTGTTATTTCTTTCATAGACATTTTATAGAGAGCATTATATTCTATCACTGTGTCCAAAGCATCTAAACCACATGCATATAATGGTTAAGTTTCAAGGAGGAGAGATTGCCATATAATGTTGAGTTATCACGTGTGGTTTGCAGGTAGAATTGTTTGAGCACTTTTGAAGTCAGTAGATTATTTCTTGATCCTTGAATTGGCTTGAGTCTGTGTTGAACAGTAGAATGGTTTGTTCATCTACCTAGATGACAATTGTCTTACTTCTTAAGGCTTTCTTGTGCAGTTTCAGATAAAAGGGATGGTTTAATGGACTCTACTCTGCGTGATTCTGAGAATACTGCTAATTTAACTGATGACACGGAGAAAAAATCATTAGCTTTTAAAGAATTGGGAGCTAATGGCAATCAACAGTCTGATTTTGGAGCCAGCAATAAGGATACAGGTAGACCCTTGGAGCAAATGCTAGAAGAAGAGCGCTCTGCTCGCCACACTTTGTACCTTGAGCTTGAGAAAGAAAGAAATGCAGCTGCTACAGCTGCGGATGAAGCCATGGCTATGATACTGCGTCTTCAAGCAGATAAGGCAACAATCCAAATGGAAGCTCGGCAATACCAGAGAATGATAGAGGAAAAATCTGCTTATGATGCCGAGGAAATGAACATTCTCAAAGAGATATTGTTGAGGAGGGAAAGGGAAAGGCATTTCTTGGAGAAGGAAGTAGAATCTTACAGGCAAATGATATTTGCAAATGAGCAGTTGGACGATGATCTGAATGAATCAGTAGCTCCTGGGGCAACAAGAACATCAATTTCAAATGAAGATCCAGAGCTGATGCTGTGGCGCATTCGTGAGTCTCTTATCAAGAAGGAGAAACCTGAAGTAAAAAATGATCCAGGCTTTCAGGTCGATTTCGTTCCACTTCAGAATTGTGCTGTTGATTTTGACAGAGAATTACAAATTCCAGAGTGGCTTGAGGATGATAAGTCTTTGAGAGCAAGCTGTAGTAGTGGTGGGCAACCAGGTGTTGACATAAGTGATCTGCATCTGGATGTTAATGAGGTAAATCAAGAAGTTCAGGAAAAGGTAGTGTTATCCATAGATGATAATTTATCTGCCCTTCAAGGAGATTCGCCGAACCAAAATAAGCAGTTCTCTTCCCAGGGATTTGATTTCAGTGGGGAGACCAATGAGAAGGAAAATGAGCTCCTAATTGTCAACTCAAGCCCATCTAAAGGTTTGGTGTCAGATATCAATGAGACTCTTATTAGGGGGGGCCATGTGAACCTTCCATTAGTTGGTGGGGATATGGAAACTGATGAGAGATGTGCAGGTATGGATGGAGAAGTATCAAAAACATTGGGATATGGCACGGAGCCCTGTGTCCATGATGTTCATGTTATCAGCAATAAACCACCCAGTGGACATAGTAAAGTGGGACACGGTAAGGGGGCAAAACCGACTAAAAATGATTCATCAAATATTCCGACAAGTTCCAAGCATCTGGTCCTGGACAATTGGAGTACTGGTATAGACATGAACAAAAGCAGTTCTGATGTGCCAATAGTTAGCTTACAGGGCCAAGCCTTGCCCTCTTATTTGCGTAGAAACTCCATGTCTGCTGTCGATTATGAGAGGATCAAAATTGACAATGAGGTTGGGTGGCTTAGGGAGCGGCTTAAGGTTGTACAAGAGGGAAGAGAAAAGCTCAATCTCTCGGGGGGGAACAGAGGAAGGGGAAAGGACGAGTTGCAGCTTTTGGAAAACACAGTAAGCCAACTGCGTGAGATCCGAGAAATGACAGGATATGAGAAGGCTGAGCGCCAGGCTTCTCTGCCACCTCCATCCTCAAAGGTGCGCTACTGAGTTTTATGTTAACATGTTATTTACTGGCACAGGGAAGACAACCGAATTGCTATTTACTGCGGATATCTATAACACTGTGAGTGGTTTTATCTATGAGAATAATGTTCCACATTAGATACCTAATTTTGCTAGCTTTCTCATTTGAGAATGAAATGTACCTTTTTGTTCCTATTTTGATCTGATTTTGGTTTCCCTTTGGCTCGAGAGCATTAGATTCATGTGATTCTTCCTTGCAAATCAAATGATAAGAGGACAGTGTTCGTTTGCTATATCTTGGAGGAGCTCCAGCCTTCTTTTTTCCTGAAGTAACTTTCTATGGATCTAATGATATATTGGCAGGGTTTGTGGTTGCCACTTTGCAATTTATATCCGCAATGTGCATTTTGATGTCTGAGATAAGTCGACCTGTGTGAAATTGTCGAAGTGTCTTCCGGATTACTTGAATTCTGGTAAAATTGGAACTGCTTCATCCCTCGTCCCCTTCTGCTGCATGCCTTGTAAATTATAGTTAATGTATTTTTAAGCTTGCAACTCATCCTAATGTCTTGAGATTACGCCCCTCTTTCTTTGGTAGTCAGTAGCTACGTCACATGATTGTAAGTACTTGTTTCTTGTACTAGGCTTAGTGTGACACCTATGGTGCAGTTTGTAGGATTTGCTTTTGTTCTTCAGAATAACGAAGCTTGTGTTGTTACCTTTCCCAGGTGAGTGCCAAGAAGAGGCGCTGGCGAAGTGTATCTTTAGGAGTCAACCGAAGCACCTGACTAAGGGTGTCAACACGTCTATGCTTATGCATACTAGCTTATGAATAAGCCCTCCAAGCGACTTCATCTCATGATCCAGGACTTAAAGGAGTATCAGTTTGATCTTTGATGATGCCGACAGTTGCTTTTCCATGTAACCGGTGGATTATACAGGATGTCGCATGATTTTGGTAATACGATTAAGTCAGGCTCATGTACATATGCCCTCGGTCTTTCTGATGAGATGGTTAGACTGGTTAGTTCGGAAAAATGAGACTCCTGATCCTCTACTAATATTGCACCAAGTGATTTTCTAAGGAATCCTATGAAAAAATGTCAATGCTTTCCTCCTCTGAGACCCCATCATCTCCTGATCCTCTCTCTTCAATCCTCTGTTGGAGACATCAAGCATCATTGACTCGGTATTGGGTTATTGGTCCTCATTATTGACTTGATAACCACGTGCTCTTCAACCCCCATGCTATGAAAAGTCCTGTACCTTAAAATAATCCTTGGAATCATCTCCTCAAGATATTTCTAGGAATAGCTCTCCGAGATATTTGTGCAGATGAACTTGTGATGCAGAGATGCTTAGTCACTTTGAAAGATCTCGTCCCGGCATCATCTTAATGATGCAATGTTTCTGTCACTCATTGTTGTTTCGCTTGGCATCGTTTCTCGATGATGTATCGTTACCCATATGCCATAGCTCTTCGAACAATTCGTCTACGCTCGCTACGCGTCGTTTGTCGATGTATTGATACCTGTGGCGGGTGGGTACTTGCACCAACCGCCGCGGGCCGTGGAGCATGGTTGAGACTTCGTTCCCACCCCGCTGCCTGTCCTATTATCATACCTAAAGGCAAGCGCGTCTTTGTTTTATTTGCCTGTATAATTTACCCAAAGAGTGCATGTGACGACTAATGAGATGTGACGGCATGTGTGATATCCCCAGATTAAGGATATTACCTGTCTTGATAGTACTCTCATTGAGCACGCTTAACTTTGGTGTTTTAAAGCTTAGTAGTGCTATTACGTTAAAAGGTACCTTCGTGAGTTAATTATAATTTTTACATATATGACCCAGCACATTCTTTCCATATTCGATGTGTAAGTTGGTTCATTCTTCCCGATTTGCCATTTTAGAATTTTGCTAAGAGTTGCTCCTTGTCCAGATAATCACTCTCCGCCTCACCGAATCAGGTCATCTTAGGGCGCATTTGGTAACGATTCTGTTCCCGGGAACAATTTCTAAGCATTTTAAGTCGTTTAGTAATTGTCCAAAATTTCTAATTCTGGAATAGAATTGCATTTGGTACCGTGCTTATTGATTTTGTTCTAAATTGATTATTTTAATTTTTAAATATTTTTTTCCTTTTCTTTTTTCTTTTTTTTTTCCCTTTCTCTCTCATGTTCTTCTTCTTCCGGTGGCAAGTTGCAGGGTTCGGCGACCTCACCGGAGCGTTGCCGGCCCTCATCAGCTGAGCCTCACTAACAGCTGGGCAGGGTTTGCCTGGCCACCAGCGGGACTGGGCGAGACTCGCCTGGCCACTGGCGAGGCTCGGCCTCAACAGATCTGGCCAGGCAGGCCTCGCCGGGGCTGGGTGAGCCTCACTGGTGGCTGGGCTTGCCTTCGGCGAGCTCGCCGGATTGATTGCCGGCGACCGGCGGCGAATGGCGGCAATCGGTGGCGGACGGCGACGGACAGTAACTGCAGGATGGCGGTAGATGAAGAAGAAGAAGAGAAAATGGTAGAAGAAGAGAAATATGATTTCGATTCTTAGATTTGTTCCCGGAATAATAATCAACTTTTTTTTATTCTTGATTCTATTCAAAATTTAATTCCGGGAACAAAAAAATAGAAATTTGTTCATGGGAACAAATTTTTTATCAAACATGATTTTGTTCTTAAACTGCTCCCGGGAATAAAAAAAAATCAAAATCAAACACTGTTTGGATGGTTACCAAACAGGCCCTTAGGTTTTTTTCTTAGCACATTCTGCACAGGGGTTTGTTGTGTCGTCAAGATGAGTAACTCCCTGGAAAAGGGCCTATCTATATCAAAGGACAGAACCGTGAAGTTGGTATGGAACACACCAAATAAGACAATATGTCGGGCGAGTCAATTATAAAATGTCACAACGTGACAATCTTATTTCTGGCTATTAAATGAGGGGATTTGTCCTATGGTCTATATTGGATGTTCTTATCAAATTTGTATGGATCTTGGAGTGTGGATGAGCCGATGGTCCGGACAGACCTTCACGTGATTATGAGAAACTTTATTGACATATATAATGACTAGATAATCAATGAGCACCTTAAGAAATTGGGGACCTTTTAGTGGACTCGGAAGAGCCCGGCTTATTATCCTCTCATATTCATAAAATGCCGAAGATGAAATAATTGTGCAGTTTGATATAATAATTGACAAGTGCATGGAGTTCTACCACTAGCATATGAGCCCTCTGTGCACGTGACGTCGCCCCCTCGCTTTATCTGCAACATTCGTCCTCGTCTTTATGACCACATATAACACACCGTATACTTCGGCCCCAAGCAAGTCCTTAAAAAGTTTCATCTGGATTTTTGTCCGCGTTTTAGGATCAATTGGATATTAAACAATAAACACATAAAAATATATAACACATTTGTGGAGCCCACCGTTCCTGCATATCAAACGAATAGGCTGCAAAGGCTCTTATAGGAGTTTCGGCTCGTTTTGTAATGAGGTTACACCTTGTAACTAGCAACCAATGATCCACGGAACATTGATCTTATCCTATTAATTTAATGATATTTCCAATCAAAAAGAAAATCATTTCCTATTTTTCATATGATGGATCTCATCTAACGTGAGATTTTTAAACTAAAGATTCATTTTCCACAAATTTTGTCGTCCAGAAATTATCAGGAAGTTAGATACTATCTTTTAGCCTAATACCATATGCATTTGGCCTTGATTGGAGATATACTTCGTGTATGACACGATGTGGACATCCTTTTATCCATATAATGATTATTTAGGTCCATTAAAAATATTATGTAAAGTGTTTGGTTATATCATTTTAAAAAATTAGTTAATGGAAAATACTTTCATTATCCACAACAATTGATGTTTCATTATTTTCATGGGCAATAACAATATTTTTCATTCGTCAATCTTATAAGCGATATAAGTCATTAATTTTCAAAAAATATTTCCAAAATCTCTAGTTTTCAACAAACCACTCTTAGAACAACCTACAATTTCCAAATTGTTATGTTATGTAAGACTTCCTAAAGTCATACGTGAATATACATACACACACGACACACACATACCTAGCTAGTGATGCAGCTATATAATCACTAATTTTTTTTTTGGGGTTGAAAAAATGTTACTAATTTATCTACCGTATACATAGACATTAAATAGAACCATCATACTTTCTATTGTTTTGCGATCTTTTATAATGGTCCGTTCTTACAAGAAGTAGAAAGAAAAAAAAACGTAAGACAATTTGATCAGAAAACCTTTACTTTAAAAGAAGAAACTATAAAGAAGTTTGGAATGATTTTCATGATTGAATTAATGAGAGATAAGAGACATACCCGAATTTCATTTTGTCTATGCTTTCGTTATAATCTAGTTCATTGTGTAACAAAATGCAACGAACGTCATTTTCCGTCTGTTTTATGGAAAATCAGCCATCGGAAAAAAAAAATTGTCTAATTTCGGGCCATTTGGTATCACATAGTTAAAACAAATGAATTGTAATTTTTTTTTGTGATCAATAAGAATACTTTATGCCTCTTAAAAAAACCAAAACAAATTCCGTAGAATTTATTTTCACCTTTGCCGTCGCGACTAATCTTGATTGCCTAGACTTTGGATGTAGTAAGGCTCTATTTGGTAAGTCGTCAATTATTGATCCGTTCTTTTGTCTTCTGGAATAAAAAAAAAATAGAAATCCGTTTGGTAATATTAGCAAAGTTTTTTATTCCCATTATCAAATCGGTGGCTAAAATAGAAATAAGAAGTAGAAAAAACTTAATTTTTTATTCCCAGAACAATTTCTAAGATCAAGTCATTTTCTTCTTCTTCCTCTTCTTGCAAGTCACCAGGCTTAGCGATGGCTAGTCACTAGCAAGAGACGAGGTTTGGCAACTTTGTCGAAGCCTCGTTGTGGCTAGGCAAAGTCAAGCCTCAATGTGGTCAGGTGAAACCGACTTTGCCATGATTGGGCGAGTTGAGCCGCGCTGGTGGCTAGGCAGGCGCACTAAAGGCCGATGAGGTCGTCAACTCTTGTCTCTAGCCGGTCGCCAGCCATCGTTGAGGCCTAGTGACTAGCTAGAGGAGGAAGCAGAGTAAATGAAAAAACTAAAAAAATTATTAAAAATTTAAAAGAAATTTCACATCACAAAAATAAAAATAAAAATTGAGGGTCATACTAAACGCATTCATATTCTTTTTCTATTTAGGGAATACAAAATTTATACATCTATCAAATGCGTTCAAATGCTGAGAAGCTTGTACAAGGAACAAAGTTGGAAAACAAATATTTCTAAGTATTAATTGTTCCCGATAATAAAATGGTTATCAAATGCACCATAAGAATTGAATTTAGGAGCCTCGCGCCTTCCCCGAGGCTGAACATCTTACCTAGGGGGTAAAGTTGAAAAAAAAAAATTCCATGTAAATACTCTTTATGTAAATATTTCTTTATGAATGAAATATACTCAATAAGAGGAAATATTATAGTGATTCAAGGATGTTAATAGAGCGTCTAATAGATTCATAAGGGCAAGCACCGATCCACGATGGACTTCGAAATTGGATCGAACCGACCCTACCTAGCCTATTCTGGTCCAATTCCTAGCTTTGAATTTTTGTAGCCAACTAAGTTACTAGTCCGGTTCTCTATTTGGGTTATGCAGCTAGGGAACCAAATCGTACGAGAGAACCGAATTGAGAAATCCTAATTCTCTCCTTTTAATTTTATCTTGCATCTTTTATTTTTTTATTTCCTCTTTTGCCTCCTAAGGAATAAAATAAGGGAAACTACAATAAAATAAAATGAATTGGTCAGTTCTCGAATCCAGATTGGACCAACAAGGTCGGTTCTAAGATCTAGAGAGAAAATTCTAAGTTTCAATAAGTGGCAACTAATTCCAACAAAGTAAGTTCTAAGTTTCCGATTCAAAACACGTCCAACCTGAAACCACTCACTTCTAATTCATACTAGGTACCCATCTCACAAAACGAAATGGGGGTTGAAGAAAGGAAAGATGTATATGGCTAATCAGCCATTCATGCCAGTTGGTTAGTATCAAAGCGACGCTTATCTTTTGTCCTTCTCTGGCTAAGTCCATTAAATACCATCGCATCGCCCACAAAATCTGATGAATTTGAACGGTGGTTATGCGAGCTTGAAGCCGGACAGCCCCGCTGGTCGCACGAGAAGATTGCTATCAAATCTTTTTTTTTTTTCAAAAAGTGGGAAAAGAGGAAGATAGGGGCCGGTGATGATGATATTAATGCAGCTATAATCATGCTTTCTTCTAGAGAGAGAGAGAGAGAGAGAGAGAGAGACTTGTTCCAAGAAAGCTAAATGCTGTTACAGCGCCCACATCTCAAATCTCGTTTTGCCGTTTCGTCCGGGCAGTCAATCCGACCCGTTCTCCTCCATCCATCCCAAGATCCTTTTCTTGCTTAATCAATACAGAAGAGAGGATTTTATTGCGTATGCAAATACGTTCCGGGGACCCATCTGCGCTAATCATCGACCCTTTTCTCTGTATAAGTTGCTGTGCATGTTTTCTTGAAAATCTTCATTGAGCAGCACTCCGTAAAACTGTTCTTGATCCATGTGGACCTCGACCACTCAAGCTCCCACCCCAACTTTTGACCCCAAAAAAAAAAAAAAAAGAAAAAAAGAAATCTCCCCCCCAAACCAGAAGGCAGGAAAGATCCAAAAATCACCCTTTTACGCCTCGACACGTACTCTGATTTGTTTTGGTGGGGGGGGTGGTTGAATCGGTATATATCACAAAGATGGCCAAGAAAATAGGCAAGGATGTATCAGGAGCAGGAACCGTGTAATGCAAATCAAACCCACGATTTGCTTACAATAAAAATGAGTTTTTTTTTCCCCCTCCCCCCCAAGGGAAAAAGGAGAGAGCTTTAGCCACATTTATTGTCATCGCCACTCGGAAGGTGGGCTAATCTGAAGCGCCTTCTTTAATGCCCTCCCATTATCATCATCATCATCATCATCATTCTTGAAAACCAGCCATCTCAGCAACCACCCCTGCTGTAGCTTGTGCCTGGTAAGGTTTCTCATGTGGTTTTATTTTATAAATGCTCCTGCTGCGGAAAAAAAGTGACCTTCGTTATCCATCTTCATCTGGGTATATAAAAAGTATAAAACTTTCTTTCCTTCTTTTGGCCCTTCTCCCGTTTTGATTATTAATTGCTTTTTGTACGGTAGCAAACCCCGTAAGAGGCAAGGATTAGGGGGGTGCTTTGAATATCCGAGCACTGTACTGTTCTGGGCATTTTTCTCTCTCTTATCCCGCCCTCCCTTATTTCGTCGTGAATTGTTTATTCCTACTTTATCCCTTTTTTTTTTCTCTGTCCTCCATGGGAAAGGAAGAGGGGACGCATAACACAACACAAAGTCTCTGATTTGAAATTTCATGGTGGGGGCCTTTTGGAGGGCAAAGGCAAGTTTTGGTCCTTCTTCTTCTTCTAATAGAATTCCATGTATCCACATATATATAAAATAGATAGATGTGTGTGTATTGCCTTCGCAACTCTCCCTCTCACGGTGTCAGATGGAAAGCGAAGAGAAGAAACTTTAAATGATTATAATATAATACTCTCGGAATAGAGTACAAAAGCTAGATATCATGATATCTTAGGAATGTCAGACCAGGTAGTAGCCCATGTAGCCCTGTGTTTTGACAAATAGATGAACGGGGAGAGAGTTAGAGAGAGAGAGAGAGAGAGAAGGGCTTTTTGAATCAAGATTTTGCAGGGGGCCTAAAAGGGTGTTTTCTTTTTAGCTTCTTTTTAATGGTGGTGATGGATTAATGATGGAAAAAGTTTCTTCGTGAGCCGTGATGGGTTGTTGAGTCGTTGCTGCTGCTTCTTCTGCTGCCATTGTTACATCTATTGTACACTGAAGCAATTCATGGCTGTGACAGCTACTAAGCTGTACCACATGCCCTTTTTCTCTTGGGCTTCGAATCAAATCACGCAAGACAACCCCCCTCCTCCTCCTCCTCCTCCTCCCTCTTCTAACTGGGAGTTATTATTTCAGCTTTTGGAAGTCGTCGTTGCTCTCATTAAGTTTGGTTCGTCTCTTGTTATTTGAGCCCCACCAGCAATCTGAATACTAGTATAATGGTTTATTCTTTTTCCATTTTTTCATTCTCTAGTGTTGAAACTTTCATTTTACCCCCCCTCTTCCCGGGTCCATTTGCTTTCTCCGTTGCGTTTTCTTCATCCCTTTAGTCCTTTGGGATTCTGCATATTCTGCTGAACACTTGATGGGTAGTTACTAACTTAACTGCTTACTTATTAATTATAAGGGTAAGTCTTGTTCTTTTTTTCATTGCTAATTCTTATCAATATGGGAATGAAGGTGGAGGTTGATATTGGAGCTTTGCTGGTTGAAGAGGAACCGCCAGCGGATGGCATCAACTTCTGGTGGGAACCAAAGTCCAATGTCTCCATCGAAGGAGCAAATGCAGACCTCTGGATATCATCCATACCCTCCACCTCTTGCAGAGTATGACGATGTTGTGGCAAGTCCTAGCCTCTTTATAACTACTCTGGAGAAGCTCCATTCAACTATGGGGACCAAATTCATGTAAAACCTTAGCTCCTTTTGTCTTCTTTTTTTTTGTTCTTGTCTGTTGTAATGTTGAGCCTTTCTGGACTCATTATATTTTATCCTTTAACTAATCGTTTGAGTTGCTGGATATATTCATTCTGCTATCGAGAGGCCCCTATATTTCTCTAGCTAGTTAAAATTGCATTGGTCCGGACAAAGGACTTCTCTTATTGGTCTAGTTTTATTTTCTTGTAAGGCGTAGTATGAGGAGATGGATGCTTCATTTTTCCACAGTTTCCTGAGAGAGAAATAATGGGGCTGCCCTTTGCTATATTTGGTACTAGGAAATAATCTTTTAACTGGAAAATGAACTTGGTATTATCCCAAGTGGTCTTTTTTGTCTGTTCGGGGACCACGTAATGGACATTTCACTTGTAAAACTTGTTTGTGAATCTCATGTGGAGATTAGAAAGGGTTTAGTTATTTTGCACCATTTTAAGGACCTGAGCGTTGGTGAACCGATTTACTTGACTGGCCTGTGTTGCAAAATAACAGGTTGTCTTTGTCCATTTTATCTTTTGCAGTAATCAGGACTGCCCCAGTTGTCCTAACTGGGGAGCTCCAAAGCTCCATAATAGAACTTGTGATCTTTCATTCTTGTAAGCCACGATTTTTTGAATAAGTTTTAAAACAATGCATGAGAATTAGAGTAAATCAGTTGTTTTTGTGTATGTCTATTTGAAGATTCGCAGAGACTGCAGTTTCTAAGGGATAAAAGTATTAATTTATACTGGGTGCTTTCAGACATTTAGCTAGGGTAGTTTGCTTTCACTTGCTTCTGCAAGGACTAAGTCATTCGTTGTCTGGTGGTTGTATGTGCATTTTAGAACAGAGTTATCTGTAAACAGCAAGCACATGTACATGTACCAAAAAGCTAATGCTTATGTGGTTGTTGAGGATTTCGAGGAGTTGCTTAACCAGTGAGAATGCTCAAGACTTGATTTTCTCCATTTCCTGAGAAAGTATATATGGGAACACGTTATTCAGTTGGCAAGCTGTTTATTGGCCCAAAAAAAAAAAAAAGGTTAACCAGGCTGTTGGCATTAGATATTAAAGTTAGGTGTAAATTGCAGAATTAGTTGACAATCTCAACAAGGCAAAAACAGTCATTTTACTTCTTTGAGAGTAAAAAGAGGAGTCTTTCTTGTTTGTCTTTGTCATCAGCGTTGTTCAAAATACAAAGTAATTACTCTTGCTACTGCATTGATGCCTATTAATATCTCTGCAATTAGTTGTGTCTGAAGTCCTTACATAGATAAAATTTGAATTATTCTAATGATTTGACATGTACTGATCTTCATTTGGTCATCTATTTTGGGTGGTCTTGCTTTGCTGTTGTCGTTCTCTTCATATCCTCAATTCCATAATATCAGGATTCCTATTATTGGGGGCAAAGAGCTCGACTTGCATCGGTTATTTGTGGAAGTAACTTCTCGCGGTGGCATTGAAAAGGTAAGACTATACATCCTTTTATTTTGCTGGAAATTAGTTTGTCATTTCCTTGTTTAAGAGTTCCCAAGGTTCATCTGCCATTTCATCGGATCAATACAGTATTTTGCGGGACACTTTGAAGTATTAGGGATTGCTTCTGTTTTCCGGTCTTCAAGAGATGCATGAAAATGATGGTCATCTATCTTCTCTTCTTTCATCTGTCTTAAATATAATTATTTTGGTCTGCTACTTTTACTTATAGGAGAATATGGATTGTTTATTTTGCAACACAGAAAAATTCAGTTTGGTATGTGACTGATAATCTACCCAGCATAACATAGCTAATATGTTCATCTTTTTTCAGTCACATTCAAGGTACCTATTTACTTTGCTTATTCACGAAGTTATGTTTTATGGTTCATTTGGTTTTAGAGAACATTCTTCTTTTTGTGTTCACTGAATATTTTCTGAAAACTGTTTAATTCCTTTATCATCAAGGAATGTGTTTTGTACGCCAAATTTGGGTTCTTTTTTTGGTCTGGAAGTTTTCTTCTAATTTTGGTTCGAAATCAACCTAACATGTAAAATCTTTCATAAAATGTCAGTTTTCTTTTAATTGTGCCTTGAAATCTGTGAAAACCTAGATAATTACCTTTATTGGTCAGAGAAATATTGAAAACTGTACATGCTACCTAATGTATTTGACCAGTTTTCTGACAAATAATAGAAACTTAAATTAGAAATATCTGTTCTATTAATCTCTCTGCTATTAAGAAACTTTGAGGACAGCAA
Source organism: Eucalyptus pauciflora (assembly GCA_007663325.1). NCBI lineage: Eukaryota > Viridiplantae > Streptophyta > Magnoliopsida > Myrtales > Myrtaceae > Eucalyptus > Eucalyptus pauciflora. Next base: position 4,031,802 of record VMYD01000388.1, read on the forward strand.
GGTAGATTTACTTCTGTTAATTTTGGATCATAAGGGTATGTTCTATTAATGTTTCTGCTATCCCCACTTGGTTGTGATCATTATAGAGCTCATGAAACTTTTCATGTATGGTAAATTTACATATTAGCAGTATAGTTTTGAAGGCTATGATGTGGAATGTAATCGATGGGTGAAACTTGACAGCCTCTAGATATTTCGCTTTGATGTATCATCTTGTAGATTTATCTGTAATGCATGGTCCTTCTTGAATAAGGTCAAGAGCAGACAAGAGATGTAAGTTGTGAATATCTTCTTTCATCTCGTCTAAAGAAATTGCTGACCAATTGAACCGTCAGATCATTAGGGAGAGACGATGGAAAGATGTGACTGCAATCTTCAATTTCCCCTCCACTGCAACAAATGCCTCGTTCGTGCTGCGCAAGTATTATGTTTCACTGCTTCATCATTATGAACAAATTTACTATTTCAAGGCCCGCATTTGGACTCCTCTCTCTGCTGGTTTGTGACTAGACTTCTCAAATTTTTCATTCAAGCAACTGTCCAGAACGTTGATGGTACATTTCATCGGATGATTTTCTTGTCCTAGGAACCCTGCAGAGCCCCCCTGTGCCAACATTTTTGGCACAACAGATGGAAGCTATGCATCCTGCTCAAGAAAGCAAAGTGCCAATGACTGTGCAACCAAGGACAACAGCATCAAACTTGCCCCGAGGTATCATATTGTGAATCATGTGAACTATGGGTGGCAGTTTGCTGTGGTTCATAAAAACTTGATTATGGCTGTTTTTGAGTAAAATTTACGCTCTCGTCCATATTGCAGCAGGCACTACCTGGCCTGCGAATTCTCCAGTGGTGGGAGTTATTGATGGGAAATTTGAAAGTGGGTACCTAGTAACTGTTACAATAGGCTCAGAGAAGTTAAAGGGTGTACTTTACCAAACGCCTCAGAGCGCTGCTGGAAAAATGCCTCAGCAATTCAATTTCTCCATCAATAATAACAATGTAGCTGGAAGTTCTGGCATTCAACGTCGGCGCAGAAGGAAAAAATCTGAGATCAAGAGGAGGGATCCCGCACATCCGAAACCTAACAGAAGCGGTTATAATTTCTTTTTTGCTGAGCAGCATGCAAGATTGAAACCTCTCCACCCTGGGAAGGACAGAGAGATTAGTAGGATGATCGGCGAACTTTGGAACAAGCTAAACGAATCTGAAAGAGTTGTAAGGACCGTGCCTTGTCTCATCTATGCATTCTTAGAAATTACCTAATTACAGGTCCAATCAGCCCTCTCATGGCCTGCATTGCTGCTTATGATGTCTGTAATTGCATGTGCATTGAAAATACCATTACATGTAGCCCAGCTTGACAGGTGTTGATCATGTTTTAAGTTCAGTGGGCATGCTTGGGCTTAAATGTGCTGGCCCTGGACCAGCTTAGCCAAAGTGCGCAAGTTCTAGGAGCCGATTCCAGCTTGTTGATCTGGTCTGAATTGGTACATTCGTGCTATTAGTCTACTTGTAATCATTTTGAGTTTGATGGCTTGAAGGTTTATCAAGACAAAGCGCTCAAAGATAAAGAAAGGTACAAGATGGAGATGGAGAGCTACAGGGAGAGATTGAGGATGGGCCAGGTTGTCAGCGATGCTGTGCCCCTGCAACAACGACTTCCCGAATTGGATGTAGACATGGCAGATGTGGATGCAAATCCTGAAGAGACTGAAGAGGGGAATTCTCCCCAAACCCAAGATAATGAGAGTAGCACCGATAAAAGCTTATCTGAGGAGGACGACAAAGACACTGAGAAGGAATTGGATGCGGAGGCTTCACCTGTATCTGCTGCAGTCCTTGAGAGTAGCAATTTGGATGTCAATGAGGCACATCCTCAGATGGATGTTGCAAATGTAGAGGAGGGTCGTGAGAAGCAGGACATAGCCATTGAGAATGTTGAAGTGGCAGAAAGCGTCAGAGATGGGACTGAAAATGTCGAAGATGTAGACAAAGAAAAATTGGGCCAATCTTCTAGCTGAAGGATGAATTTTTTTGCTTTGAAATATTTCAGGGAAGATCATCGGCAGTGATATTTCAGTTCTATTTTTATTTAGTGGTTCTAATGTTGTTTAGTGAGAGCTACATGTTCCTTTGCAGAATTAGTAGTTTTAAGTTATGGCCAAACCTGGATAGTTTTGGTCTTTGTTAGGAAGAAACTTCTCTTCGTGAGTTGAAATTTGAATCGAGTAACTGTGCATGTTCACAAAGACCGTATTTTGCACAAGGCTAGAATCAGAAAAAACAATAGATGTTACTTTGCTCATGGAAACTGAGATCTTGTGCCTCTCATACTTGGACACATGATCAAGGCATATGCCAAGAAATGCACATTTGTACACCGTCACAAAGAAGGATCTTCTCTCTTCACAAGTCAAAAGCTTGATGTTATTGTTAGTAAAAATACTTCTTTCTGCAATTAGTGAAGAACACAGATTACTTGAATTCCCCAAGAAACTAGAACGGCTTATTTCGACTAATGTTATAGATGCATTTGTAGAGCTTAAACTCTGGACCGGCTGAAATGGCTGGCTAAAGATGGTGAAATCAAATTTGATTAAGCATGAGGTAATCAATGTACATGCCAAAATTTGCAGATTGGACTTCGTATCCATATCCAAGAAGAAGAGCAGTTGACTACATTATAAGGATTGTGATTATGGTGATCACACATTCGAAAGCAAATTGGCAACCCAGATCATATCCATATTAAAGAATGGCATTCTGCACAACTTTACACCACCCAAATTATCATCAATGCCATGTCTCATGAATTCTCTTCTTCTTGGTGATCTCGCCATCTCCATTGTTTTTCTCTTTGATTCAGTGGACAGCCTGGGATCCTGTGGTGATGGCAACAAGATTTCCAACACTCACTAGCGAGGAGACTGAAGTCCTTCGTGTCATTTGAGCTTTGCTTCAAGGAGAGAAGCTGTTGGTCCAGTCAAAATGTTGCCTTTAAATTCATCCTTTGGACAGCTGAGCACATTCGCTGCATGGAATATGAGCAGCAATTCACATGCAAGGGCAACTTCTTGAGCAGTGTCAAAAGTTCTAAGCCAAACCCTTGTCCTCTTTGTTGGTATCCTGATGTCTGCAACCCAATTGCTGCAATGCATTTGCCTCATTCCTCTGAATGATTTCTTCGTCAAGAAGATGCTGTTGTCAAGCACTTTTAGCGCTAGGGAGACACTTGCAAGTGATTAATTTGAAAACCGTGGAGTTTTTGGAGTTTCGGGGGCTCGTTGTCGCCAAAACAATCTGAGCTGGGGAGTGGAAGGCGAAGGGTTTCCAGGAAACAGCAGCGTGGAGGCACTCTTCTGGTTTGTGCCTAGACAATCTCTGAAAGGAGGAGCTGAAGGTTATGATGATTTGAATGGAGAAGAGAGTCCAGGAGCTATACGAGCTTCAACTGTTGGATTCAGAAATGAGCTCGGTTATGGCCAAGGATTGGTGAAGCTTTCTTTGACATTGCAATTCGAAGTTGCACGAGTCGGTCCTGGACGTAGTAGACCTGCCTGAGCATGCTCCCTAGTGAGACATTCCTGGTAGAGAATCCTAGGATGCTAAGAACGAAAGTTGCACTAAAAAAGTGTTGCTGGTCTGCTTTGCTAGACTGAGGACAACCAGAAAATCCCTGAAAATCCTTCGTCATGATGAAGGTTTCTTTTTTTGGGAAAACGTTCCTTTGATGGACTTCTATGTGAGGTTGTTCAGATATAAGATTTAATAGCATAGAAGGAAATTGGACAGAGATAGAACCTGTGCAATTTGCATTTTTGGAGATCACCGAGCGTAATTGGCTCGGTAGTTTTGTGCTCACCCAACATTCAGGTCATAAGTTTGAGCTATGTTTTAATTGAACCTCTAGCTAACTCATGCCTAAAGCATTGCTATCTCATACAAGAACACTTGATGGACTATTACAAGCCGGTGGGGCTAAGCATGATGGGCCCGGAAAAAAAATGTATACTTAGGTTCCGTTTGTTTCATGAAAAATGTAGCGTTTTTAGAAAATATTTTCTAGAAAGTCATTTTCCAAAAAAAGGTCATTATTTTCCTGTGTTCATCTAAAACCTTAAAGTAAAGTAGAAAGTATTTTTCGTTGTTCAGTAAAGAAAATATTTTTCTCTACGTATTTTTTTTTGAATGATTTTATTATTATTTTATTTTTTAAATCAATTTTTAAAACACATTTTAAAAGATCGATTTTTTAATTATTTTTTATTTTTTATTTTTCTTTCTTTTTATCTTCTTCTTCTTTGGCTGTTCACCAGCCATTTGATGGCCGGTGACCGGCCGAAGGCTAGTTTCCGTTGGCTTGCCGATCTCACGAGCGACAAGCGGATCGGCGAGCAGCGAGCTCGAGTTCATCGGCCTCTGGCCTCACCAGAGAAAGTAAAAGAATTTAAAATTCAAATTATTAAAAAAGAAAACAAGAAAGAAGGGGGCTAATAGGTTATGAGAGGAGAGAGTGAGTAAGGAAAATGTTTTCCCCAATTTGAAAAGTGGAAAACATTTTCCCCTCTTTAGAAGACTTTTTTTCCTTGGTGGAAAATGATTTCCACAACTAATTTATTTTCCGTGAAGCGAACACCGAAAAATTCAAAAAATGTTTTCTTGGAAATTATTTTCCGTGAAATGAAAGGGCCTGAGATAAAGACTCTATATGCCCTAAACTTGAGCATGTTAGATTTCAAGTCCCTTGTTAGATCATTTTTGTCGTATAACTCCATGGTTAGACAACATTTACCCTTGACCCGGTTATGATCGAAGAAATGTTGGTAAATGGGGAGATTCACACATATATATATATATATATTTGGGGTCATAATGGTGACATCATATTACGCATTGTAAAACTGGACAAATGCGGGGTGAATCAACCAATGGTAAGAACTGAAATTGAGTGTTTCAAGGGTAAATAAAACTAGGAGTGTGCAATTGGATTGATAATACCCAAACATCGAACTGGAATGCTTGAAAAATAAGTTCGGGAACTAGTTCCCATTAGAACCGATTCGGGAACATGTTATGAGTGAATATCCACCTAGGAACAAGACCAAATAGCCCTATTATGGATTGATTTTGAAATCGGTTTTACAAGCTAAAAAGCCAAAACCTTCATTTATTTTTCTCCTAAATTTTAACCTCAACACTCCTTCGACCCCTATCCTTCCTCGAAACTCCTCATCATTCTTTCCTTTTCCCCTAAATTTTATGGATGAATGAGGAATGGAGTTTTACAATTTATGTTTTATGTTATGTGTTTGAATTTTTTATTATTTATAATTATACGTGACTACATCTTCACAGTATTTTTTTTTTTTGGTCGGTCATCTTCATAATATGAATTGTTGTTTTTTGTGGATAGGGATCTCTATTGTTCATCTTTTACTTTGAATCATTTTGTTGCTCGTAGTTTTATATGATTTTGTTATAAAAAATGAACCAGAATAAAAAAAGAATAAAAAAAAGGGGGTTCTTGGCTAGACCTTGAATCAGACTGAAAAAACAAGATAGGTTCCAAAACTAGTATTAGGCAAACTGGGTAGATTTGAGGATCCAAAAACTGAGAAACTGATTATAACATCATAGATTCCAAGTTCTAATTCTAAAGTCTACCCATCGTGGAACTAATCACCTTTAAATAGAACAATCGGCAAGTGGTTTTTCCTTGCATAAAGCTGAAAGAATGGATTTGTTGCAGTGTCCTCTCACTAAAATCAAAGCCTAATGCGGTTCTTGATTCGCATTAAAACTATACATATAGAGACAGGACCCTTCAAGAATTATGTACCTTGACAGGTCATTTTTTCCGAGAAAGTGCCAAATCTGTTCAAATGCTAAGGAGGAGTAATTACCCAACCAACCCTAAATATATTATATAGATGTCAATTCAATTCTAAATTTTTAAATTTTTAAAGTTAATCCTAAATCCTTACTCAAATTAATAACGTAACGATCCAATTATCGCCGACCATCCTAAGTGACACATCGCCACATCAGCGATTTTGGGCGAAAATTAACAACAATGACTATATTAAAATTTCACAGAAAGATTTAAGATCATATTGACGAAATTAAAAAAATTTACGATTGAATTGCATCGGTACAATGAATTTACGGATATAAAGCTCATGACAAATGGCCCACCAATTGGTGCCCATGACTCTTTGCTTGCTGGGTTTTGGGTTTGGACAAATCACAAACCGACGGTTCATCTCCCTTCCTCCTTAACCTTTCACTTCATCCCGAGCTTTCTAAAGATTAGTGCTTGGAGTTTTCCTTTTAAGACACTACTGACAATGTGCTTTGTCCCCTAATCACACATGACCTGTCTCCCCCTTTTAATCATCCATTTAATAGAAAAACTAAACTTAAAGCTAGCACCAGGTTCCCCAATTCAAGAGATTTGAAAGTCACTAAAGATTTAAGAGTCATCATCCCTCCTTCCAATCGAACAGAAGAAAGGAAGGGATAATTATTGAATACGTGGCGAGGAGATCTCATGGGACTATTTTTAAGGTTATTTCAATGTCATATTTGTCTCCTCTCATGATTATGCCTCTCTCTCTCTCTCACGAATCATAGCTTATAAAGTGGGCAAATTCTTCTTGTACAAAAGAGGCCTTAGGGAAACACCAGAGGCCAAGTTTCTGTAGGCTTTTCTTTTGTCATTCTCTTTTTCCCTCCATCACAACTCGACCTTCTTTATTCTAGCTTGGAATTTCAAGCCTCGCATAAAGAAAAAGAACTCGAACAATTGCCTTTCCATGAAAGCATGCACAGGCCAACTACTACAGCAGCCAACTTTCTCGGGCCATTACTTCGAGATTCTTCGTAAATTTTCGAGAGAAATCTCACGACAAAAATCTCGATCAAACCTGATCTTTTGAAGAGTCACTCCAATATGTTCCTCTGATCGACATTCGCGAAATAGCCAACATGGAAGCTATATGAGGAAGTACGCGATAAATTCACTCCCCCTTTGACCAAGCAAACTAGCCAACTAAAGCAACTTCCATCGATTTCCGAAACTTGCTAGGGAAAATTCCAGGGGCAACCATAAGGAAAACCTGGGTCTATGACATTAGATCTAATGACATGGAGAAGTTCCTAGATTGTTAAGATTGGTTTCGTAGAGTGCAACCGATGATCGATCGATACAGACTAAAGACCAAGTAAGATAGATGTAACAGAAATGCAAAGACCTATAAAAGTGATCTCGAATTAAGGATGCTTGCGAAGATTGTTAATTGTACTTTCGAATGTTCGATGTTACACCAAACTCGTATCCTGGCGATCTTAAAACACGCAATTCTCACAGTGATTTGGAAATACTACAGTTTTCATGTACAATTCGTCATTATTGAAGCTCACTACTCTCTGACGTTGATTCACACATTGATTTGGCCATGTTGATCCTTCACAGGCCATTCCAGTCAACCTGATGCACAGATCTCACCTTTACTTACAATGATCACTCTGAGAGAACTGCCGATTTACTATCTTGAACACTTATTAAAAGGATTAAAATGCCATCAACCCCACAATCCGAATTCTGCCATAGTCCTCCAACATAAATATAGCACAAAATGCGAATTCTCAATGTGTCGTCCTACATTCAGTGAAGAATGATCTGGATTCAGTCCTCCTAACTCTCTCACCTACACTATGATTGAAAATGGATGAAAACATCCTTACAAAACCTTAAAAGAAACATCCGCATCAAAATTAATCGACCACTAATGTGTGCTGCTGATTTGTGAACTAGGAAAGACGGAACACATAAAGGCTGACAGAACTTTCTACGGCTACGACGACATAATGTTATTTAAACCGACAGAAAGGCATTGCAGAAAACTAAGCAGATTCAAAGAATTCTAAAAGCCAACATCATTTCAACTATATACAACACATACTTCCAAGCACAATGATCTACTTTATTTAACCAATCCATAGAGATCTACAAGCCAACAACATGTTGATTATATACAATCAATAGTTCCAAGAAGAATGAATCATGGTGTAGCATTATCTACTGGGCAGTAAAAACTTTTGAAAAAACTGAGAACCCTTGTTGTTTTACTTAAAGATGACAGGGGAAGACGAAAATTTGAAGGATCCTCAAACTAAGATGAGAATAAGGTTTCCTAAGATGATAATCTTCATTCTACTTCCAGCTTGAATTAGAATGTCAACCCATGACTCTTCCTCACACAAAAACCACACGCCAAATCAATGTACAAGCCTTGCATCAAAGCTAACCAATTGAAGAATAGATCTTTTAAAACCAATAGCAGCAAAAATATAATTGAGGACATATTTCATCTGGTGGATCAACAGATACAAGAAGAAATCATGAAATGCTTCAAATGTGAAAACTTAGAAAAGTGCCTGTCAGTAGTTCTTTCTGACATACTTACATCTTAGTATATATTAAGCTAAAACCATTCTCACTTTTCCATTTTTTCTTATCTTCACACAGATGTGCAGCGCATGCGCCAAGACTAGTGTTGCTTCAGGACAATATGTTTAACTCATTAAGCAATTCCATGATCAACGATGGACATACCGTACTGTGAACTGCACATATTCATTTCCACCTACAAGAGTAAATATTTCTAAAAACTCATTCTCTCAGACAACTTTTGCACTTCAAGGCAAACATTAAAAGGTTATATACATCCAGAATAATGCAAATAAAGAGTCATGACACAGCCCAGAAACCTTAGCACTGTTCCGAAATGGTTAAAATGTCATTTCGGCTGTGAATATGATAGAAGCCACACCTTCTAGGAGAACACAGAGATAGTAAATGATGAATTGGCACTTGATAGATTCATACCAAGCAAACGAGAAATTTATAGTATCACTAAATGAGCACTAAATCGACAAATTCACAAGCAATTTAGGAGTTTAGAGTATTATTGAATTATGAAGACCTAAATCAGATACAATCGTGACATCCAAGTTGAAATTCAAACTATATCTAGAACTATGTGGGTCTGACATTCCCGGAAATCAAGCCATTCTCCAGACATGCATCATGACAATGCAATCAGTGCATTTCAACTATACTTCACCACTTATAGCTAGTTAAAAATCATTAGGCCACACCATTTGGCCGGAAATCATGTGTCAACCAAACAAATGATGGAACCAATGCCAATAGCAAATCACTAGATCTTCCATCTCGCTAGATCTTCCATTACTTCACACCCTAATATTTGAGAATAAGCAATAGAACACCATTAATATGGAAAAAAAGAAAAAAAAGAAAAGAAGGAAGAATACAGACAGGACATTGCCACCTCTCAAGCTTAATATATTATAGTCGACTTCAAATTAATAGATTCTAATCAATTCATTCTATTTCCGCAGGCACTCGACATCCTCACATACTCACCTGCATTGTCAATCATGCAGCAAACTCTCGCAGTGTTTACTAATAGCTTCATAAAATGCATGAGATGTAGAAGGACATTCCGTAAAGACTACCAGTCATCGACACCGATGTACTATACGCCTCAGCCAACCGGTAAGAATGCTCTTCAAAAAAGCGACTTTAAGAAATGAGGTTGAGTAGCTAGATCATCCCAGACTCAAGTAAGTTATGAAGACTAATAATAGATGATCACCAATACAAATACATGACAATGATGGATTAGATTCTTAACAACCACGAAACTTCTCGACAATATGTAATTGGAAACATAACCAACAACCCCAGTCAAACTCACGTCTTGTTCTTCACATGGAAACTATGTCCACCCAGAAAATACTGAACAAAAGACACCCTCAGGAGGAAAAGGAGAAATCAACCCAATTGGACCGACGCCCTTCATTTTTTGCCGCTGCTACTACCTCCGGCATCCCCGCTGGCTCCTGCCTGGGCCGCCTTCTTCGCCGTCTTCTCTTGCAAGGCCTTCGCATCCCTAAATCGATCCGATCAAACAAAACCCCCCGATTAAATTCACCACCAAACCCACATCGAAACATCATCGATAAGGACAAAACAGGAGCTACCAAATCATTAATCAAGGGAGAAAAAAAAAAACGAACAACCCTCCAAAAATCACCATCGCTTAAACCCTAAGCGAGATCGAAAGGACCGACCTTTCGCGGCGCTGCTCGGGAGTCAAGCCGTCGTCCTTGTTGCCCTTCTTGGCACCCCGCGCCTGGGCTCTCTCCCGATCGCGATCTCTCTGGCTGCCGCGTGCACCATCATCAACATCAAGATCAAGGAAGAGGAATCAAGGAAAAGCAAGAGGAACCCACGAATCCTTTCGCAACCCTTTTTCGAAATTCAAGCGAGCAAGCGAGCAAAACATTCAAAAAGGCACGATCGAATCTCGAAGCAAAGACCGGGGGAGCATCATCGAAACGGAACGCTGCGAGCAAATCAACGCATGTCGAAAGTACCCACAACAAAAAGAAGAAAAACCCACAAAAGAGACGGGGAGATCGAAGGATATGAGTCATGGCGGACGGCGAGGGAAGGCGAGGGAAGGCCCTTCGAGCGAAGAAGTCGTCGCGCAAAAGGAAGGAACTTGCAGCAGCTAGAGGAGGGAGACGAGGGTGGGCGGCGAGGGGGATTTCACGGGTCCGTGCCGTGCTTATATTTTCTTCGCGACGATTCGGGCGTGAAATGCCGGAATTGCCCCCCGTCGCTCGCCAACGGTCAACGGTTATTTTTCTCCGTCCATGATTTGTCCATGCCTCCTCACGTTTTGTCCACTCGAGGACTGAAGGGAGTAATTTAATTCCCACCGACAGACTCGTCCAAAAAAAAATAAAAAATTCCCACCCCGCATAACAGGTTAGGTGAGCGTAGACTTGTCAAATAGATGGGTCGGATCCAAAATAATACGACCCAAATAGACCATTTAACTAGTTTTAATGTACATACCTGACCCGACTATTATTACTAAAAAAAACTTTCGTATTTAACCAAATCTAAGAAAATCCATGCCTAAACTGATGTGATGGTGTGGAGTTAGGACTTGTTTAGTAACGTGTCAGATAATGTATAATCCTATTCTTTTGTTTTCCGGAACAAAAAAATGAATAAAAATTCCCTTGGTAACTTTTTTGTACTTAAGGTTAAATTTATTCTCGGAAATAGATTTGGAACAAAATCAAGAAGTACAAAAAAGTCGATTCTTTATTTTTGAGAATAACTCCAGAATCAAGCCAAATCATGTTCTTTTTTTTTTTTTTTTCCTTTTCTCTTCTTCTTCCTCTAGCTAATCGCAAAAATACACTAAAATTATTAAAAAATTAAAAAATATAATATAAATATAATATAAATATAATATAAAATTATATTAAAAATATGATAAAATTATGTAATAGCCCCCCTTGGATTCGAGAAGAAGGAAAATAAAAACGATATTAGTAATAAAAATTCAAATTTATATTATCCTCCTTCTCACAAGCATACGTATTTTACCAATTATATCAAATGCAAATTTGTAATTTGTATAAGTTAAGACATGTCCTTAAATATCACAGAATATATTTTTTTCTTAAAAATGAAATAAACGATTATTTTGAAACACAAGGAATTTTTTATTCTAAATCAAAACATGAAAATATTTTGAATTTAGAAATGATTCAATGGAGAAACTGGTTAAGGGGTCATTATCAATATGATTTATTTCCAATTAGATGGTATTGATTAGTACAACACAAATGGCGAAATAGATTCAATGAAAAATGTATAGTGCAAAATAAAGATTTAAACAAAAAGCATTCGTATGAAAAAGATTGATTAATGTTAACTAATTACAAAAAATTAAATGATTTTGAATCGAATTCATTATCAAATTCAAAATCTAACCTTAAAAAAATACTATGGATATGACCTTTTCTCATATGAATCGATTAATTATGAAAATAAGAAGGATTCACATAATTATGTATCACCATTATGTTTAAATAATAAACAAGAGACTTCTTGTAATTACAACAAGATATATAGAAAAAGTAAACTAATTAATATGCCAAGAGGTATTATCCCTATTAATTTAGAAGATGATGATATTCTAAATATGGATAAATTTATAGATAGAAAATATTTTGATTGGAGAATTTTCGATTTTGTCTTTGAAATAAAGTTAATATTGAATCCTGGACGATATCACCAAAGGTAATAAAAATACTAGGACGGGGGTTAAAATTATCAAATAATTTATAAAATGGATCAAGAAGGTCTTTTTTTTTTTTGTTGGATGCCGTAAGTTCTCCATTTTGGGAAATTTTAAGATAAACAGGATGATGACCAAATGCACCCTTAATAAGCATGAGATTGAACGAATGAGAGATAATAAAGAGATAATCATAGATTGAATATGAGAGAGAATAAAGAGATAATCATAGAGGTGGGTTGTGTTTTAATGAATTGTAAACTCATTTAAGACTCATATTATGTTTAAACCTATTTATGACCAATCTACTAAAAACAACTAATTCACATAATAACTCAACCCATTATATGTGGGTTAAGAAATGAGTTTATGACCTTTTTTGACAGGTCTAGATGCATACCGACAAAATTACACAAACGCTTACATACATACATACATGAGGTAATCAGCTATCCAAGAACTTACTAACAAAAGATAGGGAAAAGACCATTGAACGTAGTAGTGTAGTGATCAAGGATAAGCCCGTGCAACATCGAAACATCGGGCTAGTTTTCCTTTTCGAAGAGTCGGTGAATGGTAGCTTCCTAATCAGTTCTTTCCTAGCATGAAGGGCCAATGGAGACTAATCCTAGTCGAGCCCATTGGGCTTCCATTCACAAGGTAAGCTCCACAAAAAAATGAACAGAGGCCATATGCCAATGAGATTCAATTCAATTCAATTCCTCCAAAGTTCCACAGGAACATAAAGGGAAATATATATATATATATATATATATATATATATATATAATATTGTAGGACCAGACAGATCATCAAAAGCCGAAAAAGGGAAAGAAGAATAAGATGGAAAAAAAGAAAAAAAAAATAGATCATCAACAGAGCAAAGTCAGTCGCTCTCTTGCTTTACTCGCTAAAAGCCTAAAGCCCCTCCCCACCACCACCTCGCCTCACCTCGCCTCGCCTCTCCCACTATAACACCTCCCCCTCCATGGCTCCACCACCACCTCCGCCGCCACGGCCACCGTCCTCGCACCCCTCGCCGTCGCTCCCCCTCCCCCTCCTCCTCCTCCTCCTCCTCTCCGCGGCGGCCACCCCCGCGAGGGCCGCCACGTGGTGCGTGGCCCGGACCGACGCGAGCGAGCAGGCGCTCCAGAGGGCCCTCGACTACTCGTGCGGGTCCGGGGCCGACTGCGCCCCGATACAGTCGAGCGGCCTGTGTTACCTGCCGAACTCGTTGCTGGCCCATGCTTCCTACGCCTTCAACAGCTTCTACCAGCGCAAGGCCATGGCCCCCGGCAGCTGCGACTTCGCCGGCACCGCCACCATCGCCGCCTCCGACCCAAGTCCGTCCTCCCTCCCTCTCCTTTTCTTCTTTCCCTCAAAAGTGAAAATAAACGTGGCTCATCTTCTTTCGAATCAGTGTTTGATTAGTGTCTTGGGGTGCTTGATTGGTGCAATGCGCAGGTTACGGATCGTGCGTGTATCCATCGTCTCTGAGGTATGTCTGGCTCTCTCTCTCTGTCTCTCTCTCTCTCTGTTCATCATCTTCTGCATTTTCACAGTAGGAGCGCGTGTCGATGCTCGTTTTCCCTTCACTTTTTCGTCGCCGGGGTTACTGTTGTATCCTTCAGTAGCTTAGAAATGGGAGGAGGGTAAGTACGAGGATGGAGGAGGGGCTTGCTCGGATTCAGATAGAGCTAATTCAAGTCATTGGATGTTACAGTAGTTCGCAGGCGATTTTACACGCGTGTCGTCGTGCATGAATGGGGTTCTTGGGTGATGATGGCCCTCATGCATGATATCATATTTCGCTCATTTTCAACGCAGTTCTTGGGTTTTTGAGAATACTGGGGTCTAGATTATCGCTTTTATTATGTCATATTATATAACTATATACAAGTGAGTTCGTATATATGATTGTTTCATATGAAATCGAAAAGATAATAATAAGGTTTTTACTTAATGAAGGGGACCGATTATTTAAGGGTCGGTTTAGGGCTAGATCTTGGGGGGGTGGTGAGGCGAGGGTTTGTCAGACCACCGACTTGTACTGTTTTTTCAGGATCGATGTTTGCTTTGCGTCTTCTTTCAGTTTCTCAGTTTCTTTTTCTCTTCCTTTGGTGGGTTTATCGAGATCATCATGTGAGATCTCTCTCTTTTTCCTTCTTTTCATCTTGCATCGGCTTGTCCAATTTCAAAGTCGGCGTTCAGTTGCATTCCCCACACGACAGCTCTCTGCTCTCTCTGAAAATGACTAGCGGTGTACTCCTGCCAATGCCATCCATCAACCTGATAATCTCTAACCAAGAAGAAAGAAAAAGAAAAAGAAAATCTATCAATAATCCATGTGAAATCATTCTGTATTGTGGGAATTAACGACTGTTTTAGGGCATTGAACCGGTTGTGTTCATGTGTTTCGAAAGCTGGAAAGGTATTTTGGCGTGTATATTTGAGGTGGGATATTACCCTACCTTGCTGTTTTCAAAATATATTGAAACTTACCTATTTAATAAATTTGCGATGGCAGGAGTATAACATTCATCACTAATAACTTCGATAGAAGGTGGATTTGCTTTTCATAATTGAATATTTGAACAGAAGTACGAGAGAAAATGAAATATTTGTAATCAACCAGAGAATGATATTTGAAATAAGAGAGTGACCGTAACCTAGTTTGTTTGTTAAATGGCACAATATGTACTAGATTGGAAGCAAGCACTTAATACTTTTAGTTTTGATAATCTATGGTTATTGTAATGAAATACAAAATGAATTTCTTTTTCTAGCTCTCGTGGGTATTTTTTTCTTATGAGTTGAAGGAAGTGAGCAATTTCGACTTTTACGACATGTTTAGCAATGATTATACCCTTAACTTTTTGACTTCCTATTAGGGGATGCGGAATAAGAGGGACAAACCCCATTTTTAGCTTAAAAAAATGGACATGGTTATCGATGATTCACCTTCGCTAATGTTGTCACATCATCTAGTTAGGATTTGTTATGCCACAGCTAGTTCGGTATGTCGTTCCACTTGTTTAGGTCGTAAAGACTCGGTTATATTCTGGTAAAAAGTTTAGGATTTTCGTTTAGGAATATTCTGTGCACTTATTAGATAACTAAATTAACATTTATCTAAGAAAATAATTTTTTTTGCAAGTGCTATTCAAGCGGTATATGTTATAGATCCCACCCCATTTCTTTTCTTCTTTTTCCTTCTCTAAATTCCTAAAAGGAGAGAGAGAGAGAGAAACTCTCGTAAAAATAAAAGTTTTTACATGGTGAGCTGAGGACAGTCTTCTCTTTGAAGTTGGAAAATTACGATTAACGATGATCTTTTGCTGAGTAATAACGTGACATGTGGGCCCCGCCACGCCTGGGGTCCAGTCATATTCTTTGACCAGCTGACGTGGATTCCCACGTCCAATGTACCTCCTCGTCGAATGTCCAAATTTTGTTTAGCTTTTTCCTAAGTGTGATGTTCAAGGTCCGGCTTTGAGGTTTGTCCTCCCATTTTTCCAAAGAGCTTTTACACCAATATGCAGTTGATTTTTATTTTATTTTTTCAACAAACTTTGCGTAAAGTACATGATTTGAGTAAATTCATATGTTTATTTCTTAAGTCTAGACTTATATATACTCAGGTGTTTTTTATTGTGTGTATTGTCCGACTAGTTAACAACATTCATCTTTAAGGTGACTGAAGAAGAGTAAGATAACTTACTGAGGCAACTTCCAATACTTAAAAAAGGCACGTTTTTTTCGAGAGATCTACATGCATCGGGTGGGGAAGCTGATTACAGCTTCGGAACATATCTAACGTGCCTTCGCAAGCCATCTTAATACGCATGTTCTTATAAATTTATGCGAAGGGTTCGTTGCTCTGTGAGATATTGTGAGATATTATGGAACATTTTTCATGGTCGACGTCGAAATCGAATTGTAGTTATAGTTACTAGATATGAAAAGGGAGCTGTGAATCTGAGTGAATAAGCAAATTGGATAGAAAGACCTAGAGTATCAGGAAAAGGGCATGACATTCTCTTTGCAGGTGGTCCAATCTCTCACTTTGAACCCCAGTTGCTCCAAAAATTAAAAAGAGAAGAAGAAATAAAATATATAATATCTGAAAGAGGCATCTTGCAGAAGTGGAATGACTTCACTGGGAAGCTTTGCTTTGCTTTTATTCTTCTGACCTCAAAGCTTTAGTTTGTCCTCAAGATTCAAATAGGAAAAGAAACTTCAATAGGACAAGTCACTCAACATCATTAGGGTTTGATGACTTTCTGTACACCTCTTAACCATTGCTTATCTTAACATTTCCAATGCATTCTTATCACATGTTCATCTTCATCTGCTGTATGCAAATTGCACGGCATATCTTTCAAAAGAAAAAGAAAATTCTTGCTGAGGGAATTTTGGGTGATTCTCAATTTCTCTCCCCTTTGGAAAAATCTCCAGCACAGCAGGAGGGACAACCACGCCGTCCACCACTTTCCCGACGTCGCCGACCACCGTCGTGCCTAACACACCGACGATTCCCATCTTTTCTCCTCCCACGAACTACGGCGGCACAGTAGGGGGAGTGCCGTATGCAGGAGCGACTCCTTCCATCACTTCCCGGCGATGCTCGGCCTTGGCAGGCTTGGCAATCTTTTGTATTTGGCTAATTTTATGAGCTTGATTGGCATATATTGTTGGTAATGCTTCAGTTTTGGTAGAAAAATGGGGACCCTCTCACTCGATAATTTGAGCACTCCACGCTAAGGGTCCGCCAAATGATATAATATTTTTTTGGGCACGGCTGCTCGGAATTAGGGGTAGCTAAGACAATCTTCAATGTGGTTTATCTTTTGTAGGTCTATGAAAAATTCCATTCTACAGGCTAATTGATATGACATCTTGTGGATTCTTTTCATTATATTATTTTTTAAAGTTCATTCCATGACTCCTAGAGAAGGGTCTGCTTGCCGCAATTCCAAACTCAACTACTAAATCAGAACCAAATTAATGGCTGGATTGACCACAAACTGATTAAAGATAAGTCGAGTCAATTATATCAAAAAGAAAATATGAGTGTGTCAAGAATTTCAAATTTGTCTGCAATTAAATTTTAAAAATTGTTCAATTAGTGCATTAAAATAAAGATATTAGTGTAATATTTTATAATAATTTTTTAGGGTGTATAGTGTTGACATGGCGTCAAGTGGCTGCCACATCACGAAAAAAGCCAAAGATAATCATAAAAGAAAGCCTACAACGTTGTCGAGGCAGTCCCTGAAAACGCCTCATCGATGTATTCTATCAATCAGATTGAATTGAATAGAGTCAACTGAAAATCCTTGATCGCAGTAATTAGACAAATTTTAGAAGGGCTTTTTTCAAATTTTAATATTTAATTGCACTTTTATAAAATTTTTTCAAATTTTAATATTTAATTGCACTTTTATAAATTTAAAGGCTTTTGACGTCCTTATCCCTTAAAAAAAATTTAATATCAACTTGTCCGAAAAATTTGTTCCAAAGTCTCTTCCTGTTGGATCAAAGCCTCATGCAAACAGATCAATAGATATGGGTGTCAAAAAAAGCCCACACTGGCCCTAAAATTAAAGGGTTTTTGGGGTTAGACCTTTGCTTTCTTCGAGTAGGGACAAGGTTCGCCTAGGCTGACTAGGGCTTTTTTGACATCACCATGCATGGAGCACCTTATAAATTTCCTATTTTACCCTGGAATCATTTTATGATATTTATGTTTGATTCAACCTAGCCCGAACAGTTCTCTCGTCTTATATTATATTTGAATCTCAGACGAAAATGAGTCGGGTTGGGTCAATCATGCCCCTAGAGAGTTTCGGGTGAGTCGAATCGGGTTGGGTCAGTCAAATTATGCCCCTATAGAGTTTCGAGTTTCGGGTCAAGTCGGGGTATCATGAAAACCTAGCCCCGCCCGATCCGCCCGATCCATTGACACACTTACCAACCCTTACCAACAGACATTGGTCGAAGTTTATGACTAGTCATTATGTTAAAAGAATGCGTCCTAACATTCATTAAGCAAATCAACAAGGGAAATTTTGCAATTTTCAAGACGTTCACGCAATCAATGTTCTTGGGGTTGAAATGTTCCACATCAAATAAAATGCTACAACTTTTCTCACTTCCTTACAATCAAACTAGCAACAAAAATTATCATAAAATCTCTCTTTTCGGTTTATCAATGAAAGAAAAAATATAGAACGGTGGAAAATAGGTGTGTACATAGTTGCACCAGGAAATAAGGATAGGCTGAATATCTCAATTAGCTGGACATCGTTACACTGAGAGTGTGGTGCAATCTTTATCATGATTCACATTCAATGATAGCATCACCAAAAGCATAAGAAGATCCACATAATGAAGCTGCGCAAAACAAAAGATTGGCCAGAAGAATTCTAACAAGCAGATCAAGAAGGCAATTTTGCAGTCATCTGTCCCAGATTAAGTTAGCATATGAACATGTACCGAGTTCCATGGTATACACAAGTGTTTCACCGCAGAGAGGAGTCTTTTAGCACGAAATGGGGTGACCATGCTGCTGTCTTCCGCCTCCCGACTGATGGACAAAGGCGCAGATTTCGGCACCATCCTCCAATCCCAACTGCAGGTTACACCGAAATATATCATGAATTCCAAGCGCTGCTTCTAAGTTATGTCCCCGAGAAAACAGTTACCGATCAAGTAGCGATAACTACCTAGTTGGTATTCTGTTTTGTAGAAGATGATACAAGAGTTGTTGATACTTACTGCTAGAGGGGTTTGATTGCCGGTAATCCGATCACCTTCGTAGAGGAACTGCACAGTCTGCACATCCAGTTGTCGCCTTTCACAGTAGATGTTGAACAGCCTAGATAGCCTTGCTGTCCCGTTGATTTTGAAGTAAAGGATGCGATCGTCCTGCAGGTCGAACAAGATGCCTTGAGCGCAGAAACAGACAACACATCAAAGTGAAATACTGGACATGCAGCATATGTGAAGCATATGGATGTGATCTTCCTATCCACCGCCACCGTTCTTAATTTCCCTTTGTAATTGATTCTACTTCGAGGACCTTGATACAGTTTTCTCCTTCCTGCATCTGTCACTTTGGATACTAGAGACTGATCGTGAAATTAAGCACATGAATCGCTATTGCTACTACACTTACTACATTGACCTGCACGAGTTAAAGGAAGGATTAGAGACGAACCAGCGGTCAGTATGATACACCGAATTCGCAATGCACGAGCTGATGAGCCTCAACGCAGCAGGACAAATGGTAGATAATATGACGTCTCATCAAATGTTTTGAAACGCAGAAGTCACCACTTTGAACTCTTTTCTTTTCTTCGACCAAACAAATAAAAACTCTTTCTTTTCCATTTTAGGGCATTCTGAGTTTTTGCAAAAGGATGCCACATTGATGGAAACCCTGCGAACTCTATGCCCTCATCCTCTATTACTCCTAAAATTTGTGTTTAAACAACTCTAGCTACACAAAACAATGGCATGATCTGCATGTGTCCTGGCTAGTCAGAACAACAACTGAAATTTCCACTATCACTTGCAATAAAAATGGGATCTTTAGCTGAGCTAACCTGAAGAAGCAGAACAACAAACAGACCCAGACACACACAAGACAGACAGTACCCAGAAAGTGAAACCTCTGATGAAATCAAGCTAACCCGCTGAAGAAATTAAAGCAACATCATCACACCATCACAGCCCTGTGCATATATTAAAGATACACAAACCCAGAAAGTAAAAGACACTAGAAAAGAAGAGCGTAAAGAAGAAGTCATACCTGGCCCCGGACCCGGACGTCTATTCTTTCCGCTCCAATGCTGGTACTAGAAGCTGCCATCTTCGAGCAGGCGAGAAAGATCTTCGAACGAGAGAAAAAGAAGAGGAAAACGGCTTGTAATTTCCAACTTCTTCGTTCTGCTTGAGAATGTAAGAGAAGAAGGGGAAGTGGGAGTTTCACCCTCGCTTTCTGTACGGTTGAGAGAGAGAGAGAGAAGGATATGGAGATCGAAAATGGGTAGCGTAGCAGGCTGGCCAGCAGAGGTTGCAGGGCAATAAAGGCAGATTTTGATGAGGAGCGATGCGACCCGATGATGAAATGGCGTCGGGGATTATGGACATACGCAAGCAAATATCATTAAATTAACAGTGAGGGAGTTTGCTAAAGACGTGATAACTGGACTTGACACGTGCTCAGTCATTTTCGTACGGCGCGATTCTTCTGGCATTTATGTAGGACGGACACCAGATTCTGAAGCCTTTGCATGCACTTTTGTAACTACGTTTCTGGCCCCCCCCAACGAAAAATGTAAACTAAAGTTTTTCGAAAAAATTAAGAATAAGAATTTGAAGTTTCTCGTTTCCTCGAAAAATGGTGTAGAGTGACCATAATATAGTCCTGAAATGATCCTAATTGTTTCAAATAAGGATCTGCCCGTCGACGAGGCGAAAAATTCTGATGGATCAAAAATATTTTTATCTAAATACAATTTAAACTAAAATTAAATTAGATTAATTTTTTTTTCAAAAGAAAAAAACAAAGGCAAGAGGGCCTCCTCACTTGTGGCCGTAGCTCCATCGTTGGCAAGTGGCGGCAATGGGTGATGGGGTCGCTAGTACTTGGGCGAGGGTTAGCGACCCTTGTTAATCAAAGGTGAGGGCCTGCTGCTTAGCTTGCGGGTTAGGTGAGGGCCGATCGCCGCCGCCCCATTAATAGCTGCCGCCCCACTAGCAATGGGTTGATAGCCACAAACGGGAGGCCTCGTATGTTTTTTTTTTTAGTTTGGAAAGAACAAATAAAAATAAGAAAGAAATCTTGAAAATTTAAAAGACGAAATTATCATTCACTAAACAATGAGTTCAAGTTTTTATTTGAAACAAGATCGATTTCAAACATTTATTTAAGAAAATGAAGACATTTCGGACTCTTATTTAAAACAATATCTTTATTTGAGAAAATGAAGATACTTTAAGCTCTCATTTGAAATTTTGCTCAAATTTTCCTGTGCGTTTGTCACAGCTTGATCGATTGGAATTGAGGCCGTACGACGACTTAGACTTTTGTAGATCGCTTGGGATCATTGGAGCGCCTAAACCAAGCCTTCATCGGATCAATCCATTACTCAAGCTCACTCGAATCAAGCTCACTCGAATCATAGAGAGAGAGTTCCTAAAGAGAAGGAATGGAATTTTGATTATAAAATGGTTAGATAATTATAATGAGGGGAGGGCACCCCTTCTTATACTAGTGGCCCTCGAATTACAATCACTGATCGTCCTGAAAAAATTCGTGCTTTTTAACCTACCTCTTATTGGTATTTATGTTGTGAGAGTTCTAGATCCTCAACGCAATTACCATCTTGTCCATCCTTGGAAACATTTCGGAATCTCTTGGGCGAGTTGGGGTGGTCTTCTTCGATCAATGCACAGTCCTTTGGTCGCGGAAACACATTCGTGGCATTCTTAACAAATGCGATCTGCCTAATGCATATGCTGTCCGATTGGTCAGATACATTAAACGATTGACAAAAGGGAAGGTGAACAGATGTTCGTGGGGATCGGTACTGCATTTTATGGTGCATTGGTTAGAACGCAACCGGGCGGTGCTCGATCCGCGGCAAGCTGTGGGACTTGAATCGGCATTTGCTTCTCGGATCCCACTAGCGATGCATGCTAACTCTACGGCTTTTTCAAAACGTTTCGCGTTGTTCAGGTGCTAGAATTGGAGTCGCTTCTTGGCCAAGGCCATCACCTTCTTTATTAGCAGCTTTTGTTACGCTTGCTGCCAAGTATGACGTCCTACCAAGTGGTCCCTAGGGATCCTCTCCACTTAAGGAGGTCAGAATCCAGACCACCACATATTCCCCAGCCCAGTGTTACTCACCTGCCCCTAATTCCCACCCTATATTTGTCATGCGGGGTGAGTCGCATTAGGAGGACAGCATCGGGACTCCCACCCGAGGGCGGTTCTCCGGTCTGTTTCCTACGTGAGCAGTTTAAAGACCTGCTCAGGTCTATTCACCTTCTTTATTAGCAGCTTTTGTTACACTTTGCTGCCAAGTATGACGTCCTACCAAGTGGTCCCTTCTGAGACCATTCCTAATGGGCTCAATCAAACTCTCGTGGATGGCCACGTCTAAGTCAAAAGATTTGGCAAGAGTGAAAGCGAAGCTATTACTAAAAGTGATGAATTTTGCAGGATCGTATGCTCTTCTGAATTTGGTGGGGGATACCTTCATTGGACCAGTATTCAAAACAAAAGGTTTCAAATTTATTAAGTTTATCTTGTGGATGAATTTCATATTCATGACCCATCGAAACCCATTTTGCACCTTGGGAAATGGCACTATTTATACGCAAAAATGAGACATTTTGGTCTTTTTTTGTTTCCACCCATCCACATTCATCTTTCTAGCCCAAGGAACGGTCATAAAATGCCAGTCATTTGGTAAACAATGGGATGCCAAAGAGAAAGTGACCAGCAAGAGAAGATGATAAACCGTTACAAGACAAAACTCCATATGCTCATACACATGATCTGGGAACAATTTTCATGCCGTGTCTTTCCACCGAAACAATCACACTGGAAAAGCTTGCGTATGGTTATTGGGACAGGGGTGAGGTTTGAAATTCAAACCCTCGACCATGACCCCAAACAGCATCCAGAAGGAACAATAACATCTGCAAACACCCGAGCCATGTTTGGCCATATCTCTTCTGCTTCCATCAACTTATCTCATTCTCCAATTTTGATAGAATTTCATCAAACCCGGTGAAAGCTAGGTTGATTCGAAACAGTCTGTCATACTCACAAAAGACATTTGATAAACTGGCCTAAAAACTCAAATGCCTACTTTATTAGCTAATGAAATTTAAATAACTATACATTAACAACACTGTTCCAGGAGAAAAGCCAATATCGATTAACAACCTGTAATTGCCGTAGTATAGGATCGCTATCGCATATGAAAACTGTAATTACATTGTACTGATTAAGCAAAAAAGGAAGTACAGCGTGAGATCTCTTGCACTGCACTTTCCAAATTGTAAAATCATATCACATATGCTATGTACCAAAAGAGGAGCAAGAGAACCAAAAGACAACAAGATTGCAACTACTGAAGTGGAAATAGCAGCATCAGCAATTGCAAATTGATCTAAAATCATGTAGGTGCCAGCACTTACCACAAAGTCAAAATGACTGATTTCAAACGTACATAATTCTCCTAGAACCAGACAAAAAATCTAGTTCACAAATCAAATTAATAAATATCCCAAACTATTGCATGACTATCCAATTGCCCTCTACATAAGACTGGAAGGGAGTAAAGAATGGTGATTTTGTTGTCAGTACTGCCAAACCATACACTACCTGGCTACCTCTGGTTTTGAGACCGTAACTGATTTATCTTTCACTGCGTCTTTGGCTTTTGAATCTCTACATACGGGAGAACTCCCAAAAAGCGAACAACTTTTGGACTCCATCCCAGTTGCTTGGCCCGACAGAACATCAGGAAAGTGTTTGCATAATAGGAACTGAACCCCATTAACATGTGCCACAAAGCATGACCTTGGGGATTAATATACCACTGAGAGATTTTCTTGCATAACAGACGATCAAAAAGCCAACATAGACTGCCAAGAGATACGGTTGCAACATATAACTTCAAAAGACGCTTTGCGGTGACATCTTCTGTGTGGATGTAGTACTTGTACATCCTAGGGATACAAAGGAGGCAGAGTATTGCATAATGTATTTTAAAGCCAATTCCAAAGCGTACTACTGAATGGAGGATGGCAAATGCAGCACCATAAAGGAACAGAAAGGTTGGCATTGTACTCCGGTAGTGCCAATCTGGTGAATGCAGAACATAGATGTAGAGAAGAATCTCCCATACCATAGGCGTTTCATCTCCTTGATGTGTACTGCGTGAAACAAAATTACTTTCCAGTTAGATAACCTTAGCAATTAACTGGAGTATTTAAAGAATCAAAAACACAAATTTAAGTTAGTTTAAGGGAACAAAAGTCACTCAAGTATGATTTGAGAAATCATAGGAAAAGAATGATTCATCACACTAAACCCATTTTGACCAAAATTAACTCAGGCAAGTAACTCAAAATCACAATAAGATTAAATTCAGTCAAAGATCCCCTGGTCCATGGAATCACATATCTCCCATCCTGTTTTACTTCATAGATACAAGCTAGCACCACCTCAATATGATCATCCAGCAAAGGATTGTTTTACTTCATAGATACAAGCTAGCGCCCCCTCAATATGATCATCCAGCAAAGGATGAATCCTTCTCACAAATAAAAGTTGTTCTGTATGTCCACTGCAGTTTGTGATGTGTGTAGAGTGTCATGTGGGCAGATAGGCACCTATTGTGAGTCAGGTCTCAATGTTTTATAACAAATGAATGATGAAGTTGCCTTTTACTCAGTGGTAACAAAAATTCCACCCCGCATGAATGGAAAAACAGACTTATTCCAGAAAATGATAATCATCATATGCAACATCAACACCTATATTTTAACAAAATATCAAATACAGCCAGCCTAATTATTGTGGAAAGTGATCTTTCCGATTTATAGTAGAGATGGCTTGTGCGAACTAAGATTCCAATAGCCTAAAGAATATGTCAATCCCATATCTCTAATTGCCAGCTTTATTGTCTCCTTTCAATTGGACATTCACAGTGCAACACTTGAATCCAACTGCAGCCTCCTTCTTAAGTGAAATTTCAAGGATGATCATGCTAACCGTAAGTATAGATGCACTATTTTGAAAAAACGGTGATTCACAAGTGAGAAGTCATCGCAGACAGAAATTTGCCAGGTAGCTGCTATTACAACATACCTTTTTGCCAGTTTCTCATTATCAGTGCAAACCATGCAATTTTCTTTATATATTTTGGGCCAATGTTTCTCACTCGTTGAACAACAAAGAAAGAACTTATATATATCTGACCGAAGTAAGTTCTCATTTTTTCCAAGATGTAAGGAGAGTTGAAAGTTCCATAAACAACAGACTGCACAAATATGTCTGGTCTCATCGAGGCCCTCCATGCGCTTCAACGCAGCAATGAGGACCATGGCGAGGAGCGACAGCTTCTCTTGCTTGTGTCTATTGTATGTTGTGACCCTCAATGAGCTTTGATGAGCAGGCCGCAGTTCACCCCACTGGTGAGGGAGGTAATAGAAAAATTGATGAGGTTCCGCTGCAATAAGGTCAAGTTCTGGTAGGCGAGGAGGAACAGCTGTGGCAGGTGGAGAGAGAGGGGCCTAATGTGACTCTCTTAAAAGAGGATTGGGCGGGAGAGAAGGAGGTGGAACACCAGCTGCTAATCAGAGCTGGTTGACATTACCTGTTGGAAGGATCGTGAGCTATGGACAGCTTTTGCTGGATCACTTCCATCAGATTGTATGCAGCTGATTTATGACAGTGAGTGTTACTCAACATTTGAACTCGCAGATGGTTAACAAACTAGAAAATGCGTGGACATTACATATACACATACATTCAGCATGATTTCAACAACTAATTAAAGAGGAGCTAAGCAAGAGACAGCACTTTCAGGACATATTGAGAGAAGTACTTACACTTGTTGTAGTGTGGCATGGTAAAGCATGCTACCAATGGCCAGTATTATATTTGATATGTGGAGGACACTGAATCTCTTCTCAAAATGTTGGCTCAAGGCATTTACCAGGCCAACAAGTGCCAAAAGTATGCCAGGTATGTTTGATACCGTGTTGAATAATTCTGCTATATATGAAGAGTGGACATAATTTTTCTCACACCAGTCAATGGATGTAACAGGACCCCAGAAACTTGATAATCCATCTTCCATTCTTCAACAAGCCTTCGTTAATGTTACTAGGTTCTTGACACCTGCATCCATTGCCTAAAAGAGGTAAGATGAAAAGCTTAACAGTCAACCATGAAAGTGAACAACAGAATATGTGCAACTAAAAGCAGAATCATGTCCAACGACATAAGTTGAAAGTCAACTCAACAAAAGAAGTAGAGTCACCGGATGGACAGAGAGACAAAAGGAAAAGAAATCAATGAAGGGAACTGGACTAGAGTCTTAAGTAAAGTCTCCTAATTAAATGAGAACCATGAATTGAATACTAAAATTATGAGTGCCAAATCGTGAACCAAACAGTAGAATTCCATAGAGTACCTTAAAAGATGTAGATAAACACATGTGGAGTGATATATATAAGACATCTCGAGCAATATCATGTGCTCTCACCACTAATGGTATACTTAGTCCATGGCGATGTAGGCACACTTTGCCATGTAAATGATTGCCAGTGGTAAATTAAATATCGAAATCATTAATTTATTCAAAGTTCACCCTAAAGTGACATATGAATAATACATCCAAAAGATATAAATGCATTTTACTAATCAAACAAGTCGGCCTAAATTCCCATCTTTTTCCAAATAGAAAAGCAGCACCCACCATATGGTCATAGATGTATTTTAGACATGTTCACTTGATTTAAAGCTACCAGATACCTCTGAGTTTAGACAAATTACATGAAACAGTCTGTTTACCACAAATAAGGTTTCTGACTTCAATCTATGAAAGTGAGTTACAGTATCCGCTGTCGCAATGTCTATTTATGAGAAAGAGTGTGAATAAAGTAAGATCCCGTGCATGGCACAAGCAACACTGCTTGTTACTAGCAAAAATCAAGATTGAAATAAAAGAAGATCTCTAATCCAAGTGCCCTCTTAAGCTTACAATCCCTTTTCTTCGATGAGGTAATCGTTCACATAAAACACAATCACAGACTATTGCTTATCCAGACATAATCGAATGAGAAGTTCACCATCCATCAAAGAAAGCCAAGTTCATCAATCCATAAGCGGTACCCACGATTACCATCAACGGGATTCGACCAAATTTCATTGAAAAAACTGAACTTGAATCCACCACAAACAAGGGATACTAAAGCACACATCAATCAGTACACCAGCTGCCAGATCCCAACATATGGGAATCATTAAACGCGAACCGACACGAGAAGCCGAAGACGTTCAAGCCGCTCAGCCCTCGAACCCGAATTGTTCACGCGCCCTCCAGTCAAAGCAAAAGCTACTGCACAACGAGGCTCGGTCCCATGAATCCAGCCCAAATCACACCAACACCATCTACGTTTCGCAGATCTAGTCCAGCACTGGAAAATAACCGCGACCCAGCAACGGTCGCGGGAGATAAAAGTCAGGGGCGACGCGCGTTACCTACGACCCTCCAAATTTCTCGACGATGCAGGCAAGCCACGCCGGCTCCGGCGGCTCCACACGAACCGAACAGCAATCTTTGTCTCTCTCTCTCTCTCTCTCGGTCGTAGAGTTTGACGGGAATCGCCGGCAGCTTTACTACGTGGAAGAGATTCGGAGACAGAAACGAAAGGGAAGTTTCTTCTCTCCTTAATACCATATTTGAAATTTGACCAAAAAAACAAATACCATATTTGAAAATTAATGTTAAGCCCAAAATTAAAAAAAATATTTACTCTATTTTCACCCGCTTAGGGCTGTTTGTTTATATTTCTTGTTTCTATTTATGAACAAAATTTTTACTTTTTTGTTCTCGGAAATAAAAAAAAAAAGAACAGAAACGCGTTTGTTTGCGTTTTTATTCCAAATCTGTTTTTTTTTTTCCGGGAACAAAAAAAGAATAAACGAGAAACAAAAATAAATTGTTTATTGTCTCTGGAACAACTTTTGAGAACAAGTGGATGAAATTTAATTAAATCAAAATATTGCATAAAGTAAGACTTTTTTTTTTTTAAAATGCCAGTGAAATATTATTATTTTGAGTTGATAAAAACTAATATTATACATGAACTATTTACAAAAAAATAATATATCAAGATATCTCATCGTGCATAATGATTTTAGTTTATTCCTAGAAATCTATCTAAGGTCTTACATCCTCTATATAAAAATATCTCAAAGAAAAAAGATAATTTTTTTAATATGGTAAATATGAGACTTAAGATATATTTTAGACTCATGAAATTAATAAAAAAAATTCCAAAAGAAAGTGAGCTTTTGAAATAAAAGGGACAAAAGATAAATAAGTCGTTATAAGATCATTGATGAAGAAGAGATTTTTCAGTTGTATACTTTATCAAGAATGTCATTTTTCCTTACCAATAGTAGGATAACTTTACATGAAGCTCGTAAAAAATTATAAGAATACTCAAGAATACACTTTTCTTTAATATGCTAAAAAATAAAATAGGAGAAATGCTTAATTATGGTAACTATCCTAAATAGAAAAGAAACAAAAAATAGAAAAAAGAAGGACATGAGCAATCACTTTAAACTGCAATCGAAAGATTAGGGGCGATTTTGTTTTTTTTAGTATAAATAGGGTGAATTTAGTCCTCAAGGGAGTGAGAATAACACCACAAAAAATAAATACACTTTTTTTTTTCTTTTTCTGAATCTTTTTTCTAATGTGACGTTTGTGTGGCGCCACTTTATCCCGAAAAACATTAATAATGCCATGTTAGCTACCATGTAGGATTTTTAGCGATAACTTTTGACGCAACTATTACGAATGATAAACGTGTTATATGGGTATAAGTTTGAGTTTTTTGATGTAAAAAAAAAAAAAAGGAAAGTCTGGAATAAATACGTCGCAGTCGGCATAATTTGAGATTTTTTTGTGACTTTTTCCCTAGATTTTATTTTCTCTATATAGTTATAATGAGTATTTGATTAATTATAGACAAATACAAGACGATCTATTACAATTGACTGTATAAAATAATATTCCCTATAGAGATTGGTACTAGTTAGGATAGGATTTATCGGGTTATCATCATCATCTTCTTCTTCTTTTTTTGCTAAAACATCGGATTGTCATTATCTAATAAAGGATCTTGGAATTCATCAGTTGCACTATTGCTACGGCTTTGCTCAGTTCCTATCTTTATTAAGAGTCACTCTTGCTGCAGAAGACCGAATACGTGTGGAGATTGAAGAAGCATCTCTCCATACCAACGCCTATAAATACAGTCTGACTCTCCATCGACTTCCATTCTACGTTCGTGTCTTCTGTAATTTCATCGAGATGGCTGGCGGTTTCGGCATTGAAAGCTGCGGCGGCGTTGCCAAGGATTATCCTGGGAAACTCACGGCTTACGTTCTCGTCACATGCATTGCCGCCGCCATGGGCGGGTTGATATTCGGATACGACATCGGTATTTCGGGTAGTGCTCTCATCTCATTAGCCTTGTCTCCCCTCTCTGTCTTTCGCGTTGGAACTTCAGAGTTTCTTGCGACTAAGATTCTTTCCTGTGATGTATTCACTTAGGTGGCGTGACGTCCATGCCTCCCTTCCTGAAGAGGTTCTTCCCTTCCGTGTACCGGAAGGAGGCGTTGGACCAGTCGACGAACCAATACTGCAAGTTCGACAGCTTCACGCTGACGATGTTCACGTCGTCGCTCTACTTGGCGGCGCTCGTGGCTTCGTTCTGTGCATCCCAGGTGACGACGAGGATGGGTCGGAGGTGGTCCATGTTGCTGGGTGGCACGATCTTCCTCTGCGGCGCTATCATGAATGCCGCCGCTCAGAACATCGTTATGTTGATCGTTGGGCGGATTTTGCTCGGCGTCGGAGTAGGCTTTGCCACTCAGGTAAAAGTCCTGAACCACTGCGCTATTTTTGTACCGAGTTTTCGTTATTCATCGTATCAATCATGGTTACATGTATATAGCCCGCACGTATGTTTTTTTTTGCCCTTAAATGCATCATTGATCTTGCTGGCCTAGATTCGTTGTTACTTGAATTTTACAAGTTTTGCTTGTGAAAAGTTGACTAACCACTGAACTTCCTAGTAGATTACGTATATTAAGTATATTTTCTTAATAAAAACTAACTGATCTAGTTTTATTTTTTGGTCGAAAAAGAATAAGTCTAGCTAAATTATTGATTTTATTGGTGATGTGAGCACGGAGTTGAGAGGTCTAGTTTAACCATGCTTCCTTTCAAGTCAACGAAGAGAGGTTTGAGCCGATTTTCTCGAAATCTCGATTAAAAGATTTGATGATAATACGTATAGATTTTCAGTTGCCTTTAATTATTTATATGGACTTTAATCAACCGCGATTGCGTCGTAATTGGAATTATGAGCTATCCTTGAGATTGCAATGAAATCGACCTAACTCCACATTACGTGTGATTGAAATTCACAGTCTATACCACTCTATGTGTCGGAGATGGCGCCATACAAGCACCGTGGCTCGCTCAATGTGCTCTTCCAGCTGTCCATAGCGGTGGGCATCCTGTGCGCAAACTTGGTCAACTACTTCACCCAAAAGATGGCCAACGGCCAAGGGTGGCGCGTGAGCCTCGGCGGTGCGGCGGTCCCCGCCCTCATCATCGGCATCTCGGCCTTCTTCCTCCCCAACACCCCCAACTCCATCCTGGAGAAGGGCAATCCCACAAAGGCGCGTGAGATGCTCCGCCGCATCCGGGGGGTCTCCGATTGCGAGGTGGAGGCCGAGTTCAACGACATTGTGGAGGCAAGCAAGGCGTCCAAGGCCGTGAAGGACCCGTGGAGGAACCTCGGCAACAGGAAGTACCGGCCGCACCTGATCATGTCGGTGCTCATCCCAATGTTTCAGCAACTTACCGGGATCAATGTGGTCATGTTCTACGCGCCAGTCCTGTTCATCACCATCGGGTTCGGGAACAATGCATCGCTTATGTCTTCGCTTATAACCGGCGGCGTCTTTGCGGCAGCGACACTCATCTCCGTGTATGGAACTGATAAGTGGGGACGCCGCCGGCTCTTCTTATGGGGTGGAGGGTTGATGCTCATCTTTCAGGTACGGAAACATGTCGAGACTCGTTACACTCTTTACCCCGATATCTTCAACTATCCACTCCCTATTATGTCATCCGACCATGTATGGATCTTTGATTAAGTGTCTGTACAGCCTGTTTAGACCATCGTGGATGGCGTTCGATGTTCCTTTATGAGTGTAGTCACGAATGTCTGATCCCTGTATTCTGTGAAAAGTTAAACCGCTCGTGATTTCACAGGTGGCGTTGGCGTCCCTGATCGGTTGGAAGTTCGGCGTGACGGGCCAAGTGGGCAGCCTCCCTAGTTGGTACGCAATCATCGTGGTGATCTGCATCTGCATCTTCTCGTCTGCCTTCGCCTTCTCGTGGGGGCCGCTGGGGTGGCTGGTGCCGAGTGAGATATTCCCCTTGGAGATCCGGTCGGCTGCTCAAAGCATCGTCGTGTGCGTCAACATGTTCTTCACCTTCCTTATCGCGCAGATCTTCCTCGCCATGCTCTGCCACATGAAGTTCGGCCTCTTCATCTTCTTCGCCTTCTTCGTCGCCCTCATGACCGCCTTCATCTACTTCTTCTTGCCTGAGACAAAGAACATCCCGATCGAAGAGATGTCCCAAATCTGGGAGGAACATTGGTACTGGAAGAAGTATGTGGTCGTAGATGGACCGCGGTTCCCCGAGAAAGTTTAGGCGCTTGATATTTTTGCTAAAGTTTTACGAAAAAATTTGACTATACTTCTTCTAATTTTTGCAATTTCAATATGTTAGGTTTGATTAGGTTGTATGCTTTCCAGAAACCAGGGTTTGCATGCAGATTTTTGTCGCTGAGTAAGTACGACCGGTTTAGGTTTATTGATTCTCTTCTATGCACACTGAAAATAGTAACTTTAATATTCATTGGATGGTTTTGGAATTATTGATTCCCTTCTTCTTCGTAAATTTGTTCCTTGGCTCTATTGCTGATGAGTGATGATTATTAATGGTATTATAGTCGAGCTCGTGAAATTTATATAAATAGATATTTAAATGCTTGACATCTATGAAATCTAGTATTTTTGTTAGATGAATATAAAGTAGGATCAATCAAGTGACCTTTTTCCTATGAGGATCACATGAGCGCTGCACGTACTTGTACTTTTTTCACGGTTGAAGAATTAGATATTCTAAATCGATCGAATTAATTGAAAAATTCATTGTTCTTTTGTGAGTGCTCGAAGATTAAATAATCGGAGATATAACCATATTATGAATTTACATTATCCATCTGTCAACAAAGATGTTACGTTTATAGTTTCACTGACCACGACCCTCAACTGGGGCAAAAAATAAAATAAGATTAGCTTTGAAAAGTAAAAGAAAAGTAATTTCTCATATTGACCCCAGTAGCCGTCGTAAGTGAACTAATTGCTTCTAATTATATTCAAATATTGCTCTAGGATATAATTACATATATAAACTAATTACCATTTACTCAAGAGAAAAATTTGAATAATAAATTTCAGGAAAAAAGCCACCAAAATCTTAAACTTTGCCCGCGCTACCATTTATCTCAATTTTTTTTTTGCGATACCAAAAAATCTAAATTTATATCCTTATAACACATTTACCCTCTATCACAATTTCCTCAAAGATCCGCGTCAAAAATCCTATGTGGTAGCTAACGTAGCATTATTAATATTTATACAAAATAAGTTTGCCACACGAGCGCCCCATCATAAATAGATCAAAAAGAAAAAAACAAGACTGATTTTTTTCTAAAAAGAAGAAGAAGAAACTGGAAAATAGAGGAAGGAGAGATTGAAAATGGTTGGGGTTGTTTAAGAGTGGCGTTTCCGTTCTAACTTAGCTGGCCAGATGCGCTTATCTGTAAGGATTTAGTGAAATTTTTTGGGATTACTGCCAATTATTTTAAAAACTCAAGCTATTAAATAAATACATGATTTAATATTTAATTACTCTAATACTTCCTGTCACCCGTAGGCTTGACTTTGACCTAATCCTAAAATGTGGAAATATATAATTGAAGAGACAAATAAGGGCGGCAAATAGGAATATGGAAAGATTCGAACTCAGGTCCAAAATCTCACAAATTAAATTTTAGAATAGTCAGCAGTGATCTCACAAAATCTCATAGATTTTATAAAAGAAATCCCAAAATTTTTTTCCTTACTTCTCTCTACGGGTTATAAACTCAAACGTTGGTTTGTGCTTTTGAAGAGAAGATCCAAGAAGACGATGGATCGTAGAGGGAAAACTAGATGAAGTGCCCCCAAAGTTGAAGCCGCAAGCCAAGCTCGGCCTGGATGGTGTCGAGCTCGAGCAACACGCGAAGCTTGCCAATAATTAGGATTGAGCTTGACGCCGTGGCGGATTTCGTGGTCTTTGAGTCAAATAATTTCTGAGTATTATCAAGCATCTGAAGAAAAAGGTATGAAATGAGGGAGGAAAGGAAAATTCCATAAAGTGAAGGACACGAGATCAATCGCCATGAGTAATTGCATGTGAAGGAACTAAAAGCATACTGGAGATAACTCTCCCGCCCCATGAACTGCTGCCATCGTCTGCTTCCCTTGAGTATCTTCGTCATGCTTTCTGTCCACTTCATTTAGCTGCTCCTCACCAGGAAATCTCGGACAATACGGCGAATCTCTCGAGCGAACTCATTATTAAGATCCATGTGTAAGTGAATCGTGTTAGAGAAATCTTACATCGGAGATTTAGTATGATGTTGAGCGGTTAATATATCATAATTGACTCATAACTCATTGGTTTAAGTTTTTGAGTAAATGTTGGTCCAACTAAATATATTAATAAACTCTTTCTTAGTGATCTCTCTAGGATAGTGAACATAGTTCGGGATTTTTTGTTGTTGTTTATTTACTTATAATAAGTATTTGATTAAATATAGATATATACAAGACGATTTCTTTCAATTGACTATAAAATAATATTCCCTGTAGATATTGGCAGTAGTTAGGATAAGGATTCTCGGATTATCATTATCTAATGAGGATATTGGAATTCATCAGTTGTGCTATCCCCACGGCTTTCCTCAGTTCCAGTCTACGTTCGTGTCTTCTGTAGTTTCACCGAGATGGCTGGTGGTTTCGGCATCGAAAGCGGTGGCGTCGCCGGCAAGCATTATCCCGGGAAAGTCACGGCTTACGTTCTCATCACATGGATTGCCGCCGCTGCCATGGGCGGGTTGATGTTCGGATACGACATCGGCATTTCAGGTGATGCTCGTCTTTATCAGCCTTCTCTCTCCTCTGCTCTGTCGTTCGCGTCGAGACTTCAGATTTGATCGCGACTGAGAGTCTCTCTCGTGATTTATTCACTTAGGCAGCGTGACGTCCATGGCTCCGTTCCTGAAGAGGTTCTTCCCTACCGTGTACCGGGAGGAGTCGTCGGACGAGTTGACGAACCGGTACTGCAAGTTCGACAGGTTCCCGCTGACGATGTTCATGTCGTCACCCTACATGGCAGCGATCATAGCCTCGTTCACCGCATCCTAGGTGACGAGGATTTCGGGTCAGACGTCGTCGATGTTGCTAGGCGGCGCGATCTTCCTCTAGGGCGCTCTATTTAATGCCGCAGTTGGGATATCGCTATGTTGATGGTTGGCCGGAATGTGCTCGGCTTCGGAGTCGGCTATGTCACTCAAGTAAAACCCTTAATTACTGGACGATTTTTTTATTTATTTTTAACCAAGTTTTCGTTATTCATCGTATCATAATTTGCCCTAAACGCATCATTGTTCTTGCGGACCTAGATTCGTTGTTGCTTGAAATTTATAAGTTTTGCTTATGGTAAGATGACTGATTACTAGACTCCCTGCTAGATCTCTCTCATCAGGCCATCCCAAATCCTATATTTAGTGTATTAGGTTAATTTAAAATTCATAAAATTGCTTTTGATTATTTATATGGACTTTGATCCACCGTGATTGCATAATTGGAATTATGAGTTATGTTTGAGATTGCAATGAAATTGACCTAACTCAACACGACGTGTAATTGAAATTCATAGTCCGTGCCGCTCTATCTGTCGGAGATGGCACCATGCAAGTGTCACGGGCCGATCGATTCACTCTCGATCACTCTTAGGTTGACCCGTGCGGTAAGGTTTCACCCCTAAGCAGCCTTTCACACTCGACTCACAAGACTCGTATATAGAGAGAAACTCTTTGAGAGAAGCTCTGGATTTTGTATTGCTTGTGAATGAATTACAATGAATGGAGGAAACCCTTTATATACAAGTACAAGGCAAACCGTATCCGTAGATTTCCCTTAGATATGACAGTGGAGATTGCACCTCCCCAACTACCCATATTTACTCCCAACTACCATCTACTCGTATTTATAACGTATGCGTACAAATACCATATCGCCCTTCCCCAGGAGTATTCTAGAAGACTCGAGAATACTCTAAGTCTCGGGATATCGGTCGAGGGTCGGATGTGTCACGCCCGTCCTCAAGAACCCTCTTGGCTTGTCTTTCTCACGGGCCGTGACATTCTCCCCCACCTAATCAGGCGACGCCCTCGTCGCATCTTCGGCATGAAGGCTTCGATCTCTTTCTTGAACTGCCAAAGACTCTCCTCGGGCTCCCAACTGGCTTCACTCTCCGGAAGACCCTTCCATCGAATCAAATACTCACGCTTGGCCGCGCAATACCTCTTCCGTATGACTCGATCCGCCAAAATGCATTTTACTAATCAAACAAATCGGCCTAGATTCCCATCTTTTTCCAAATAGAAAAGCAGCACCCACCATATGGTCATAGATGTATTTTAGACATGTTCACTTGATTTAAAGCTACCAGATACCTCTGAGTTTAGACAAATTACATGAAACAGTCTGTTTACCATAAATAAGGTTTCTGACTTCAATCTGTGAAAGTGAGTTACAGTATCCGCTGCCGCAATGTCTATTTATTAGAAAGAGTGTGAATAAAGTAAGATCCCGTGCATAGCACAAGCAACACTGCTTGTTACTAGCAAAAATCAAGATTGAAATAAAAGAAGATCTCTAATCCAAGTGCCCTCTTAAGTTTACAATCCCTCTTTTCTTCGATGAGGTAATCGTTCACATAAAACACTATCACAGACCATTGCTTAACGAGACATAATCGAATGAGAAGTTCACCATCCATCAAAGAAAGCCAAGTTCATCGATCCATAAGCGGTACCCACGATTACCATCAACGGGATTCGACCAAATTTCATTGAAAAAACCGAACTTGAATCCACCACAAACAAGGGATACGAAAGCACACATCAATCAGTACACCAGCTGCCAGATCCCAACATATGGGAATCATTAAACGCGAACCGACACGAGAAGCCGAAGACGTTCAAGCCTCTCAGCCCTCGAACCCGAATTGTTGACGCGCCCTCCAGTCAAAGCAAAAGCTACTGCACAACGAGGCTCGGTCCCATGAATCCAGCCCAAATCACACCAACACCATCTACGTTTCGCAGATCTAGTCCAGCACTGGAAAATAACCGCGACCCAGCAACGGTCGCGGGAGATAAAAGTCAGGGGCGACGCGCATTACCTACGACCCTCCAAATTTCTCGACGATGCAGGCGAGCCACGCCGGCTCCGGCGGCTCCACACGAACCGAACAGCAATCTCTCTCTCTCTCTCTTTCTCTCTCTCTCTCGGTCGTACAGTTTGACGGGAATCGCCGGCAGCTTTACTACGTGGAAGAGATTCGGAGACAGAAACGAATGGGAAGTTTCTTCTCTCCTTAATACCATATTTGAAAATTAATGTTAAGCCCAAAATTTAAAAAATATTTACTCTATTTTCACCCGCTTAGGCCTGTTTGTTTATATTTCTTGTTTCTGTTTATGAACAAAAAATTTATTTTTTTTGTTCCCAGAAACAAAAAAAGAACAAAAACGCGTTTGTTTGGGTTTTTGTTCCAAATCTATTTTTTTTATTCCAGGAAAAAAAAAAGAACAGAAACAAAAAATAAAAAAAAATTATTTCTTGTTTTCGGAACAACTTTTGGGAACAAATTTTCTCTCTCCACTCTTTTTTTTTTTCTTCTTCTTTTTTCTCTGGCCGGTCGCCAGCCTCAGCCATGGCCGTCAAGGGCCGGGGACGCTCGGCCTTGCCGGGGCTGGGCGAGCTCGGGCTCACCCAGATCCGACAGGACCGAGCTCGCCCAGCCACCGACAAGCTATGATTATTCCTTTTGCACCCTCATATTTGATTTAGGATTATTTCTTACCTTTTCTTCTTCGTTAATTTTTTCGATCAAGCGGCGGCGCTATTTTCACATGTAAACAACTTAATACATCTGATTTGGCTTCTATCGTTCGATTATAATTTAAATTGGTGATCCTAAATTTACATACTTTCCTTTTTTTTTTAATAATCCTATATCCATATAGGATCTATTTACCTTAATTAGGAATTTGATATGTTTAGTTTTTGGTTTATTATAGATTTCCCATGTATCTTAAAGGCATTATTTTTTTATTATCATCATGGGATATTGCTTCGATAAAATTTGCTTTGTCGAAAGAAATTTACAAAAACTCTACCTCTTTTTTATGCCATCAATCAAATTTAGGGATAAATTATTAAGTGGATGAAATTTAATTAAATCAAAATATTGCATAAAGTAATTTTTTTTTTAAATGCTAGTGAAATATTATTATTTTGAGTTGATAAAAACTAATATTATACATGAACTGTTTACAAAAAAATAATATATCAAGATATCTCATCGTGCATAATGATTTTAGTGTATTCTTAGAAATCTATCTAAGGTCTTACATGCTCTATATAAAAATATCTCAAAGAAAAAAGATAATTTTTTAATATGGTAAATATGAGACTTAAGATATATTTTAGACTCATGAAATTAATAAAAAAAATTCCAAAAGAAAGTGAGCTTTTGAAATAAAAGGGACAAAAGATAAATAAGTTGTTATAAGATTATTGATGAAGAAGAGATTTTTCAGTTGTATACTTTATCAAGAATGTCATTTTTCCTTACCAATAGTAGGATAACTTTACATGAAGCTCGTAAAAAATTATAAGAATACTCAAGAATACACTTTTCTTTAATATGCTAAAAAATAAAATAGGAGAAATGCTTAATTATGGTAACTATCCTAAATAGAAAAGAAACAAAAAATAGAAAAAAGAAGGACATGAGCAATCACTTTAAACTGCAATCGAAAGATTAGGGGCGATTTTGTTTTTTTTAGTATAAATAGGGTGAATTTAGTCCTTAAGGGAGTGAGAATAACACCACAAAAAATAAATACACTTTTTTTTTTGCTTTTTTTCTTTTTCTTTTTCTGAATCTTTTTTCTAATGTGACGTTTGTGTGGCGCCACTTTATCCCGAAAAACATTAATAATGCCATGTTAGGATTTTTAGCAATAACTTTTGACGCAACTATTACGAATGATAAACGTGTTATACGGGTATAAGTTTGAGTTTTTTGATGGAATAAATACGTCGCAGTCGGCATAATTTGAGATTTTTTTGTGACTTTTTTCCTAGATTTTATTTTCTCTATATAGTTATAATAAGTATTTGATTAATTATAGACAAATACAAGACGATCTGTTACAATTGAATGTATAAAATAATCATCCCTCTAGAGATTGGTACTAGTTAGGATAAGATTTATCGGGTTATCATCATCATCTTCTTCTTTTTTTGCTAAAACATCGGATTGTCATTATCTAATAAAGGATCTTGGAATCCATCAGTTGCACTATTGCTACGGCTTTCCTCAGTTCCTATCTTTATTAGGAGTCGCTCTTGCTGCAGAAGACCGAATACGTGTGGAGATTGAAGAAGCATCTCTCCATACCAACGCCTATAAATACGGTCTGACTCTCCATCGACTTCCATTCTACGTTCGTGTCTTCTGTAATTTCATCGAGATGGCTGGCGGTTTCGGCATTGAAAGCTGCGGCGGCGTCACCAGGGATTATCCTGGGAAACTCACGGCTTACGTTCTCGTCACATGCATCGCCGCCGCCATGGGCGGGTTGATATTCGGATACGACATCGGTATTTCGGGTAGTGCTCTCAGCTCATTAGCCTTGTCTTCCCTCTCTGTCTTTCGCGTTGGAACTTCAGAGTTTCTTGCGACTAAGATTCTTTCCTGTGATGTATTCACTTAGGCGGCGTGACGTCCATGCCTCCCTTCCTGAAGAGGTTCTTCCCTTCCGTGTACCGGAAGGAGGCGTTGGACCAGTCGACAAACCAATACTGCAAGTTCGACAGCTTCACGCTGACGATGTTCACGTCGTCGCTCTACTTGGCGGCGCTCGCGGCTTCGTTCTGTGCATCCCAGGTGACGACGAGGATGGGTCGGAGGTGGTCCATGTTGCTGGGTGGCACGATCTTCCTCTGCGGCGCTATCATGAATGCCGCCGCTCAGAACATCGTTATGTTGATCGTTGGCCGGATTTTGCTCGGCGTCGGAGTCGGCTTTGCCACTCAGGTAAAACTCCTGAACCACTGCGCTATTTTTGTACCGAGTTTTCGTTATTCATCGTATCAATCATGGTTACATGTATATAGCCTGCACGTATGTTTTTTTTGCCCTTAAACGCATCATTGATCTTGCTGGCCTAGATTCGTTGTTACTTGAATTTTACAAGTTTTGCTTGTGAAAAGTTGACTAACCACTGAACTTCCTAGTAGATTACGTATATTAAGTATATTTTCTTAATAAAAACTAACTGATCTAGTTTTATTTTTTGGTCGAAAAAGAATAAGTCTAGCTAAATTATTGATTTTATTGGTGATGTGAGCACGGAGTTGAGAGGTCTAGTTTAACCATGCTTCCTTTCAAGTCAACGAAGAGAGGTTTGAGCCGATTTTCTCGAAATCTCGATTAAAAGATTTGATGATAATACGTATAGATTTTCAGTTGCCTTTAATTATTTATATGGACTTTAATCAACCGCGATTGCGTCGTAATTGGAATTATGAGCTATCCTTGAGATTGCAATGAAATCGACCTAACTCCACATTACGTGTGATTGAAATTCACAGTCTATACCACTCTATGTGTCGGAGATGGCGCCATACAAGCACCGTGGCTCGCTCAATGTGCTCTTCCAGCTGTCCATAGCGGTGGGCATCCTGTGCGCAAACTTGGTCAACTACTTCACCCAAAAGATGGCCAACGGCCAAGGGTGGCGCGTGAGCCTCGGCGGTGCGGCGGTCCCCGCCCTCATCATCGGCATCTCGGCCTTCTTCCTCCCCAACACCCCCAACTCCATCCTGGAGAAGGGCAATCCCACAAAGGCGCGTGAGATGCTCCGCCGCATCCGGGGGGTCTCCGATTGCGAGGTGGAGGCCGAGTTCAACGACATTGTGGAGGCAAGCAAGGCGTCCAAGGCCGTGAAGGACCCGTGGAGGAACCTCGGCAACAGGAAGTACCGGCCGCACCTGATCATGTCGGTGCTCATCCCAATGTTTCAGCAACTTACCGGGATCAATGTGGTCATGTTCTACGCGCCAGTCCTGTTCATCACCATCGGGTTCGGGAACAATGCATCGCTTATGTCTTCGCTTATAACCGGCGGCGTCTTTGCGGCAGCGACACTCATCTCCGTGTATGGAACTGATAAGTGGGGACGCCGCCGGCTCTTCTTATGGGGTGGAGGGTTGATGCTCATCTTTCAGGTACGGAAACATGTCGAGACTCGTTACACTCTTTACCCCGATATCTTCAACTATCCACTCCCTATTATGTCATCCGACCATGTATGGATCTTTGATTAAGTGTCTGTACAGCCTGTTTAGACCATCGTGGATGGCGTTCGATGTTCCTTTATGAGTGTAGTCACGAATGTCTGATCCCTGTATTCTGTGAAAAGTTAAACCGCTCGTGATTTCACAGGTGGCGTTGGCGTCCCTGATCGGTTGGAAGTTCGGCGTGACGGGCCAAGTGGGCAGCCTCCCTAGTTGGTACGCAATCATCGTGGTGATCTGCATCTGCATCTTCTCGTCTGCCTTCGCCTTCTCGTGGGGGCCGCTGGGGTGGCTGGTGCCGAGTGAGATATTCCCCTTGGAGATCCGGTCGGCTGCTCAAAGCATCGTCGTGTGCGTCAACATGTTCTTCACCTTCCTTATCGCGCAGATCTTCCTCGCCATGCTCTGCCACATGAAGTTCGGCCTCTTCATCTTCTTCGCCTTCTTCGTCGCCCTCATGACCGCCTTCATCTACTTCTTCTTGCCTGAGACAAAGAACATCCCGATCGAAGAGATGTCCCAAATCTGGGAGGAACATTGGTACTGGAAGAAGTATGTGGTCGTAGATGGACCGCGGTTCCCCGAGAAAGTTT
Source organism: Eucalyptus pauciflora (assembly GCA_007663325.1). NCBI lineage: Eukaryota > Viridiplantae > Streptophyta > Magnoliopsida > Myrtales > Myrtaceae > Eucalyptus > Eucalyptus pauciflora. The sequence goes on from VMYD01000388.1 coordinate 4,073,219, forward strand.
AGGCGCTTGATATTTTTGCTAAAGTTTTAGGAAAAAATTTGACTATACTTCTTCTAATTTTTGCAATTTCAATATGTTAGGTTTGATTAGGTTGTATGCTTTCCAGAAACCAGGGTTTGCATGCAGATTTTTGTCGTTGAGTAAGTACGACCGGTTTAGGTTTATTGATTCTCTTCTATGCACACTGAAAATAGTAACTTTAATATTCATTGGATGGTTTTGGAATTATTGATTCCCTTCTTCTTCGTAAATTTGTTCCTTGGCTCTATTGCTGATGAGTGATGATTATTAATGGTATTATAGTCGAGCTCGTGAAATTTATATAAATAGATATTTAAATGCTTGACATCTATGAAATCTAGTATTTTTGTTAGATGAATATAAAGTAGGATCAATCAAGTGACTTTTTTCCTATGAGGATCACATGAGCGCTGCACGTACTTGTACTTTTTTCACGGTTGAAGAATTAGATATTCTAAATCGATCGAATTAATTGAAAAATTCATTGTTCTTTTGTGAGTGCTCGAAGATTAAATAATCGGAGATATAACCATATTATGAATTTACATTATCCATCTGTCAACAAAGATGTTACGTTTATAGTTTCACTGACCACGACCCTCAACTGGGGGCAAAAAAAAATAAGATTAGCTTTGAAAAAGAAAAGTAATTTCTCATATTGACCCCAGTAGCCGTCGTAAGTGAACTAATTGCTTCTAATTATATTCAAATATTGCTCTAGGATATAATTACATAGAGGAAGGAGAGATTGAAAATGGTCGGGGTTGTTTAAGAGCGGCGTTTCCATTCTAATTTTGCTGCCCAGGTGCGCTTCATAAGAGGAGTAAAGAGACACCCAGTGAGGTTAGCAACGTCCTTGTCATCTCTAAGGACCTTGGTCAGGTATTTACTGTAGAAAAGGAGTTTGTCAATATTGATTTTGTGAAATTTTGTAAGACTACTTTCAACTGTTCCAAAAACTGAAGCTATTAGATGAATATATAATATAATATTTAATTACTCTAACATTCTCTGTCAAGTGTAGGCTGGGCTTTAATCTAAGTTTAAAATGTGGAAATATATAATTGGAGATGATAAATAAGAACTAGTTGTTCCTAATTATATTCAAATAATCCTTTAGGATATGATTACATACATAAACTAATAACTTTTTACTCAGATAATTGAATAATAAATTTTAGGGAACAAACCACAAAAAGCCTCAGACTATACTCATTGCAAGGCGTTTATCTCAACCTTTTTTCGTGACATAAAAAATCCCAAATTTATACAAGTTTGATACATTTAACCTCTGTCACAATTTCATCAAAGACCTTTGTTATGAATCTTATGGGTTAGTGTTTTTTTAGATATAGTGGTGCCACACGAGCACCAAATCATAAACAGATCAAAAAGAAAAGCGGCACCGCCGTTCTAACTTTGCCGGTGAGGTGGGATTCATAAGAGGAGCCAAGAGCGCCGGAGCGGCGGAGACACCGAGTGAGGGCAGCAACATCCTTGTTTTTAAGGACCTCGGTTAGGTATTCGCTGCGGAAAGGGAGCTTCTCTCCACGTCGATGTTATTAGAGAAATCCCCAATTTTTTTCCTTATAATTACACTTCCATGATTTTGCAGGCATCTTGTACTTGTAATCATACCATGCAAAAAAATAGAAAAAATCATGACTTTTCACATAGATTAGTAAGCTTTAGGAAGTGAAATTTCCAGATTGGTTACCCTCTTTCGAAAAATTTGATTTTCCTCCCATCAATTAGTATTGTCATCGTGCGTTCAGAATCTTATTGCGCTGACATCGTTCATGGAATGTCGCTAGTAACAAAAATTACTTGGAGATCGAGGAAGCAGGGCGTTTATCCCTCTGGCTCAACTCGATTCGACAGTACAAATTCGATTCTCTAAAATCCTATGGCAGCCAATGCCCATGGATTCGAATCCACGCGGACGGGCACAGCACAATGGTCACTAGCGACCATAAGTTATGTCCGTACGTATATCACGGTTCAGATGTAAGTGAAATAGACACATTGAAATTTTCAAAGTTCGAGAGAGAATTGAAAGATTTCTTTGACATATGAATCTCCTTTTCCCCTTGGGGCAATGTAAGGATCTGGCTGGTAGTCTGGTTGCGGTTTGGCCGAAAGAACAAGGATGAGAAAGTGAAGAAGTAGGAGTAGGCAAACCGGTATGCCTTATTAATCAACAGGATCAAGCATCAAGTGCTAATGTTAAGATTCATGAATGCAAGGGCAAATTACATTTTCGTGTGTAGAGCTAAAGTTCTCGATCTTCAATGCACTCTTAAAAACAAAGGGAGGAAAGTAAAAAGGAAAAATCGCTGATCTCTATAATCAAACGATAACAACTGACAAACGCGCAGTCTACTCCTGGATGTTGAAATTCTTCCTATGTCGCCCACATTTACACCCAATAATTTACACGGATTTACAGTCCAACAAAAAATTTGAAAAAGAAAAACCAGAAAGAAAGAAAGAAAGAAAAGGAAAAAGGAAGGAGAGATACACGTGGAGGTAAAAATTAACCTGAAGGTTTAGAACGCAACTTGTTGGCTACGTACAGCAGATGGCTAATATTCATGGAGGGGTAATGTTGCAGCAACTTAAGGTTAGCAGTGAAATCGCCGGCAAGGAGGCGTCTCCGTACAAGAATCAGCATTGCGCAGCAGATGCGAAGCAATGTCTCCTGGAATTACAATCAGATATTTTACTTTCATGCTTTCAAAATGGTAGACAGAATTTAAACTGGGAATTATCCATTTACTGACTCAGCAAACAATACAGTCACATAAGCACTACAGAATAACCATTGTGGCACAACAGACAGTAAAGAGTTTTTGCAGAGTTTGAAGTTCAACGTGAGAAGGCAACATTTGAGAAGAAATTCCTCAGATAGTTCACCGGCATATCATTATTTTAAAGATGGTAAGTCCTTTAAAGTAGATAAATAACAGGTTTAAAGAAATAATGACTTCACACACTGATCAGTCTTGTTTTTCTTCCTAGCCCAGGCTCCTTTCATTTCTTCTTGGGGCATATGTCAGCAGATCAATGCTTGTTTTAAGTTTTATTCAAGTGGCCTAGCCAATTGACTGATTCCAGAGGCACATCACAAAGAGCATAATATGTACCTGAGGACCTTCAGGGTCACTTAGAAGCGTGTCCCAGATGTGTAGGATGTCCGTAAAACTAAATTCTTGGGTCAGCAGGAGAGTAATCCACCTAAACGCATAGAACTGTGGATTGACCTGACAATTTTCAACATAATTTTCAGGCTTTCGAAAGACCAAGGTTTATGCAATAAGGAGATCTTATATCAACAATTAAAAGAAAAACAGAACGCGTGATTACAAAATTTGAGAGGCAAACCGCAGTATCATCTGCATCGCGAAGTCGCTGACAATGTCATTATATTTATAAGCAGAGGCACAGGCACTTCACTTAAGTATTGTGTGAGATTTAGAATTCCCCAGACACCTTGAGACGCATATTGAGAACTTGTTTCAACATGTTTATTTAAAACCAATAATAATATACATGCCCCAGAAATTATCAGAGATGCTGGAAATAAAAAGAAATCCCTTGGAATAGAAGGGAGGATATAATGGATCTATAGCAAGGTACAGCTTATATGAAGTTTTCCCCAACATGATAATGTCTGAATGTTCAATCAGGGAGATGACCAAGATCAAGAAGAAGTTACAGACTAAGAATTGTATTGCTCCATCTCACAATAGTCCTCCAGAGCTTATGCAACTTATAAACATCTGGGGTGAAACAGTTAATATCTTATTATCTATCTCAAAACTTATTAACAGTACTCTCACAGCAGTTCGTCTTATTTACAATGCCGGAGATTGAAAGTGATAGTGCCCATATCCATACTTCATCAGAGGGATCATTGATGCACAGAAATTGTACAAAACATCATATACAATAGCGGGGCAATGAGATAAAAATATCCCAATGGCTCAATAATTGTTTCTCAGTTTTTAGTCAATGTTCGTCAATTGCCCTTTAGTCCTTTTGATGATGACCACTAGATACATCAGTAGAGGAGCTGCACTAACTGTCATTCCTAACCCCAAGAGGAAAAACAAAGTTTTGATTTGTTCTTGCTTTTGGCATCCAACAGATGCAGAGCTTCATTTCTATGTATTTTTCATTCATGATGTCCATATACTGTTGCTTCTTTTTTTGCAATCCTATGCCTATATGCTCTGCAGCATCAATAGTGTCCTTCAGAAAAGAAGCGATCTCCTCTTCCTAGAAGATCCTTAAAACTGGAACTTCAGGATGGAAAGATCTCTCTACTTGAGAGAGTGAAATTCTATACAAGCACACTTGTAAAACTGCCCAGTCAAATAGATCTTGAGCACTATGCATTGGTTGAAGTAAACATGGTTTCGCAGAAAAGAACTAAGACCAATTTTCATGCCAAGACCTTATGCACATGAATGAACCTAGTGATGTATGTGGTAATGTACTAGATAAAATCCATGTATGTTGTTTTGAATGATTACGCAGCAGGAGGATCAGCCCTAGTTATGCTCTTGAACAAGTAAATGATTTCTAGCATACAAGCTCCTTCCATCTAATATACTTAGAAAAACAAAGAGAGAAATGGGGTGGTCAAACTTTGATTACGTCTTACCTTTGTTGTGACCTCAAGATGACGCCAAAGCTCTTCATCATGTTCCTTGAGAAGCTGTGACAACCTTGTAATAGTCGAACGAATGCCGACGACACTGTTGTCCAACTGCTGGCAAAAGTTGTCCCGTAAACCACTCAATAACTCAACGAAGCAAAAGAAAGTATCCGCTTCCACAGCCGCCTGCGTAATGCAAAGATAAGAAACAATGAAGCATACAATACTATATAAGAAAGTATCATTTATTAATACATCCATGTCACATGATTTTCCAAATGTCAAATTAACATAGTCTTGGCAACCTCAAATTGTTATCCAATTTCAAACACTAATTAGTTAAGGAAAGAAATCACTGTTCTCTACTGTATCCATGACAGTTACTGCTGTAAATTTGATTACCTTGTTTTTGACATCTTTCACATTAAGTCCAAGACATAAGAAAAAGAGAAAAACAAAAATGTGCATGTGAGACAACAACACTAAGTAGCATATGTGTAGAGGCAGCAAATGGTGACCAAAAAAACTTGACACCAACGAGATGGTAAGAAACTCTGATGAGGACTGTCACATTTAAGTTCATCAATAAATGAGCAAATCATACGTGGTGCCATACAATGTCGTGATAAAAGGGCAAGCACAGTGACACCGGAAAAAACAGTATTAGAAAGAAACTTGCAGAAAATCCCTTGCATCTAACCACAAACTATTAAAATCCTCAAGTAAGTTTACTACTGGTATACATTCACCACTGAAGGTAGGCCATAAAGTTTTCATGAGGCAATTGATCACATAAGTTGCATGAAAAGTAGACAGGATATACCAGAATCAAACAGGAAACATAAACATGATACAAAACATCATATTTATAGATAATTCAAGACAGAGCAGAAAGGACTAAGAGTTACGTACTGGATTCTCCTCATCAGGATCAGTTCTGAATACAAAGAAAAGAGGAGCCAGGATTTCGTTCATGCCTTGGACATATCTTATGCCAGGATTCAACTTAGCAAACATAATTAATATGTTCCTCAGAGCATCCTGAGATTATGAAGACAATAAATGAGAAAAATGTATTCCTCTGATAATTCAAGCAAATTGAACAAGCATACTTGATTAGCTTTTGCATATGCCGAATCTCCGGAGAAAAAGTCCAGATCCGGATGAGTTCGTTTCACATCACGGTCAATCTGTTGTACGATCTCTGCATCCTAAGAAAAGGACATATTCATACTCAATTCAAACACTTATTAATACTTAAAGCAACATTTAGATTACAATCCAGCGAGAGAAAATCATTCGTTGAAACTCACAGCAGACACGACAGATAGAGATAGGAGTAAAAGAAACAAGGGAATGACACAAATAGCTCCTTTGTAAAACAGGTGTTAAGCATCAAGATTGTTAGGTAGGAAAAAGAAAACATCAGACCTCTAACAGAAGCAGGACCGCACCCAGCATCTAACGATTCGAGCTACACTAGCACCCGATATCGAACAATTCAATCTAGACCAGAACAGGACACTTGATATATTAAAGGAGGTGATCGGATGACACGATGTCAACTTGAATACATTGCCACTTCTAACACCTCTCTCTTTATCTTTTTCACTATTTGATATACTTGTATGTAATTTATCGAGCTCTTGCCTATTACACACATTTTTATGTTTTAAAAGTAAAAATTTACTCATTCAAAGCTCAGCAAGATAGACAACATAAACTTACAACGAAAAAGTTTTTCTATCACGAAAGGGCAACTCCAGATGAGAAGTTTTCAGATTGCATGATTAAACATACTGAAATGACTATTTAGAAACCAAGGAATACGTTTTTAAAGCCTTGCGTGACTAAGGAAGTTATCAGATTTCTAGGAATGATCACCAAATTGATTGCCGAATTACCAAAGAATAACCCACAGGGACACTCAATCTCTTTCTTTCACCCTATACATGTCAGACATCAAAGAGAAGGAAATTATTCATAGTCTCCCCACAAGCATTTTCTTTTGTAGAATATAACTTTACTTGACCCTCATATATCTTGAGGAAGAAGCTCAAAGAATAGTACAACCCTTCAGGTTTACAAATAGTGCGAAAGAGTTAGAAAGGACAAGCTGAAGTGCATAATCAGAGACAAATCTATTGAAGCCCTTATTACAGTTTAATTTTGGATTATTCATCTGTCTTTCTCTGTTTTAGCTAATTTCTCTTCATTTCTGATTGGCTTAGCTTTTTCTCACCCCTTTTCCCATGTAGTGTGATTTTACTTTTCCTCTGTGCATTCAATCCACTTCCAACATTAATTATCACCTAGAGACCCAATTGGCATTTCAAATAGTGCGAATGACATAATTCCTTTGCCAAAAATCAAAATCTCAAACATCTACAAGTTAACATATGATTACATAATAAATCCCTGATCCAATGACAAGTCAACCGAGGAAAACCTGCATTTCCCCCAGATGTCTATAACTCCACCTTTGATGACGCGCAGCTAATTTCACCAATAACCTTAACGCTCGTTTAACAAGAAGCAACAGCTCAAATTTTCTAAAGGAAAACTAATATTCTGGCGACTCCATTCAAAAACTTATTTTGCAATGTTCTCTGGTACCTGAAAGAACTGATTCCAAATACTGCTTTTTCCAAGACACAAGGGATGCTCCCCATGAGTTATTTCTGATCGCTCGAGTATGCCACGCCTTTGAAACTTTGACTCGTCGTTGTCGCAGCTTGTGGATTTATCCAACCTTCTCGTGATTTCTGACTAACTAACCACAAGAAGTTCATAAGTATGTAACTTAATAGCAAAAAATAAGATGCAAAAGGCAAAGTCAATAATAAGATGCAGTGAGCTTCACATTTCAGCATGTTTCATCTAAGTCAAGATCTGACAAAAACAAGTTGACAAAAATAGGCCCCAAGAATTGCCACGATACTGTAACACGTGGAAATTGGCAATTAGAAAGAAGTGTTAAAGATAACTTGTGTGTAATTTACTTATATTGCAACCATATGTTTTCTAAGACAGAGACCCAGAAAATACCAAATCGGAAAATAATTGCATTGAAATTATGTTAGAGATTCTCTAACTCGTTCTTCTCGTAGTATATTGTATATTATCAGAACCAAAGGTGAGAAGGGGAGAATTTTAGCATATTTTACCAGCTAAAATGTAATAAAAACTCAGAAAGGCAAAAGTCTGGTGGATAATTAGGAAAGAGAAGAAGCAACTTTATGGAGAAATTGTCGTCATATTATCAAGGGTTTATTGGCTAAAACCAACATATTTTGGGAAGTCCCCCTCTGAGAAGCGCCAAACAAACCAGAGAATTAGAACGAAAATTCAAGCCCCGCACATTAAAGGTTGTACCTCAATGAACCACTCCATGACTAAGTTCCCAGGATTAGTTTAACTTAATCCACCACCCCTTGTCAACATCCAAAATCGGTTAAACAAAATAATGACTTCCACTGGTAACAGCATATTGAAACTTCATTTCAGAGTCTACCGTTATTGTTACAGAAGGTAGCCATGATATTCCTAATCATAGAAGGGAAACTGCATCAAAAGCCAAATACAGAGCATCGAGAACACTGCCTTTTACTTACAGGGTTCATCAAAACCTCAGCTTTGAGGTTCTTATATTGCGACCTCTTCTTCGCAAGCTCAGATGACCAGAGCCCTCGATCTGGAGGCAAATAACCAAGCAAAAGCTGCCACAAGGTCCACAATCCACCAGTCACATATTAAACCCTGTTTAATCTACTGGAAAAGAACTGTACAGCAATAAAAAGTAAGGGACAAACAAAAACTTAAACCCTCCAAATCAGACTAGTCGAGCACTGCATTGTGGCAATTTCCACACTCGACCATGTAGGAAACTCACTACAGCACTTGGCCAATAGGTCACACATCCATTTCCATTTTTACTACTTGTCAGCAACATGTGAACCGCTCCAGAATATGAATTGCAAAACTGACAAAAGAAAGCACAACAATACCTTCCACACGGTGGGACGAACCCCTGCGCCATCCGGTATCCCGGGCAACACAATCCTCCTCAACTCCCTCACATTCACCACCTTCTTCGATAGCTACACGTCACCAAACAAAAGACCATCCGTCAATCCCAATCCCAATCCCCAAACATCCGAAATCCCCGGTTCAAGCATTTCCCGAATACAATCACCGCTCACACCCCTAGCGCCTGGTCAAGAAAAGCCTCACCTCGGCCAAGAGCTGAGCCTGCCTGGCGAACTCCTCCCCGGACGGACCCTCGGCGCCGCCGTTCTCCTCGTCATTGCCGGCCCTCGCCGCCCCCGCGGGCTCCCCCCTCGCGACGGCCCGGGGGGGCGGAGGCGGAGGGGGCCGCGCTGCTGCATCCGCCGGCACCGGGGGATCCGACGCCGCCGGCCGCCCGTCCCCGTCGCCATCGCCGTCGTCGGCCGAGGCGTACTTGGAGGCGTACCGGAGGAGGCGCTCGTCGTCGGGCGGCGGCGCGGAGGACCAGAGCGAGCTGTTGAGCCAGTCGGGCACCCGCTTCTTCACCATAATCTCCGATCCGCCGCCGGAGCCGAATTCGGATCGCCGGCTCTGGAATTCCCGATCGTCGTTTCGCGACGCGTCCCTTCTTCCCTCCTCCGCTCCTCCTTCTTCCTCGTGAAAAGAGCGCGTGTCGAAGCCTGGGGAGGAGCGATAAGGTCCCGACGGCGGCCGCGAGAGGACGGTGAACGACCAATAGGGGGGCGCCACGCGGTCGGACTCGGGTAGTTACCGGTCTGCGGTTTGCGTCTGGATGACAGGTGTTCCTAACTGTTATATTGAAATTGGTTTCTATTTTTTGTTTTCTTTTTTAATATTATCATTGTTAAAAATGCGTCGTTTGACTTGAGTAATTAACTTGAGCGGTACATTGACAGCGTTAACGACGTGATTAAGTACAAAAAAAGATATCGACGGCACAAATGGTATGATTTAGAATATAATAAATGAATGTGATCTATCTTTCTTTCCAAATTTTTTATTTGTCTCGAATTATCTCCCTCGATTACACTACTAGTATGTATTAAAAGATTAAATTATTATAGGAAAACGTAATTTATTATTTAACTATTCTTATACTTTCCCTCGATTACACTGCTACACTACTGTATGTATTAAAAGATTAAGTTATTATAGGAAAACGTAATTTATTATTTAACTATTCTTATACTTTCCTTCATACGTAGATTGGATTTTGAACAAATTAAACTCAAGATCAAAGCATGGTCTATTATATAAATATTCTCGTAATTGGTACGAATGAGAAATAGAAAATGATCTACTTTCCAAGTTTACCAGGTGGAATTGGCAAAAGATGAATACAATTGAAGCACGTGACATTGATTTTCACTGTTCATCGACGTTCGCCAAATTCATAAATGATTTGATTTATCCCATGGATATATCGAAAGGCATAATTTGGTGGACTCATCAAATTTAGTGGATTATGATGAGCATGAAGAAAAAAACGAATGTATGCATGAAAAGGAAGCCGAAACCAAAACCAAACTACGCTGAGATGCACGATCGAACTCTTCTTCTATCCGATTCCTCAATGTAGGCATCTGCCCTTATGATCCATTCACTCCTTTACCGAGAGTTTTCTGTTCATCGCGAATCCTACGGAACAACGTATTTGCCCATTAGCGACATAATTAGAATGTCTAGATTCAAACGCGTGCATATACTCCCACGCAAGGAAGAAGATTAAACCATGCAATCCTCAGGATGAAAGTCAAATGGCACAACCTGGAGTTTGCTCATTTGACTCAACCTCGAGGAATCGATCAGGGGGTGTGGCATCCCCTTATCGTGTGCTTGAAGCTTCATCAAGCTAGAGGAAACTGCTTCACAAGCGATCCCTAACTGAACCAGCCATTTCTTGTAACATTGCACGCTAACAGGTTTTCTATATTTTCCCAAGAACTTCCCTCCCAAGAAAGCATTTGAAAATGAAATAGCCAGTGATTGGTGCCGACAAATACATCTTTGACGGCATCAGACGGCCCGATCAAAAGACCAGGGCCAGCCAATTAATCACCTTTGCTTCAGAGTTTTCGTCCAGAATCAGGCAAAATTTCCTATTAGTTACCACCGCCATTTGTATACCATCTCTCCTCACTCATCACCATAAACAAACTTTGTCCCAATCTCATCTCCAACCTTCCCCGTGAATAATGCTGCACGGCCTCTCAGCCGCACATGGGATACTGCCATGCTGGGTGGCCAAACCAATGCCCTTACAAATTCCAAACGAGTCTTCCGTGCTTGTGAGCGTTTGCTTGCTCAACATGCACATCTACCCCAGGTGCGTGTTCAAATCACAAAAAGATATGACCTGCCATTAAAAGCATTCCCATTTCCTTGTGCTGAACTATAAAGAGAACATCCTTAGTAGAGTCAAAAATCTGTTAGGGAGCTATAAGACCAATCATCATTTTACACTATTCCAGGGGCAGAAAAATCATTAGCCCAGACATTGGCAAACCAGGCAAACACAAGCTTCAAGTCTACAAATTGAAGACGAGAAAAACAGTGAGCCATCAAATCTCCAAAATTGTAGAAGCCTACCAGGCAATTTACCGAATCGACCCATTCTGAATAGATGAAGCCTTGCAAATGCCAGCTGATGTGGTGAACGGGATGTTCTTGAAGTGTGCTACTAGTCCTGAATCCGTGTGCAGATCTGGTTGCAGCGTCTCCCAAACCTTCTTCTTAGGGTTTAATACATCGTCAGGCGCTCCTTCAAACCCAGGGAATGTAACTCTCTCTCCAACCTTAGCAGACTCAGGTGGTTCAATTAACTCAATCTGAAAAATCAAATGTCATAGTTTGGTTTATTCATCCATTGACCATCCATAATCAACCCATGTAGAACAACCACACCAAAAATTCCTCAATAATTTCTTCGCAAGTAGACGACAAGTGAAAATAGGCTACTTAATTAGGATTGCGGAGCAAGAACTGTCATATCAACAAAAATAAACATCTTGAGAGATGCCAAGCCTCAAAATGTTTCATTGCAAAGGTTCATAAATTGGAATATTTCAGCAAGTGACTACAGTCTAAATTATCAGTTCACAATACTTGCTGTCGCCTTTACTAGTTAAAAGAGAATCAAACCCCATTCCTTCGAGGCCTTAACAGATGACTAATTTACTGAGCAGGAAAACAAAAATGATTTCTGAAAAATGCACCTTGGTGTTCTCCTTGTTTGAAGCGCAAAGAACCATTGCCTGTGACTTGATACCACGCATGGTAGCTGGCTTCAGGTTGCACAGAACACAAACCTTTCGATTCTGCCAAAATAGATTCACCGATAAGCGAGAAGTTAGCTAAATTGCTGATATCTATGCTGCAAAACAAGGTTGACAATATGCTGTGGAAAATGAACATGGTTAGAATGAGAAAAAAACCTGCATTTCCTCCAGAGGGATATACTTGACAAGGCCACTAACTACTGTTCTATTTTGACCTTCGCCAACATCAATCTCTTCAACATACAATGAGTCAGCATCCGGATGCTTCTGAATTTTTGTTATGAGGCCCACGCGGATATCTAGTCTGGTAATGGAAATCTCTGCTTCAGCAGCAGGAGCCTTGGATTTGGCACCAGATGAAGATTTTGCTGGTTGTGACTTTTTTTTGCTTCCATCTATCACAAAAGAAGTTTCTTTATTAACATGCAATGGATAATGTCAGACTGCTCTTCTAAATCTCACTGCAGACAGGACAGAAGCAGTACGTCATTTTGAGATGTGGATTGATGAAATGATCCATCTCTGCCATAACTTGGCAATAGTATTAAAAACTTGGCCACTAACAAGTTATTTGATCTTGTAAGCTGCACCTTAGCATTATATTCATATGCATGTTCTTGACATAATATGCTTCAAATTGACCTGCTTCATTTTATTATTGTTATCTTCATTTGCTAATTGCTCTCCACATGACCTTTATCTTGGCTGGGTTGATCTTGACCATCCTAGGGATTTTGGTGTAGATATGATGATGTATGTTTCCTCTCTACCAGCTCTAATTACATGTCTAAATTATATTTAATCTTCGACCAAAAAATATATATTATTACTCATGATTAGTTAGTTCTTTTGTTCATGACTTCATCGCAATCTTTATTCTTTTAAAGAAAATCACAATCTTAGAAGCAAATTCATGAATATTAAGTAGATTAACAAAAGTCCAAAAATTAAGGGAAAAAGGGTGACAGTTCACATCTTGCTTTCTCTTTTTTGACAAGAATTCGGGTCAAGGCATTTTGAGGGTATAATATTGAAGATACATACATACTTAATTGGCTAGTGATTTTACATTTATTATCTGCCGAGTCTACATCTTGCATAAAACCTACTATTCATGCAATGATTTGATTATTAAAATCAAAGTGTTATCACATCCTGAATTTACATTTATCATCTGCTGAGCCTACATCTTGCAGACCTGTTCATGCAATGATTTCATGATTAAAATCCAAGAGGCAACTTATATTAATAAAGTTGCCATCACACCCCTTTTTGAATAATGAATTATAAGTAGTACAATTCTAATGGATCCAAATATAAGTAATGATTAGTTAAACTTATAACTGTAAAAGATTACATGTGTAATCGTTAGAGAATTCATGAAATGACTTGTCCACTCCATCCAATCAGAATATACTATTCCAGTTCATATTAATGATAGGTATAATTTTTCATGGAATTTGGTCTAGAATATTAAGGTTGAAAATTGTCAAAGGTTTTGGCTTATGTCATGTAGTAATAAACTATGGAAACTATAAGAGAACAACCAATTGCAGAACTCTAAAGAAAATATATTTCTGTATTGTTACATGCTTCCTTTATATGCACGAAACGTTTTATGTGATCGAAGTAGGACATTATATTATTCTTCACTATTATTCTTCACATGGGCAAGGCAGAATTATCAATAGCAATGGTTCTTACATCCCATGCTTACATGCCATGGAAGGCATGCTACGATTACCGAATAACCAGGACATTCTTTCTTTATCTATCACATTGCTAATAAACAAAACTCAAGTGAATCTAATAAGAGAAAATGCAACTATCCTCCACCTGATACTTTAGTCTTTCGCAATTGCTCCGCCACCTTCGCAGCTTCAGCTTCTGCTCTCACAATTCTATCTGCTTGACTTCCAGCAAACTTAGTCCGATAGAATTCCACTTCTTCATCTTTCTAGACATCATAAAATTTCAAATATTAAGCTTGACTGATTATCGATACCTCCAAAAGAATGAAATACTTGGATAATTAAGACAGGTTATAATTTTTTCCATCTATTTTTATTTATCTTTATGGGTTTGTGAGGCTCAAACACGTACCAATTCCTTAAATAAAGGCTCTGGTACCCCAATCTTGTGGCCAGCAGGTATAATCTCCCAAGGTCTTTTAGCTCTCTCGATCTCCCCATTTTCATCTTGAAGTGAAACTTGTGTCTCAGGAGGCAAATTTAGCTGCTTAAATACCTGAAGCACCAGCAGACAGAATGCAGAAACATCTTCAGTCTGAGCCAACAAAACAAGATTCCTCCCGCGTGCAAAAAATCATCATCATCAAATCTATGGCTTGTCTAACTGTAGGCAAACTTAGTTACCTCAATGGAAAATGAAGGCATGAAAGGTTCGAGTAAACATGCAAGGAGATGCACCAGGCCCACAGAAGTTTTCATCACAATAGAGCAAGACAGTTGGTCATCTTTGTACAGCTTCCAGAATTGGCTTGCCTGAGAATACAATGATTCAACGAGTGAATGAGAGATCCTTTTCCAAAAAAGAAACATATAAATAGTACATTCACAAGGTATTTAGAAATTCTCCTAGCATACTTGCAGATACGCGTTTCCCTCGCTTGAAATGCTCATTGCAGTCTTGAGTCCCTGCTTTAGTTTGACCTATACACATTGCAGATTTATGCATGAGTTCTAAATGGCAAATTTCCTTGCAATTTATTACATGCTGTGGTAGAGAAATGGGGAGCAAGCTTTCGAGTCATAATGAACACAATTCTTGGCAACACAGAACAGATACAGGATGCTTTGTGATTTTTCAATGATTCAATTATAATCCTGCTTGGAATGAGGATATACTATTCTCTTTGGCTGCTAAATGAAAAGTAAGCATTATTTGCTCTGAATAAATCCAGTGGACATGTGGAAAAAACATTATGCTCCCATCATGTAGTGATGCAATCCATAGTGAACACTACCCTAATATGTCCTGATTTTATACTATAGACCTATGTGGTCTTTGTGAAGATTGACCCTGTGGAGCATTTGATATGGCATAAAGGTATGTTGTATATTTCCTTATTGGCTACGATTTGCTACCATACTGTTATCATAACTGTTTTATCACATGCCTACTACCCAGCAAAGGTGTCATCGACTCATTTTTTAAAGATCGAGCTGTATATGGGTGCTTAAATATTTAAAGGGCCATCTCAAAATGGGTTTCAAAACTCAAAGTTCAATCAGATTGGGTCTTAATGGGTTTGTGGAGAACTCATTTTCAGCCCTATTAAAAACTAAGAAGGTTAGCTTCTTTCAGGCCACTTCTTTTTCTTCATCCTCCACCAAGCAAACCACCATGGCATCTGACACTGCCGTTGCATCTCCCTTGATGTCTAGTTTGGCCAGCCGTCGTCTGTCGCCCATGTTGCATCAAGCCTCAACTGTGGCGACAATCATTGTTGCACCCAAGAGTTCTGTCTTTCTTCAATTGAGTAAGATACCGATTGAAAGTGGTCGTGAGGCCACAACCACGGTGACAAGCAACATCAGATCTGACGTCATGAGGGAGGGCATTGCGACTAGGTTTGGATAGTAGGCAATCAGGCCTTTGATCGGTTTAATAATACTGCCTCAATTCTCTCCTTTACCTGTGCTTCTGAATTGATTTCACTTTGCACCTCTTGTAGACTTGGCACTTCTCTCTTGCCACAACACAGAGAGAGCACCTTCAAGTTAACTATTGAGCCCAAAAGAAGAAGCACATCATTTGAAGACCCATTTTGTCCCACGCCCCAATAAGAAGCCCACAATAGCCAACCATTCTTTTCTGTTGTATCAATATGGCCAAAATTATCAATTTAAGAAAAAAAAACCAAAAGGAATAAGTGCACTGAAAGTCTTATAACATTTCAAGAAAAATTGAGTCCTAAACCTTATAAACAGTACAATTAAGTCCAAAAATTTATCATGGTACAATCAAGTCCTCTTGTTAATTTCATCCAATTTAGCTAACGGAAAATGCTAACTGATTTTTTTTATTATTTTCTCTCTCCTACGTGGTGCTAACGTGACTAAAACAAGAAGAATATGGCTAAAACAACATTGTTTTGATCTAAATATGATTTTTAATCTAAATAATATTTAAATTAGATTTAAAAATAATTTAAATTTAAATTTTATTTACATATTTAGAGAGAGAGAGAGAGAGAGAGAGAGGAAAGACGTCAAATAAGTTTGCCCACAGCCCAACGACCCTCACCGAGGCCGGCCATCACCCACCACCACTAGCCCTCCCAAGGGCAATGGGTGGCGGCACCTTTGATTGGCTTCCTTTTCTTTGTTTTAATTGACTTATTTTAAAACATAATCTAAATAAAATTTCTATTAAAAATCAAATTTAGACTAAAACAACAGCATTTTAGCCATATCAGTGCCACGTAGGAGAGAGAAAATAATTAAATCAAAAATTCATGTCAGCGTTTCTATAAGCCAAGTTGTACAGAGATGACAGAAGACTTGATTGCACCAATTTGACAAGTCTTAAGACTTAATTAGCACCGTTTGTAAGTTTAAGGTTTCAATTGTACTTTCATAACAAGTTTTAAAACTTCCAATACACTTATCCTAAAAACAACCAATGTGGCCCCACCTAGGTTAGATTGGGTTTGGTACTATGTGCTATTAGATTGCTAAGATACTATCTTTTTTTTTTTTTTGTTGGTCGGAACTAAGGCTCTATTTGCTTTGAGGAATGTGAACGATTTAGAAAACATTTTTCTAAAACTGATCACTTATATCACTTAAATTAATTAACCAATAAAAACTATTTTCATTATTGAAAACAATTTTTGTCTAAACATTTACGTGAATTTTCATTTATTCATTTATGAGCCATATAAGCGATTAAGGAAAATATATTCTAAATCATTCATTTTCTGCAAAACAAACAGAGCCTTAAACTACATAATATGGGTTAATTTTGGGTCAGGCCCATTTTTGACCCACCCGCTTGGTAGGTCTAGTACCCAATAAGGTGATCGATTACTTACTCTAACTAGTGATATGTATTCTAAGTGACGAGGCTAGCTTGTTTAGAATACTAACAATTAGACAAGATTGCAGAATCAAATAGCACGGTAGAAGGTTGCTGAAATATGTGTTTTGAATTTGATTATTGCATGAGACTAACTTGTGCCTTCTTTGAGGGAATCAAGAGAAATAAATTGTGCATTTCCCAAAGGAAATACCTTTTCCATGGCCTCCACATATTGCTCCACCAACTTGCCAACTTTCTCAGCCAATTCTACCGTCAGGGAATGTGAATCAGCACCTTGAGCATCGGGAATAACAGAACCATATCCTAAACCTGCAGTCAAAATTAATATTTCAGAAACACCAGTTGCTAGATAAGTGACATATCAGTTGAATTAAAAGTAGGATATTCCATTTCTGAAGCAAAAGAGGGATAAGATCTACAAATACTGCCAAAACACCAAATTAACCTGTGGGCTTAGCGACAAAGCTCAACACCCGGTTAACAAAGTTGCCCAAATTATTCAGCAACTCGCTGTTCAGTTTTGCTTGCAAATCCACCCAGGTAAACAATGTATCAGAAACCTAATTTGCAAATACAGATAAGGAATGTGAATAGAAATTCAATATAAGAGGCATATATCAAACAAGTTAAATTAATCCTGCTCCCACAATATTACCTCTGGCCTATTAGTTAGCAAGTAATATCTCCATACTTCGGCTGGAATATTAGTATCTTTAACATCATTGCCAAACACTCCAATCCCTTTGCTCTTAGAAAACTTTCCTGCACAAAAAAGCAATTTATGCTCAAGCTGACCTGAGATACTAGCAGAATTCATCTTATTTCTAATCAGATCATTACTAGCAGAATGATTGTTGGTATTTACACAAACAAGAATCAGGAAATTTACCTGCTTCATAGTTCAAGTACTCTGTGACACTAATTGTCTTCATCAGGGTCCACTTTTCCCCAGTTCCAAGAAGAGTAGATGGAAATATCACCTGAAACCAGAAAAATTAAACCGGAGAAAGGTGGAAAGAGTAATAAAAACCTAGATTCAACCTTGGGAAAATTCAGGTCTGTTCAAAGAATTCCATTTAGGAATGATATTGGGACAACAGAAATGAGTCTCGAGCAAGAAGATTCAACAAAATCTTTAAATGAAATACTATCCAATGAGTCCGATTGTTTTGAAATACACCTAAATACCTTTTTGTTGTTTTACCAATTATTCTTATTTCACTTTCTTAATATCACCATACATGGAGATTATTAAAGAAAAGACGGACAGTTCAGCTGCTTATCAATAAATTCCATGTTTCCTTTTCGAAGGATCTCAGGATAAGGAAGAGCTGCAAATGGTTGTATTAGAGAGCCAAAAGAAACTCATGGACAACCACCACCATGATCAATAATCAAAAACATGGGTCATAACATGCTGAAATAACAAGAGAATTCACATTGAAACCAATAATACACCTACTACCAAATGGATCTCATCTTGGATGACTAAGAGAAATATCACTTTGAGTTACTGTCATGCACACCAAAGCATAAGTTAGAAATAGAAACTCTCCAATTGACTATTCTATAGAATTGGTTGAATATTGTTTAGACTAAAAATTTCTATCTGTCACATAACAAGGTTAACAAAAATTAGCAACCATGATTCTCATCATCCCAGCATCACAATTAAATTTAGCAACTGCTGTGTGAGTCATTCAGGAAAAACATTCCACAAGGCGATTTAGCACTCTGGTACAAAACAAGATTTGCGTCGAAGTTAACAACAGGATGCATCTAATTTCAACATCAACAGGTTTAGGTATATCAGTAAGGAGAGGTAAGAGCATTAGCCATCAGAGCAGAGATAGGACATTTAAGATTGTCGATACAAAGAGAAAGAAGAAGCGAATCAAAGCATAAGTAAGATCTTAAAGACTGTTGATGTAAAGAAAAACTAGAAAAGTCCGACACTCACAGTGTGAAATGGCACATTATCCTTGCCCATAAACTGAAACAACTCCACATTCTCAGGATTCTTCCACCACTGCTCCCATTCTGGGGTGTAACATGAAGTTATTGAGACGTACCCAATTGGTGCATCGAACCAAACATAGAACACCTTCCTCATTGCATCAACAGACAAGCAAATGCACATGTCAAGATCATTTTTTAAAGGAATGAAGACTAGAAAAAAAACAAACCAAAAATGCGATATCTTTAACCCTATCACGAGATTACTCATAATTTCAGCTGTAGAAGCACGAGAGTTCAAAATATTTGAACAGATAACTTCTAACCTTGTCTTTAAACTTCTCATGGGGTACAGGAACTCCCCACTTCAGATCCCTTGTGATACATCGAGGTTTAAGTCCTTCTCTTAGCCATGCATGAGTTGTCTGAATGGCATTCTGGCTCCAAGATCCAGCTTCCGACGTCTCATTAATATATTCCACCAATTTATCCTTCAGCTGAGGAAGCTCGAGGAACAAGTGATTTGTATCACGGATTCTCGGAGTTGTCTGACAAATCTGTAAACAAGCACTAAGATAAATCGCACCTAAAAACAGGTCAATATGTTAAGGTCACTTAAATCATGCATGAGAAACTAGTTGCTCCAGCATCTGTTTCTTTCATCAAAGACGTAAAACAGACAGTCAGAGGAGCTAAAGAAAGAGGCTCTTATGATGATGGCTGAAAACAAGTCCTAAATTTCTACACTCTAGCTAAGCATTGATATCATCTTGACTAGTAGTAATCTGCCTCGCATTCACAATTCATTAAAGTGCACAGCAGACGGCCTCGCGTGCAAGCATGGCCTATACCAAATAAACTATAAAAATTAAAACCTAGTGGAACGTGTGGTACCTTACACCTAGGATCAATTAACTCAGTTGGATTCAAAAGCTTTCCGCACTTCTCACATTGATCGCCCCGCGCAGAATCATAGTTACAACCTGGGGTAGGACAAACACCCTCCACAAGCCGGTCAGCTAAGAATCTTGGGCAGTTATCACAGTAAAGCTGTCACAATGAAACATTGTTCGATTAAAAATTTGAGCAATTTTTACTAATGAATCGGTAAAATGAACAACTAAATAGCTTCCCAAACTTTCAAACCTGCTGCATTGTGTTCTCAGTAAGCCAATTGTTATCATACAATTTCTTGAAAATATCTTGGCAAACTTCAGTCTGCTGTGGGGTCGACGTACGCCCAAACTTATCAAAGCTTATGTCGAACCATTCATAGACTTGCTTATGCACTGCATAGTATCTGAAGCATGACAGGAGAAAGAACTTAACTGTAAATTTTATGAGAAATCAATTTTTATGATTATATGAAACAATAATGAATGTAAACAAAATAATTTTCACGTCAACAGCGTTCCCGTAGAGCAAATGCCGCAACCCACTGCATAATATTTCCAAGATAACTCGGCTGTGAAAACCATATGCACAACCAAGAACACAGAAAACCTGGAATGCCTTTAAAAGGACACATATCATCTTTTTACCAAAGAAATGTCCAATTAAGAAGAAGAAAATTATCACGCATGCTTTTCACGCATTTCGAAGCAATTTCCATTCTTTCAACACGACAACGATGCAAAGAAATGATGAGAAATTATAATTACTTGTCGCAAATCTGCTGAGGTGTGCACTTCTCCTCCATGGCTTTAGTCTCCGTTGCAGTCCCGTACTCATCGGTCCCACAAATATATATTGCATTGTAACCTCTAAGGCGGCAGTATCGAGCAAACACATCCGCACTCAACACACCTGTCCCGACAAAGTAGATCAATCAAATGCTCCAGAGGAGGGGGAAAAACAACAAATCAACCAAAAGAAACAGGATACAAATTACAGCTTGCAATGACAAAACAAGCGCATGTGCACTACTCTTTTTGAATACTTTCCCAACATTTCATTTCGAGTATGTTTCTTCTGCATGCCGATCGATTGACTTACAAAAGAGCTCACAAATGCTCTAGAAAGGGTGAAAAGAACAAATCGACCAAAAGAAACAGGATACAAATCACAGCTCGCAAGAACAAAACAACCGCACGCGCACTACTCTTTTCCGCTACTTTCCCAATATTCCATTCGAGCACGTTTCTTCCGCACGCCAATCGATCGACTCACCGCACGAACTAAGCCAATTATATCGAGCAAGGGAAGAGCGCGAACAGAATGCAGAATACGGAGGTCAATCGCCACTATCGAGCTAAACACGACTGCTCTAAACTAAGGGAATAAAAAACCAGAAGAACGCGCTGAAGCCGCTCGATCAAATGCGCGTGAGAAAAAGAGAGTCACGAACGGCCATCCGGCACGGAAAGAAATCGAGAGGAACACGACACGTACATCCGATGATGTTGCCGAGGTGGGGGACGTTGTTGACGTAAGGCAGGGCGCTGGTGATCAGGACGTTCCTCTTCCCCGGGATCGGGAGCTTCGTCTCGCCGCCGCTCCCCATGCTGTTTCCTTCCACGAAGAGCTCGTGCGCTTCCGGCGGCTCCGCCGCGCCGGCGATTGGGAAGGGAAGAAGAAGGAACGGGTGAAGCGCAGAGCGAGAGGGGAAGAGAGGCGAAGGGTTTTTGGAAGGGAAGGGAAGGGAAGGGATTCTTTAATTGGGCTTCGGTTTAAGGCTAAATTGCGGAGGAGCCCCCCCTTTTATACTACGGCGGACGTCGTTCTTCCTTTTTTCCCTATACGACAACCTCCTTGCGTGGGCCGCACGGGTTTCGAACAGTGCTCGTGAGTTCGAGTCACGTTTTGGTTGAGCAGAGATTATTCTTTATAAGAGACGAAGTGTCGGAAAAAGTCGTTAAATCTTTTATACTTGCGTCAATTTAATGCTAATTCAATATTCCGACAATATATTATTGGTTTGGATTCCAGGTGAGGCGATAAGAGATCTCAGTGGGACATGGGGCTTTGAAGGCCGTAATTGTAAATCAATCGAATTCTTTCCTGCGTGAGGTCACATTTTGAGCGGGGCTCATACTTTATAGGGTTAAAAATTTATTATTACCATGTTGGTAACGACTTAACAACTAAAAATAGATTGAGATGTCGATGGGACGGCTTGCATCACATGGATTGAATAATTATGTGGTTTGATAATAATATTTGTAATTTTGTGTGACTGCTTTTTTCTGCTCTTTTAAACTAAAGGAAAGTATACGAAGATTAGATCCTCCCTGCTCTTCGCATTTCATAATTATTCTTTGATTTTATTAGTTAGGTTCACCTAAATGGTAAGTATTTGGATATTGTAAATTTCTACCCTCATCAAAATAACCTCACGGGTAAATAGCAATCCCAATTTTTTAATAAAAAAGTTATAAATAATCTATCGAGTTGAACATCTTTAAACGTTTTACACATATGCACAAAATATCTACCGTATTCATCCATTTTTACCTTAAGTCCTCGTTAGGCTTTTGGGGAAAGCTATTTAGGTTAAATATTTTTCTTAACTGAAATTTGTGTTTGATAAAGTATAATTTAAAAGTGTCCTTCGCTGGACACGCCTCATAGAGCCAAATCTAGCCCCGACAACCATCGACTCATATGGTCGATGGTGAGGACATGTGTGGAATTTTGAAAATTTAGAGCGGGCAAAATTAGAAGAATAAAAAATATATTACCATTCTGAAAATGCTAAAGCTCGTGTCTCTCCAAAGGCTTGGAATCTTGGAGAACTTTGGAAATGCAATATATTCCCCAAAGCTGTCCAAAAGATATTTTATAAAACACCGCAGCATCTGGCCAAGAACTTTTGGAGTCACGGCCCTTTTTAACCATTCCTAAACGCAAGCGAAATGTAATATCATACAGAAAGATTCACAAGAGTAAAAACAGTGGAGCTTTAAACATTTTTTTATTACTACAATCAAATTCCAAATCTTTATCTATAAGTCTAACAAAGTTCTAAATTTTTTTTATTGACGTAATTGAGTCTCATTTATGAAATTATAATATTGTGAGAGAAACCGAGAGAGTTAAGAGAGGATAGAGAGAATGTATCGTATTCTCATTAATACCTTTGAAGATGTACAAATCTCTTGTAAATATAGTACAATGAATATGTAATTAAAGAAAGTGAATTATTCTATGTATCAATCTATATCTAAATCTAATCTTGATTTTTTTTTGGTAAAGTCTAAATCTAATCTTGATTGATATGTACAAATCAAATCAAATATTCTCGCATATCTTCCAACACTCCCCCTCAAGCTGGTGGCTTGTAGATGTCCAAGACGCCTAGCTTGCTCAAAAGATATGCGTGTTGTCTCTGACATAAGGGTTTGGTAAAGATATCCGCTGGCTGTTCTGTAGTCCCAATTCCCTTTGTCTCAATCGCTCCTTCTTGAATCTTCTCCCGTGTGAAATGACAATCCACTTCTATGTGCTTGGTTCTTTCATGCACAATAGGATTTGCAGCAAGTTTCAGAGCTGCATCATTGTCACAGTGCAACTTTGTTGGTCCTTGTACTTGTATTCCGAGATCTTTAAGAAGGCCTCGTAACATACTATTTGACAAGTAGTTTTTGCCATAGCTCTATACTCTGCTTCAGCTGAGGACAAGGATACGGTAGGTTGCTTCTTGGTCTTCCATGAAAGAAGAGATTCTCCCAATTTGATGCAATATCCAGTGACTGATCTTCGACTCATGGGACATGTTGCATAATCTGCATCACAGTATGCTGTCATTTGCATGTCGCATCTCTTGGATAGAAGTATCCCGAGTCCTAGACATTTCTTCAAATATTTCACAATTTTCAAGGCAGCTTCCAAATGGGATTGCTTTGGATTGTGCATGAACTGACTAATTGTCTGTACTGCATAAGAGATGTCAGGTCTGGTCATAGTCAGATATATAAGCTTCCCGACAAGCCTTTGATAACCTGATGGATCGCTGAGTGTTGGATCATCATTTTTGGATATACCCTTATCATAATCTGCAGTAGTTAACTTAGTGTTCTGCTCGATGGGAATTATTGTTGGCTTACATCCTGACAAACCTGTTTCTGATATAATCTCCAAAACAAACTTGCGTTGACTAAGAGAAATTCCTTGTTCGAATCGGGCAATTTCGATTCCAAGGAAATATTTAGGTGCTCCTAAATCTTTAATGTGAAAGGTAGCATGCAAATATTCCTTGAAACTTTCTATGGCAGTTTTGTCATTTTCCATAAGGAGAATATCATCGACATATATCATCAAATAGATAGATGACATACCTTTGCTTTGTGTGAATAAAGCATAGTCATGCTTGGATTGTTTGAAGCCTGCTGTTGTAAGAGCATCTGCAAATTTGGCGTACCATTGCCTGGATGCCTGTTTCAATCCATAAAGGGATTTGCGAAGACGACATACTCTATTCTCCCCCTGTCTTCGTAAGCCCTGGGGAATATCCATATAGATTTCTTCGTCTAAATCACCGTGCAGAAAGGCATTGTGTACATCCATCTGATGCAGAAATAGTCCATGTATCCTCATCTGAAGATGTTTCTTTAGAGAAAGGGAAAATGTTCTCATGAAAGATAACATCACGACTGATAATAAATTCCCTCGTAGAAACTTCCATGACTTGATATCCCTTCTGCAGATTCGAATATCCCATGAAAATGCATTGCCGAGCACGTGGACTGAATTTGTCGCGAGGACCCACTATTGCAATATAGCATAGACATCCGAATACCCTGAGATGTGTTAGTTCAGGTTTCTTCCGAAATAACAATTCAAAAGGCGTACGCCCATTGAGAACCCGAGTGGGCATACGGTTGATTAAATAAGCAGCCGTGGTGACACAATCTCCCCAATATTCTTCAGGAATTGAAGCTTGGAATTTCAAAGCACGTGCCACTTCTAGTAGATGGCGATGCTTGCGTTCAACTACTCCGTTTTGTTGTGGTGTGTAAACGCATGAACTTTCATGTTGGATCCCATGGGATGAAAGAAAGGAGGAGCAATTGTGACTGAAAAATTCTGCTCCGTTATCAGTTCGAATCCGCTGAATGGATTTTTTAAACTGATTTTTGGATAATGTGATGAATGTTTTTAAATAGGAGTAAGTCTGATCCTTAGACTGCATCAAAAAAATCCATGTTGCACAAGAATAATCGTCGACTATAGTGAGGAAGTAACGAGATCCATCATGATTAACAGTACGATGAGGTCCCCAAATATCCACATGAATTAGAGAAAAAATCTCACTAGTACGGGAATTACAAGATGGAAAAGGATTGCGAGATTGTTTTGCAAGTGGACATATAGGACATTGATGGCAAGGAAAAGAAGAACTATGACCCAATCTCAAGTGCATAAGGGAATTTTTGTCATTCATGCTCAAATTACATAAGGAAGATTTATTCAATGAATTGCATAGTAAACCAGAATTACTTGGAAGATTGGACCAGAAAAATAATCCTTCTGAAACTTTACCCCAGCCTATCAGTCTCCCAGTCGAAAGGGCTTGAAAGAAACAGGTATCAGCATTGAATAATACTTGACATGAATTTTCTGTGCAGACTTTTGACACAGAAATGAGATTGAATTGGAATTCCAGGACATATAGGACATTTCTAAGAATAATCTGAGGACTGAGGTGTACTGTTCCTGTCATATTAACATGGGTGATATTTCCATTTGGTAATTGGACAGAAACAGGAAAATCGAGCACCTCATTTATACTTGAGAAAAAAACGGTCACAAATAATGTGATCACTTGCCCCTGAATCAATAATCCATGCTTTCCTTGATATAGAATTAATCAAGGAATATGTGATACCTGAAAAACTCCCTCCTTTGTCAGATTTATCCAATTTTTGCATTGCTTGAATCAGCTGTTGATATTGCCCATAAGTAATTGGAGGATCAGAATTTTGACCAGTGGGTCCACTGACTTGATAAGCAGTTGAAATTTTTTTTCCTTTGTCTCCTGGCCTTCCGTGCAATTTCCAACAGCTGTCAATTACATGGTTAGAACGTTTGCAATATTCGCAAAATAATTTACCCTTTCTTTTAAAATTTTGCCCGAAATTCCTTGCTGACGTGGCAAGAATCTGGCCGTCGATCTCCTTTCCCGCGGACGGATCTCCACCGTTCAATCCGCTTAGCGTGTCACCCATTTGTGAGCCGTCAGATCCTCGCGCTCGATCTGAGCCGTCGAATCCTCGGGCTCGATCTGAGCCATTAGATCCCCGCGCTCGATCTGAGCCGTTGAAGGATTCCTTATTAAAGGAAAGCGACTCAATTGTTCCGCCAAACCCTAGCGTGCCCCTTCTTTCTCTCTCGCGTGCTAGGGTTTTGAACCCGTCTCGTCGATCGCCGCGAACCGCAAGAGCGATGCTCTCGCTGCTCCTTGCATGGTCCGGTGATGCGAGGCGCTGGCTCTCCTCCTGCACCGCTAGTTGAAAGATTCGGCCGATCGGTGGCATGGGCTCCATGGCAAGAATCTGCGATCGAAAGGTAAGAAAACTATCGTTCAAAATGAGGAGAAAGCGTGTGGCTTTCTCCCTGTCCTTGATAGATCTGTACTGCCTGATCGTGGCTTCTAGGCCCTCGAGCTTTTCCTCTGCCGCCTCGAGGTTGTTCCACAGTGACGATAGCTTGTTAAAACAAGCCGTCACTGACATGTTACCCTGTTTTAAGTTGCTGATTTCCTGCATTAGGGTAAATATCTTCGCTTGATCGAGTTTACCGTACATTTCTTCAATGTTTTTCCACATATTTCTGGCATCCTCTATCGGTGGTAGTCCAGCCGAGACCTCTGGGGAGACGCAATTCCCGATCCAAGTTCGGACGAGTCGATTGCTCTTCCTCCAGAGTCTGGCTAGACATTCATCGACAGGTATGGCAATGGATCCGTCAAGAAAAACGTCTTTTTCCTTTGTTGCTAGGGCCCGCCGGAACTCCTGCGACCATTTGTGGTAATTTTCTGATCCGGTCAGCTGTTGGCTGATCAGCTGCAATTCTGGTCCGTCGGCATTGGAAAGAAATAGAGGGTCGCCGGGTTCTGGTCGTCCGACGAAAGTCCCTGCTGGAAACGGCATGAAACCAGGTGCGAGATTCGGGTAGGGATTCGTCCCTAGACCCGATTCGCTTGACCCGATTGGAAAACCCGCATTGTAATATCCCGGGTAGGGATTTGTTCCCGTACCCGGTTGACCCGACCCGTTTGTCCGCTCCAAGCCTTCGGCTGCGTTTGCCCCACTTGTGGTTGGCGGGCCTCTGTTGGTTTGGACGTGGCTCTGGTGGCCCATGAAACCAGGCGATGATGAACCTGGGCTTGGCCCAAGGTAAAGTGGATAAGGAATCCACTGGTAAGGTTGGCCCATCATGGGTTGCCCCATATTGGACTGAGCCTGCGTGGGTTGCCACTGGATGAGTTGGGCCTGGAAGGCTTGTTGTTCCGTTGCTGATGATTGTTGTTCAATCTGAGGGAGAATTGCAGGTGAATTCTGAGCCTGCGAAATTTGTGGAATAACTCCTTCAGTAGACTGATCACGAGCAACATAAGCTTCATCTTGCGGCGTTTCCATGGTAAGCAAAAAAAAATCTTCTTTAGGAGTGACACTAATGCTATTCTGTTTTGTATGACAGGATTTTGGCAAAAGGTCGAGAAAGAAGATTGAAGCGGAAGCTAAGATCAGAAGCCTGGAGGCTCTGATACCATGAGAGAAACCGAGAGAGTTAAGAGAGGATAGAGAGAATGTATCGTATTCTCATTAATACCTTTGAAGATGTACAAATCTCTTGTAAATATAGTACAATGAATATGTAATTAAAGAAAGTGAATTATTCTATGTATCAATCTATATCTAAATCTAATCTTGATTGATATGTACAAATCAAATCAAATATTCTCGCATATCTTCCAACATATTGTTATAAATTTTATATTATTAAGTTTGCCAAGTAGAAAAAGGCAATTTGCCTATCGATGATAAGAAGCACGTGGATATACATTTCAAAGAATTTTTTTAAGACTTTTAGATTCCGCCCGTTGAACTTTGAATTTAATTGAATCTAACAAAATCTCATTCTTTTATAGTATTTTGGTGCACATGAGATCGAAACTTGGCCCTTACGTTCATTGACACCTACCCCACTTTCATTTATTCTAATTCTGAAAGGAAAAATACTTTAGCATTTCGCCAAAAAATTACAAACAACCGTGTCCGAGTTACAATGAGAAATAGTCCATGGTTAGTTCAAATATTATAAAATAGGACATATAGGATCATCGATAATTGTTACGTAAATTTACATAAAGGATAAAAAGAACTTACAATATTAAATCAAGTAATAAACGTTAAACGTTATTGTCATTGTCATAACTCTAAAAGAATATCGTTGTTTTCAAAAAATTTAATGTGAAAAAAGTAGAAAAGGAGTTTTAATAAACATAAATTCCACAAATTTTGAAATATAAAACCCACACGAAGCATGAGCAACTACCCATGTGGATTAAGAATCCCAACACGATCCACGGTTGGGATTTGAAAAGAAAGGAATTACTACCTATTTGAAAAAAATATAGAGAGAAAGCTAACTCTTGAAAATCGAAAAAAATTAAAAAAAAAAAAAAAGAGTTCTAAACATATTGCATATTAAACTATTCAATTTTAAAAAATTTAACTATGCTAATTAAAGTTTTAAACATTTTTAAGTTTTGCCAATTAAGTCAATTGAGTTATTTTTGTTTACAAATCGCTGACATAGATGTCAGCCGTCGCCTGCGGTATAGCCTAAGTAGTATCGACACTGACACGTGACACGCAACACGACACGACACGCCGATATGTCATTTCTAAAAAAATAGAGAATTCCGACGCGTTGGGACTCGTTGGATATTAAATATATATATTTATATATACATAATAAATTATCATTTTTATGTTTATTTCAATCAAATTAATTTGATTCAAATTCATAAAATAAGCCTAGAATGAATTTATACTAAAACATTAATCCACCATTTATTAATATCATTCATTGTTTCAATTTGACAAATTCAACTATATTCCAATAATTCATAAAACTTGAAGAAAAAACAAGCAATCCACATTCTGGACTCGCATGTTAGATATATCGGAAGAGGAGAAAAAAAACTTAATGGATGAATTGTATATCATAGGAACTGAGGGTCAAAAAGAAGAGAAGACTATGTTTTTCCTCTTTCTTCATTTATTATTTTTATTATTGTGTTTTATTTTTTCACATAAATACACTTTGACCTCTCATTTATTGAAAATTTTTAAAATGGACCTCGATATCGAAATCACGTGTTGGAAACTTGTATATCAGAATTCCGAAAGTATCGAGAAAGTTGACCAAGTATTGGATTTTTTTACACGTGTTGACTAAGTGTTGAGAGTGTCCGAAAATGTTTGACATGTGTTGAAGTGTCCGACATGACACAAAGGCTTTTGGAGAGTGTCGGTGCTTCATAGAGTATAGCCATTGTTGACATAAATATTTTTTCAATTATTTATTTATTCATTTTTTTTCTCTTCCTTCTTTACTTTTTTTTTATTGTGGCCAAAGAAGAAAAAAGAGAAGAAAATTAAAAAATAAAATAAAATATTAAAATACTATTAAAGATTCTTCACATTAGCATCAACTATGCTACATCGACCCACCAACATCCACATCAACAATTTCCGATCACGGCCGAATAAAATTGTGCATGAGACTTTCATCTCGCATGGCTTTTAAGTGATAAAAAAAAAAAAATCATCTTCTTTCGGTAACAGTAAGAGGTTTAGGACCTTTTTAGTAATTTTTCTTGAATTGAGGTTCAAGTCTAAAAGAGCATGCAAAATAAGGAAGGAAAACTTTGGTGTCATTCTAGTCTCGAGCACAATCAAAGTGAAAAAGGAAGAGCACATAAAGGGGACTATAGATTTTTAATATTTCAATAATTAAGTGATTAATTGAAAAAGAAGATTGATTGTAGATAATTAGATTAATTGTCAACAAAAAACAACCCCAAAAAACATTTCTCGGTAGCGAGAAAGAGAAAAGAAAAGAAATGTTCATATGACAAAGGCAAATATATGCCTAAGAGTGAAATGCATTTTGACCTCCAAATTTGATATATTTAGACTCGTCAAACGGGTAGATAAATTGACTAATTTCTATGCAATACAAATTTAGTGATCCATACCCAACCAAACCTATAATATTGATACAGGAAAACTCATACCCAAACTGAAGTAAAAGCATAAAGTGAGCAAGTGCGAAATTGAGTGAGGGCAAGAGAGAGTGAAATTTATTGAATATAACTAAGTTATATAACAACTAAGCCCATCATATATGGCGATCCGATATGACAAGTATTGCATAAAAAATGTGCATATAAGATGAAGACAAAAAGATTTTTCGCTCGTTCATTTTTGTTAGCGATACAAGTAATCATTTTCAAAAAAATATTTTTCAAATCATTTTTTTTAGTAAAACAAATGGAGCCTTAAATTAAAGGCATGGCAATAGATTTTTTTCATTGCCTCCTAGAGAATTATTTCATGTTTTATTAGATGATAAAATAGGAGTATTAGATCTACAACTTTAAATTTTTATATTCAACTTTAGCCCTTTTTCCAAAAAAAAAAAGCACGTGTTTGTTTCGTGGAAAATAAGTGATTTGGAAAATATTTTCTAAAAAATGATTGCTTACATCATTCAGCATCATCCATGACAATTTATGTCTAACTATTTCTATGGGTGATAAAAAACTTTTCCATTCATTTATTTTTGTAAGCGATACAAGCGATTATTTTTAAGAAAACATTTTTCGAATAACTCATTTTCCACGAAACGAACGCGCCCTAAAAAGCCCGCTTTTTTTTCTCACATGCATCGCACGGGTTACATAGCTTGGCACCTTGTCTTGACTCCCAAGTTTATTGGCATGGCAACTTTGAAGATGGAAACGTCAAGATCATACCTACCCAGAAAACCATGATGAGCTAGTATTCCATAAAATCAATGCGAATTACTATACCTAGATTTCTTACGAATTATGACCTTGAAAAAATCGAAAGGACTTTATAGTATATAGTTGCCGCTATGGACCGGCCTCCGAATATCCAGCTATAATTTCCGCGAAAGGTCGGTCCGGTCTCACAAAATAAGAAGTTTTTCGCCTTTCCGCGTTCATCATTTTACCAATTATAATCGGCGGTACGTTGCACCTCTCCCTTTCGTCGATGCGTCGGGGTCGTGTACGAGACATCCTTGGTCCAAAGACGGTACATCGGACCTTGTCATATATGTAATGACCGACACCCCCCTATAAATCGTCCTCTACGGTCACTTGCGCTGGCCATCCAATCCCCCCATCGAATTGCTTCTCGGCGACGACGACATGGGTCGGAGGAAGGTTCGGCTGGAGCTGATCACGAACGATTCGGTCCGGAAGACGACCTTCCGGAAGAGGAAGGGCGGGCTGCTGAAGAAGGCGAGCGAGCTCAAGACGCTGTGCGGGGTCGACACGTGCGCGATCATCTACACCGCGAACGACGCGGAGCCCCACGTCTGGCCGTCGCCGGGGGACACGCAGCGGGTGCTCGAGCGGTTCCAGAGCTTGCCCTCGAAGAAGCAGGGCAAGCACATGGTGAACCACGAGGACTACCGCCCCAGGGACGTGTCGATGCTGGAGCTCAAATTGGAGAACGGGATCAAGAGGAACCAGGATCTCGAAAGGGAACTGCTGTTGCTGGACCACCTCTCGGGTAAGAACGTCGTCGATCTGATTAAGGATGGTGAAATGGAAATGTTGTATCGGTCCGTGGACGACAAGATCAGAGATCTGACCCTTCGGATGGACAACCTCAAAGCGTCTGAGGTCGAGGAAGACGCGCATAGCACAGCTCCGGCCAACTGAATCTCCTCCGAGGACGAGAATCACAGAGCTCCAAAGGATGTCTTAATGGATTTTCATTTTCTTTCTATCTCGTCAGGTAATAAGCCAATGTTTCTGGGATTGAACAATGGGCACAACATTTTCGAGGAGGTCGTATCAGCTTCCTTCGGGATTGATTGTGGAGGACTTGTTGGCATTTTCTCGTACAAATTATATGCATTATGCTTTGTATGTCACATTTCTCGAGCCATGGTTCTTATGTCGCGATAACATTAGATTAATTTATGCGGTTTACCCGCTTTAATTAGAGGACAATCGCAGGTAGGGATGGCAGGATTAAATTGACCGACACAGGACGAGAACAGATTAGGTCTTTCAAGGAATCGAGAACCGGTTCTGATAGGTAGATTCTAGTCAATTTGGAGCCGGTTGGCGGCACTCGCCCCTATTGTCGGCGATACTAAAGTAGAAACTGGAATATATATAAGGAAACAAATCTGCACATGAGGGAGTAAAAGTTGGAGCCTCAGGATTTCTCACAGGGATCCTCCCAATTTAAATTAGTGGGCAGATTCTATGTACCGCAATTAAGAAAGGGTCACATAAGGCTCATTCGAAATTAATGGACCATAATCAAGCAATTCTGTGGACTGCGAAATAACCCCAAATCCTCGTATTTCATCATCCTTGCCAAAAAAAGAAAGATTGATTGTGGGATATTGGCAATAATCTTAGGGAAAAAATAGCAAGCATTGCAGGAAAAATAAAGTGAAGTAAGATAAACATATATGTTAATTAGCCTAGTCTCCTAAAAACCCCAATTTTAAGTGCAATCCTCATTCTTTCCTCGACTTTTTTATTTTAAAATAAAAAACCTCAAACCAGTCCAAATTTACCGTGAACTTTTTTTTGTTAAAAAAAAAAAACCAACTTAAGGTTTAGTTGCAAATTTAGCCTGAATTTTGGTTTACCTAAAAAAAATCACCAAGTTTAACTCTAGTCCCATTGCTCCCGTTAGTCCTCTATTCAAAATTCACTGTAAGTCGTTCCTAATTTCCCTAATTTTCATAGTAAAGACAGTTTTTTTTTTAGATAATTTTCCACGTCACCTTACTAATGTGAATTTGTTACCAACGTCAAAATGCCAAGTCAAACAACTAATGTTGATTTTTTAATTGAGGGTTTTTTTTTTTGTCTGTGAATTGAGGGTTAACTGGGGCATATTTAAGACTAGAATGAAAGTTGGTGATTTTTTTTAGACAAAAAAATTTGGCAAAATTTTGGGCAATGGTTTTTTTTTTTTTTTGTGTCATTTTTGGACTATGATTAAATGGTTTTTTTTATATAAAAAAAGTCTGGGGCAAATTTGGGACTCAAATTAAAGTTCAAAGTTCTTTTAGATAAAAAAAATGGGGGATAGAATTGAGAGTGAACTTAAACTTTGATGTTCTATTTTTAGTTAAAAAATGTTTTGAGCAAAATTGAGACTGAGTATAGCTTGGAATTTTTTCAAGTTGGATACTACTCGCACATAATTGCACCGTGTCATAGGTACGGGCTTTGCCCATCAATTTCTTTTTCCTTATTTCCATTGATTTTCTAAAATTTGAACATTTTATATACTTAAATGAATTTCTAAAGTTGAATAATTTATGATATCAACAAAATCTTCGAAGAGCTTAATTATATCAAGACCAACAATATCTATTGATTAAATAATGAAGATTTTTTTTTTTTTAGGAACTATAAAGCTATTCAAATATAGTTAGTCATGCCGAAACCGTTCTGCAGTGATCATTCCTATTGTCGGTAATGTAGAAACTCAAATGTAAGGAGACATATCTGCACATGAGGGAGTACAAGTTGCAACCTCAGGATTTTCTCACAGGGATCCTTCCAATTTAAATTAATGGGTAGATTCTATGTACCGCAATTAAGAAAGGGTCATATAAAGCTCATTTGAAATTAATGGACTGTAATTAAGCAATTCCGTCAAGGGCGAAATAACCCCAAATCCTCAAATTTCATGATCCTTGCCAAAAAAAAGAAGGATTGATTGTAGGAAATTGACAATTATCTTAGGAAAAAGGAGGAAGCATTGTGCAAATATAAAGTGAATTAAGATGAAGATATATGTTAAGGGCGCGTTTGGTAACGTTTTTGTTTAAAAATTGTTCCCAAAACTATTTCTATTCCAGGGAACAATTTTTTAACAGAATGACGCGTTTGGTAACTACATAAAATTCTGGTTCCTAGAATAGAAAAAGAACAAAAACACGTTTGGTAAACTTGTATAATTTTTTTGTTTCTTTTAATTTTTAAATTTTTTCTTTCTTTCTTCCTTTTGGCCGGCAGCCTCGCCTTGGCTGGGTGAGCTCGACCTCGCCTGGCCTGGCAAGGTCCGGCCTCGTGCCGGCTAGGGAGGCCGAGCCCCGTGTGGCCACAGCGAGGCTCGGGCCGACGAGCCTTGCCGTGGCTCGGCCTCTCCGGGGGCCGGCGACGCTCCGGCGAGGTCGCCGACCCTCGTCTGGCCGGTCGCCGACGCCAGCCATGGCCAAGGCTGATGACCAGCAAAAGGAAGAAGAAGAAGAAGAAAAGAAAGAGAAAAGAAAGAGAAAAAAAGAAGAAGAAAAATTATAAGAAAAAAAAGTGTTTATCGGAAGTGTTCCCGGGAGCAAGAAATAAGTTTTGTCAACCTTTGGTTTTTGTTCCAAATATGTTCTCAAGAACAAAAGTGTAAACAAACGCGTTTCTGTTTTTTTTTTGTTCCCCGGAACAAAAGAACAAAAATTTGTGTTCTAGGAAATAGAAACAGAAATTGTCAAATAAGGCCTAATTGGCCATTGGCCTAGGCTCCTAAAGAAACCCCAACTTTAGGTTCAATTTTGATTTTGTCCTCAACTATTTTTAAATTAAAAAAAAAAACCTCAAATTTAGGTATAGTCCAAATCTATCCTAAACTTGTTTTGTCAAAAAAAAAAAAAAAACCCCAAGTTTAGGTTCAATCTCAAATCTAACTCGAATTTTTTGGTGTCTAAAACAAATTCACCAACTTTTACTCTAGTCTCATTGCTTTTGTTAGCCCTCTATCCAAAATTCACCGTTAGTCGTCCCCAATTTCCCTAAATTTTATAGTAAATGCGGTTTTGTTTTGGAGATAATTTTTTGCATCACCTTGTTGATGTGAATTTGTTGCCAATGAGAAAATTCCACATTGAACAACTAATAGTGATTTTGGACAAAGAGTTAATGGGGGCATATTTAAGACTAGATTGAAAGTTGGTGTTTTTTTTAAAAAAAAAAAAAAATGTTCAAAGAGATTTTGGACAACGGTTTTTTTAGGTCATTTTTGGACTAAGATTAAATGGTGTTTTTTATATGAAAAAAATTCTGGGACAAATTTGGGACTTGAATTAAAGTTTGAGGTTTTTTTTTTTTTTTTTTTTTTTTTTTTTTTTTTTTTTTTTTTTTTTTTTTTTTTAAGTTGGGGACATAACTGCGATTGAACTAAAGTTTGACGTTCTTTTTTCAGTTAACAAAAGTTTTGGACAAAATTGAGACTGAATATAGCTCGGAGTTTTTTTAATGAAATTAGGCCCATGTTAATTAAAATTGGATATTACTCGCACATAATTGCACCATGTCATAGGTGCGGGCTTTGCCCATCAATTTCTTTTTCATTATTTCTGTTGATTTTCTAAAATTCGATCATTTTATAATGAATTTCTAAAGTTGAATAATTTATGATATCAATGAAATCTTCGAAGAGCTTAATTATGTCAAGACCAACTATATCTATTGAGTAAGTAATGAATAATTTTCTAAGGAACCATATAATTTATCATATATATAAATACATAATTTTATGTCAAAGTACCGTCAAAATGTAATAGACGACGACACGAGAACCTTATAATTATTCATATGTATGAATGCATATTTTTATGCCAAAGTAAAGTCGAAAGGTAATACATGACATAACTTTGTGCTACATTTTAACTAAAAACGTCATACTTTGATTGGTAAGAATTGTTTTTAAGTACCTCTTGATTTTTTTCCTCGTAATTCTCGTAATTTGATTTTCCATTAGTTTCAAATCCAATTGAATTTAAAAAGACCCTAAGACATATTCTTTGAGTTTGTTTTAGGATTCGAAAGCCTTGACCGTTTTCAATCAAAATTACGAAAAGAAAAAGAAAAAAAGAAGATTTAAAACTTTAAAATTATGGTGAAAGAATCCTTCAAAATGTTGCATGCAAACATCTTTACCTTTAAAATATTCGAAGTATTTGATATCAAATCAAATCAAATTTCTAATTCTAGAAGAACATAACACTTTCAGTCATTCAATAGATCTCAGTTTGAATGGATATAATTTTCTATTTTTCGATACAACAGTGAAAAGTTTGAGAGGCACACGAGCCGGCGGACTCATCTCATTTTCTTCAAGATACTTGTGACTTTGCTATGAAGTCTAGAAGGAAGCATCGAAGTGGTTCTTGTATGCGTGGACATAAGCATATTTCATCAACATGGAATCCAATTAAAGAACAAATCAAAGTGGGTTAGATCCAATGTTGGGTGGAGAGTGGCCTCTTTGGGAATATTATCTTGTCTTGTTTGTCCATGTTGTTGTCCGATTCCTTGTCACCTATCAACTTTAGCTTTTCATACGAATAAAGGGGAAGATCACTCAGCCTTGCACTCTTGTGAACATTCATTTCACAAGATGGAAACCCACTTTTAATTAATAGTTTGAAATGGGGTGAGCAATACTAAAAACCTCGTGGATACGATAAGAAGTTGGACGTGACACGTCCAAATCATCACACAAATATGTGATATCGACATGCAATATACAAATTGATTTAGGCCTAGGACTACATTATCGTAAGTTGATCTTTGAATATCTAAAATCATGACAAGCGTTACCTTTATTATAAAATGAATTGGAATGAACCCTCGAAAGTTAATAATAACATAACCTGCTCTTTTCCTCCAAGGAAAAAAGAATACCAAAAAAGAAAATTGATAAAATGACTCTAAAACTTTGGAGTCATAGTACTAGGCTCATCGTTACTTTGATTCAAAAGATAACCGATGGTTCCTGACTTTATTAAGTTCTTGTCTTGAATACATTATGGAAACAATCATGCGAGAGATCTAATAGAGCGTCTTGCTTTCAGCTTGTCTTTCTAACACTTCGATTAATACTTTTGCCATGCTTATCTGATGTTCACCTCGCTTCATATTGCCTAGGAAATCGAATTGGGATTTGATCCATAAGGCCGTCCTGGAATTCCTTCCGGAGCCTGGATTCCCGGGCCTTAACGAATGGGCGAAAACGTCAGTAGCAGTTTACCAGACAAATGAAGTTTAAAAATGACCCTCTAAAACTCTCAGAGCCATTTCATCACTAACCTATTAGCCCAAAGAGAACCACAGTTTAAGAACAAAAGGGTTGCTTGAACAAGTATCGCTGGGCCTTCAATTACTTAAGGCCAAGCCACAGTGACATTCAACCAACTTTAATGTGACCTTCGGTTATCAAATCACGGATCGAACCCGGCAAGTCCTGTTTTAGGTACACGATAATCACTGTATCGAGCAAACTCCGGTAGAAAAATCCAGGTTTAAGGTAAAAGGGAGCTTTCAACAAATGTAAACTTGATTTCCTAACTCAAAAAGGTGGAAGATGAGAGAAATTTATGGATAGCAAATTTGATGAAATTCTATGCTTGTATTCAAGATCAGGCAGATTGCGTTCCCGGAGGACGCATATAGAGCTTGCAAGTTCATATATGACAACTACCAATAAGGTATGAAGTTGCTAGCCATCTTTGGCAAATAATGCTGTAACTGAAGCACCTTTTTTAATGTTGTCAGATGGTGCTTCAGAAAAGAGAAAGAAGTCGATGCATTACTATTACCGTCACATCACATCCCAGAGACTGATTTAGAGCCCAGCTTGAGAGCACCAGCAATCTCATCTGGAGTTGCACCCTCGCTTAGGTAAGTCACCAACGGGCTCTCCTTCGGAACGATGTCATCCCTCAGGTAGCTTCCCGTTGTCCTGAGCAGCTCCTCCGACCCCCTTGACACCACCCCTTTCACCATGACAGTGTTGTGCGCCCCGGCGATCATCTCCTCACGGTCAGTGTCGCCGCTCTCCCCGAGGATGACGTACATGTTTGCAACGTTCAATCTCCAGCGCACAAACAGGTACCTAAGGAGAAAAAAATAATGCAAACCCTCCTACGTGAGAAACTATGACAATCTGCTTAAGAAATTGAGGATACCGTCCATGACGACGGTTATTTGCACGAAAGAAATCCATATTGTCACTGAGACGCTGACTTTTACTTCACCCAACAATAAGAAAACAATTTTCCTACAACCTGACCTCTCTAACTGGAAATACTGGACTGCACTATTGTGCCATAGATGGTCTAATAAGCCAATGACCCATTTATAGATTTGATGGAATATGTTTCAGTTTTCAACTTCAAAATCACACCAACCTACTGAATCAGCAAGTATAGTCATCTGGATTATGTCACAGAACTTCTATCCCGACAAACATTTAATTTGGGCTGATTTGACCCGTTCAACTATGAAGAAAAAGAAACATACCTGAGTGCTTGTGCTCGAGATGCCAGAAGAGGAATTATCTGTATTCTGGTTAAGTTCCGGCAATACATCGGATGACAACGGAGTCCTCGCATTCTGAGTTTCTGCCTCAAATCATCCACTTTTTTTGCCTGCAAAGTATTCCGCTATCAATACCCTTTTGTCATTACTATTCGAGTCAATTAGTAACCATGTTCTAATAACTATTCCGCACATATTTAACGACAGACTCTGCTCACCTCACTAAGGTCCTTTATAAAGTATGAGATGCAATGCGAATTGCTCGATTCTGTATCCTCCTCAATGGGACCACAAGGTTCCTCGAGTTTCGCTTCTCCTTCTGATGTATTCAATAGCTTCCAAATGGTCTTCTTTAAGCCCTCGCAACCCCAACGGTAGTCGATATGTGATGCATAATCCGGGTCAGGAGTAAGCGTTCCATCTTCCTCTGTGTAGGCCCCGGGGTAATACACTTCACTCCCACTGCTACAGATCAAAGCATCAAACTCATTCACTGGGATATTCCCTGACTTCAAGAATTCCACAGTTTCTGTAACCGGCATAGCCGTCGATAGAGCGAACCCAGAGACCCTAGTGGCTTGTGGTTCTTGCCGGACAGCCTTCATAACATCTTGCACCATCTGAACCATCTTCTTTTCGGGTGCCCCATCACCATCATAGCAGTCAACAGCTATAACTATTAACCTACGTCGCCGCCTTAACATGGGATACTTGCTCACTGAACTCTCAAGTGGTTTGTTTGCACCTTCACTGTCAATCGATTCAGAAGATTCTTGCTTCTTAATTTTGCTAAGAACTCTTTTCACTTGGTCCTGGACTGGGTCTCCAGAAGCAATTGCTGTATGGTCAAGAGATCCATTTAATGAAGATTTTTCTCCATCAACTGAGAGCCTAAGGGACATATCTTGCACGTCCTTTAGGGAATCATTGAACGACTCTTCGGCTGGGATATCATCCTCTGGCGTAGCAGTTTGCCATTGCGGGTGTCTCATCCGGCACGCTGCCACCCTAGTCAGGTACATACGGCAATGCTCAGGCCATGAGAAGAGGTGTATGTTTTTCCAACCATTCTTCCTGCATTCATGCCACAAGGACTTCTCTGAGACCAGCTTGAGCAGTGCATCAGCAATAGCTTGTTGATCATGAGGGTCCACAAGCAGCCCATTATTCAGTGCCTAAATCACATAGCAAAATATAAGGATTTAGAAGAGATTTCCCAATTCAACATTTCACGCTGAACTGAAAACAAACATCGAAAGAAACGGGGAAGATTTATTAGACACATATCACACAGTATCGAAGTGAGCAGGTCAAACTTACTTGGTGAATGTCAACTGGTCCACCGTTTTTAGTAGCCACCATTGGAAGCCCGTGTGCTGCTGCCTACATTATTCATATAGCATATTAAGTGTTACTCAATACTTCTAGGAACCATCTTTTACAAACAAGAGAAAACCTCATGATACCTCAATCAGAGTAAGACCAAATGGCTCAACTAGAGCTGGATTGATAAAAACGCCCTGCAACAAGTGAGGTGGGATTAGTTTCTTATCATGTTAAGACTGAGGCCACGGACCTTGAGTATGGTGAAGAATAAACCTTTGTTTTCGCTGCTAGACGATAAATATCTGGAACATCGGATTGCCTGTGATGCTTGGGGAAGGCAACTTGCCCATAAAGATCGTACTTGTCCACTAGTTTCAGCACTGTTGTAAGAACACTGGCGCTTCCGGAAGACATCTCATCTATGTCATCCCTGTTTCCCATGATCAATGTCTGCAGAAAAAGCTTGCCACTTAGTTACATCTGTATGTTCATGTCAGAGTCATACAGAGCAAACATCATTCTTACAAGATTTGCAAGCTCCCTTAGGGGGCGGCACTCTCCAAAGGCTTTCACGAGAGTTGTTATGTTCTTCTTTGGGTCTGGCCTTGATAAAGCCAAGATCATCGGCTTGTGGGGATTTGTGAGAAATCTCATCACCTGACAGAAGAGAGGCTCTAGCAATCGGCAAGGATAACAAAAGGCATAAACATGATGGCAATGCAGAATCCTAGACAATCACTCCAGGAATGTAAGTTGGAGAAAGAAGGTTTGTGAACTTTTCTTTCAAGGAAGGCCAAAATGAGAACTTATTTCAAGGCATGATTTAGACCACAAAGCACGCCAATCAACCAATTGGAGTAATTACCACAGAGCTTGCCAGTCAACCTCATAGTCGCTTTCTAGGGTGTTGCTTAAGAATGCCATCAGAGCCTTTCTTAGATAAATTTCTTATTAGAAAGAAAAAGAAAATTAAGATACTCACTTCTGACCATATTGCCGGGAGGGATTTGGGTGAAGAGCCATCAACACCACCAATAAGCGCTGCCAGTTCCCCATCAACCTCAGAGGTATCTTCCTGGACATTGACATTGCTAAAATCCATGCCAGGAGGAATAACCTGTAAAAGAAACAGTGATATGAGAAACTAAGTAAGCGAGCACACTACGAATGACTATTCAACTATTAATTTTAATCTCTTCTTTGGACAAGTACATCAATTCTAATGATCCGCAGAACATTTTAGTAACCTGAAGAGTAAT
This sequence comes from Eucalyptus pauciflora, assembly GCA_007663325.1. Lineage (NCBI taxonomy): Eukaryota > Viridiplantae > Streptophyta > Magnoliopsida > Myrtales > Myrtaceae > Eucalyptus > Eucalyptus pauciflora. The sequence goes on from VMYD01000388.1 coordinate 4,114,376, forward strand.
AAATCTTGTGTTATTTCCTTTTGAATATGATTATGAATATAAATGACGTCAATAGACCTTTGAAATATATGAACTGCTAACAAGAATAATCACGTTTGACTGAGGTATGATGAACAACATGAAAGGATAAATCCCTACCACCATCCTTGGCATGTACCGCCCATGACAGTTTACCCCGCGTCTAGCACGAGCGCGCAAAACTTTCTCCAGTTTGACATCAAACCCATCATAGAGACCCCACTGCTCTTCTATTTCCTGCTTCGTGCTAGTAATGACAAGCTCAGCGGCATCAAGAGAAAGTTCCTCTGCTTCAATTCTCCTCATGATCTTGTATGTCGAGTTTATATCTTCCTTCGATTGCCGTCCCTGCTTGAGGAGCTGCTCGAGCTTGTTCCTCCCAAGTGAGTGACCCGTTAAGACCATCGGGATATTAAGAGCGCCTGAGAGAAGGGCAGCACTATCTCCCGCATCTGCATAATGACCATGAATCACATATGGCCACACAGGCTGGCCCCCACCTATTTGTTCGCCGAGAACTTTCGACATATTCAAAATGTGAGCTAAAGCCCCATCAACAAATTCTTGAATATATGGCCAGAGCAATTCCTTATGGAGATACTTGTTTCGTGGACCAAATGGAATTCTTATAATGTAGGCCCCACTACTCTCTCCCAATTCATTGGTATCGGCATCTTCTGGGCCAGCAGTTAACATTTCTGTTGGTTCGCCATAACTCCAGTCAACTTCTGGTGAGGAGATTTGGCGGGTGAAAAGATCAACCCTGTATACTCCAGGCATTCTAGCAAGCGCTCGAGAAAGCTCTACCACATATTTAACCTGTGCACGGTATTAGATTAGTCAATGCACAGGAATTAATATAAATTGACATAGTCATGCCTACCTGTCCACCGGTATCAGAGTCCCGACCAAGTTCCATTTGCTCCCCACGGACCAAACCATGCAAACTGGTCAGAACAATTAGTTGGATCAATGAGTCGAACAGCATCAGTATAGCCCCAGAGTGAATGATGAATTTACAATTCATAGGAATGCAGACAGATTGCATGAGAATACACAAAAGGTCGACGCTGAGATCTAGAGTATCTTGGAGTTCACAAATAGGCAAAAAATGTAAACACTTGTGTACAGGATGATGTCCAAATTGTTTATTCCTCTAACTTCAAGTAGCCTAATGAACTCAAGATAAATGGCCTTGCTGTTAGATCAGCATATCTGGCATAAGATTCAGTTATATTATTATGGTTTATCCTTCGGTTACGAAAAAGGGTAACCTACTTCAGCAGAATTTCAGAAGGGAAATGAAATGAGATACCTTCTTTATTTGGCAAGACAACATTCACGATACCTTGTAAGTTGTATTCTCAGCTAATATAACATCCGAAAAATAAATACAAGAAAATGAAAGTTACACTCTCTCGCTTGCTAACATACTGAAAATTCTATATTTATCTCCTCATAGGCACACAATTGCAAGAAGTTGACTAAACAACAGTTAAGCCGAAGAAAGACTATACCTAATTAGGACAATGTAAAGCTTCTTTTCCTTTTTATCATCTGACCATACTTCCAGATTGGAAAAATTCCTCTGAAACTTCTTTCTCGGGGTCTCGCTCATCATCAACTCTCCAATGGTGTCCCCTTTCTCTCCTTCTGATAAGTCCTCGGACATGTCTTCTGTTGCATCCCTCCGTCCTTGTTCCCTTTCCCACCTCCGTTTTGCCAGCCTTTGCATTTCCTCCCATTCCAACTGATGATGAAGGGTCCTTAAATTTCAGTAGGAAAACTAAGAAGATACAGGGAACGCGATTGCCTCGCCTTGATAAAGTAATAGCAATATAACAATGAATGGTATACCAGAAGATACAGAGAACAAGAGAGTGCTTATGATGTAGGCCACACATGCTCGATTGAGAGATGCAATGCATTGGAAAAGATGCAAGAACAAATAAACAAAGAGCCGAAAGTGAAATCTTTGACATCATCTACTACTAGTATGTTTGTGAACTCAAAGCCCTCGCCATCTACAACATTTCGGGTTTATATTCCGTAATAGTTAATACATGTTGGGTTTGTCCAATACGCAACGTGTCTAATTAATAAGAATGACTCGGGAAGACTAATTGATCACATGGCTGGAAACATGTTGACACCACATGCGTCATAGTGATTACTTTTCCCGGTATATTGAACTTATGACTGGAAGCAGGACACAACTATAATTTTAGCTGTGTTTTATATAGAACTGAAAAATTGGGAAATTGGTAAGGATTACCAAATTGCCAAGTCAAAAACTCAGTTTGGTGTGACATGCTACTTCAGAAACAAAACTCAATTGAACCACAATATGTCGGATTTGTTTATAACACTAAATGTTTGTCTCAAAATGCCTAAGCACAAAAACAATATTATTAATGACAATGCTGGAAACATGTAGGCACCGTGTACACCACAGAGATCTGTTCCAACTTTAACTGCGCTTCCTACAGAATGTGCTGAATTATTAAACAATTGGCCGATCGGCTAGTGTACCAAATGGACACACTTTATAACTGATGAGCTGATGGAAAAGATCTATGGCTATTCAGTAAACAAACTGGTCGCATTTTCCTCCAATTAAGTAGAAGAATATATAGGCCAAATGCCTCAGTCGATTTGTTTTAAAAGGTAGAAACCTCTGTTTGGCATGATGTTCCCAGTCCACAGAAAACACATGTGCCGCCCCCCCCCACCCCTTAAAAAAAAAAAATTTCTGGTTTTCCCTCTTTTCCCCTCTCCTTACCTGTAAGTGTCCCCCAGACCTAGAATCCTGGGATAACTGGATCATTTCTCCATAAAATCCTTGTTTTCTTTTTGTTTCTCATGCATTATAGGCACTCAATTCCAAACAATTACTTTCAACAAGAGCTCACAAAACAAAGAGACTCACACTCATCTGAAACTTTTGCTACTCAGGAGTCTATAGAAATTCAAGCTTCACATGTAGATAGCCTGTCGCCCAAGCTAACACGCGCATGTACACTCCTGATTGGAATTTGCACGTCGATCAGTGTGTGACGTAACTAAGATATTGAAATAAGAATGGACCCAGGACAATTGATATATCTCACAATTTCCCCTACTCAATCAATCAAGCTGGACATCAAACACGAACCCGAGGATGAAGTAACACAGCAATAACACAAAAAGGGCAAAAGCCGACCATAATAAACTAATTCACAAAAGACATTAACGAAACATATTTCTTGCAACAATCACTAAGTAAACGCACTGTATATTTCCATCCAACCATAAAAGGACCGCAATTCAATCTCTAGACCTGTCTTCTCTTATCCCGGAAACAAGCCGATAACGCGCGCCAAATATATCTCTCGCAACGATCGCCGAATAAATGCACCAGATATTCTCAGGAAAAAAGAACAGAAGCATGGAGAAAGCTGCCTCGGAATATCACCTGCTTCTTCTTGCGGGTGAGATGCCAGATGCGCCAGCACATGTTCTCGAGGCGGGAGCTGCGGTCGCGGGTGTTGCGGGTGGCGACGACCTTGATCCACGTCCGGTGGAGGTCGGTCTCGTCGACGCCGGTCACCACCTCCTCCACGAAGTACTTGGTCGGGTTGAAGTCCCCCCTCGGGTTGAAGTCCCCCCTTTCCCTCATCTTCACCTCCTTCTGCACGTTCTGCTCCGACGACCCACCGCCGCCGCTGTCCAGTATCGCCTCCAGGTACCCGTTTATCCATTCGTTTCCCGCCATTCCAAAAAACTATCTATCTATATATATACTTTTCCTCTTCCTTGGACATATATCGCTCAGCCACAATCACATTCGCACAGTCACCGTTCCATCAGACGAACAAGAAAGGAGAACGCATTGCATGCGCGGGGGGATATACCCACATGCAGACTTTCACAGATTCTGCAGGTTAGAGAGAGAAACAAGAATCAAGAACCGTAAAGCTTCCACCTTTCTTCGCCGTTTCCTGCCGTCGCGGGCGCGCTCGGACTTGTGGGGGCCACGACCAACATGGGTTTCTTTTTCTTTAATCACAGAACGAGTACGTCAATGGTGCTGACAAGCAACGGTGGCAGGCCACAGAGAGAGAAAGAAGAGAGAGAAGAAACTGACATGCAGGAGCTTCTTTCCCAAGTTCCTTCCTTGATAGCTCGGGGCGCTTCGGCCGCGGATTCGATGTGGGAAAATTGGGATTTGAACACGAGAGAGAGAGTTTTGCTGGAGTTCGTGCGAATGGCGGAAGAGGAGGTGTGAGAGAGAGTGAGAACGGAGATGGGGTTGAGTGGGGAGAGAGAAGGGAGAGGAGAGGGAGGAAGGAGGAGGAGCCACGTGGCGGGCGACGGTGGGGTCGGGGATCGGGGGACACGTGCGCAGCGACCGGCGAATCAGAAATGATGGGGCGGAGAAACCTCGGTTTGGCGCACCGTTTCCGATGCTGTCCGCTTCCCAATGCGACCTTCCCGCCCTCTCTCTTTCTATCTCTAGACGTATCCTCAATTTAACCTTCACACACACTCTCTCTCTCTCTCTCTAAACGGTGTTCATATAAGTTCCTTAAAAGTGTAAAGATTGATTGATTTTTATTAAAAGAATCGGGAAGGACCATACTTCAAATTACTGCATGATTAGGATGCTGAAAACGAAGTTCAAAATTGCTTAGCCTAGTGACTTCGAGTGCTCTCTGACACCAGCGAATGATACTCCTAAAAGTATATGTGACATTGTGGGTCTATTAAAATTTCTTTGATGTGGAATGTCTATTGTGTTTCATTAAAGTACATGTAAGATTTGTCTTTGAATGAAAGTTTAGTTTAAAATAAAAGAATGCTAAGATTGTTGGCGATCATAGCCAGGATTGTAATTTCATATTCTTTGAACATTTCATGTAATGGTTAATTTGTTATCAAAGTCCCTTTCCCATAGATTTTAAAGGGAAATTTTAAGCATACATATATAACGCGTTTCTAATTAGTGAATTTCTATTAAATGAAAAAGAGAGGTTGCAGTCCTTTGTTTTGTTTTTTTCCCCTAAAAGAGTGAATTTTTCAACTGTAGATATTCAATTGTGTAAAAAAAAAAATTGCAGATATTCAATAAGGGGAAAAAAACAATTGAAGTGGAACCTCACACGCACTTGACTCAATTACTCATCTTCCATTATGAGAAAAAGAATAATACCCAATTTGTCATGACTTGTAAAAGGAATCCTTTACGGGAACAACGAGCTACTCAGGAAATACTTTAATAAATTCTTTTTGTTACCAATTATAACACGGGTTAAATTTATTGGCTTTTTCTTATTTTTGCATTACATTTACTGGCTTTCTTATTTTTGCTATATACATTTCTAATTTTTGTGTGCATTTTTTAGGATATAGTAACTTGATAGATAGCAACACCTATTAATTACTTAGCACCCAATCATGAGACCGGTTGTTCCATTCGTTTAATGTCTTCATTTGAATCTGAACGATGTAATCAAACTTCAAATTTTCCGATCACATTTTGTAATGATTTACTGAATACATTATGAAAGTATTATGATTGAGGTTTTCTTGGTATGCACTTTTACTTTGTGTCGAAAAGCTTAATTAGAATAAATAACGCGATTTTCACTATTATAATATGCTTTCACTCCGTGAAGAGAATCATAAGCTTTTTGATGATTTGACAATATAGTTATTCTGTCCAATTTTAGCCGGAAACCTTTGACATTAATGTTGGCCATCCTACATAATACAATTGATACTAACATTGACAACTTTTGTCATTTTTTTTCAAAAAAAATTCTATATTTTCCCTTTTTTCCTATTTTGCTTTGCCGACTAGTGGAGGTCATTGACCATCTCACCAGATTTGGGCGAGAATCACAATGCCCTTGCCAAAGTCTATGGGGGTCAAGCCTTCGCCAAATTAGGCGAGGACAGCCCTCACCCAAGCCTGCCCTCACCGGCCCTCCCCTATGGCTGGTGACCACGTCGACCATTGCCAAGGTCTAGCAGCTAGCAAAGGGAAATAGAAAAAAGACACAAAAAGAAAGTAAAGAAAAGAAAAGGGGAAAAGGGGAAAAGGGGAAAAAAGAGACAAGTACAAAATATAAAAACAATTGCAAAAGTTATCGGCATTAGTAGAACAGTCAAAGTCCACGTCAACAATCGTATAACTAAACTGGCATAATTGAAAAGTCAATAACTGAATTAGTCATTGTACAATACGTTTAAGATTTCTTGGACAATTATCCCGAGTGTTTGTGTAAGAAAGTTTGGACACGCATAATTATAATGTGTAGAGTACAAAGAAGACCCTTTCTAGAGTTATACTTGTATTATTAAATAACAAATTATCAAAATAAAAAATTATCCCATGATTTCGTATAAACTGTTCCTTTTAGAAATCCAGCACTCTTAAGCGAAATTTTCACATCATCTATCTGCTTCTATTTCAATATGTAACACATGGAACAAGTGATTACTAATGATATTTACTATTCGATACGCCTAAAAATCTCGGCTTCCTCGTCTAGAACTCAGAGAATATACCTCAGCATCTTCTTAGATTTGTATGCCAAGAGTGACAGGAAAAGAAATTTCAATGGACATACCCGAATAGAAATAAATAGAAAGACAAAATTTTTAATCTAATTTGTCTTTTTCGTTTGATATATAAATTTTGTTGAATTTGTTTGATCCTGGTTGATGCAAAAGTAAGTGGCAGAGGAAACATGATCTTGCTTTAGGGTGACCACCATCCAACCATTCTCTATCTCCTCGTCATCTTCGCCATAAATGGATCGAACCCTTTTTCACACATGTACCTTTCCGACCTACAAAACAAAACCCCCAATTTTTAATGTACCGTGACCTCAGTGTAACCACTCCATGCGGAGGAGGGTGAGTCAGGGCCTGAGTTTAGGCCGAAAGGCGGACAACAGGTGTGACGAGATCTCATGGACTTCACATGCATACAAATTGTACTATTATGTCAACTTTTGTCGCTCCCGACACAGCCTCTCTCTCTCTCTCTCTCTCTCTCTCTCATAGTCACTTAGGAGAAGAGAGCCTTGTTCAACTGAATTATTGAGCAAAAAGAGCTAACTTTTCTTTTTGAGGTCCTTCGCATGGATGCTTTCTCCTGTGCTTGTACCGAATTGAAGGTCTCTTTGCTTCAAGTTGAAGCCCCTTTAGCTAGAAGGAAACAACGGGAAAACATCTTTCATTTGAGGAAGCCTCTTGTGCAAGTGCGGTCCGTAGACCTATCAATGGGGTGGCTCTGATTGGATCGGATGACTTGATCCATTTAACCCATTCGCATGTAATACAAATCTAAAGACCCATACTCGACTCAAGCCGGTCCATATTCCTAAAACATTTATTTATTTAACTAAATCTAGAAAAAATCATATCCAAATTAAGGCAAAAGCACGAAATGAGCAAAAGCAAGATCAAGTAAGAGTGAGAAAGAGTCATGGAAGTGGGTTGGCTATACATAAGTTATGAACTCATTTAACATTCATATTAAACTCATTTATAATCCATTTATTGAATATAACTAACTCACATAACAACCCAACCCATCGAATATGAATTAAATAATGGGTTTATGATCCATTCCTACTGGTTTGGCGATCAGGCACGCTCTCAATGGGGCATGAATGAGCTATTCAAGCTAGAGTTACTGGCTAATTCGACTTAAAATGTGATGATGATCAACTTTTAACTTAAACTAGCAAACTTAATGAAACTCTTGCCTTGTCAAGATAGTTACATCTGAGCTCTGATAAGTTTTGAGTTCAATGCTAATAACACAACTTTACTTTTAGCAATCACGTCGTGGGTTCGTGTTTTTATATTTTTTTATAATCTATGATAGAATCTCAAGAGTCGACTATGATAATTCTAGATGACAAGATACCAACTTAGCTCCAATTAGCAAGTGCCGACTGTGATTGATAGTGTTACTCATTCACTAGGCGAAACAGCCGACCCAACTACGCATGTCCATTTCTAGTTGGTGCTTTCTGGTAATACAGAGGGAAAGACAAAAAGGCTCTTGAAGCAATCTGTCAACATTCTCCGATAGAACATGAGAATCGAATCTCCGTTGCTTCACCAATGGTACAAGCAACGCTTTCAGGGGTGTGCAGAGGACGACCCATTCGGGTGCATGCCACATGGGCATAGCCCTGTAGGTGACTCATTCGTGCCGTCTCGTCACGTTCGATTTTATCAATTCACGTCCTTTCGTACTGTTGTTCTTTTCCATGACTGTACATCGGGGAAATTGGGAGATGATAGGTGAGGAGATGGCAGGATACGAAAGCAAAGCAGGTGCACAAATTGCCATCAAGAAGATGAAGAATTTCATTCTGGGTGAAGATATTACCAAGAATTAGAAGTGCATGGTCCGGGCGGGATGGCATTGGGAACCCGTGAATTTTTTTAAATATTTTTCCGATTAATTTTTAGGACTTTTTAAAAAAAAAAAAGAAAGGACTATAACCAGTATCAATGGCGTTTCTACCTTGGAACCGGTGTCATAGGCTGGTTTGTGGCTAGATCCTATGGTTTCTAAGGCTGCAATAAGGAATTGGAGTTAATTCCAAGTTCTTGAGGTAACGTTTCTATTTCTCTCGATTTCTATTCTTTTGTTCCCTAGAACAAAAAAAGAATAGAAATCCATTTGGTAATTTCAATTGATTTTTCTATTTTCCGGAATAGAAAAATAGTTAGGGAATAAATTTGGAACAGAAACAAGAAGTAAAAAGAAATAGTTTCTTATTCCCAAGAACAATTTCTAAAAATAAGTTATTTTTTTCTTTTCTTCTTCCTTGCTACCCCTTCCCTTAGCTGTTGCCCCTGCTGTCCGGCCACCATCGCCGACCACCATTGCCTACCTCTCGCTATTGCCCGTTGCCCGTTGTTCGTCAGCTGACCGCCTCTCGCCGCCTGCCCACCGATCGATCGCCGGTCGGCCGCCGTCGCCGCCGTCGTTGCCACCGTCAGCCGCCACTGCCCGCCACAGCCCACCACCGATGACCATTGAGGCCACCGCTCACCGACTGGCCACCGCTCGTCGGCTGGCCAACAACCAACCGCCATTGCCACCATTAGCTGCCATCACCATCGCCGGCTGCCATCGTTGCCAACTGCCGCACCCACCGTCAATGATGGTTGACGCCGCTGCCCACTAGCTAGCCGACTGACCGACCAGCGCCAACGACCGTTGCCGCCACTTGTCGATGACCGTCGTCGACTGCCACCATCATGAATCGTCGCCGCCAGCCATTGATGATCGTTGATGACATACCACCGCCCGCCACCATCAACCACCACCAACCGCCGTTGCCGATGCCGCTGGCGCCGGCCTTCGTCAGCGTTCATCAATGGCTGGCGACGACAATCGGCGGTGGCGGAAATAAAGAAGAATAGGAAAAAATTTAAAAGAAATTATATATTGTGAATTATACCAAACGCATTACTATTCTTTTTCCATTCCAAGAATATAAATTTTATGTAGTTACCAAACGCATTCTTTTATTGAGAAATTGTTCATGGGAATAGAAAAAAAAATTATTTTTGAAAAGAAATTGTTCTTCGAAATAGAAACGTTACCAAACATACCTGAGAAAGCGGAACCGAACCAATTATTCTTGAAACCGGCTCAAATTGGAGTGACCAAGCCCATTCCTGATTTCACCCACAACCGTAGCTCACACCTAGGAAGAATAAATTGTAACTCTTTCAAGAGGAGACTCTTACCTTTTCTTTGTCTGGCTTGTTCACGATTTCAATTCGAGGGAAATACAACTAAGATAAGAATATCATTACGTCTCTCAAACCGATTCCCCACTTCTCATTTGTTCTAAATGAAAAAAGTACCTTGCTATTCTTTGCTCTTGCTTGCGATTGATTACGTGATACTTTGTTGTAGAAAATTTACAAAAGGCCACTTTTTTTGCAATTTTTCCTATTAACTCGTTGAGAAGGGCTGAGTTCACTGACTATCCAAGTTGAAGAACCAAACCTATACTTAATCTGTAGCTAGAATCTTCCTGGCTGATTCAGAGGGAATACACTAATTAACTTGCAACTAATCTAGAGATGACACATTTTTTATCCACAGACTTTGCCCTTGCCTTACGTTTTCAATCTGATAAAATCTACCCTCCATCCTTCAGACATCAGAATGATAGTTTACTCTCGGCACCCTTTTGACAAAAGCACCTTTAGCAATCACAACTGACAAGTCATACCAGGTTTCCATTCATTTCGAGCTTGATGAGTTAAATGGAAAATTTAAATACTCCCTTTTGCATCATAATTGACAATTCCATGAACTTCAGTCAATTCCTTCTGCAAAATGCTGTGCACTTGCTATGTGAAGATCTCAAATCTGCTCGTACTCAATAAGAAAAACTGGTTTTCGTTTATCGATCCTCATTTGATACACAGCATGTGCCAGTATTTGCTTAAACACAGCATGTCTAGATGACTGCTATGCTTTGTGAAGAATGTTATAGAAAGAGAAATCAACTTTTTATATGGCATTCTTCTCAGTTTTTTCAAAACCGAAATAGTAATTATTGACATTTTGTATAAACAAAATATTGTGCAATTTGCATATGCAGAAACCAAATGTGTCCACATGCTATTTTGAACATTCTCGGCCAGTTCCTCCACACTAGCTGAGAAAGGAAAGTCAAATGTCCACATGCTAGAGCAGTTGATACAAAGAGTGCAATCAATCCTTATAACTGAGAGCCATATCATGGTTTCACTTAATTGTCATTTCTGAATTGAGGAGAATATCAATAATATTCAGACATATGGAAATACCATTACTGGTCAAGCTTAACCTAAGTAAGTGGATAACATATGTTACAAAGCTAGGCCAAACCATCATTTAAGCATTTTTTTCACGCAAATCACAAAATATGGCAAACAAAAAAAATCTACCAAGAGTAAGAAAGTTGACCAAAATTCTATTATTTCACTCCTGTTTTAGGCCCGGGTCAGAACTATTTTGTTTCAGCAGTAGAAATAATGGAGAGTATGTGTGGTTGCTAATCATAACAGCTAAGACACAAGTGTTAGCAGCAAGGAAAACTAAGCTAGCCATCCATAACTCTACAAAGACATTCTTGCCTTTAAACTCAAGCAGGTAACCCCACATCAGCCAATGGCTCTGTGCTCCCATCCACAGGAATATGCAACACAACCCTTTCCATTTGAAATTTATAGTGCTCCATGGCAGTATTAGGGGCAGCAAGCAGAAGAACCATACAAAGTACTGTGCAGTGATTACCTGTTAATAGAGATTCAAAACATATTAGTAAGATGCAGTATATATGACAGTGACTAACTGTCAACGGAGAAGGTACCAATGCCATCCAATTAGCCACTTTTCCTTTTGACAGGCAATTCAGCTACTCTGGAAGTGAGAATTTTGCAGATCAACATACTAACCTTGTTAAATGCCACAAATGCTACCGTCTGCACGAAAAGGCAGAATGGCAAATCCCGAGCAAAGCAGAGAACAAGAACCAGCTGGACCATGAATTGTGGTAAAAAAGATATGAGCTTCTCTAATACAGAGAACTCACGCTCATAGTGAAGATATATGTGGTAGAAATATATAGAGAAGTTATGTCGCGGATCTGTGCGAGTTAGATGGTAAAGCAATGCCTCATGTAAAAATTCCCACTTGTATAAAAAGAAGCTAATTCCCGTACAGAAGAAGAAAACAGCTGCAGAAATAACACCAAAAATAATCCTCTCTCTAGAGAATATGCATTTTATCGCAACCAGCACATTGAGTTCAGTCGCTGCTGTGCTGCTCTCGTGTTTCTTGCTAGGGCCAGAACTCCATATCCTAAGAACAGGCTTCTGTCCCAAGCAGAAGAAGTGATGATTAAGAACCAGGACAAGGGTTGGCGCATATATGATTGGATAGATTCTGAAATGGACTACAAGTCCATAACAAACTGCAGCTTGCAAGAGATTGCCTAATAAACAGAAAACAGAACAGCATAAGAAATATTACATCTGACCACTACTTACACCAATATTAGTTATTATATATAATTATAGTTAAAGGTTGAAGACAGAGAAGGAATGAAGAGCCTCATTGACACTTGCGTAGATATAGTAAAGATCAAAAGAAGCCTATTAAGCAGAAGTTCCCCTCATCAACATCTCCAAAAGAATGCAACAATTTCAATGCACCGTGCGCTATTGTGATTTATGTTGAATCCAGGTAGAGCATGCGTATTCACAATTTAGTCATAAATAGAAAAGGCACTCTACATACTAAAGTTATAAAGGAAGTCATTGTCCAGACATTTGTCCATCTACACAAACTCTTGCAGAATTACTAAGGCCACAATGCAGTTGAAATTAGGTATTCATGAAGCTCCTTAAGGGACTTCACAGAATTGATAACCACTGGCTAACAAATAAGATATCAGTGAGAGCATTGTCAAAAACTTACAAAGGCTGACAAGGCGATATTTTGTAAGTTTTTCTCTCAAAAAGGGAAAAAAACAAAAGAATAACTGCCAGAACATGAAATATGTTAAATACCCATGTAATCCTCTTGACAAAGGCAAAAAGTGTTCCAAGGAGAAAATATACCATTCATCAGACAGATAATGATCCATAAGATAATGGCACAGACGATCGGCTCACAGTTCCCACGAGTCCCAATAGTGAAGGTAAAGGGATTCAGAAGCCATGCCATGACACAGTACGTGCAGATATTCTTGGGTACACTGCATTTCTTTAAGATCGTGTAGATGAACACTCCAACAAGTAAATCTGCAGCATTGACATAATAATAAAGTAATCTGCACAAGTGAGGAAGATGATAACATTCATTCACCCATGACCTTTGTACTTGTATTTTCCAAATAAAAACTAAACTGACAACAGTCAATTATGATTTCCAGTTAAAATGACCAACATAAGAACGCGTTACTAATTGATTTAAGATAGAAGATGAAATCAACATCTAAATGAAAAAGATTGAATAAATATGTTATTAGTTTTACATGTATGTTCAAACACCATCACATATTATAGGTTAAAATACAAAATAAATCTGAACGTTCATAATATATCATATATGCTCCGACAAAGATGATAAGCAAAAGATCTACCATAATTACAAAGATACAGAACGGTTGGTACCCATTAGTATGAGGTCCTGCAGTTTGAAAAAAAAAAAAATTCTCGAGCTATCTATAATTTATCAATATTGGGTTTCTCTACATAACGACACCCAAGAATATTACTCTCAAGATAGCCAGCTCATTCCCTATAAAAATTATGCCACTCAGCTCATCAGTAGACATTTTGTAACGAGGAGGCTTCACAAACCTCTCGGATCAAGGTAGAGAAGATGAAACCATTTCCTATTCCTCTTCCAAATTCTCTACAATACATATAAACGTAGACGTGGAAGATGAGAAATGGACCTAGAAATCTATATCAAATAATTATCAACTTCTCCATCCATTGGATAATTGCAGAACATACGTACCTGAGGCCGAGAAAAGAAACTTGCCCCATGAACGATGAAGAAACGTATTCGGCAAGAGCAGAAAGGCGAGCAAAGGTGAATATCGGTACGTGGTTCTTTCATAAGGAGACTTCCCCGACGCCATTAAATCAGCAGCATCAGAGAACACGAAGTAGTCCACGTCTGTGTACCTAACTTCCATGTGCTTATCTTGCCATTCGCCATACACAATCAAGAACACCCGCAAGAACGCCGAAAATAACAGCAAGGAGCGCATGTCTACAGTCACCATCGCCGAAACAAAAGCAGGGATAAACGTACGACTAACATATACTGCCACCACTCAGAATGGTTTTGAAGTCCACTGAAGAAAACAACAATAGAAAGAACAAAAAGATCAGGTCCATGTAAACTGAATATATCGCCCATACTAAAAATTACCAACAAAAACCGAATACACAACCAAGCAGCACACTCTGTCGAACAAGAAACTGGGTCAAATGATGCGCAAAAGAACTCTCACCCCACATTCCAAGAAACAATTTTTCCAACGTTAACAATGTCTCCTAGACAATTCATCGAACATCTGAAACACATTATTAGGCAATCACCATAACCCACCACATAGACCCATACATTCTGTCCGAACGAAACACTAATCGATCAATTCATCACTAAAGCTCGAATCCGAACCAACTTCAAGCTCCGAATCTACGCAATATACAAGTGCATTCGAAGTGGCTCGACTCTGGGGAAAAATTGCCTCGGTACCCAGATTAGATCTCTCTACCTGGCAACAAACGCGAGCAAATCCCAGTGGCCTCGATCGGCGAAGATCAGCCGCGTCCCCGGCGTCGGCTATCGGCGAGCTCCGGCGGAAGCGCTCCGGCGAGGCCGCACGACCGCATCCGGAGAGCGACGTGGGACAATCAATGAACAGAATGCCGACGAGGAGGAGGAGAGTTGTCTGCAGAACACGGTGATGCGGTCGGAGAGGGAATGAGAGATTGGAAGAGGAAGAGGAAGAAGAAGCACTGGTTGAGCTCAGCAGCAGAAGGCAGATCGTTAACTGATAAAAAAAAACATAATATAATTGAGGGAGGAAGTTGCAAATTGGACCAAAGTGATTTGAGTTCATATAAAAATAATATGAACTCAAATCCAGGATAACATATGATATTTTTATATAATTTGAGGATTAAATTGAATATTTATCAAAGGTTTAGATATCGCATAGAACAAATTAAAAGTTTAGAAATAATTTTATTCGTTGAATTAAAGTTCATGAACCACATTTAAACAAATAAAATATTCATGACTATATTACACATTTAGTCAAAATTAAAAAAAGTGGTTCCGCTATATTCCCAAAGATACATTGGATTTTTGAAATGACTTTGAATTTGACTTTTCATTTTTGTCCCTCCAAGATTAGGTTTTGAATGCCTTGTTAGTATAATCGGTCGATGTTGCAATAGCTTTCTTAATTCTTCATTGCTTTCTTTGCCTGTCTAGACTATGGATAACAAAGGAAAAAAAAAACATTACAAGAAATGGAGCTTTATAAAGGTTTATATTCGCGACTTGGACATACGTAATTGCCCAAATATCTCTAAAAATGAAAAATAAATTTGGGGGAGATACCTTGTGCTGATCTATTCCTCCCATAATATATTATTTTATATTAATCATATTGCTTTTTCTTGACTTAAATGCGTACCTTTTCAGCCTAGTCAATAGCAAAATTTACGAGAAAAATAGGTAATAAGGAAAAATACCAACTAAGCATTCGTAATACTGATAAGTCTGAATCATATGCACCAAGTAGGTTTTAAATAGACAATTTAATAATTCAAACACGGGATTAACACATTCATTTTTCAATAGTTTTTTGTTAAAATATTCTTAAACAGTAAATATTCTAACTATTTTCTTTTATTATTAAATTAGAATTCTTTTCTCTTACACCGATGTTTAGGATGTTCAAAATCGAAAAAGATTCAAAACAATTTTTTATCTTCTTAGTTTTGCTGATTCTTATTGTTAGTACTATCCACATCAAGTACGACGTAGAAAATAATAAGGCGAATATATTCAACTTAGTAGCATGCATATGTACAATATTGATAAGAAAAATTATGCCTACTCTCGTTTTTTATATATGACGTCATAAGAAGATGGTTTAGTAGTTTGTTTCCAGAAAAAGTGGTACTATAAAATAAATTGAGTTTTTATTTAAGCAAAAGGACTTAACGAAATAATACAACCACTTCCCAATCGAGACATATATCATCTTATTCACTTAATAAGTTGCCATTCGAGACTCTTTCAATTGACTCAGCAAATTTTTTGAACTTAAATACCAAATACTCGACATATATACGTCTAAGAATTATTTACTATTGTAATACAATATCCTATAATTAGATGCCGATAAAGAATGCTAATTCAAAATATCTTTCCGCACCAAAGCGCAGGCATAATTTCAGTTAAAACCTACAAATAGTTGGGATATTGCACCAATGCATTATACAATATCATTTTTGCACTGTACAATCCATTCTTCCATTCGCTGACTATATTGCCGCACCAAAACAATCCCACTTTCCTCGTCTTCTAAAATCTAAACCTCATTTGCAATGGCATCGCGTCATACCAATTTCGAGAATGAATTCCCAGAGCCCTTTCGAGCTTCTAAATAGCACATTGGGCGAAAGTTTCTGTCTGGTAATTCAGCACTCTGAAAATTTACGTAATGACAATAATGTTGGAACAGAGCAGCACCATGCAGCATTCAATAGTACAGCGAGAAAATAAACAGATGAACAAACAGCTTCTTTTTCTTTTCTTTTAGTACAAGGCATGGAAAGATGGAACAAGAATACAGATATTATGCCGGGGAATATAGTCTGCAAACCATTAGTCACTGGGATAATACTCGGTGAATCATACAATGTATCCCTGACGGTTATACTTGTAAAAAACTATTGCCTAGACAATGATTCATGATATTAGAACGCAACTCGATAGCATATATAACCCTAGTGACATCCACAGCTTGGTTATAACCTCTAGCTCTTACTCGACCGGAATTCGAAGTCCTTTTCTTTAAGTATCTTCTCGATATCATCCATGAAGCTTGACAAGTTCATCCTTTGCTGTGGATCTAAGGAGTTGGCTGCTTCCTAAATCATTTAATATCCAGAATTAGAAGCATGCAATTGTCAAAAAGAATGGCATATGTTATATAAACTGAAAAGGAGCAGAATGATATTATCTAACTACCACAAAAAATTGTTGAAAGCCCTGCAGAAGTTAAAACAGAAAAGCAATCCATGCAATCAAGCTCTGATGAAATCAGACACAATGGAAACCACAATTTCACATTAGTGATCTATGACGATATTCATAGGAGAAGGAAGAAATAATTTTGCCATCTATCATCTAATATTTTTTTCAAATAGGATTTCTACGTACTCATAAGTCAATTTTCGCAGCCAGAGGGGCACAGGAACCAACATGCTGATAGGAGGACGATTTACAACTGCATCAAGACTTCATGGAAGGAGGGTCAGGGGTGGGGGAGGTAGACTGAGAGCATAACAATACTAACCTCGACCTTTCGAAGATAACTTGAATATATATTTCTAGCATGACGATCTGAACTCTGCAATGATTTGAGCTTCAGTGCAATGTTCAGCATTGGCCAACCTTGAGGCACCTTTATTAATGCATCAATCCCACCGGCCATATGAGCTATAATAGTTTCATCTCTATCAACGTACTCCAAGAAGTGCCTGCATTAGTAAACAGAAAACAAGTATACATGAATAAAAGCTTCTCAGTTAAACTAATCATGATTCAAATGAGGACAAAAATCCATTTCTTCAGTGAACTTAGAAGGTCAGTTTTAGTCTGACCTTGCTCTAGCTGCAGTCTTGACTGCCAATCGCCTCAAGGTTGACATAATAAGCCTTTCCTGCACTTTCCTCACGAACCACTCCAATGGTGTCTGATGTATTGTCAATTCCGAAAATGACTGCCTGGACATTACCAATCAAGAAAACAATGACATTCACATTTGTCAGTTCACTGACTTCCCATTCCTCCAGAATTAACTTAATTACTACCATGCATAGAGAAGTAAATAGTAATGGCAAACAAGAAACTCTATGAGTAAATTGGAAGTTCTGAATCTAGGCCATTGCAATAAGTAATAACCACTCAAAACAAATGTCTCAAGTGAGGTTCAAATTTCAGTTACGGAGATCTGAAAGTCTTCAAATGGCGTTACTTGGAGGCAATTAACAATCAATAAAATGAAAAGCAGATACAACCTAACTTCAGCCACCAAAAATGAAAACAAAACAAAGCAGAGACAGACCTGAAATCCTTTGCGGCATCAACAATATCATCGATATGCACGTCATTGGGAAAAATCTACAGAATGCAAGGCTGTTATGTTAGAAAGGGATGAAGGATTCATATGAAGTGAAAAAAATACTGAAACAGTTTCTGAGTTAAGGATGTGCAGCCATGTCAATCTTGAAATTTGGCAACATTAAGGAGAAATTTCCATTCAATTTAGCAGTTCTTCAAAGAGACGTGTAACGTAAAAGCACAAAATTCAATCTCCACTTGCGCACGAAAATGTGGTTGGGTAATTGCACAATAAGCATTCGCTGTGAAATTATTGTTGTAAGTGCTGGGTAGTCAAATGACAAGGATGAGAGGTGTTTTAGTCCTTGCATCTTTCGAGAGTTACACTTGTAATGTAAAGATTAAAATCTCATCCCCAAGTAATATCTCAAACAAAAATGATGGTAATTACTGTTCGAACCTCTATCTTCCTCTCTCAATAGGAGGAATTGTGATTGCACATGCATAATTCATACCTCAACATTCTTAAGCTCCAGACACCCGTCCACAAGTTCAATCAGCAACTCATGGTTCAATTCCACAGTCTCAACGGCCTCTTCTATCTTCTGCTGGTAGCTTTCGTATTTTGGAAGATACGTGTTCAGTGACAAGCGAATACAGCTCCCATCAATTTCAATGACCTTTAATCCTGTCAAAGCATCCTCAATTTGTTCAACTGTATCATCCCTAAAAAAGAATAGAGGACAGGTGATAAAAAAAACTTTAGAAGCAGAAAAATTGCTGGATGGTCAAAGAAACTGTGAAGAGTTCAAGAGGATAGATTACTTTCTTAGTTGACAATCTATATGCTCGAGAGATTTCAACAGCATTTTTTTCTCCTCAATTTGACTTTCAAGATCTAGGGCCTGCAAGGCATGAGAGCACCATAGTCCAAGCAACCATGAGCATTAGATCAAAGGCAAATCTCATAAGTAAACAATAGCACAAATAATGAACTAGAAATAAAGTAATTTAGACATCCTAGTAATTGTGCTGATCAAAACCTATGTATCTTACATGTTATGAATACAAAAAGAAATATATAGAGGAAAAGCAACCTATGTGAGACTATCTATAAAGCATGTACAATAGGAAACAGTGTATACATGACCAAAATGAGAAGGCATCAAAATCAAAGGAAAAAAAAAAAACTCCATTAAAATAAACCTCGAACTTGTGGCACACATCTGTATTCATCAAACTCGATTGATAATCCATGCCCACTTTTCCAGCATTTTCCTTCATTAGACCCTACAATATGTCAAACCATTGTAAGGCATGTGGGTTCAATCTCAACATATATGAACCCAGCAGAAACTGGATGTCATGGCGAATCACAACAAAAAAAGGAAGTAGAAATAGTCAACAACCCGTGGAAATGAGCAGCCTAACGAATGTCACAAGCAAAACATTTTTGTTATTTTACTAACCTGAGAGCCAATAAAATCCAGAGAATAGTCCAGCCCTTCAAGGTCACTCTCTAAAACACTAGAATCTGCAGTCAATATGTTCTCATAAGTTAAGTTCATCTACAAACAAGTAGCTAAATAATACGATTCTTACCAGCCATTATGGATCTTGTGATAAGCTCAACTTCATCAGAGATTTTATTGTTTTCAGCTTGCACTGCATCCAGCTCCTTCTTCAACTGTCCTAAGAATGCATCTACACAATCAACTTTGTTTGTTGTAAAATCTAGAGACAATTAATCAAAATGATAAGTTCATCAATCATGAATATGCATATCGAATTGATATCTATGATGAAGTGCCCAAAATTAGTTTTCTAGCATAAACGATTATAAGTTCAGTAAATACATTTCAAAAAAAGATGCATCAATTATTATCAATAAACAGTGGAAGAAAAAAATCCAAATTCAAATACAACTTGCAATTTCTAGCCAAAAGACATCGCAAGAATTTCTTTTCTGCATGAGTATCAAAATTAAAGTAAAGACAAAAGGATTGTGAGCCATTTCATATAGTTTGGACTATCAATTATAAAATTTCAAATTGGGCGGCTAGGGTTGAGAAGAAGGATACAATATGGTGGCATTATTTATTGTGAACCTATCAGAAGATAGTATACACCATGAAATACAATATAAATACATTATTTGATAGGTAAGGACCATAATAATATATGAATGAATAAATTCACATCATTAAGCCATGACTCAAGTATAACATATCAATCAAGCTGGATGCTTTAACTGCCATCTTAATTAGACACGAGATGAAAGCAGAGAAGTGATTGGAACTACACTTGAACTACAGCCCCTTGTTCCCAAGTCGTATGTCACTACAAATGCTACAAAATTGAACTAGTCCATACAGCGAAAGAACTGTCCAAAACTATATCATCCCAAAGTACATAACCTGGGAATGGGAACAACCGAGCCATATAACAGGAAAAACGGTACTATCGTGTAGCCCCTACTCGTTAATTTCCTAATACTGCTCTTCAACTCTCATGTGGATGTTAAACCCTCAACCAACAGATGCCATACCATGAACTCAACCTTTATTATCGTAGAAAATAATGAAATGACGCCTAAAAGCCTGAAATTCTGCGAAGTTCCTTTCAACAAGTTGACAAAGATAGGAAAGAAATTCGATAACCAAGAGCATCGGACTTACCCAAATCTTCCTGCCCGAAGCCACTCACATCGGAATACTCGGACACAATCTGCTTCACCCCGCTCTGCACAATTTCCACCAAACAAAAAATGGGCAAAATACAAACAAAAAAAGGAAAAAAGAAAAGAAAAAAGAAACACTAGCCCAGGATCTCAATTCCCAAAATCATAAAGCGAACGGGACAAAAAACGGCCATGAATGGTGGAATCGCAAGCGAAATGCAACAATCACCTCAATTTCCAGAACGCATCGATTGAGCAAATCCTCTGCGTCGGCCGGGGACGTTTCCGGCGCGTGCTCCGTGCAATCCCTACATACTTGCTTGAGCTCCCTCACTCGGCTTCAGAACGAGAGAAAAAGCACGGACATTCCTGGTCACACTCTCGATAATCGAACATAGGAACGAGCGCAACGCACGCAAAGACACCTGCGGTACCTTCGAATCGCGTCGACGTCGAGATCGCCGCCGGCCGGCGACGCCGTCTCCATCTGGTCTCGCTTAGTCATCAAGCTCGCGCTCTCTCTCTCTCTTCCCGCGCTCGTCTGCAGAGAATCTGGAAAATGTTTGAAAATGCGAGCCAGAAAAAAGCCTAGCAACAGAGGGCCCACTGAGAATGGGCCCATTTGGGCCCAATGGGCCGAGGATAGCATGCCAATTCTTAATTTTGCGACAAAATTAAACGAATTTTTCTTTAAAAAAAAAAAAAAAAGCGAAGTAGTGGACCAATAAAATGAAGTATTGAGACTTCGATTAGAAATAACTCAGTCGATAACAAATTTTACTGCTACTTACCTTATAGATCATAAAATACTTCTTTTATATAATAAGAGAATAATCTTGAACTTTTAATCGTTGCGTTTATTTCATGAAAAATAAATAGTTTGAAAACATATATCTTAAAAATAATCATGTGTATTATTTGAAATAATTAGTTAATGAAAAAAAATTTCATCATCGACAGTAATTTATATGTAAATTTTTTCGTGGACAATGAAAATATTTTTGTTTGTCCACTTTCATGGGCAATACAATATATTACTTTTAAGAAAATATTTTACGAATCGTTCATTTTGTGCGAAACAAACCACATATAACTTTTTTTATAAAAAAAATGGGGCAAAGTCCAAGTGTTAATTATTTATTCTCCTAATAAAACTGGATCTAGTTTGATTTGTCCTGTTAAGGGAGGAAATAAATATCTGGATGGCCCATGTAAAGCTAGAACGTTATTTACATCACAGGATTGAATTTCTTAATTTGCTAACTAATCAACAGCACGAGTTGTCTTCCCTAAAAAGTATTTTGAGATGTCGAAATACTAATTAGTTTCCATATTTAAGAAGAGAGAATTTGAAATTTCTTTAATAGGCAGCTTATTCCTCTAAAAGGTAAAAGAAGGAAATTCAATAAATAGATTGCAAAAGTTAATACTACAGAAAACTCAAAAATGATGTACTCGTGATGAATTCAACCCAAATCAATAAAATTCTAAATGATGTTTTAATTCGGAGGTTTTACCTTAATCAAATTTAATATAGATCAATAGAAGATAAAATTATCATAAATATATTAATTTAATATTTTTTTATAGTAAAAAAAATAAATTAAAATATTTTTTTAGCATAATCGTATCAATTTAAAATTTAAAATTTAAATAAATTTATCATAAATATATTAAATTACCATAAGCGGTCACCCGAGGAAAGGGCCCGGCCGGTGACCCGTCCCTGTCAGGCGCAATGATTGGCTGATTGTTCTAATCGGCAGTTACCAAGGAGCTCGCAGTAAGGACTCTCCCTCTCTCTCTCTCTCTCTCTCTCTCTCTCTGGTTCGAGGAGGGGAGCAATGGCGGAACGAAGGAAGAACTCGCTCCCGTTCCTGCTCCTGCTCGCGATCGTCCACTTCGCGGCGGCTGCGGCGGCGGCGGCGGCGGCGGCGGCCGGCTCCGCCTCCTTCGAGCCGTTCAACGTGAGCTACGACCACAGGGCGCTGATCATCGACGGCAAGCGCCGCATGCTCAATTCCGCCGGAATCCACTACCCTCGCGCCACCCCGGAGGTACTCGGCAGCGCGGCCTCGTCTCTCGGAGCTTTTTTTCTTTTTTCTTCTTCTTTTTTTTCGCGTCGCTTTGCGTGGATGATCGGCAGCGTGCTTCGTTGCCGGCGGAACTCGAGCTGAGAGACGAGATGAGGTCGTCGCCGTTTTGTTTTTGCTTATTTCGTCTGCCATATCCAGTGAAGAAGTGTCGTTTTGCTCCGAACTCGTGTCGAGCGCGAACTTTCTCGAGTTGCGACGCGTCTGCGATTGCATGTCAGTTGCCCTGTCGTACCGCCAAATGAATTGGAATTTGTGCTTGAGAATGTCGGTGAAGCCGAAATGAAAGGCAAAAGTTTGATTGGATAAGCAGACGGAGCGTGGAAATGGTAATTTATCTCTTAGAATGAGCACGAGTGGGTCATGCATGGTGAGGATTCTTGCCATATTGCTCTCGTGTAAGAGTTGAGGTTTACTTACCGTACTTTGTGTGATGCTGATGAGAGCCTTGCTCAGTTGTAACTTTATGTGAGTAATCAGTTTGTGCCCTCACATTGGTTTGCATCATACAGATGTGGCCCGATCTTATTGCAAAGAGCAAGGAAGGTGGTGCAGATGTAGTTCAAACCTATGTCTTCTGGAGTGGGCATGAGCCTGTGAGAGGACAGGTACTGCAAATTTTCTTAGAAAGAGGGATCGAACTCTTTGGATAAAGCATTTACTCATTCCATTATCAACTGTCTCTACAGTACTACTTTGAAGGGAATTATGACATTGTCAAGTTTGTGAAGCTAGTGGGATCCAGTGGAATGTACCTTCATCTCCGGATAGGCCCTTATGTCTGTGCTGAGTGGAATTTTGGGTCTCATCTTCTTTCTGATTACTGAATACTAATTTTAATTGCTTCTTTTTACTTTACAATTTATCCATTGTTGATGATTTCTTTTTGTTGTTAGCAGAGTTACAATTTTTAATTTCCTCAGCCTGAATGCTATTTAGTTTCACCGTAAGGGAAAAACTAAATTTCTTAGCCAAATTAGATTAGATACAGGGGACAAGGGATGAATGTGAAAATAATGGTTCTTATCAATGGTCGAAGCTGCTCTTCATTCCTTATTTGGTTTTTCCTCCAGTTGTGACTGGATAGATAGGATATAATATAGGATTGAGTGCAATGGGTAATAGGATCCATGTATCTAATCTTTGTTTGTTGTTGTTGTTGTTGTTGATTACTTCTCCAAGTCTACATGAGCATGTCTCTTTGCCATGGCAACAATAGATAGGTTAAAGAGAATCATCAAACTATGTTAGTCGTTGGGGGGTACCAAGACTTTATGAGATGAATGACAGGCCTAGATTTTACTCAGGAATTCTTGTTGAGATCTCAGAAAATCATCAGGAAACTTTACTAAGCAAGCATGTTATCCATATCTGTATTATTAAGCCAAAAGTGGGGTTTGTCTCACTCATTGAGCATTCTCCAATTACCCGTACATATTAGCAATAGGAAGTCAAAATAATTAGGGCGTAGTCAAATTAAAACATGTCCTCATAAGCTAAGACCACCCACTTCCTCCACCTCCTCCACTTCAAAAGATAAATTACCCATGAAAGCTGGAAGGAATCCTCATTTTGGTAAGACTTAAATTATAGAATTAGGATAATTAAAAGTAATTACATATGCGCATAGCCCATGCTTCAAATCTAGTTAGCCTTGTGTTGGGAAAATGGGAGCACCATGATTCATTCCACAATTTCCATTATCTTCAAAATATCTCCGAAAGAACTCGGAATCTTAGTTCCCTCTTCACAGGGCAAGAACATATAACTTCAATTGTAAATATTCCTTATATGGTCATCTTTCATCTGTTTTTGGAATAGGGCAATTCATATTTCCATGATTAAAAAGGTTACAGTTCTTGACATTTCATAGTTTTTTATTTTAAAACCCCAAAGTAAACTAATCCCTGTAGAAGGTGCATGTGTGGTAAATCTTGCTGAGAGAAAAATAAGCAGTGCTAAAATTTCCAACATCTAATCACCATCTATTAGCTAACTCTCCATAAATATATCCATCTGAATAACCAAAAAATCAAACCATCATATTTTCTTATAAAAATGGCTTTTCAAATGGTTTGTGAAAGGCGTTAAATTCTAGGCATCAGGTAAGATCTATCTTATAAGGGTGCAAGATGTAGGTTTTCAAGTTGAAAGAGCAAAATGTACAAAAGTAAATGTTATTGGTGCTTCTGTAATTCTTCTTTATTAGATCATATGCATATGGAGTTCTAGATAGTGCTTCATTGACTCTACTATTCTGATTAGGCTGACATCAATTTAATTGAAAATGGTTCCTCGATATTGTGAACTAATTGTGGGCTATAATTTTGCAGAGGTTTCCCAGTGTGGCTCCGGAATATCCCTGGCATTGAATTTCGAACAGACAATGTACTTTTCAAGGTAAATTTGGCATGTGTGCTTGCTCAGAGTACCTCTTTAGAGTACACAAGTTCTTTTTTCCTCTGTTGAGTATAGAATGAGGTAGGGACATTGTATAGTTTCTCCAAAGGTCCTGATTAAATGCATCATGTTACTAGGCAGGTTCTTAAATAAGGGTGAGAATGGGTCAGATGGATCAGCTCAGGAACCTGTAATTAGGGAAGGACTTGCTGGTTCTAGAACCGACAGGTCCAAGGCTGGTTCCCTTTCTGCTTCAGAACTGGTTAATCTTTATTTGTTTTTAAATGTAAAGATTAGCTAAAGTGGGCCTAAATTAATTAAAAATCCAAATTACTTGGCAAACGGGAATCTAGATTCAAACAGACAAGAACAACTGGCCTAAGATCAGAAAACTGGCCCTTAACAATCGAAAATTGGACTTGACTTTGATGAGCTCACAATAGGCTTTCTAACTGTTGTGGAATGGATTAAAAAGTTTATGAGCTGTCAAAGCTAAAGTGCTGGGAAACCTTCAATGGGTAGGCCTAATAGATTTGTGCTGATCCAACTGGCCTAAAATCTCTTTAACAACCACCCTACACCTAAAAATATACCCAGTGTCTTGGTTGAGTGGTGAGTGAGAGAATTTTTCATGGCACAAAGTGTCTTATCGGGCTTTTTGTTCGATTTATCATTTAGTTATTGTTTCTGCTAAGAAAAATAAAGTGTAATTGTTTTTGGAGGACTAGTTTTGCTCATGTGTACCCTCGCAATTAAATTTTGATTGGTGGTTTTTTGCAGACAAGAACTTTAAAAGTGCATTTACTGTTGGAGTTTCCTTGAGTCCTGTAAAATTTTTGAGATTAGTGTCATTCTAAAAGCTCTAACTGTTAGAGGAAAGCATAGTTTATTTTTACATATTCTAATACTCCCCTCATGCATAGGCTGAAAATTGACCTAAGATCAAAGCATGGAATATATATGTGTGCGCTCGCGCGCGCGCATGCGTGCGTGCGTGCATGTGGAGTAGATTTGGACTTAGGACCTCCTGCTCTATTATCATCTAAAATTTTGTGCGATCACTGCCAATTGTTCTAAAAGTGCAAATTGTTAGATGAAAACTTGTCTTGATATTTAAGTATTCAAACAAGTTACATCTTCCAGGTTGAGATGGAGCGGTTTGTGAGAAGAATTGTGGATCTAATGCGTGAGAAGATGCTCTTCTCTTGGCAAGGTGGCCCCATTATCATGCTGCAGGTTAGTAGAAGATTTTGAAGTAGTAGTATTCTACAAAGGGCTTAATTATATGCTCTCCAAGTCATGGGACATTTTCTTTGGACAAATACCATACTCCTCACAGTTCTGGTGAATCACGTCTGATATCCTTTCTTATGGGGACCTAAATCTATACTGGAATTAAATAGCCATATCAGACGTTTAAAGTCAGTTGCAGATCTTGAATCATTTCCTGTCTGAATGTTCTATCTGACATTCAACTCTGATTTATGTTTCAAGACGCTCAATTATGTCATGTGCAATTCTAATGCTTTGATTTGTTAATCAGTTTAGTGGCAGTGGACCTTCTCATTACTGAAACATGACAAAAAAGATTAAAGATAATCCTTGCTGGGCTTTCTGCCCTGTTGCCTATTGTGTCTTACTACATGCATAATAACAAGAAGAACTGTCAGGTTGAGAATGAGTACGGGAACATTGAAAGGTCCTATGGGCAAAGGGGAAAGAATTATGTCAAATGGGCTGCAAGGATGGCTATTGAGCTTGATGCTAGGGTTCCATGGGTCATGTGCCAGCAAGCTGATGCCCCCGAAACTATTGTAAGTTATTCCCCACACCCCCCCCCCTTTTGTCACACGAACTCTTACGGAAATCTGGCATGAGTTATGAAATAGCAATGAGTGCATTGGGCAAAGAAACTTTTGATAAGTGAATAATTTTTAGCTTTTACTGTAAATTTTGGTCATCGTGATGAGTTTTCAAGTTTTCTTTAACAGATAAATGCTTGCAATGGTTATTACTGTGATGGATTTAAGCCTAATTCCTATAACAAACCAACATTTTGGACGGAAGATTGGGATGGCTGGTAAGAAGACGCATCTTCCTTTGCATCTTTACCAGGAATATGTCATTTACAATATGTTGTTTCTAGTACAAGGCGCATGTAATTCCAGAGAAACTATTCATTTTGATGGCTGAAGATTACTGTATCTGTGGTGACACTTCTTCTTTTGTGATAAGAAAGTATTATATTCGAAGAAGTAACTCTATAGAATGATAGATAGGGATGAGGACCACAAGGCTAAGAAAATAACAAGCAAAGAATAGTAACCAAGATGCATAACGGAAGGAAAAGATTGGTTTCAAATTGGAAATAGCAAACCTTATTCTATAAATATTTCTTTTCTTTTTCTCCCGATGAGATGGTGAAGATATTTGGAGGATTTACCCTCAGGAATGTGGTCCTACCCTGTTGCAAAAGTGGAAATTTTCCGAGGCATATGTTGATGGCATGACCCAGAAGATTCTGAGACAACATCAAAATTCTGTTTATGACATTAAATTGTTTCTGCTTCCTCATTCGAAAGATGAAAATGACATGTTTGTCAAACGTTTTCCTATTATTATTATTATCAAGATTTAGACTTTATGGAAGACTTTTCTAAAAGCACTAAAATGATCCTTCCAAATGTTTTTGCTTTTGTTTTCGAATAATGGAGGAAACAAATGCTAGAAAATGCAAAATCTTTATTTAAACCATCACTTGTTTGTTTTCTCTTGGATATTACTGATTGGAAACAGTTTTAAGTTTTGTTCTGAAATCAGATTTTACTGACAAGTTTTTATGACACGAGAATTTTGGTTTAGTAAGGATTCTGATAGCAAAAAATCCATTGTGAGCGTATCGTTTTATAATCAACTAAAGTTAGTACTACTAAAATTTGATTTCATGTTTTGATGGATGTCTTGTGCAATTGTATACTACACTTAACATCACTTTTCCTCGTCTCTGGAAACCAAGATACATACTGGAAAACATTACCTTGTATATTGTTCTTCATAAAATCTTCTGACGAAATCGTTTTCCAAATGGAAAACAGTTTCATTGATGCAACAGAGCCTTACTAACTGAATTGCGTTCTTGGAACTTTGTATGAAGGTATGCATCGTGGGGTGGAAGATTACCACATAGACCTGCTGAAGATCTTGCTTTTGCAGTTGCCCGCTTTTTCGAACGGGGTGGAAGCTTTCAAAACTATTATATGGTATGATCAAAACTTTTATAGGAGGAGGTTTTGACTGTTGATTATTGCTATCGGCCTTTTCTCTTGTGTTGTTTACTTGGTTTAAGTGTGTGGTGATATTGGTTATGTCTGAAGGTTCTTCTTTTCCTTTCCTCCCCCTTATATTTTGCAGCAAATGCCTAGATCTCATAAATGGTTGTAGCTATATTGGGGAATTAGAAGAAGGTCTCTTTCAGCTGGAAGGCATTTGGCTGGACACAACTATTAGGCTTTTACATAAAAAGAGATAAATTCTTAAATTAGGACTGTATAAGTAGATTTGCTGAAAGTTGAAAAGAAAGAACCATTCTAGCTAAGATCAATGATAATGATGAGCATTCACTGATGACTGATGCTGCATTTATGCATGTGATTCATGGTTGCAGTATTTTGGAGGGACAAACTTTGGCCGAACTTCTGGGGGGCCGTTCTATGTTACAAGCTATGACTATGATGCTCCGCTTGATGAATACGGTAGGCAGAAATGCTTTTGAGAATATGTATGCATCTATATACATATTACGCATAAGCATGCACACTTAGATATCTCTTCTATGGAGGTGAAAGTATGGAGCTCCATTGCCATCTTAAGGTCACATGAATTTCAATCTCTGGAATAACAATTATTATATTTCCACTTAGGTCTTCTGAGCCAGCCAAAATGGGGGCATTTGAAAGATTTGCATGCTGCAATAAAGCTTTGTGAAGCGGCCCTTGTTGCTTCTGATGCAGCACAGTATCTAAAATTGGGGCCAAAGCAAGAGGTTGTGGTCTACCCTTGGTTGACTGATTAGCATGTTTTTTTTTTTTTGTCTTTTGCTGGCTGAAGACTGGTTAGATGTGGACTATGCAAAGACTGATTAGCATGTTGACTATGCAATTTTCTTGATTCAAATACTTCATAAATTCTGTAAATGGCTTAATGTCCATGTTTTCTGCTTGATCTGTCAGTCTATCTCTCTGCCTCTTGATGATGCTTCGTTATAAACATTTTTTGATTCCATGTTCAGCAGGTTGTCCTTAAAAGAATGAGCATATTAAAGTATTATTCTGATGTGTGGTGTGCAAAAGATGGCTACTAGGCTAGGCTTGGCATATTATTTTAGTTTTACTCTTTAGGTCATACTTCATCATCAGTCAGACATCAATTTCTGCACATTTTCTTAGGATAATAATTATTGAGCTGGGTTTTCTACTTGTCACTGCATCGTGCAGTGTTTCAGCCATATTATTAATTGAATTGAAAGAATCTATTTACTGTTTGAACGTTCTAAGTGGTTTTCTGGAATGTCTCCTGGCTTTTCTTGGCCTTCAGGCCAGATGTTTAGAGCCATAACTTTCAATACTGTTCATGAATGCTTCATTTCCTCAGAAACCTCATTTTCATGTGTCTTTTAGCAGAAGTCTACCAGAGTAGCCTATTCCATTATTTGGTCAAAAGTTTTTATTTATTTTTCCTTATTTCTCTTCTCAGGCACATGTGTACCATGGAAACAATCACATCGAAGGCCACAACTTGACTAGGTATACTGGTCAAGGAGTATGTTCTGCATTTCTTGCAAATATAGATGAACATAGATCTGCTACAGTCCACTTTCTCGGTCAGGCGTATATTTTGCCTCCATGGTCTGTGAGTATATTACCAGACTGCAGGAATGTGGTTTTCAACTCTGCAAAGGTATGGTTTTAACTTTGTGGAACAAGTTGTTAGAACTAGGAATTGTGTTCTAGCAATTGAATATGGTGAATCATCTGAAGTAGTTGACTTATGTAATGTAGATTCTCTTAGCTCTTTTGAGATGCTTATCTAATGTAACGAAATCTAGTCTGGTTTTATCTTAATATTTGACTTTGTGCAGACAAAATACTCTACAATAAGTCTACTTTGGTTTTGTTCTGAGATAAAAAAAATGTTGTACCTTGAGCTAGAAGTTATTCTCCCCACTCCTCCCTCCTTCCATATACCACAGATATTTCCTTTCAGTTACACATCCCTACTGTCTTTCTGCCTGGTATCACATGTAAATTGCATTTCTGCTACTTATACTTTCTGCTGTTCATCACGTATGATTATGAAGGGGAAAGAAGTCTGGAGGATATCTTCCTGAGATCTGATTACATCTTCCTGTCTTCATGTCTAGACCAGGTTGCAGCACAAACTTCCATCAAATCAACAGCAAATGAATTGCCCCTTAATTCTATTGTTTCTGGGGAGAAAATAAAGAAACCAAGCAGGACTTCTTATTTTGGCAAATCATGGACGTGGTCACAAGAGCCAATTGGTGTTTGGAGCCCCACCAATTTTACAGTTGAAAGCATTTTAGAGCACTTGAATGTTACAAAGGACCTTTCTGATTATCTGTGGCATTTCACTCGGTACGGTTTCGTCTTACTCCCAGTTTTAGCCGTCATGGATTTTAGATTTCGTGTACCTATTTGCAATTGTATCTATATCATCTTTCTGTTGATTTGAGTTATTACTGAGCTGTCAATTCTTCTGTCGTTTGTTGCATTATTTATCCTGTTATACATAGGAGTGGGTTTTTGTGCTATGGATGACATTTACTGAGGGGTACACGCTGTCCTTGTTCACCTTTCACTGCTCGCTCTTCTTGCTGTTTGTTTGGGGTTTTTCTTGGCATCCCTGTATCAATGATTTTTTATACACGTATGAAGATACATCAATTTTGGGCAGAGGCTCCTGAAGCGTCTACTGGTTTCATTTGTTAATTATATCCGATTCTCAGTTCCAAGCTCTGCTTCTGGTTTTGCTTCATAGGCATGTATCAACTATGCACTGGGCAGCTCTTAGAGCACATTATTGGAGCTTTCCACCTTCAATAGAAAAAACAGGATTGGCGATTGCTCTCTTTAGTAGATGGTGCACACTGTTCACTTGGCTGGTTTATGTAAAAATAGTCGGGCCTCTTTATCTCAAATGGACATTTGGGACCTCTTACAACCAGTGTTTTCAAACCTGGACTGGACCAGCCGGTTCAGCTGGTTGGACGGGGAACTGATTATGGCCCATTCCAGTTTTTCCTATTCACCCAGATTGGTCAAGATCTGGTTCAACCCTGGCGTTGATGCAGTTCAACCACTCGATTGGTGAACTGCTTACTGGTTTGACTGGATCTTTGACCAAGTGTTTCACCTGGAGCAAAAATATGAAGAGCCGAGGCAGGTGGGGATTGACCTCCCGACCTCATTAAGAAAAGAAAGCACCACAACCAGCTCATATTGGTGTCCAAGTGTGCGTGCATGTACATATATCACATTTATTAGTAAGCTATCCACTTGATTGACCTTGCGGTTCGACCATCTGTGTTAGAAAACATTGCTAACAACTCATGAACCCTTTAAATCCATCCCTCAAATGCCTGTAACTTTGGATAAACTCTTCAAGACTGGTCCAATTTTTTAGTTTGTTGCAAATTTTGGACATTGATGTATTATATGAGCCATTTAACGGTATAATGTAACATCATGCTGAGTCAGATCTGGTGTGATTGCACTGCCCTTTGTACTTTCCTCGTGAGATTCTTCTAGCTCGGATTCAGCTTTTGGCTGATGGTATCATGGACGTTGGCAAAAGTTTGCATTTCTGATTGTATATATTGTTTTTATCTTTTCACCAATTCTGTAATGATATTCATTGGCTTATCTGACATCTCAATATTCCTCAATCAAGAATTTACGTCTCCGAAGATGATATCGCCTTTTGGAAGGAAAAAGACGTGAGGCCAACGGTTACAATTGACAGCATCCGTGATGTCCTACGTGTATTTGTCAACGGGCAGTTGGCAGGTATCTGATCTCTTGTTTTTCTCTTCTGGGTATATTGTTGTCCTGTCTCTCCCTCTGCTTGCTGCGTGCTCTCATGCCATGCACAAGTATGTTAGTAAAAGAATGGAATGCACACTGCCAAAAAAGAATAAAAGTAAGAATGAAATGCACTACAAAGAGCAGTATATCAATAATAAATTACATAAACCCACTCGATAATGAATATTTAATTGAGGGAGAAAGCAGACTGCTACCACCATGCACCCATTTAAGAACAGAGTAAGCTAAATCTGTACAATGTGAAGATATTAATTCACAATTTCTAGCATATGAATCTCTGTTCTTGTGTGGACCATTTTAGTAGCCTCTGCCCTTCAAGCAGTATGCATAGCTTTTCTTCTTTACATATATTTCACAAGTTACTGGGAAGTTTTGTTTCTAATTTTTGGGGCTTCCCTCGTCAGCCTATCAATTTGATCATCCCATACTAGGTCAACAGATATTACCAAGGTGATTAATTTCAAACCATTGGTTTTTCAAAGAAAAATTTATTAAACTCAGAGAAGTGCAAGGTTCATTATTTTCAGCAGAAGTTCATAAGAATGCTTGACACATACTCTATGGGGGATGGTCTTTATATCCCCACATATCACATCGTTTCTTTTTCTTTTTAATTTCAATTTTCAATCCCTTGTTATAGGAATGCGATGTACCAGCATTCTTCCTATGATAACAACCTATAGCATGTATTATAGGATTGTTGTCAGCTTATCTAAAAACTTAGATATGTTATATAGAGACACGGTTGATATTTTTAAAAACTCCAGTACTCTCCCTCACGCATATGTTGGGGTTTGGCCCTAATATTGAAGAGTGAAATTTTAAGTCAGGAGGCAAATGAGAGGCTAGAGAGCTTGCACACGACCTCTTGCTTATGGTGAGACTACTGCACTTATTGAAAGCTGAACAGGTTGGATCGATGAAGGTATAGTAAATTTATAAGTACTCTAGCAGCACTGATTTAGGTGCTTTAGATCAAGAAGTTGCAGAATGTTACCTGCATGTAGTATGTGGGACCGTTGGAGAGAAGCACTAGATATAAAAGACAGCTAATAAATTATTATATGAAAACTATCTCTCCACGGCGGTAACTTACTGGAATTAATATCTGGGGTCTTGCAGTTGTAGGTATGTTATTGTCCTTCAGCAGTGTAAGCGGATTTTGCTTGTCTTTATATGTACTGCCTACTGGTTGAAACTATATCTGCTAAGCCAGTTTTATGTTTAATTCAACTGTAGGCAGTACTTTCGGTCATTGGGTCAAGGCAGTGCAGCCTGTTGATCTTCTGCAAGGATATAATGATCTAGTTCTGCTATCACAAACGGTCGGGTTACAGGTAAATCTTTGTTCCTTGGCAGGTTTGTGAGCACAGCAGTGTCATTTTTATTGGTTTGTGCTGTTTTTACGAAAAGTATTGCCAACCATGTGGTAGTCCCGTGGCTGGCATTTATCGGGTTATTTCCAATGAATTAAGTAAAACTTAGGCTTTCCACAGTTTGCTTCACTGAATTCACTTGGGAAGAATGCCGTGTCTACTTGTAATGGCCCAATGTGATAGAATAAGTGAAATTGGCACTTGTCTTACCTACTTTGCCATAGATGTTGGACGCAAGGGAAAAAGTAGTGGCTTAATAAAGTTTGGTGTTGACATGGTTTCCTGAAAGAAAAAATAAATAAGGGAAGGGAATGGGAGAAGAAAACAAAAGAAATTAGTTGAAGTGTCATCTTCTTAGTTTTCTTGAAAACTAATATTAGTCTAAAAAAACTTGTCATGAACGTGCAATTGAGTCCTAAAACTTTCAAAAAGTGTAATTAAGTCCTAATATTTGTCGTGAAAGTGCAATTGAATCATAAAACTATCATGAAAGTGCTATTAATGAAAGGACTTTATTGCACTTTTTGAAAGTTTTAAGACTCGGTTGCACTTTTGTGACAAGTTTTAGAATGTCTAGTGCACTTATCCCTAGTCTAAAAGAAGGTACTTTGGATTTTGAGGTCTCTTCAGGGTGGCAGTTCTTGTAGGTATTTTGGTAATTTGTAATATTTCCCACTCGCTCTACTTTTACTGGGCTATTTATCTGTGGAGTGCTACTTTCCAGTTGCTCTTTTTTGTACGGTCTGACAACTGTCATATTAAAGGACATGTCATTTCTTCTTACTATCATTATATTATCTCATGGTGCAGAACTATGGTGCCTTTTTTGAGAAAGACGGGGCTGGGTTCAGAGGCAAGGTAAAGCTTACTGGATTTAAAGACGGGGATATAGACCTTGCAAAATCTCTGTGGACCTACCAGGCAAGTTATTCCAATATGTTACTGCTAAAGTTATCACACAGTTTCCCCATCTCTTATTTTTTTCTTCTTCGCAATAACAATTCTGTCCATTGCAGCAAATTGAGTACTAGCCCACTGGCAATGTATAGTTATTCTTCATTTGCAAGTTTGTAATTTTTATCTATGCTGTTGTAACATTATGCACAATTCGCTATCATGTTATTTTAATCAAGATAGCTTTTAGCTCTAAGAAAGTTAAGACATGAAACTTTCTTGAATGAGTATGAAACTTGTCCTTACTGTTGGTGAATCAATATAAAAACTAAAAGATCTAAGTACACCCTTGTCTCAGCAACATATCATACATTTGTGTCTGAGTATCCGATTCCGTATTATTTAAATGTTGTCAGACCATTTTTGTGAATCAATTTAGACTATACCCAATTTTATTGCGATTAACTCACGTTGAGTTTTTCTTTTTCTTAACCTTCTCCAAATACTGATGCCTGCTGTATAAATTTTGAGGCTGGAGAACCTGGTTCTCATTTTGATCTATCTTGCTTATTAAACCAATATCCCTTGAGAATAATGGATCAGAAATTTCTAGGATGGAACATGTGGCAATTAGCTTCTTGAACAGGCTTTCTTAAATATATATGCTGATGCTTTAATTGTTTATGCTTTTGTTAGTAGAGACAGGCTTCAGGCAGCAGAATAAAATCTAGATGCTTGTTTTGCACTTCGAAATAATATGCCTTTTGCAACTAGGAACAAAGTTAAAGTTCATGTGCAGGCTCATACTGTCTCATGCTTGAAGGCAAATTTTAGTTTCCATCATATTCTCTCATCAAGTGGTCGTCTGCTTTAGCAACTGAATACCCGAATTTTTTCTTTTTTCCATTATCTTACTGCCTCTATCTAACTAGCCATTAAATACTGTCATCAGAATGTGATTGATTCTGCAGAAGTATTTTTTATATCATTTCTGCGTACAGGTTGGGCTCAGAGGTGAATTCCTGAAGATATACACAATTGAGGATAATGAAAAGGCAGAATGGACTTATTTGACTCAGGATGACTTGCCGTCCCCATTTTCCTGGTACAAGGTAACTGGATCACACCCCCTCCCCCCCCCCCCCCCCCCAACCACCCCCAAAAAAAAAAAAAGAACAACCCTCTCCCTCTCTCTCCTCTTCTTTTTACTCTTCACTTGGAGTGTACAATCAGTAATGAATTCTGGTTCTACGAGATAGTTTTTGCATGTAATACCATACTCTTTCACATGCAGCATTCCCTTATTTTATGATTGCAACCAGGAGTTGACTCATTGTTTCTATTATTGTAATCATTATAAAACATCACAAATGAGAACTCCTCAATAATCAAAAATCTTTTATCGGTTGAAGCAGACATACTTTGATTCCCCAGATGGGACAGATCCTGTTGCTGTTGATCTGGGTAGCATGGGAAAGGGCCAGGCTTGGGTCAATGGCCATCATATAGGAAGATACTGGACTCTAGTCGCCCCAAAAGGTGGATGTCAGCCGATATGTGATTATCGCGGACCCTATAATTCAGGAAAGTGCTCCACAAATTGCGGAAAGCCTACCCAAACCCGGTACACCTCTATTGACATCATGTCTATTGCTTTTTGTGTCAGTGCATACAATCTTTACTGATGGAATATTATCATGTTCTTTTCCTCATCCTCACTTGCATGTGGTTCTTGCTGGAAGCCATAAAAGTACAAGTCTCATGGTACGGTAAATCTGTGTCTCTGCAATAAGCTTATTGTTTCCCATTTTCAGGTATCACATACCACGGTCGTGGCTCCAGGGGTCAGATAATTTACTTGTCATCTTTGAAGAAACAGGAGGGAATCCATTTGATATATCGATCAAGTTACATTTCTCAGAGATCATCTGTGGTCAAGTGTCAGAGTCACACTATCCTCCTGTACAAAAGTGGTCCCTTCCCGATTCTGTTGGGGGAAGAATCTCGATCAATGATATGACTCCTGAGATGCATTTGCAATGCGAAGATGGTTATGTAATTTCCTCCATAGAATTCGCAAGCTATGGAACACCTAAAGGCAGCTGCCAGAACTTTCGCAAAAGCAGCTGCCATGCCCCCAATTCCTTTCTGGTGGTAACAAAGGTAAATGTACACTAAGCTTAGAATAGGGGGAATTTCACAAGAGGAATGATTAGTTTATTGATGCTGTTAGCCAGTAAAACCCTTTAATGGTCATTTAAAAAAACTCAATATCTGTGTGCCGATTTTGGGGTTCAGAGAATGAGAGCATTTTTTTTTTAATTAATTTTAATTTCATTATTTAGAATTCAGACTAAAAAGGAGGAGGCTTTTCTCCTTTTTCCTTACGATGGGCTGGGAATTCTAAACATCGACTAAGAAATAGTAGAATGTGAAACTGAGGATGAGCTTGACCATCTCTCTTAGAAGCTCCGTGGAGTATGCATCTTTCTCATCATATTAAGTCGAGTAACCATCTTCATCATATTCATTGCTCGCTTCCTACAAGTGAATTATTGGTGCAGTTCTAAATTCTTGTTTTAACCTATATGGTAGCATGCTACCTTAAGGTGGAGAAAATTAGGAAAATTTGCTTTCAGTTCTATTATGTTGCATGGCAATTATTAGTTGAATTAAGTTGTTTCTCTAATTGAATAATGTGGGGCTCTTAATCATCGACAAAGCATGGCGACCATTAGCTAGAATGGCCTTCATGATGGTAGTGTATTTTTCATTGTAGTCCATTGGCAACCGCCTAATAGTGGATGTTATATACCTGCAATGTGACAGGCTTGTCGAGGAAGAAATAGCTGTTCCGTCAGGATCTCAAATGCAGAATTTGATGGCGACCCATGCAGAGGCACCGTGAAGACATTGGCCGTGCAGGCGAAATGCATTTCGTCATCTGAACATCTCTCGGCTTTGTAGTTGGGGGCCCAGGAGCTTTCCCAAGTTCATTCCCTTGCCATTCATGCTCTGTATATATGGACTCAAAAATGCTTCTTATCAAAACCGGCTCACTTCAATTGCGCCATTTCAGTATACAGGAGCTACTTCATATACTTCTGCAAGTAACGAAATGAAAATCAGGTGCACACTGTGCTGTTATTGAATCTCGAGATGACATCAAGTTGCAATTCATCGTGAGAAGTATGCATGAAATCAAATTTTAGCTCTTATATGTAGTTGGTAAAGCAGTATCCAGTTACTTAAGACAAATGCAAGAGACCCAACGGAAGAGACTCCGTCCTGTTAAAGTTTAACATTCGATGGGATCAATTCGATACCTGGAGACAACGTAACTCCAGCAAGTCAGTGATTCCTGGGCCTAAACAAGACCTTACTATTTCAATAAGTTAAGCACACTATTTTCTCCAATTCGTTAGTTTTGGTCCTAAAATGATGAGAAACATGTTTGACGACCCAGTTCAGGCCAGTTGTCTTGTGGTGCACTAGAAAGCGCATTGTCAACAAGTGTAACTTCCAAGTGAAGTACATTGGGCACATCCTTGGTCTACATTTGGTTGTTCTCTATTGAAGAGTTAGGCTGAAAACCTCTACTTTTCTCGACACACACACACACACACAGATGATGTTCTTATAGACATCCTCACGAGGTTGCTGGTCAAATGCTGGATGCGATTCACGTTGTGAGTAGGTGGTGGCGTTCGATACTTTCACATCCTTGGATTGCCCGCATGCACTCTCAGAACCAAATGCCCTTTGATGAATCATTCAATGGTGATGAACGGGCTTAAAAGCCCTCGAAAACCTTGTGAAGGTTTTGCGGGATGAGCTGTCTGAAGTTGCGGGGTCGTGTGATGTATTGGTATACTTGGCCATTGGTGAGTGCGCTAGTGTATGATCCATCTACTCGAAGGTAAGTCTTTCTATAGTTTTGGGCATTATCCATTCACTGATGATTATAAGGTGCTGAGGGGTGATTACTCGACTAATCCTAGTGGGGGTTGAAGAAACTACTGTTGTTGGGGGGGGGGATTAATTTTTTCGCTGCTTTGAAAAGACATATAAGCTTTTTTAAGATAGACCAATTGCGTACACGGAAAAAGGAGGGTAATTGGATCGATCTCTTTTTAGATTTTAGATTTTTCTTTTTACGTGGTGCTTCTCGTCTGCCAGCAAAATTTTCACAAAAATTTCTGTTTTGATCTTTCACAGAAATGAATTAACAAAGAAAATTTTAATCATCTATGAAGATATTTAGAATATAAATTATTGTCGGTAATGAAATTTTTTTTTATTAGCGAATCATTTCAAGTGATATAATTGTTTTCAGGGAGCTATTTTTCAAACAAGCTTACCGTTAGGGAAAACGATACATTCAACACCATTGTCCAACTCTTTAAACACCAAAAACAAAAATAATGGGCTTTTCAAATAATCTATCAAAAAGCCCCAAACCATGAAATGGGCCGAGTAAAAAGCCCATAATTCGGCCCGTCTAGGTCCGACCCGGCCCACTTTCTACCCCCTCGTTCGCGCGCTCAATCCCGCGCTTTCCTTTCGCGCGCGCTCTCTCTCTCTCTCTTCTCCGAGATCCGTTCTTCTCTAGGGTTCTAGAGTTCAATCTCTCCCCATTTTCTCCGGCAAAACCGAATCCATCGGCAGAATCCGTTCTTCTCGAGTCGTAGCGGTTTCTGGAATCCGATCATCGAAGACGCGCGGAGCAACTCCATTCGCTTTTGCAGATTCCCCGTAGTCCCGTCGCGCGATTCGGAAGCGCCGCCGCGGAAGTTCCGGAGCTCCTCGGGAGCGTCCCGACGACGGTCGGTGTCCGCGTGCTCTCGATCGTTCGAGTTGTCGGTGCTGCCGAAGTGTAGGACAAGGTGATTTTCTAACCAATCGGCTGATGCCGTTTGATGGCTCTCTTCAGTCTCTGTTTGGTCATTTCTTCAGTCCCACTGCTTCCATTTTGCCCCCGATCACGTCGAAGCGAAATTGCGGAGACGGCAGAAGGTTTTTCGTTCAAAATTTTCTGCTGTGTATCTGTTCCATTAATAGAACGTGTTGTATTCTGCTGAAACTGCAGAAGCGGCTCCAGCAAGTTTGTGACTGTCATCATCACACTGTTTTCTCACGGTTGCTCTACGACACGGTCGCAAAATGGTGAGCGACAATGGGGCAGAAAAAGCCCTGAATCTCATAAGAAGCAGGCTCTGCAATCCTAATTTCATCTTCAGACCTCTCTGCGACTCTCCTGAGAGCAATTACAGGTCTGATATCTTTCTTCCCTTGTTTGCTGCATTAAAGGTGTGTTCTTCCTCAATTAATCCTTACTCAATGTCTGTTGGAGAGACAGCAAAGTTGGTTTTAGACCAGCGGAATTTGAATTGAGGTATTCTTTTCCTATGCAGCAAGTTGAAGTTTATCGTGTCCAGTTCAGTAACAGAGGCATGCAACAATTCTGTCTTGCTTCTAGGTCCCCGTGGATCCGGAAAAGTTGCTGTATGCTCTATCACTTGTTTGTGTTTTTGTTGTGTAATATTTGTGTTAAGAACTGCAACTTTTATTTGTAATATAAGAATGGAAAACTGTACCTTTTAGGTGTTGGAACTTGTTCTTGAAGATCTGCTTCTGGAATATCCTGATATGATTACTTTGGTACGCTCATTAATTTTTCTATCTGCAAACTTCTCCTTGAAAATTTTACTTAATGGGGTAGTCTGATATTTTTATGCACTGGACTATGCTTATGTCAGAGCCATATTTAATGAGCTACACTGATGTGAAAAATCTGGTGGAGTTGTGTTTCAGATCAGATTGAATGGGCTGTTGCACAGTGATGATAATAGTGCTGTCAAGGTATGACAGTATCTGATGCTCTTTTGGCACCATTTGTTTTGTTTTTTGTTATATAGCTCTCTATGGTGGCAAGTCTTCATTTATGTTGTTTGATGTGGCTAGTAGCTATTGAAACGAGATATGTAATTATTGATGTAGGAAGCATTGAACACTTCCATTTCAGGATGACAAAGTCCTCAGTTTGAATTGTAGTAGTATCTTGCATTTGTGCATGACTTTGTAAGTAAAGCACGTAAAGGAAGTAACTGATGATAACAGCTGTGCCAATATGGATGCTGAGAGTTTTGATGGGGTACTTAGTGATTACGAGAGTCTTGCCTTAATAAAGGTATGTGGGGTATTAATATCACCCTTGGAAGTCAGAAAGTTCATGTATGCCAAGAGGGTATTATAAGTAAAGAATAAGATGGTCCTCCTTCTAATCTCACTTCCATAGACTGGAAGTCCTTAAAATGCATGATCTTTCCCCCTTTTGTTAGTCGTCTATATTGACCGCCATATAATCTTTGGAGGCTTGCCAGGAAAGATTTCTTCTAGAGGCACCTTCACCAGTGATATTGCCATCATCTTCATGCGTTACAGACAAAGTTTGGGCGCGTTTGATAATGATTTTATTCCCTTGATCAGAAATGTTTTTTTTTCTGATTTTGTTCCCAGGAACAATTTTTGAGTAAAAGAATGTGCTTGGTAACTGTCCAAAATTTTTATTCCCGGGATAGAAATACGTTTGGTAGGATTCTTAATTTTTTTTTAAAATTTTAATACTTTTATTATATTTTTCTCTTTTTTCTCTCTCTCTCTCTTTTTCACTTCTTCTTCCTCCTTCTTTGTGGCCGGTCACCGACCATGGCGAGGCTTGGCCTCACAGCCTTGCCATGGCTGTGCGAGGCTCGACCTCACCTTGGCTAAGCGAGGTTGACCTAACCCAAATCTGGCGAGGTTGAGCTCGCCCAACCACCAACGAGGCCGAGCCTTGCCGGGTCACTGCCAGGCGACACCAACCTAGAGGTGGCCCAGCAAAGCCAAGCCTCACCTAGCCACGGCGAGGCTTGGGCTGATGAGCCTCGCCCTGGCTCAACATCACCAGCCAAAAGGAAGAAGAAGAAAAGGAAAGAGAAGAAGAGAAAAGAAAAAATTAGAATTGGTTCTAAGAATTGTTCTCGGGAGCAAGAAGTAATTTTTTTCTGCTTATTGATTTTGTTCCAAATCTATTCCCGGGAACAAAAAAATGGATTTTTGTTCCCGAAAGCAAAAAATTTACCAAACAGATTTCTGTCTATTTTTTTTTTGCTCCTGGGAACAAAAGAACACAATCGGTTGTTCCCGGGAGTATTACCAAACAGACCCTTTGTGTCCTGTTCATGCAAGGAAATGATATGCTCTTTATTTAACATCAGAATTGATTCATAGTTTGGTTGTCCCCTAAATTTTGACAATAATTGATCAGTGCATACTCTTTTCTCATACAATCATATTCCTAAGCACATCTTTGTTAAATAACTTCGAGCTATGGCCATTTCATTTTCTTAAGCAGTTTATCAGTTAATCATTTCAAATTGCTTGCCATTTCTCATCCTTACTGTTTTATTATGATTATTGATCATTCAGGAAATTGCTAGGCAATTATGTGTTGAGCATCAGCTATTATTCTCAAAGATGGTAACTTGCATTTTCTAATGGGAATTTAGCAAATAATCATCTTAAAGTTTTGTTTATAGTTTTTTGAAAGAAAAATCTAATACTTCTTGATTACCTTTTCAGGCTTCATTTGATGACAATTCCGAGTTCATGATAGCCATGCTGAGGTAAGTGTAGAGTTATCTTCCTACAAGTTAATCATTGATCATCATGATGAAATATTAAATAGTTTGTATGCTCATCAGGGAGTGTGGCCTAGCACATAAAACAATTGTGTTTGTACTAGATGAGTTTGACCTCTTCACTCAGGTAACATGCGGCCAATTTTTGTCCATTTGCATCCTCATAGTTGATCTGGGCATTATTTAATTTCTACGCAAGAGTTGGCCCATGTGAGTTGGTAAGTTTGTTTTTTCTTGAAGTGAAATCTTTGAATAGAGAATGACATACTTTGGCTAGTCTTTTTGCAGGGAAAACAACGACTCCTGTATGCGTTACTTGATGCGATGCAGTCAGTAACATCTCAAGCTGTAGTCATTGGTGTGAGTTGCCGACTGGTACGTTATCTATTGACCATCCATTCTTATTTTCTCTCAATGCATTTCCAATATCTAAAAGTCAAGAAACACAGAGAAGGAGAGTTTGGAAGGGGATATGTGGAGAGAAAAGAAAGAGTAGTCGATCATTAGGTTGCATTGATACTGGTTGTGATTCCGGTGTCCTCTCTGTTTGCTTTAACTGGATTCATGCTCAACCTAACCATTTTTTTGGCATGTAATACTTTAAACTTGCAGGATGCTGACCAACTGTTGGAAAAGAGAGTAAAGTCTCGTTTTTCTCATAGGAAGCTGCTATTTCTACCTCCATCTGAAGAAGATATATATAGGTAAATAGGCTAACTTTAAAGCTAAATACCCTGTTGATCTTGATTTTTGGCATGCCAAGTGAATTTGACTTATGGTGTTTGTGTTTAGAAATTCGTATGAAAGGGGTGAGCTCTTCTATTGTTGGATAAATTTGAAATTGGAATGGCTGAAGAGTTAGCTTTTGGCATGACATGAGATGTGGTGAAGCCCCTCTCAAATCTCTTTTTTCCTGCTTTATTGTTTTGGATGGCTAGTAAGAATGCGATGGTGTCAGACTCTATGTTTTTGATGGCTAAGTCTGTTCGTCAGAATCCAATTTTTAAAGGAGTTTAAATGATTGAGAGCTATCTTTGATTGACTCCTGTATTGATCATTAGTTTGCTAAGGCTCATAGATCCGATCCACCCACTGCACTTTCTTGTTGACTTGTCTCTTGGCAAAATTCTCGTCCTTCGAAAGTTGTGACTTCATTAAGCATTTGGGTAAATCCGTTATCGTCTTTTGTTGCTTGTGACTTTGCTCTAACCTTGCAGAATCATATTATCAACTCTTCAAAGATTTTTTATTAACCAAACGCTATACGACTATTCAGTGTTGGAAAGGATTTTGGGACAATTCAATGTCAAAGAAATCTTTTGTAGTTTTAAAGAAAACCTCAAAGAAATCGTGGTGCATTGCACAGCTTTATCTATGTCATGCATATGGAAGAACATGAGAAAAGATTTTTGGGGGACTTGAAGCTCCTGTTGATTCTTTCTTCTTTTTATTTGTCTCTGGCCATCCTCTGATTCTGTCTACTCTAATCGTTGTTTTATTTTTGTTTGTTTTTCTTTTTCTCTCTTTGCTCCTGTGCTTTCTGATCTATTATAAATTTGGAGCCACTTTCTTTTCTGTGAGACCGGCTCTTATGGTATGCTAAAATTTCTCATCTTCTAGCTATGCAGGTTATTAGATCACGTCTTGTCTTTGCCAGTGGACTCAAGCCTTCCACATGACTATGCTATTGAATTTAATGCAAAACTGCATGTATCCTTTTGCTAATTTATTTTCTTTTTCAGCAATGTGCATGCTCATGTGGCGATGATAGAAAGATTGAAAATGAGGAACCATTAGAGAAAATTGTTTGGTATTGACCACCTTAATTAAATTTAGCTTGCAAAATTTAGGACCCTAAGGAACTGAGAGTTAGAGACTGCACGTATATAGTTTCAGAAAATGGAGAGGACGAGAGGCAATTGATTTTGTCAGGGATGAGATACATTGTATTATCCATGCATCTACTATAGCACATTGGCAGGGGGTTGGTAAATGTTGGTGCACATGTATGCTCACTTTGGACTGGGAAACATCAATTTCACACTTACCATTTGGTGCTGAAAAAAGTCGCCTATTTATTTCGAATGATTGATTTCTAGTGGACAGTGGATCCTTTTATCATATGAACAAATGATTGGAAGTTCCTCACTTGAAAGGGAAGGATTCAGTGCATACTTTCTCATCAAGCTTAGAGGAAATAGGATCGTTTTTAAAGTAATT
Source organism: Eucalyptus pauciflora (assembly GCA_007663325.1). NCBI lineage: Eukaryota > Viridiplantae > Streptophyta > Magnoliopsida > Myrtales > Myrtaceae > Eucalyptus > Eucalyptus pauciflora. The sequence goes on from VMYD01000388.1 coordinate 4,158,774, forward strand.
CCTTAAATTATACTCCAGAGTATGTTCTCAGATGAAAGGTTCCGGCAAGTTATTGATTCTTATATGAATTTCAGTCCCATTGTTCGGCACTTGGTGAAGTTCCTGTAAGTACTCTGCGGCAATTGTACGCTGCATGCACTTGCGGTTTATCTATCTTTTAATTTTCATTTGAGGGCCTTATTGAAGCCACTGAAATCAGATTCCGGGCTGTCTCTGATATGGATTTGAAGTTGGGTTATTTATCTTTCGAGAACTTCAAATCTGCAATTTCAAGTTTGCAGAGGCAACCGAAAATGGAATGCTTAAGAGGTACAGATGTGTTAAGAATCATTTTAGCCTCAAAGCATGCAATTTGGTGTTGTACAGTACAGGCATTTCTCCAATAATAGGATGATGGTGCTGCTATTAATTCCGTCAATCTCAAGCCAAGCAAATAATGCTCTTCATATAATGCTTCATTCATAGAATTATGATACAGAGAAGTTGGTGAATTATCAAGGAAATGAGTGCTTCCTAATTAATTATTTGCATTGACTCAAATTTTCCATCTAGTTGGTCCTTCAATAACCATAAGTATGGCAGCTTTCGGTATCTTTGGTGTCAGCGACTTTTTTTGCTGTTGCTAGTTTCGTGGCTTGTGTATTGAGATGTCTCTATTACTAGTGAAAATGCTTATTGACAAATATCATTTGACACTCTAGTAACATTGGCCTGCCATTTAATGGAACAAGAGATTGTCTTTCTTCACCCCTTCTCCCCTCCTCTAGAGCCCTCTAACTGTGCTGGAAATGATGTTATATGTCTTTTCTCTTCCATGTATGTCCTTCCACCATCTTGTCTGTCTTGCTGAATAATAAGCATGTTTAACTTTCTTTGCAGATTGCTCCATACTGGAACTCTATATTCTTGTTTGCATGAAGAGGTTGGAAGTGAAAGAGCAGAATTCTTACAGCTTCAGTGCTGTCATGAAAGGTCATTATTGATGTTTCTTGTGGGTTATATAATTTTTATCCATAACATTTTTTTTTGAATGATTTACGTGTTTGCTGAATACTGCAGAGTACAAAAGCATTCATGAATCATTCCAGACATCTGACTATTACAGTCAAGATGTGTGCCTGCGGGTAATGTCTCCATTTGCAAAGGTTTTTCTTTTTTTTTTTGGGTGTAAGAACAAAATATAGTGCATAGAAAGGTTTAACATATTCAGACCCCTTAAATTCTGTTGGAAAAAATCGAAAAGACAGAATTTACACATTTACATTTTGTTGGTTTTAATCCCCTGGTGTCCCACGAGCTCCAGCGGTTGTCCTATTTTCCTCATTCTTCCATAGTGCTACTCTTTTGATCCCCTTTCTCTTCGTCATATGTGAACCGAGTTTGCATGCTTCTGATCCCCTTTCTCTTCTGCCTTAGGTGTCTTAATACTATTAGCTCCAGCGGTTGTCCTATTTTCTTCATTCTTCCATAGTGCTACTCTTTTGATTTCCTTTCTCTTCATCATGTGTCAACCGAGTTTGCATGCTTGTGATCCCCTTTCTCTTCTGCCTCAGGTATCTTAATACCATTGTTAGAATGATTCAATCACTATCATTGACATCTCCATTCATGTTCCATCCGGTTGATGGACCCGCGAGTTTTATAGGTTAATTATTGATCCAATATCACAGTAACTCCATTTAAACCTACACCGAGTGATGATTGCTGTTGTGACTGCCACAGAAATTTTGAAGGAAAAAAGAGGAGCAAGAAAGTAATTGCCTTTGTTGAGTGGTTGTTTATTTCTCATATCTGCTGTGCTTGGAAGTATTTTGAGTGGACATTGAAGTTGTAAGAGCTAAATCAGAATTCTGTAGGACCAACAAGGTTGTATTTAGTCTTCCCCATCTCCATGTTCAACATTGAGGGAAGTACTGAAGGAGCATTCAAAGTTCTTGAAGCAAAGTGATCGGTTCAATTAGAAAAATTTCCAGTTCTTAATGGACTATAGTCTAGAATTCTAACCCAATATGTGACTGTATTAAGTTATGTGCCCAAGATGGTCAACTTGATTACTGGCTTGAAAAACCTGGTGAGTGATTGACTAAGGCAGTTTCTGCAGAATCGTTGGGAAGGAATAACAAGCCACTCCACAGGCTGTACAAATTCACTGATTCATGTTTCAGGCTGAAGTTCCTGATCCCATTTTCCATGCTCCACTTGGTTCAGCATGCACCATTAGAGATCCTAGACTTCCACCGTTTACCCTTTTCTCTTTCAGACATTTTCTCCAGCTAATAAATGGAGAAGCAATCTTTGCCGAGTCAAGCTTAGATTATCTGAAGAATATTTTTTAATGTTTCAGTATATATTATTTGATTGGTGTTTGATCTATGTTTGACGGTGGATCTACCGGGTACCAAACAACTGATGATGAGAATTTTCAGCATCTTAAAGACAAAGGAATTCACTGGTAGGTTTGGCTAGTAAAGTTGTAGAGCCCTGTGGAAAAGGTCATGAGAATGTAACTGACCACCTTCTGTGTATGATCAACCTCACTTGGTTTATGCACTAATTGGCCGCAGCTGAGAGTAAAGGAGGATGGAAAGTTTCTTTGAGAAGAGAGGATGAGAACCTGTTACATCACTGTCATGTGCAATCAATTACATAATGCCTTGTAGATTAAATAGGCCCAAGAATTCTGTTGTGTATTCATGAGTTCTACACTGACTCTAGGGGGTCCGCTGTGTTATTTTATTTGCAAGTTAAATGAAAGTCGTCATGTAGCATGATAATTACTGTAAATATTCTATGGCAGAAAGATGATTTCTCAAACATATATGTCCAAAATTCTGCAGGCATTTGAGCACATTCTACAACGCGGATTAGTTTGTTTTGCGGATGGCAGAGGACGTATTCAGTCTACTGAGTTTCGCCCTGTGAAACTTCTTATCTCATTTGCTGAGCTCAGCCAAGGCCTTAAAGCACATCATTCATGTCCTGTAAGTGTTTCCCTTGGGACAGTGTCTGCTTTACCTTTTGGCAGAGGGTATTCTGTGCTTCCAGAGAAGCCATACCCTCATATAGTTTGTACAAATATTTTCTTTCGAAGTGCTATTTCATTCGATCTTTGATATCTATTCATGAATCATTAATCTCATTTTGGCAGGCCTTTCTTCAGAAATTAGCATCATAACAGGTGGCGGGTCGAAACTGTTTCATAAGCATGATGGCGACCAGTCAAGATGTCAATCTGATATTCCCATTCCATCATGATTTGGCTTGGTGATTCACTTTTGTTAGCCAAGCTTGCGCAATACACAGTGATAAAGGCACATTTTGTTTTAATTAGCTAGTTGCCGGCTCTGATGCTTGATGCCATCTTAATCTGGCGGTCAACATGTTCACCATCAGATCTCTTCTCAGATAAAGTCTATTTAAGAGCCTTTAGCAATTGTGGGGAAACATTATATACCAAACAGAGAGATCGATTGTGACTCATGCGATGACTCGATCAGGATAAAGTTGGAGTTTTTGCTTTTCTGCCCCTCTTGTTTTAGATTTTAGTAAAGGTTTAGATATATAAGTTACTACCTTTAACCACCTTGTTAGCAATTTTCACGAGGACTTTGCCAGTTTTAATACGCTGAGGGAATACTGATAGTACGCGAAGATTTATTAACAATAACACTGCCACAATCGCTTTGTTTATCGACTACTCTAAATTTCAGGATCCTTCGTGTTTGCTAATGTAGTAAAAATTAAATTTGTTCTGAAATTTTTTAAGGAGGCTAGTTGATTATGATAGTTGAAGATAACGAAATTGGTAAGTGAACTCCTCTTGCTAAAAAAGTAGTAATCATAACATTCTTCGAAGACAAACATAGGTCATATCCAATTGAAAAGTTACAAATCTTCAAAATAATGCGTCCGTTCATTTTGTTGGTTTTCAAATTGAATGAAGGAAGCTTAGCCATGACATTCATACTTATAAAGGGTAATGACATAAGTGATTCCAACGTGATCCATGAATTTTAAATTTATTCATTGTGGTCTTTAAATTTAATTCAATGTACAATGTCACTCTTGAATTTTTTATTATATTTTAATTTAGTCTCTAAACCATTCTCTCAACTTGAAGTAATGGAATGGCAATATTAAGTTTTTTTATAAAGTCCAATAATTAAAATTGAATGCATACAAAAAATTCATAGATCACATTAAATAAATAAAAAAATCGACATTATATTACATTCATAAATCATTTTGAATAAATCTAAAATTTAAGGATCACATTATACGTTGAGTCAAAATTTAATAACTATCACCAAACTTGTCCATATGTCCCAAGGTTTTTATTTTTTTTGTTCGAAATGTCCAAGTTGATTGGCCGTTGGTTTCATTGTGCATTCCTGAACTAATCTTTTGTAGGTGGCTCGATTCCGACGTGGCGGAGAACCATTCGCTGCTCTTACGTCGAGGCTTAAATTGAATAATTCGTAGAAACTGGAAAAAGTGCGAACTTTATAACAACTGTAGTTCTCCTCCTCCCAGCAGTCCTGGTCAGAATTCAGGAAAACTTCAACTCTCCTTCGATTCGATTTCGTCATCGTTCGTTCAAAGTTCGGATTTTTCGGCGACCCTTTTGAGAGAAGTTCAATCCGTTCGTCGTCGTGGTCGGAGGGTTCCAATCCTCGTATTCTTGATTGACAAGGTAATGTTCTTGGTGGTTTCTTTAGTTTGTTTGTCTTGGCTTTCGTTTTTTTCTTGCGCTAGTATGTCTCTTCGATTCCTCTCTTCGCTGATTCGATGGCTTCCCATGCGTCGAGTTTGGCGGATTCTTTTCTTTTTCTTTTTTCTGAACTTTTCAATTTAATATAGAATGGCGTCTTTCCCCTGGCGTGTTGGAGATCTGTGTTTGTACTGTTTCGATGCTCTGTGCATTCAGATTCTTGTTTCATCGTGCATGCGATCTGGGTTTAAGGAACAAGAACGTCTGGCTTTGATGGTGAATCTGGGTCGGTGAGGTTTTGGGGGTCTGGACAATGTTAGCAGCGAGTCGGTGTTTCTGTTCTGAGCATGTTATATGGCGAATTTGTAGTCGTAGAAAGATTTGTGTTTAGTGTTTGTAATATGGTTAACGGGGTTGCTGCCTCGCCGATTTAAGCTATGATTTTTAGTTTTGTCCTCTGTTTCAGCTGAGCAATTTCCTTTTTGCATTGCTAAAAGAGAAAAAAAAATCCTTCTTGCATCAATTGACAAGTGGTTTATCATGGCGGTGATGTTTTGGAACGATGATGGAGACGATTTGGAGACGGCCTAGGGCTGGAATTCGTCCTATGTTGATTATTTCTATGGTTACCAAAATTTTTAGATGTAATTGTAAAAGTCTCTCTATTAAAAGGTGGGTGAAAATGTGTCATGCCTTGTAGGGTTCCATTTTCTTTTTCCAGTGGATCCATGCCTGAGTTGTCAGACAGGGTGTGTTCTCAATCTGATAGGGCCTCCCTTCTTCCCTCTTTCTTCTAGGGCTAATCTGCTATTCCATTGTTCTAGAGTTGGTAGTTGGGGTTCCCTTTTTATTTCTTTCAGTGGTAAGGTTGACCGTTGACTTCTTATTTGTGTCAAGAATTGTTACTCTTAGGATGGCCCTTGATTAAGTATTAGGGAAAATTGCAAAAGCTATTGTCTGAGGTAACTCTGGTCCTCAATACTGTAGTGCTCTTGATTGTTGTGCCGTGCTTCTTCGTGTGATGAGAGAGATCGGGCAGGGAAGAGAGTGGGAGTGGGGTCTGGGTTTAGATTTTAAATATGCATGAGGATCAATGGGTGTCTTTTTAGGTTGCGGAGATGCCAAATGTCGGTTATGAAATTTGAGGTAGGTATATTATTTGGGATTCTGTTTTTTATTGTCTAATAAACGGTAGATATTGATTATTGTCCCAACTATCCAGCAACTTAAACTTTAGAAATAATTAGTTGTCTAGACCATAACAGAGCTACATGTCCTTGTTTTGAATCCCAATACCTTATCTCCGAGTATGCTTTGAACATACTCATGGGTTTCTTGGCCTCCGTTGCTATTTCAACTCTTCTTGGGTTTCATGTGTAAAGCTGATTAAGAGGAATTGGAAGGGTTAAAAAAGAGGTTTGTGACTTTGAGCTTGTGGAATCTATGTAGATGTTAGCTAGTTTCGATTTATCTTATCGGGAAAGTCTATCGTCTAGTCCAACAATTCGTATTCTGGACTTCTGGATCAAAAAAAGAAAAAATTTCAACCGTTGGATGGTTTTAAAAAGATTGGACTGACAGATATTTTGGGAAAATTACTGACTATTAAATTGCCAATTTTACTATTGATTGAGGAAAATTATGACACGAGGACAATTACTCACCTATAAAGCCTTCAAGGCTACAAAGTCAAAGGAATATTACGGTCATTGAAGTTACTAAGAATAGAAAGAAACAAGATTTACAATATATTCAGCTGGATCATGATTCATGGAAAGTTCAGACACTAAGATATTCAATCTTACAAGACTTTAAGGTAAATTATTACATGTGAAGGGATGGTTGCTAACTTCTCATTTGCAAGGAGTTCTAGGACAATTTTGAGGTTTGCTATTGGTTAACTACTATGTATTTAGCATATCCATGTTATAAAAGTACTGTCCATCATGAGAAATTACTAATTACAAGGTACATAAGCTAAATTTATTACAGGTAAGTTATGACCCACAAAGTTTAATCACTGCCTATAAATGCAATCGATTTAATGATAGGTTCAGGATTTATGGCTAAATAAGGGACTTGTCTGGTTTTTGTGCTTATGGGACCCCAGACGCACCCTTATGTTATTATGCTCCTGTATGGAATAGCCCCAGCATTGTATTGATAAGAAGGCATGTCATGATGTTGAATTATGAACTGAGAATTGGTTGTCAAGTTTTTTAGTGATCTTGCTTCTTGAATGAAAGGATTTTGGAGAAATGGTTTTTATATTTTCTGCGACTTTCCAGAAATGGCTTTAACCGGACCAACTCCGCCCAGAGGAAGTGCAGCTGCCACCGCAAGCATGCGGAGGCGTAGGACCGCGAGTGGTGGGGCCTCCGGAGGAGCAACTGGTACTATGCTCCAGTTCTACACAGATGATGCTCCAGGACTGAAAATTTCTCCAAATGTCGTCCTTGTGATGAGCATTGGCTTCATTGCATTTGTCGCTATTCTTCACGTCATGGGTAAGCTCTACTTTGTCCGCAGATAGGCCCAGAAGGCTGAAGCACCTGTTTAAAGGGGTCCAAGTGCTACGTTATTAGTTCTAATACATCTCTGGAATTAGCTACCGGCAGTAGTTGCGAGTTGGATTGTAAGAACCCAGAAAAGTTCGCATAGTCACCGTCAGGGTTTGAGATACATAGTTTTAGTTTCAATTTGTCATAGAGCGGCAAGATTCAGCGCCAACTGTGTAACTCCTGAGAAGTGTCTCTCAACAGCATGACATTGAGGTTTTCTGTTTCTCTCTGTCCTGAATCTGTCTGTGAATTAAATCATCTTTTGTGATCAGGATTTGGATGTTACTCATACGCTGGTGTTCTCATGTTGCTTTGATGCGCATTTTTAATGTGGACAGTGAAGCCGAAGGCATTGATTATGATGTGCAATTGATATTCTCAAGTACAAGGTAAAATGAGACAATTCATAGAAAAAACATTTGATCTACTGGAGGCTAATCAGCAGATTCAGCATCGCCTTTTTGAACTTTGTCCATCTAACGCAGTTTGGTGGCTTCGTCGCCTCGCCTCGCCTCGCCTCTTGGTTTATTTGTTCTACAGGTTTATACATTTACTTCTTCCATTCCGTTCGTGGACCCAGGCGACATGCAATGTAGGAGGTCTGAGTTTACCACTCGCATTAACGTAATTAATGAATATGGTTCCTTGGCGTCGATTCTTTATACATGAGATTTAAAAAAGAAAAAAAAAATTGTAGGAGCGGGCTGCACACCAAAGAGGGACTAAGATTACAGGAGGATTAAGGGTATTCTAGACTGCAAGACATCTCTTAGGACCAACCTCATTTGTTTCAGAAAAAAGTGCCAACAAGTGCTTTAACCAACTCCAAAGTAACATTTGCAGATACATGGGGTGCTTTCAATGTCATTTCCAGGAAAAAAAGGTTTCCGAGTGTTGTAATTCTTGTGCCAATCACATTCTATATTTCTATTTGTGCTGCTTTTGGAAGGTGCTTCGTGATTCCGAGATGCCCAAATTAGAGCGTTTGCTCCTAGAGAAAAAACAAAAAACCTGAGTGCTGAACTGAGAAAGTTTACCACTTATAAAAGATAGAATCATGTAGGAAATCTGTTCTTTTCTGCTTTTATTTATGGGCTATAGAAGATGAACACATCATAAACTCATCCAATTTCATTATCTGAAAAACCAACATAATACTATGGTACACAAACTAATGACCAGAAAAAGATCGGCATAAGGTGAAATTTTTGCAACTGCTTTTCAAATAATTCATAACTATTCCAGAGGTCCCCGCCCAAGACAAATAAACCTTTGCTTGACATATTCACAGTGCGCTAAAAATTATGTTCACTGAAGAAGTATGGAAAACCAATATAAATGGCAAAGGAAAAAAGTGAAAGCGAACTGTCAGTAAATTGACCAAAGATTGATCCTACAAGGGTATAATCATTTTGTCAACCCCAAAAAAAAAAAAAGAACTCCAAAATAATGTGAGATGATGCTCCTGAATTTTGGCATTGACAAAATTAAAACCTGTTCTCCCTCCTCTGACGCTCACCTTAGGTAAGAAAAGTATGTCGTTTCTGTTCTCCCTCGTGCTCATTCCCATGTACATTCGGAAACTGCCAGGGTGGGCCTTTAGCTAGAAAGGTCAGATGCATCACTGACTCGTACTATCTGTCGTTTGAGTTTGGAATTAGTCCTGGACTTGAAGAGACCGAGGTGTTGGTGGATTTCTCATTTCCCATGTCTTTGGTTTTGTGAAGAAGGAATGTCCCGGACAGTATGGTAACAAAACCGCACAACTCAGTCACGATTTGAGATGCATTTTGCGAATCCCAGTCCTGCATTCCCAAGCATACCAAGGGAAAAGAATAAGGCATATTGTCACTTCTTAAGATGCTGAAAAGGTACGATGGCGGATATGCATTTTAGCACAATAATGTCAAGAACAAATGCAATTAACAAAGAACATGCGTCTCTTTAGATTGTACTGAGCAAAGTTTCTCTATGTCAAGATCTTCATGCTGGATCACGAGTCCATTCAATCCTTGTGCCAATAATAAAAATTTTTACAGACCTAGCTGTTGAAGCTTGAGCTCAAAATGTAAAGATTGCACCATCTCAGAGATACTGGACTATAAGATACCAGATTGAATTTTTAAAAGATACTGCTTCTGTGTTTTTTCGAAGCAACACTAGAGCTCCTGTTGGGATTATTTTAGGCCAAATACATGTTTCAATATCAACATGAATAACAATATATTATTTTCATAATTCCACAAAGGTCGGATTTGCCGTGTGGACAGGGTTTAAGTCCACATGCATTTCTTTTACTGAAACGCAAACAATGGTAAGTCTTACTTTACCTTAAACATGATCATGCTGGCAAGGATGGTGAATGTTGTGAACATCACATAGTACACTGGAGAAATTACAGCAGTATTGAAACTGTCAAGCGCCTGTCAGAAGAAACTTTTTGAGTTATATAATTGTCATTCGATCAGGGGATAAGAAAATCAGGATCAATCGAGAGAACAAGCAATAAATGTGAATGATACCCTTCCCCATGCATTAGACTTAAGTCCTTCATTTAATGAAATCTTAGATTAACTTAGTAAAAGGTAGGTGGGTGTAAAATCTAAAATTTACTGGAATGTTGTTCTTTCTTGACTGAAAGATTTACAACTTACCTTGTTCAAGAAGTTGATCTGCATGAGACCAAAAAAGATGACGACAATAGTGAAGAACCATGTCGGGAATTGTTTGAATTGGTTCGATCCTGAAAATGTGAGCTTCAGGGCGATGCCCAATGCTTTAACACTCATCACCTGCAGAAAATAGTGAAGTTCATCGCGGTTTCGAGAAATAGATGTAGCTAGACTTCGAAGATAGTACACTGACCATTAGCGAACCCATGAGAGAGCAAATCCCAATATAAATCATCATATTTGTAGGTCCATAACGTGGTGCATAGCAGAAAATAAGAACACCGACCACGATGAGAACTACAACGGTATACACGATAAAACCTGTTGCCAGAAGAGAGTTTCTTTCAGCACAACATCCTCAAGAAATTCAAGGAGTTCTATTCAAAATTTGAAGGGTACTTGTTTTGACTGGACTGATACCTGGCTGGGTGGCGAGGCCCCACAATTGTTTAACGGAATCGATGTGCCTTTCCTTTGGAGCGTGTAAGACGATGCTCGTGGAACCCACCACGCAAAGAACACATCCAAGCACACCAAAGATGTGCAATTTCTCCTCCAAGATAAAATGGGCAAGCACTGCACTGCATAATGGTTTTTAAGATCGGTCATTGCTGAAAAATATCAGCTTATAGAATATTACATATGTCCATTTTATTATTTCTTGTAGATTTAGAGACAGCTATCTTATTTACTTGACGATTTCAACATCAATACCTGAAGATAATGCTCAGTGCTCCCAAAGGCGTGACAAGAATCGCCGGAGCGTATGCATAGGCAGCGAAATTGGCAATCTCCCCAATAATCACTGCCAAAGATGCGATGAAGCAATTAATTTCTAGGGTCACAAGAGGTTGAGAAAATATATGGTGTCAACAGAAACTCAATTTTGGCTCATCTATATAGCAGCTATCTGCAGGAAAATGAAATTGAAACTACAAGGAACGCATCGTCAAAGAAAAGCTGGATAACCTTCACTGCTTTTACTAGTGAACCAAAGGGGTTCAACCACAACACTACCGTATGCCAAATTCTCCTCTGCTCTAGAATGCTGATTTCTTTAGTTGTCTACTGCATCTAGCTCCTTGATCAATTGATTTCTGTTTGGCACTCTCAAGATAAAAAATTAATTATTAGCACTCGATGAATTTTGGTAGATTTGAGTATACAAATGTGTGGTTTCCTCCTAGACCAAAACTATATTGGTCTAACTAAATTCGTATCAAGTAAGTGGATCATAGTCACATTTTCCATCCCTGATGCTATAAGAAAGATTACTACGACTGTCTGGTATATAAACAGTATTGAAAACTAAAAATGAAGACAATAATTGTTTTCCAGTTGTCTTTGAACAGATCTTTCTTTGAGCTTAAACCCTGTTCCTTTCAGGTCAAGGAGCATGACATTACCCATACCCACTAACATAACTATTGCAATTTCTCATTCCTTTTTTCAGTCAAGAGATTGCCTGCTCACCAAAGCAGTGATAAAATTTTGGGAAGCTAAGAAGGAGAAAGGATGCAAAACTTGAGGTGCAAGATGGATCGCCGTTCGTGTATCGGGAAAACTTCTGGTTCGCAATTCCTCGTGCAGTAGACAAGGTAACTCTAGGATTATCCCGGAACCTACATATCGTAGTCCACCCCTAGAGTGCTTCTTTCACCATGTTCAGATTATTATCCATGAAAGTAGGTCATCAAGTGAAACAAGAGGATAACTAAGGATTTTACAGACAAGAATAAAAGTGTTCATTTGGGAGAACGGAATGGATAAAAGTGGAAATCAATTCAAAGCACTACATGGAACTGAAGGTCATGCCTATGTCAAACTACAAAGCTTGGTAAGAAACTTGCAAAAGAAATGAAGTTCTTGCTAAAACACAAGACCCTCCTAGTCCCAACCTTCACCCAAAGAAAAAGAAAAGTAGATGAACTTAGCACTACAGGAAAGAGAATTTAAGCACCGGATCCTAGAAGCTGTCTGCAACCTGCAATCAAATATTGGTCTATTGGTCTATTGGTAACAAGAAGAAGAAAAAACAGGAAGACGTGTCCCAGGAACGAGCAATGATCAGGTTGATGGGCCTAATGCACTGGGGACACAAAAGAATATTGCCCTCTCTAACTCTGTAAGTGAACACGGTGCGCAGGCGCACAATCATATGCTCTGGCTGTAATGGATGATTACAGACCCAAAGACAGACATTTTCAATTCTTAAATCCATCACCATAGGAAGGCTAAAATCCAGGGAGCATAAGCTACTCGGAGTTGTTCTCTTTCTGAGGTAGTGCACCTTCCATATGATGGAACTTGACAAACCCACCAACCGATTCCATAGTCAAGCGAGAGCTATAGATGATTAGGACCGCATGTCCAGCCCAGGTCACCTCTCACAGGATTTCATTTGTCAGCGAGCAACAAAGGCACAAGCAAATCTTTTTACCACGTGAACTAGCCAAAAAACGAAAATATTATTACTTGAAAATAAATCACATGCAGAATTCTCCATGTCCTAACAAAACATGCTCGATGTATCAACCAGACCCAGAAGTCAGAACTTACTGGTTATCATTCCTACCCACCACCAGGGTTCATATAAGTATGAATAACCCCCTGAACCTGTAAATGGGCAGAAAAATTATCAGAAAACAAGGCCAACCAAAAAAAAAAGAAAAAAAACAAGAAGAAGAAGAAGCTTTAACACCCGAAGCCATCGATATCAAATACGCCCACATCGGGGCGTCAAAAAGATCATATTGGATCCTATCTTTTTTCTATGAAAACCATATAAATTCCTGGAAAACGAAGCTAATTCAATGAGGAAAAAGAAGGGCGGAAAAAAATAAAACAGAACCTGCTCTGACTCCAGTCATCCCAGCTTTCTTCAACCCCTTTTTCTTCACAATGAAGCTAGAACCGATGAAAACGCTCGACGAGAGGGCCAAGATGAGTCCGTGCACGTTATCAGATGACATCCCCATTGGAGTGGGCAACGCAAGGAAAAACCGAACTCCCCAAAAAGAAAGAGAAAAAAACGTAAAGCTCCCTCCTTTACAGGGCCAAAATCAAGAAATCCACGCCCGGCCGCAGACCCATCAGAACCACGACGAGAAAGCCGCGTTCTCGAAGCCGGCACGCGCGTGATCCATCCATGCTCACGTCACGCCTCTATAATACCTGAGAAAAAAGAAAAGCAAACGCATAATTCAATCCGCCGGGACAAGGAAGAGGAGGGAGAAAGAGGCCGCAGCCCGGACGCCAACCTCCGCGTCCGCCATCAATGGTGTGAATTCTCGGCACCCAAATGATCACAAGACACGGCGGATGCTCCTCGTCCCCCCCCGCCGATGGCCTCGTGGTCCGCAGGCTACTACGTTCATGGGGCGGGGTAGAGACAGAGGAAGAGAGAGAGACAGAGACAGAGACAGAGAGACACAGGAAGAGAGAGGAGAGAGAGAGTCCGTTACAAAATGGGGTGAAGAGAGAGAGAGAGAGAGAGAGAGGGAGGGAGGAAACGGAGAGTAGAAAAGAATGGCACAAATCAAGGTGGCCACCACATCTTTCCGTTCGCTGTACGATTTTAATTAGCTGCTCTTCACGCCCCTTTTTTCCCCCTTGTTCGCTGGTGACGCGTGATGACGTCAACCGGAATTGGGTGTCATTTACAGCAACGACCAAAACCAAACGCCCAACACCCACGACCCAACCCGACCCAACCAATCCCAAAAAAAAAAAAAAAAAATTCTTCCATGTACCTTTTTTTTAATTTCCTTATATGCATAGGGACATTCCACATTAAGGTCCAATTCCGGATATGGTATAGCATCTCATTATATCGCACGACAATTGTCGAAATTCGATGTATTGAATTAATTTCACTTAAGTCGACAGGCTAAAGGGATAGGAGGCCGGAGAGTATCGGGTTCCAGGTTCGATTCATAGAAGAGATGCGCAAGATCGATAAAAAAAAAAAAAAACTAATTGACCGGCGTGATTGCGTAAGATCGAAATATCTTACACATGATTTGACCGGCATAATTGCGTGTTCGTTTTGAGAGTTACAAAAATCGTCACTCATAACGAGATATCTTGTCGACTTATATTATTACTTGTTAAAATATAAATACATTGCTTGTAGGCAAAATTCGACATTTAAAGGATTCCACAAGATCACTTTGCTATAAAATATTGACATAATTAATCGATGGAAGACCTCTTAAATTCCCAATTAGGCCGATGGCTAATCTCCTATTTCATAAATGAAAAAAAAATCATATGTTGAGGTAAGTTTTGAGCAGAATCTTGATAACCAAGCATGTAGATTTTAACTCGGAGCAGGGCGAGTTAAAGAAAATCGGCACAATCTAAATTTCCAAAAGATGAGATATCTATAAGAACACGAGATATTTTCACCACCAAAAAAAAAAAAAACTGCACAATCATCTCCGGGTTGCCACTGCCGCCGGCTACCGCCGTTGAGTCCGTCAATATAACCCCCAAATAAATCCTCCGAAGGTTAATCCAATCCAAGATTTTCCTGATGATTTTATAATAGGGTTTGGCGTGAATGCGATTATCAAACTTCGAAATCCACTCATATGCTCTGCTCTATTCCTCTTCCACACGCATTAAACATCTTTGATAAACACTTCCTATCGTGGCCCAACGAGAGGATATCCTCTTTTCTCCATCGAATCTTTTCCCTACAGGAAGACAAACGAAAGCTTCCGCCCCTCCAATCACATGGAAATGGGCTCGATCACAAGCAACTGATGGACACTTCGCAATCATTCTTCTTCCTTCTCGACCAGCTCCTGGGTATATTCTAAGATACCTACATGGACCGGCATCTGTTTCTCGGAGTTCCCTTCTTGATCGAGACTCTGTTTCCAAGTGTTCGCGAAGATGATGAGCAATTTTGACCCGGTAATCCCCCTGAATAGATGTCGGTGTCTCGAAATTCCTCTGAACTTGACTTCGTTCCTTGCACTTCCTGAACTCGATTCCTTTGACCTCATAAGAAATAGCGCCATGAGCTTATCCTAATGGCAGCGTGACGGACATGTATCATTTTTCCGCCTTTCCTAGAAGCATTTTTGTTAACCACTAGGGTGGCCACACTTCCAATATGGAAGGGGGAGGTGGGGGTTTCAAATCCCCATCTTCTCGGGAGGTTTGGAGTGGAGACGAATTAGTTTCAGAAGTGGGTTTCGACTCCCACGCCCTGCAAGGAGACAGGGCAAAAGTCTGAAAGTAAGAATTAGAATAGGAACAGAGTATGACCGACAAAAAAAAAAAAAACATTTTTGTCGAATAAGAAATTACCGTCGCCCCAAAACTCCAAATTAAAATTCAGGGGAACCCTCAATCATCATTATAGATTTCCTCTCAAATCTAGAGTGATTCTCCCCCTCCATTTCTTCGGTTCATGGATCTATGAGTTTTGAGCAAGGTCGAGGCGTTTTGGCTTTTTGGATGTGCACATGAGGATGAAACGTGCACGTTTTATTATTGGATTAAAGCAAAATCGAGCTCGTGGGGTATCGTGGGGGTATTTTAGAGCAAAGTCAAACGCGGGAGGATTTCGAGAAATAAGCGCCACTTTAGACGGTTGTTAATGTCAAAATGATCAAGTCTTGAGGGAATTTTAGGGGCAGAAAAACAGTGCAAGTACCTACGACATTGTATGGAGATACGTTTAAGTGTCCAGAGTTACGAATTATACGTTTAAGTACAATTTTTTTTTAAAAATTGGGATACTTGAATGCCAAAATCGGTAATCTTGACCAAAAATCCTATATGATAATTTTTTATTAATATGATTCGCCTATGTGACTCACCGAAGAACTGAGTCAACAAAGAAAATTCAAAACAATGTAGTTTTACCTCGGTTTGAATTTTAATATAAATATTAATTAAATTAAATTTTGAAGCTAATTTTTTTTTTTTTAAAAAAAAGGAGGTTGGTAGAATGGTGAGGGCTTGGATAGGCCTCGCCTAACGCCTGCAACTTCTTCTTCTTTTTTCTTTTTCTTTTTAAAATTAAATAATTTAGTTTAATTCATATTTATATTAAAATTCCAATCGAGACAAACCGACATCATTTTCGATTTATCTAGCCACGTTAGCATGCAAAACAACATCGTGTTGCATTTATCTCGTTGGAAAAACACCACATCAACATTTTGGTAAAATTTTCTTTGATCTATTTTTTTCCGATTTTTGCACTTAATTGTACATTTCTTAACGTTTGGCAATCAAATGTCTCATGTGCCAAGTTTTGGCATTCTGGGGATCCGACTCTCGAATTTTAGAAAACAAATGCCACTCTAGGGACATTGTTAGTATTTTCTTTGAAGTTTGCTCTCCACTTAAATGAAAATAAAATTAAAAATTAAAAAAAGCAGAGAAAGAAAAAGAAAGACTCCATCGTTGACTTTATTGATTGGATTTTCTCCTTATGTGTTTGGATACTAGATTGATGAAGTAACATACCCTCTTAAGTAACTTTCATTGACATGCACCTAATTGAATTCCCCGACATGCACACATTAGGTCTAGGGATTTTAACATTCTCAAGAAAGAAGAATCTCTTGCATCCTTTGTTGTTGATTCTGACCATGAATGCACCTTGGAACTGACGTTGGAACGAGAGAACCGGTTGGCATGTGCTAGCGGTAGATGAAGAGCAGAGGCTTAGGTATAAAATGACAGAGCATGAAAATGAGGGCACGGGTTTTCAAAAACTTCTTATTCCCCTGCAATTTTTTATTTTATTTTCCCTTCGATTGGGACTTGGTTTGGCCTTGGATATTACACTTTCAACGACATCATTTCCCCCAAAAAGTCATGCCGGACGACTTTATGTTGTATCAACATCATGTCAGATTTCCGAACCAGAGAAATTGCCTACAAGGGAACATCAATGGCGCTGTGATAGCTTGAAAAATAATCACATCAGGTGGAGTACTTAGCAGAAAATTAGGAAAAAGGGCACAAATAATCCATAAATTTTGGTTTAATATATAATATAATTCCTAAATTTTTTATACGTGTTCAATTTAATTGTTAAATTATATGAAAATATTCAATATTATCTCTAAACTTGAATGAATGAGAAGATGATATTAGACATTTTCATATCATCCCATTGAATAAATTAAAAGTTCATGAATCACATTTTATATTAAGGGTCCGTTCGTTTCGCGGAAAATGAACCATTTCCAGAAAATATTTTCTCAGAAGTCATTTTCCAGGAAAATAATAATATTTTTTAGTGTCCGGCTAAAACCTGAAAATGTTTCGGAAAATATTTTCCGATATTCAGTAGAGAAAATATTTTTCGCTCACTAGAATGGCGAGCGCGAGCGTCAAGCTCGAGGCTCGCCAAATTGACAAGCGCGAGTTTAAGATCGACGAGCTTGAGGTTCACTTGGTCTGACGATTAGCCAAGAAAGAAGAATATGGGGAAAAAAAAAGAAATTTAAAATAATTTAAATTTTAAAAAAAATTCAAATGAAAAAAGAAAAAAAAAAAAGAAATGGAAGGAGGAAGTCAGGATTTATAGAAGTGTGAGATAAGAGAGATCAAATGAGGAAAATGTTTTTCATTTTTCAAAAGTGAAAAACATTTTCCCCTACTTTAGAATATTTTTTTTCCTTTGATGGAAAACATTTTCCTCAAATAATTAATTTTCCGTGAAACGAATGTCGGAAAATCCGAAAAAACATTTTCCTAGAAATTATTTTCCGCAAAATGAACAAACCCTAAGTTGAAATTCAAAAATCATATTAAATAAATAAAAAAGTCTAGGACCGCATCAAACAAAAAGTTAAATTTGGAAGGCCATTCCCGGTTCCCTGGGCATGATATATGTAAAGACAAAATACTTTCTCCATTATGGGAATCGGATGCCGATGCTCTGTTCCATCTCCTCTGTTCTTACCAAAGCTCTGTTTTTTTTTTTGTTTTTTTTTCCCTTCCCTCATGCATGCGAAACAGGGGAGTGAGCATCTCCTTCGACTCCTCCAATGCCGCACCACACAGCCATTCCAAATCAAGCAAATACACGCCCTCCTCATCACCAATGGCCACCTCCTCGTCGCGCGCAACCGATGGGCGAGCTCCCTCTTGTTCAATGCGCTCATAAGAGGCTACTCCAACTTCGGCCAAGCTCGCCGGTCCCTCCTCCTCTTCACCCACATGCTCGCTCACCAGGCGCCGCCCAATGCGATCACCTTCACTTCCCTCGTAAAAGCCGCGGCTTCGTCGGCTTCATTGGGCACAGCCCTTCATGCCCAGATGGTCAGACGAGGCGTGTCCTCTGACCCGTTTGTCCGAGTGTCCATCATTCATTTCTACGCGCTAATTGGCGAGCCGCCCGGTGCGTGTCGGGTGTTTGAGGAAATTCCCAAGCCATGTGTTGTGGCATACAATGCGATGCTTGATGCGTTCGGCAAGAGTGGGGTGATGGACTCTGCTGTTTCGCTCTTTTCTAGGATGCCGGAGCGCGACGTGGTGTCTTGGACTAGTGTGATTAATGGGCTCGGTAGTAATCAGCGTTTCAGAGAGGCCCTTGAGTTCTTTCGAGACATGATGGTTCATGAGGATATAAAGAGTGGTGTGGTGAAACCAAATGAAGCTACGTATGTTAGCCTCCTCTCTTCATGTGCTAATTTGCCTGGAGGAGGTGCAAGTTACTATGGGAAGCAAATACATGGATATATTGTCAGGAATGACACTGGGCTGACGGCTTTTGTAGGGACAGCTTTGATAGATTTCTACGGCAAGACAAGTTCTCTTAGAAATGCTATAAAAGTTTTCAATCAAATGGTTGTCAAGGAGATTTGCACGTGGAATGCACTGATTTCCTCCCTTGCTTGTAATGGTGAAGAGAACGAGGCTCTTGCCATGTTTGAGCAGATGAAGATGAAAGGCTTGTGCCCTAATGGGGTAACTTTTGCTGCTGCTCTCACAAGTTGTGCGCGTGGAGGATTCGTGGACTGTGGTTTCAAATTGTTTCGATCTATGGTCGATGACTTTGGGTTGGTACCTGTAATGGAGCACTATGGATGTATGGTTGATCTGTTGGGCAGAGCAGGACTTTTGACGGAAGCGATGGACTTTGTAAAGAGTATGCCTTTCGAGCCTGATGCTTCTGTTTTGGGGGCTCTGTTGGGTTCCTGTAAAATTCACGGAGCAATCAATCTTGGAAATGATGTCGGGAGAAGATTGCTCGAGATGCAGCCACGGCACTGCGGACGATATGTCACGTTATCGAGTATACATGCGGAGTTGAACGAATGGACTTCTGCCGCTGAACTGAGGAAAGCAATGGAAGGGCTCAAAATTCGGAAAGTTCCAGCCTTTAGTCTAATTGACTCCCAGTAGGATGTAGTGTCACTTCTACGTACTGGTTTTACTGTTTTGTCCATGAAGAGATCCGCAGAGTTCAACTCCTTGATACTTCTGGATTGGGAGACGTGTACAGAGTGCAGATCAATCTGATTTGTCTGATCTTGGAATTGTATGATCGACCTATTCATACAACGAGATAGAGCCTGTGGTAACTGCTAAGGACATTTTGCAACACATGATGTTCTCTCGGTTTTTGTCGGCCGGAACTTTTTATGGAGTTGTGAATCATTGAAATTTGATTTCTCCATCTTGGGCGAAAGCTTATAAGAGGAAGTTAGTAAATTGCAGAAATTTTTCTTTGAAGCATGAAAGGTGAGTGCTCATTGATTTAAGTATGCTAAGGAGTAGAGATTATCAGAGATAGGTAACTGATTTGATTTTGATGTATCGGCTAACTTGTTTCTTTTTTGTCCATTTCAGCCATCAGGATACACTTTGAAGCACTTTCTTCAACCTCAATGATCATAGCTTTATGAAGTTTCCATACTGAAGTACTTTCTAGGCTGCTGGCTATGGCACTGTTCATCTGCGGAGGCGGAATAGGGTGACAAGTGCTCCTCTTTCACAGGAGAAAATATTGGATACGTCTAACGTTCCAGCCTGGCAAACAAGAATAATTGATCTGCATCCATCACCCAATTATATCTGTAAAGTTTCGGATTCTTCAGCAGATCCTCCATTATTGGTGTTTGGGAAGCTAAAATAGGTAAGCACACCGTTATCAGGTGGGCTTTTGAAGATGCACGTGAAGACATGGAGATGTACGATTGCGTCACGACTCATTTCATTACAACATGGAGTCTATCATCTGGCTTTCATTTAACCAGCTTGCAAAGCGACAAGCTTAAACTGAGATGGATCAAAAGGATAATGGAGGGCCTTTTTCACATCTTCTGCCCACTAAAGAAGTTGATTCTTCAATTTGCACAACGTCCCTCTCCTGCAGCACCTTGTAAATCTGTGAAATGCGAGAAGCACCAAGTTTTGTTTGTAAAAGGCAATTGCAGAGTTATTACGATTATTCTGCTAGAGCAGTCAATTGGTTGGCATATACCCAACAACTTTAGAGCTAATTTTTCAAATTGGTTCAGCTTGGAAGGTGGTTAGCATTTTAGTAGGTACTTCAATCGAGAACCCAACGGTTAATCAGGTCAACTAGAAGATTTTATAAAATCATTGCCTGACTTTTAAAAGCTGTTAGAAAAATGTGTCGTTTATTATTTAAATATTATAATTCTCCCCCTCTGCTTAGTCTTATTCTTTTTGCTTAGTAATACTAAAAGTGGACATATGTCACTAACGAAGACAATAAGCACGATCAAACAAATATGATAATAACATGAATTCTTTACTCATCTATTATTTGCAACTTATTACTTGTCCATCGTAAGATTATTGTTTATACAACTTAATTAATCATGGAAAAAATTAGCTGCGATGATTATATGTATCGTTACTTTTGGGGTCTGTTTGGCAACTTACCAAACAGTGATAATTTATGTTATTTTTTCCCGAGAGTAAATTTGGAACAGAAATCCGTTTGGTAAAATTTTTGTTTCTAAGAACAAATTTCTATTTTTTTGTTTCGGAAGTAGATTTGAAACAGAATCGAAAAATAAAAAATAATTGATTCTTTGTTTCCGATTCTTTATTTCCGGGAACAATTCTAGCATCAAGCAACCTATTTTCTCTATTTTCTTTTCTTCTTTTTTTATTCTTCTTCCCTCTTCCTTCTTCTTAATCTGTTGTCGCCGCCACCATTGCCGTCCGCCGCCCACCGCCGCCGATAGCCAGGGATTCCCACTAGTATGATGACCATTCATCAAACAAGTTTGTCTGGAACTATTATGCTGATTGGTTCATTTATATCAGCCAAGAGAGAGATAATATAAACACTTGTTTTTTGAAGAACCATTTTCGTTCCGTCATGGACTTTAAAAGGAGTTAACCAAGTGTCCATCATAATCTTATATAGGAGAACTCCTCTAGCAATCATTTGCACAGCATGGCAATGAAATACTGAACAGATTGACATAGCATCTAGAGAATGCAGATGGTGACTTTTACATTGTAAGATATTCTCAAATACTACAAAAAACTCTTCAAAAACTAGACAAATTTCTGTCAACCGATAACTCAGCAAACTACTCACTGATGGATAATACAATCGTCAGAAAGAAAAACTCCAGACGTAAATATGAAGGATTTATGCATCTCCTTTTAACCGTCCAGCCACAGCATAAATGCCCTCAGTGGCCCCACTCTGGCTGAAGCATAAGCAGGTGGAACTCTAAAACTTATAATAGCTATATCATGGGCTTGACGTCTCCTTAATCGTTTCATTAAATGAGGCAGCAAGAAATTCAGCAAGGTTTAGTCCAGAACCAAACTTGTTGGGAGATTCTGCAACCCTCGGCTTCTTTGGCCTGATGGACTCAGGCATCCAGGGACTTGAAGATCCACGTGAACTGGAACCAACGAACGGAGAATCAACAACTCTCCATAAAACAGGTTTTAAATCCTTCCATGGGTCTTCTAACATGGACTCGTGAAAGAAACGCTCTGGGCCTAGTGGCCTAGCCGGTGTAGAACCATGACCACGATGTCCTGGACCTCCTCCACCACTCCTCCCTGACCTGGGGCTGCCACCAAACCATTGGCCTCTGCCTCTGCCTCTGCCTGGACTTGTAGCATAATTACCTCCCTGTCCTAAACCTGGCCCTGGACTGTTGCCACGCCAGTGAGAGCGATCTTGCATCTGATTGAAATTATGGGTACCACTTCCTGGAGTACTGGATGGGCTAAAGTAACTTGCCGTGCTGCTGGATCTATTCCAAGCTTGAGGAGAAGCCCCATCTTGCATTGGAAAATGGTGGACGTTTCCCCTTGGACTGTGGTGGGGAGGGAATCTTGGGCGGGGACCTTCTGTTTGGTAGATTCCACTGTTGGGTGGATTACGGGGTTGCCACTGATAGGCAGGAGAAGGACTTGGTACAAGGTTCCTGGGTCCTGAAAATCAAAGTTGTACGCCAGAAAAAAGGAAATTTGAAATTTGTTCAGGCACAAATGAATATGCTACTCCCAAAGCGACTTTTAAGCCTCAAACGGAAACCAAGATATCTGGATACAGGCCAATCGGCAAACAAGCAATTCGATAATACAGTCTAAGGTTACTTATCATCTCCATAGAAGACATAAACCAGAACCAGAGAACTCAACCAAAATAGCATCTTGCTTCCCATGCGACCCCTATCACTCAAATCAAACACAACCATGTGCAGTACCATCCTACATCAGCTCACCCGAATTCTTGAAATGATGCATGTACTTTTTTCCTCAACTAGGCATAATCAAAAAACAGAATGAACAAGAACAGCTCAAGTCAATGCATTGCTTCCTGAGGTTTTGCTTGATAAACCAGCTCTCTATCACTTGCAAGGTTTAACGGGTGACTCAAACACTTTCAGCACTCTCATTAATCATCACCACTAAAATCAACATCGCCATCACGCACCAAGATAATCTCTCGTTCGCAAGAGAACATAGGCAAGTATATTCAAGAACAACTCCCATTTGAAGTTAAACAAATCCCAATCTTCAAAAGAGTCGGCGAAACAAGAACTAAAGTTATCAAGTCAACATGTCAGACTGAAGTACCTGAAAAATGAGGCGGAGGAGGGGTGAAATTCGCTTGTGGAGATTGGAACCCGGCATTGCCCCTCGCCCTATTACCGGAAAAAGCCGACATGGGATCCGTATAGTAGTCGAACCTGGGCGCGGCGCGCGACATCTCGTGCCGCGATTCAGGTGTACCCGTTTCGATCAATGGGTTCGCGAGGCAGCTAGCCTCGGCAGAAGCCTCAGGGCCGTCCGAAAGACCAGCTCGAGCGGCTTCCGCGCGCATCGCCCTCAACCTTTCCCTCCTCTTCTCGGACTCCTCCATCTAAACTGAAACACCGACAGGCAAGAAAGAACCAAAACCATACTCGTGAGAAAGCAGAACGGGTCCCAAAAAGACGAAACTTCACGCCACACGCAACCAATCCGACCTCAAAATCGCAGCTTTCTCGGACGGGAACTCGGGAATCGAGTCCCGTTCGAATGCTGCGGACTCGTGGGGAAGTGGGTAACCTGGATATGGATGTGGGTCGGACTGGATGGCGTAACCAGGGGCGTCGCCGGCGACGAGAAACCGCGGAAAGGTCCGAGGAAATCGAAAGTTCCGAGCACAAAAACTCAAACTTTAGGCGGAAACATCTCACCCCAAGTGGCCGAAGATTGGTTCTCTCCCCAGCGCGCCGCCGCGGTTCCCTCTTTCGCTCGCCTTCTCTCTCCGAAACAGCCAGCCACCGCCGCGGGATTCTCTCTCTTTCGCTCTGGCGGTATTCCTGCCCTGAAGAGACTTCATGCAATTAAACGAATAGATTGCAAATTTTCCTTTTCTTTTCATTTATTGTTGTTTGTTTTCCAGTAAATTGTCACTTGATTAAAATATATATATATTTATACTAGAAGTCCTAAAAGTTATTGTAGAAGTATAATTAAATTTTAAAACTTTAAAAAAGTATAATTAAGTTCTAAAATTTGTCAAATTGATACAATCGAGTCATGCTGAAGTAGAATTAACTTATTTCTCTCTCACATGACTTTTTTTTTCCCTTTTCCTTTAAATCTCATTTAATAATATTAAAGAACTAAAAAAAGCGAAAATAATTTAAAAAACAAAAGTGAAAAAAGGAAAAAAAAAAAAAGACAAGGACTCATCGGTGGCTACTGCCGTCATCGCCCATCACAGAATGGCTGGTGAAGGTTGTTGGCCCTAGTCACAGGCCGCTAGTGAGCCATGGCGACCTCAAGAAAGGCTCATTGGCCACATTAAGGGCAAGCGTCGCCCACATTTAGGCAAGCCATGCTAGCCCCAAGTGAGCGTCTAAGAGGCGTCACCTAGATCTAGGCAAACCTCGTTGGCCCCGACTAGGGTCCGGCCAAGCCTCGCCCGAGCCTAGCGACAGTCATCAAACCTCACCCCAGCCCCTTTCCTCCCCGTCATTGCCGCCGCCACTGCCACTTAGGGACAGTGTAGCCAACCCCTCTACTCCTCTAGCAATGGGCGGCGGTAGCAACACCCAACTCCACTCCTTGTCCTTTTTTTCCATTTTTCTCTATTTTAATTATTTTAGCTTTTTGTAGCTCTTAATATTATTTGAATGAGATTTAAAAGAAAATTTACGAGTTTTAAAAATGCTATGTCAGCATTTTCTGTTTGACAAATTGACAATGCTAATAAAAGGACTCGCTTGCACTAATTTAACAAATTTTAGGATTCAATTGTATTTTCGCGACAAATTTTAAGACTTAAAATTTACATATTCCTAAAAAAATAGGAAAAATTCTAAATAAGAGCAAAAAATACTCTCATTTTCTAAAATAAGAATATAAAGTGAATCTTATTTCAAATAAAGGCATGAAGTGAATTTTGTTTCAAATAAAGATCTGAAATGCTTATATTAGTCTTAGAGAAGGGGTTGAATTAACAGAGTGTGAAGGATAATTTTATCTTTTAAAATTCTTAAAAATTTTAATATTTTTATTTTTATTTTTAAAAAAACATAAGTGAGCCCCACTCCATCACCAATGGGGTGGCAACAAAGGTTGGTAGGAACGCCAACGCCTAAGCGAGGGCTACCAACCCTTGCCGACTAGAGGCCAAGGTCGCCTACCCTCACATCGACCTGGCGACCCTCGCCCAATCCCTAAACCTAGGGCGAGGTCTAAAGGCACTAGGTGAGGTTGTTGGCCCTCACCTAGATTTGGGAGAGGGTAGCCACCCTCTCCCGCGTCTAGCAAGGGTCGCCGGCCCCACCGGTCATCATCGCCACCACAACGGCGATGGGTAGTGGCGGGAGGGATTCCTCCCAAGTTTTTCCTTTTTTAAAATTTTTTTATCTAATTTAATTTAAATTTAATTTGTGTTTGGACAAATATATCCTTAGTTGACTGGAATATTTAGCAAGCCGATGAGTCAGCAAGGCTAAATTCTTATTTGAAATAGTTGTAATCATTTCAGACTTTTCTTTGAAATTGATATAGTCACCCCATGTCCTTATTTGAGAAAATGAGAGTATTTCGAATCTTTATTTATAATTTTCCCAAAAAAAATTATGTTATAGTAAATATTATTTCACTTTATTCTTTTCAATAAATCGAGTGACATAATTGATATTTGTGTCTTTGATAACATTTCTATTTCCAGAAATAATTTCTTTTTAAAAATAGTTTTTTTAAAATTCTATTCCCTAGAATAGTTGAGTAAAAAAACACATTTGGTAACTGTATATAATTTATATTCCCTATAACAAGAATGCATATGATACGACCTATAATTTTTTTTTGTAAAGTGGAATTTCTTTTAATTTTATAATAATTTTTTGAGATTTCTCCTTCTTCTTTTTTTTTCTTTTTTTTCCTCTCTTGTTCTTCCTCCTCTAGCAGCAGTACTGTATTGCAGCCAGCAGACTAGTTAGAAGAGAAAGAAGAAGAAAAAAATGACTTATTCCAGAAATTATTTTCGGAAACAAGAAGTAACTTTTTTTCTATTTCTTGTTTTATTCCAAATCTATTCTTTACTCATTTTTCTATTCTGGGGAATAGAAAAATTAATTAATGTTAACAAAAGGATTTATGTTTTTCTTCTATCTTGGAGAACAAAAGAACAGAAATATAAAGAAATAGAAATGTTAACAAACGGAACCAATCTTTTGTATTTAAATTTACTGATAAAATGAATAAGAAACTAATGAGTTACTTATAAATAATTTTGCGTTATTTATGGGTTAAATACCAATCGAAGACCCTTGTGTTGCATGAATTTGGAAATCGCTCTTCATGGGAATTTTTATTTTGGTGATGATATAAAGCAGGAAATATAAGCTTTTTTTTTTGTCAACCAAACTATAAAAATAAATTATGGTGATCAATACCTCGAAAAGGAGTTACCCTGAGCTATAGTTATTATTTCACAATGTAGAATAAGAAAACGCATTACTACATGATAACAGGATGTCACAATTTCAGGTTAGATACATCAGCAATTTTATTACATGATCTAGGGGTTTTTTCATCACTGTACACTTGATAAAATAAACAACTAAAGCCTTAATACCCAACGAAATATACTATAGTGTGGCCAAAACAATGACAGGAGATGTTAATTACTTGCATAATTGCATTGAATCACGATGCACAATGATAGGTTGCTGTTGTTTCAATTTATTTTCCTTAGTGATATTTTATCTACATTGAAGTAATCAGATTTTGCTTGACTTTCTTCTATGTACAGAAATGAGAGCAATATTACAAGTTATGCTAATGATCAGTAAGGACACCATTTTTCCAAAATAATAACCAGGAATATATTATCTACAAAAAATACCAAACAGAATATTTTATTGCCGAAAGACCACTTTCATACCTTTACTTCCAAATTCCATCTCTGCATTTTGAGTTTTAACTGTAAATACCACTTCAGAAAAAATATTAAGAAAGTCCTAAGTCTTTCAATTAAATCAATTTAATTTTAAATATTCACATTAATACCAATTTAATTATTCTAGTCAATTTAGCCAAGAAATAATTTATTTTTAAATATTTTCACATTAATACCAATTTAATTATTCTAGTCAATTTAGCCAAGAAATAACTAACATAAACACGGACTGTTTACGTGACACAACCTGACGCTAATTAGAATATTTTTAATAATATTTTAAAAAGCATTTTGTTCTTTTCTTTTCTTTCTTTTCTTAATAATATTTTAAATTTGTATAATTCAACAATTATAAAATATTTAGAATTATAGAGGAGAGAACTGAGAGATGTCACTAGATCTAAAGATAATACTGTTGCACTCTTTATCATAAGCATCAACAGAAGCCTTCACTTCCTCTACCAGCGAGAAGGAACGATGCGTCGACCCTGTGCTTTCTCATGCGTCGACCCTGTTGCCTGAAAACAAAAATTCATAATCGACGAAGGAGAAGGCAACAAGCACATGGAAATGCAACCAGCATCAACACGTAATGCCACTGTATAAAGAATGAAATAATACAAGACGATATCCGTATCTGTACATCACAAAAGAGATGTTTTCCTCGCGACAAAATTCTCGACCCCACGCATATCTAAGACACTGTTAACCATTTCCGGTAATTTAGTCCGGAGAGAAGGGACCTCGTCATTCTCCTCAACTAAGGGACCAGCTTCGGCTCGCATAAATATGACTTTTCTACCAAAAAAAAGAAAAAAAATCAAGGTACGGATGGAGTTAAAATGACCTCTCCATGATGCCCCACCACACCGTCCTTGAACACCCGATCTTACCGCAGCAGCACAGCCCTACTGCAAAAAGCTCCTCAATACGATACGACACGGCCTCGCTTTCCCCACAGGTGCCAAATCTCCCTTTTCACAGATGGTGGGGGGAGGTTCCGGGGTATCTATCAAACAGATAGAGGCGACATCAAAGTCGTGCTTCAAGAACTGCTTTTTAAGGAACTCTCTGGTTCGCTGGCGATGGATGAGATTGCATCGTGCTGACCATTTTTTTGCTCCTCCAGCATTTGACAGCCAAAAGGAGACTGTATATCAGAGGCACTCCTTGAAGGCGGGAGATAGCCCCTATTGTTCACGAAGATGTATCCGTTGTCCATGAATGATAACACTCCTGTTTTCTAATGCATCCATCTCGCCATCTTCATGGTCATTATTTTCCTTTTCTTGTGGGCGCTATGCTTGGCGGACATCCTCAGTTTCCTTTTGGCATTACGCACTGGATTGATCACAGCCATGAGCTTCTCATCCTGTTTCCTTTTGTCCCTCTTGTGCTTAACATTTTTCCTTATCTGGCCGTAAACTTGCATGAAATTCTGGAGGCCCAAAGTGCTTCGTAATGACTCAGAAACCTCTTGAGCTAATTGTTTCGAATTTTCTGCAAGACAAGTCCCATAAAAAAAATAAAAAATAAAAAATTATCAGATTTTTCCAGAAGGTAGCATACCACCTCAAAAAACAAATTACAAACTTGAGAACTTATATCCTCTTTCAATTCATTTTAATTTGGCTTCACAACCACTCAGGAACAACTAGTACCCGACCAGAATCCCATTTTGCAATTTTAATCTCTGGTTTGCTAGGATATCGAATATCGACTTCTTTTGTCACCTCTTTAGTGTTGGTTCTCAGACCACTTACATCTACATCACAGGCTTGACAAGAATGACAAAAACTGAGGTGAAGATTAATTTAACATTTGCATAGAAGGCGGCCCTCATTAGATCCTAGCTTTAAGATTTTATATGGCTTAATACAAGTTTCTGCTTCTGCTCTTGTTCACAAAGGATCATCCTCTTGAACCTTATGTGAGAAAAACCTTTTTGTCACCCTGGGACAAGGAAGGAAAAGCTCTCACCTGTAGACCAAACGATCTAGTAGTCCACAGGTGTTTAACCCAAAATAAAAAAATTCAACTCCCATTTCTGCAAGTTGTGTTATCAATATGCCTAACTTCTCAATAAAATAATCAACATCCTTACCAGATATGACTTTCCCCGTCAATTCTTCACAAACTTTATAGAGGGGTAGTAGCAACTCATACGCATAATGCACTGCATCTTCACCGCCAATTTGTGATGAGAACTTCTCGAATATACCGAAGACAATTTTTAACTGCATGCAACACATAAAATGTTATTAAAAGTAGGAACATTAAGAAAGATAACAGGGACTAAGATCATACAGGAAACGACACAAAGGTAAGACACTGGAGAATATTTGAACGGATAGTAATTTGTTTTAGCATGCTTGTCTATTTCTTATGCCATGACTTATTGCCACGTTCAATTAAACTGCATTTATTGAAATCTCTCCAGAGCTCTCTGGAGCAACAATTACCATGACAAGGATATAACCCCAGAATGAAATATTAGTCAATTTCAAAATTTCACCTCTCCATAGCTTTGACATTCCCTCCTTACTATTACTATAACAGAAAGAAAGTGTCACAATAATCCCAGCCCCTGTTTCAGGCACTTAAGCACCTTCTTCCAGCAGCATCTCCTGGGACTTTGAGGCCAGGCAGAACACCACAAGGTAAGGGACAGCAAAGCTCCCACATTACCGTGAAACGTTTTCCAAAAAAGGTTCTCACGTAGGATAAGCCTTAGTAAAGTGTCTTTGCACATATTCTTTGTAAAAGAAAAGTACCTGAACATGCTCCATCTGAAGCGCAATCTTCCCCAACTTTTTAAGCAAACTGCGTACGAGCAAATATCGACCATCTCCAGAGTGGCCATCATTATGGTCTTCTAGACCAGATGTTAGAGAGACAAAGATGGCTTTTCCATTTCTTGGGTCAAGCAATTGGAACCCTCTGAGAAAGCAAAGCTTCTCATCCTGTCCAAGAGTAAGCCAAAACTTTTTCCAAGCTAGAGGCTCAACATGTCCGATCAAAGAATTTAAACAACTCATGGAGAAAACAATATTTTCTATCATGAGGTGTCCTGCTGCATCATCCGCAGGTTGCGTCTTTATTTGGCAGCACAAGGAAACAGCTATCAGAAAAAGTCTGCTTTTTCTCATCAGAAGAAAGTCTCCTAATTGCTTCCCATTGTTTCCTCTGCATGCATCAGTTATTGCTGCGAAGTAATATGCTAGAAGACGACTGGATATATTGCGTAGCCACATATGTGGATGCAGCAGCAACTCTGACACTGCTGTCCATATATCCTGAAAGATTGCAATATATAAGATGCTCTGCACCATCCCCACCCCCTCTCCCCCCATACCAAATTAAACTAATCACGAGCACACACCACGAAAACATGAATTACACAACCACAAAACTACCCAACAAGAAGTTCTGTATCTTTTATCAGTCTAGATGGTTCCTGTAATGTCACTCTGCCCAATCCTAAACTATGCCCATGCGCAAACTGAAACTACAAAAAGTAAAGAAATGACCCAAATAGAAGACCTCGAAATACTCAGTTTCACAACTCACAAAATTTAGCCAGGCTATTTACACAAAATAAAGACAGTGTCACCCAAAAAAATCCAACATAAACATAAGGAACTATCAAATTAACAGTTTACAGATATAATTTCTTAGCAAATGTAACACTCAGACCACCCAGTTAACATCACTGCCAAAGGATTCCAGTACCACCACCATGCTCCCATTTGTGAACTGTTCTAAAAGGAAATTTTTTCCCCACTCAATTAATTATATTAATTCAGAATAAAGTCCTGAAGTAACAAAGTTACCATCAAGATGGATTGATGTCTAAAATAAGAGCTGGATGCATCAAACCATCAACTTGAATGCAATATAAACACAACTGATGCATGGTGAAGCTTCAGAACTATAAAAAATGTGGACATTTCAAGTCATAAATAAGCAATCATGTTAACTAACCAGAACCACATTTCTCACATTCAGTTGACCATTTCCTTCTTACTGTAGCGCAAGAATAAAAATGCCAACATATACCAATGCACTGGCAATTCTGTACATGAAAAGATTGTGCTGAGCAGGAAAGGTGAATGGTAAAAGAGCGTCAGGACATGCGCTTTAAGAGAAACAAACAGAATGACATAGTCTTTTATGAGTTACGGAGGTATTAGAATGTCCACATGGGAGGCAGAAATTATCGTAGGCAAATCAAATCAAACCTATTTTCGAAGAAAAATAAAAAACAAAACTATCGTGACTGGAAAAGCCCCAAAAACTCAACTGGAAAATGGAAACATCAAACTGAGCTGCAACTCATTCATGATTAGGGCATTGG
This sequence comes from Eucalyptus pauciflora, assembly GCA_007663325.1. Lineage (NCBI taxonomy): Eukaryota > Viridiplantae > Streptophyta > Magnoliopsida > Myrtales > Myrtaceae > Eucalyptus > Eucalyptus pauciflora. The sequence continues at coordinate 4,189,975 of VMYD01000388.1, forward strand.
ACAAAGACATGTCACAAACAATAACAAAATGTGGCAAATATAGACAAAAGTAGTGAACATACCTCAAATTCTGCTTCAAAAGTCAAATGCTGAAATTGATGTAAAATTTTCTCAAACATAACCAGAGAGTAATACGCTTCTTTCCAGAAAGGAATAGCTGCCTCATCAGGGAGATCCAGTTGGTCACTTGCAACTGAACTGACAGCAGACTGCAAAACGCTTCTAGCTACAGGCAATATACTAGAAATATTCTTATGAAAGCCTTTCTTCATGACTTCAACCAGCAGCCCTAAGACCTGTACAAACAAAAGCAATTGTATGGATGTATCTCTTTAAGAAACAGAAAAATAACATCAGCCCCTATGCTGGCCTCCAACAACACTGTGGACTAAGTAAACTCAATTCAAAATACAAAGAACGAACCAAGATGACAACATTCTGGATGACACAGAGTCCAGACTGAAATATATTGACAGATAAGATAGTGAACTGAGAAAAATATTGGCAGCAATTATCACTCCATAAAAGAACAGGCCTTCACTGGCAACACATTAGATTTCATCTTGTCTGTATCATCAACAAACAAAAGCTCTCATTTGAAATGTCCATGACTTTTCTATGGAAACATGGTAATGTAGAATCCTAAGTTCTCTCCAATATGCAAAGCACCAATTTTTCCTCACTTGAACCACGTAACACCACCATGGCTTCCATCACTCTTTCACCCACGCATGTACTGACATGCCCACAGAGAGAGAGAGAGAGAGCAGGAAGCAAAACATGGATAACCATTTAAGTCCCAAAAAATCTGTTACTAGCACAGAAGACGTGAATTATTAGAACTGTGGAAAGATTCCGGATTATCTACCTGTGCTGCAGCACTCCAGAGTTGCTTTTTCCCACCCAAATACCAAGAAAGACTATACTCAAGGATAGAATGAAGTGGATGAGGGCTTATACGCCCAACTAACAGTTTTATCGCTGCGCCAGTCATAGAGCGAACTCTGTTATCTTGATCATTTGCTAAGGAAACCACCAAATGGATGAATAGTGATTGGGACTGCTCATCCAGAACGCTTTTAGGAAACTTGACAATAATTGCATGAAGCATTTCAAGCACAGCTTCTCTTCCACTTGAATGCTCATACCTGCATTAAAATGTAGAAAGTAATTCATATAATACCGATCAGAGGAAACCTTCTTCTGTATTCAAACAAGTACTCACCTCAGATTCGAAAGCAGAAAATCCAAATGCTGCTGCAACCGCTTCTCAGATAGATGGTAATCGAGTAAAAATTGCAATAAAATCTGACTGCACTTCTTACGTATAGAATCCACTTGACTAGTTACCATCAATTCTCCAACTTGTTTTACAACATCATATATCTCAGGTACCACTAACTTGCGGTTGATGATTGCCTTCAGTAGAGAAAGGGCGAGGAAAGAAGAATTCCTTTCGAGGTCGACAAATATGGGAAATTGTATCAATGTTTGTAATTCTTCAGAAGAAAGTGTTATGTTGGTCATCCGGAGAAGCACAGTTAATAATTTGAGGCATGACTGCATCAGAGGGCTGCTACTATCCACAGAACTTTGGGCAATATCAAGCAGTGCTCCTTTAATTTTGTCAGCCTGAGTTTCAAAAGATGGCAAGGGCAATCTCAACAGAGGAGTCAAACATCTTAAAGATGCAGACAAGATATCTTCATATTTGGAACTTAAGCAGCTGCATAACAGTACAACAAAAGGATCCAACATGGACAGCAGATTTACATCATTTCTGTCCATTTTTGAATTCTTGAGACGAGCATGCAACAATCCAAGACCAAACACCGTAATCATATGTGAACCCTGAGAGTCAATCTGAAACAGCTGACTCGTAGCAACTCTGTTCCCACTCATGTTATCCTTACGATATTTCTGTCCAGAAGGAACTGTCAAATTATCACCCTGACCCATTTCTTTGTTTATTCCATCTTCAATGAGGCCATATACAAAAATAAGCAGGTCAGTCTGATCAACAGACGGATTAGATTCAATCCCAGTTGCAATATGACTTAACATGCTCTCCAACTTCACTTTCAGCTTTGGAGTCAGATGCTTCTGTAACTGAGAACTAACGGGAGAAAGAAGTTTCAAAGCATGGCTTCTGAATGTGACGTTTTGTGCAATCAATTTCAACGTATCAAATGACTTCCGTTTCCTAGTTTCCTTCATTTTAGATGCTATCTTCTCCACCTCTTTTTCTTCAGAAACATCTCCAAGGATATCGCTCTCTACTATTGATAAAAGATCTTTCAAACAATAATCCAACTTCATCCTACTGGGATGCACAAGAAACTTTGACAATATGAAGTTCAATGTGTAACCCAGTACATGCAGCTCATATCCTCGCTTCAGTGTAGCACGCAGGACATTGAGTATGAATTGCAAGTATTCCAGCCCAAGTTCCTTCAAACAAGCTGCTAAAGCAGACCTGCCTTCATCACGAGTACTTTCTGCACGACTCTTTAAGAGATTTACGGTGTGATGAATGATAGTAGGAAGCTGTGATTCCAGCATGTCACCTGGAAGCAACTTTAGCAGCTTGAGGGCTGCTAGATTAATATTAACATTAAGCTTATCCGAGTCACAGTTCAGAAGTTTCTGTATCCTTGGTAGCACATTTTTCTGGAGAGAATCCTGTATCTCCATGGCTTCAATTGAAGAACATTTTCTCAAAGTAACTGAGGCAGTATCCGACTTGACTGTATCTGGAGCAGTTTCGGAAGGTCCTATAGATTCTCGATTAAAGTTGACTTCTGAGAAATGAAACTGGTCCAAAATAAAGCAGATTAAACGCAACAATAGCTTATGCTTCTCAGGATCTGTTGTCATTTCTCGGAAGCATCTAATGAGCAATGCATAATAGGACCTCCACTCCACATGACCAGCGACTGATGCAAGGGCCTCTAGGCATGCATTTTTTATTTGCTCTATCTTTCCATCTTCAACATCAAACAGCATATTGAAAAACATTGGCACAAAAATCTTGTTAAGGATGTCCTGGAAGTTGACAGCAGAATCATCGTTCAAATACTGAACATCAGATATTAAAATCACAATCAAAATGAAGACAGAAGTACCTCAGACATGCTACTGGTACTTATAATACTCCTAAAGCGTGACAAAGCCCTTGCCCTTCTATGCTTCTGTCATCACAATAATAAATATATGAGAAGTACTCACAAGATCAACCAAGAACATCCTCCCCACATAGTTTTGCAGGAAGCAAATATTGCTCTCATATGATTCTTTTGGTTTTCAAAAAGTAAAAACAATTATACTTGCTATATAATTCAAAACTAAAAGGAAGCTTTATCTATAGAGTCAGAAGTCAAAAAGGTGCAGATGACAAGCACATCAAAGCCAAGACCAAATGTTCATTCTAAATTAAAGGCAACGGAAAGTTGACACCAACCTGCAGATGAACAATATTGAAAAAGAAATCTACTTCAGCATCTTCACTGCATAATGGGTTGAATGAATTCAGGTTTGCCAATTCAGGGAGATTCAAGACCATTGCTCGTAGGAGATCCATCCATTCCTAGAAACATGTAAGGCAAAATTAAAGCAGGGTGCCTAATAATGACACCTAACCATTAATTACCGATTGACAAAGTCAAAATAAAAGAGAAAAATTCAACTTTCACTTTAGGAAAATGACTAAAAAAATTTAACTAAATGTGTGAAGATCATTCTTCAGGACACATCCTACAAGCCGAAAGGCACAAAGAAACTCATTTTCAGTGCCAATTTATGTCTCTTTTAAATGTGCATGTGCAATCTTTCTAGGCATTACTAAAAGAGTTCCAAGTGCAACATCATAAACCATGAGATTATACCCACTGACATAAAATATAATACCTTCCGAATTGATGCTTTCTTCCTCATCACCCCTCCTAAATGCTTCAAGAGGAACTTATCAACAATGCGCTCAACAGAGGATTTTGTCCAGCAACTACTGTCATGAACCACCATGCCTTCTGGCGTTTTTTCTACCCCCTTTGTGTCACGGTCAATGATCTTGGTGGAAAATTCAATGAATGCATGCAACGACCGATATGCACTGTGCCTTAAGATTAATTCATCAGAGGACATATCATAGACAAACTGCGACAAAATGATTAATGCATGATCCACTTCAACAGAATAGAACAGATCAAAGCTAATCTTTTCATATGCATTCGTTATTCTGTCATAGTCAAGGCCTTCTATTTCCATGGAAGAGGTTGCATTCAATTCATTTATAAGTTTTCCCTGCAGTCCAAGAAAGTAATCGCCATTAGAACTATAAGAATCCCCTAGAAATAATACAAAAGAAAGTTCAAGAAAAGGGAAAATACTACCACAACAGCTATAGAATGGTCGGTTTCAGCAAGAGCAGCCAGAAGATTACATATAGATACTCGCATATCCAACTCGACCCAACTAAGCAGAGGGGAAACTGCAACCAGAATCTCCTTATCGCATGTGCCACTCAAGATAGGTAACAAGTCTCGAATCACATGCAGAATTTCTCGATAAACATCTGAAAAAAAAAATGTAACTGGTTAGATAGTAAATCTAAGTGTATGACATTTATAGTCACTGTAAGTATTGAAGTTTCTTACCAGGGTTCTGAGCTCCCTTCGACAAGAACAGAAGTAAAACATCCATAATCTTTCTTCCCAGTGATTGATTGCTCACATACTTGGGTAGCAATTTAAATACTTTAATCAGAGACTCTCCAGGATGTTTGATCAATTTTCTGTCACAACAAATCAAAATCATTAATCTCTCAGATATCATGCATCTTGAGTAACTTTACCTTCCAAATTAAAAGGAGGAATTTAGAATAAAGAGTGGACATCTTTCCATTACATAGTTTCAAAAATAAAGCCTACTATTTGCAGTAGCATCATTCCATAGATCCACAATGCAGGTCCAATTAATCAGAACTCAGCATACCTTCTTATAAAAACAAAATTGATTAGCCTATGCCACTATTTCCCAAATTTTCATATTCCTCTTCAAACTGGCTTTCTACTGGAATTTGATCATCCACATCCATTCATAACCAAGTCAATCAAGGATTTTTTGTTTCTTTCTTAATTTGTTCATCATTGTATGGAAACAGGGTTGTTACAACAAATTACAGCTTGAAATGATTGATTTACAATGTAAACACTTCATACTACTACTTAATGAATGAACTGCTAAGAAGGAGAAGCGCATTCTTTTGGATAAAATGATATTATACAAGTCTTTCGCACCTAAGACTTGGGCTCCATTTGTTTTGTGGAAAATGAATGATTTGAAAAATGCTTTCCTAAAAATAATTATTTGCATCACTTGAACCATCAACTATTTAAAAAAAAATCCATTGGATGTCGTTCAGCAGAGCTCAAGACAGTCAACAGAGATGGCTATAGAGTTACAACAGCACAGCATGCAGCATGCAACCAAAACTTAGAGTATCTTAATGTTTCAACTTAATTCGTTGTTGTAAAGTACCACATAAGCACTCAAAAGTGAAAAAGAAAATAAAAGCAATTCCTAACAAGACAACAGTAGTCAGCCGCACATTTGAAAGCACAATTTCTCAGCTTGAAGCTGTCGACTCCATTGCTTCAAGAGTTCCATCCTTCTGGATCACATCTAAAATATTTACTTGACACTTATGCCACTCAGACCAATCATGAAATGCAAAGATGAATAAGCAAGGCATGTATGGGCATGAATGCACACTATTTCTTTTCTTCTGCAGCTTCATTTTTCTCTTTGGGATGGTAAAAAATTTATAGGAAGAAGCAGAACATTGTCCAAGTCCACTTTACAAAAGTGTGCAATTCCCAAAATACATCAGTGAACCAACATCCAACACAACATTGAAAAGATAAACATGCTTTCAAAGTATTAGACTAAGAGTCAAAATTATTAGAAAGAGATCTGATGACAAACTAAACCAAATTTATCAATTGGCCATAAACTAAACATGATTCAAGAAGGAAAACTTTGATACGGCGCCAATTAATCAAGATAAGCTCAGCATAACTATTAAGATATAGCTCTACTAAGAGACATAAGCGGGCATAATATACTAATGCGCAAAGTATGGTTTTACCTCTTTATAGGAGAATCACTGAGAAAAAGAGAATGCAGACTACAGGTAAGTTCCTCAATGTTAGGAAGTAGAACTTCTCTAACACAACTGTCCTCTTCCCCCAAGTCACTGTCAAGATTGAGAAGGTTCTCTATAAACTTTAAAACGCCTGATACAATTGCTTCAGATGCAGTTGTAATAGACAGCATTGAAAACATATCTGGGACCAGGCTTTGTTCCCTACACAACAGGGATACAAGTTTGTGGCTTTTGCTCATAGAAAGAAAGCAAGAGAACAGTGAGCTTGGCTTCTCACTGCTTGAACCCTCTTGTTTGAAGCCTTCAATTAATGGTTTCACTGAATGGAAGAAAAGGTCCCACAATTCGCCATCGAACTCATGTTCTTCATACTTAATTAAAACAGAGGAAACAATTTTCAGGCATAGAGACCTCAGATCCTTGAGCTGCTTACTTTCCACACCCACCTTCAAAATAGAATTCAAGCTTAGAAAGTGAGAAAGACGAAGAAGAAGAAAAGGAAAGACACATAATTGAATAAAAGAGGAGAACATTTAAAATCTTCCCCTTGATCCCAAAATGCCCCTAATAGAACAATGACATAATTCCGCCAGCACCCAATTTTGAGACCATTAACCCTTAGACTTGCAAATGTAGCAATTAGTGGCAGAACCGATCTGCCCTATGAGTAATTAGATCAGTACTGGTGTCTCTCACGTGATTCTTTGCCGCCAACAAGGAGGACATTTGCAGGAAAAGAAATCTCAGCTTCCATTAGTCGCATGAGAACTGTGGTAGCCAATTTTTTACAGAGAGAGCCTCCTTGTCAGCACCAAAGAATCATGGGAGCTCCACATGCATTAATGGCACAGAAGCTTGCTCATGGTGGATTGATTTTCAGGCAATTTGACAGACTCTTAGTAAGTTTAGGCATTAACTAAGATAACATTAGGAATAGGGGACTTCGAGATTTTATGCTGATTTTGGGGGCATGGCAGAATTAAGGCTGAGATCTCTCACGAATTATATAAGTGAGGAAGCTTTATCACAGCTTCTTGCTATGAATGCAAGCTAGTCATCTGCCTGTATCAGGGATTCGACAAGAAGAATTACTAAAGACAAAAACTTAAGAAAGATGCAAAATTTATGTTTCCATTTAACTTTCACCCCATTGACACGTGCACCTACTGCAGAGCGCTGATCTAACAATTTGATTTTTTGTATTTATACCATATTGATCTCCATATAAAAGGAAATATTATCAATAAAGTAAATAAATGATAAATCTGGAACAGTAAATGCAACATTTTCACCTATGATAGAGAAATTACCAAAAGATTATCCCCTGCTCCAGTGTCCTCATTCGAAGCCTGGTTGCTCTTTCCTCTGTCCAATTGACATGTACAGAAAGCCAAAAATCGCATGACAGAACCCATTAACAGTTGAAGGAATGGGTTAATATGATGTTCATCAAAGGTCGTCAGAATATCCTCAATTACATGCAAGTAACCAGATCTCTTCTTCCAAGATAAGGCTGCTATATTATCCGTAGTGAAATACTTCAAAAAGTTAAATGCCAGAAATTCGTTCATTGAACTGCTTGCAGAATACACAAACCAATTCTGCATGCCATCACTTCCCATTGTAATAACTTGAAATGGCTTTACCAGCAGTGCAAAGAAAAGCGGAAGCTCATTGACATCTAACTGAGCAATGAAACCAAGAACTGCCTTCCGATGATACACACTCTTGTGCTGACATGAAGCAAAAAGGTGTAAATTATCTAACGGCTGAATGAGTCAGAATAAGCAGGGGAAAAAATTCAGTTCACCAAGAAGTACACGAATTCTGCCATACTTTACTTTTAAAATAATTATGGAAATTATTGAAACCAAGTAATTATGTGCTGGTTGATGAGATAGATACCTTTCGTGAGGCTAGTGTCTTTAAGTTTCTCACTTTGGGGACCAAAATCCGGATGACTAAAGGAACAATATAAGCTCTGTGACCATATTCAACCAGATTAGAATCCATGGATAAACTCCAGGTAGTTAATTCTTCCCGTAAGCTTTTTGAATCAATCAAGTTCCTGAGATTCTGCTCATAAGGCAGTAAGAACGCATCCTTCCATGTCAGGAGGCACTCCAGAACCTTCATCTGTATTTCAGGGTCATTGTCATCCAGAAGCCTGTCAAAACAACAGGAAATTGAATTAGTAATCAAGCTTGTAGATGTTTGCACAAGCATACTCAAAAACATTCCAGAAAAACAGGCACAATCTGACAAGCTCAAGTACCTGTTTTGCAAAACTTCTTTGAGAAACTGACTCCAGTAGAAGGATTTAGGATTGCGCATCAATGTTAGCAGGTTTAGCCATTCTTTGAGGATGCCCTTCCATTGTTTTCCTTTACAAGCATGTGAATCGAATGAACCGACACTGCAATCTCACAGGAACATGGCATTCAGTCACAACAGAGTGAAAGAATCATCCACAGGTTTAGGTGAAAGAACAGCTTTAAGAAAGCTTAGCAACCAAAGTGACTACCTTGAATGCTCATGATCACTGTAGCCCAAAAAGTTCAAGAAAAGAGGAACAATTTGCCGAGATCGAGCTTCTGCAATAGTTGGAACTTTTTGCAGAGATTGGATCAACAGTGAAAATACCGACTCAATAGGTGTCCTATCCACCATTGGACTTGTAAACAAATGAAAGCGCTTCACCAAGCCTGAAATTTCAAAACCTTGAAATTGAAGGACTTCTTACATAAGCCAATAAGAAAGCAATTCAATTTCTATCAAAAGCTTAAATGCACTAGGATTTCTACTGTATCACCACAGATCATTTAAAAATTGAAGTGACACCAAAAATAATCTGAAATAGATAAATCCACCAAAAGTACTAGAGACAACACACAAGGCATTACTACCAGATACTGTAAAGCTGGAGCATCACTTACCATTTGACTTGTCAGGCAAATCAACAGTTACTTCATTAACATGATCACGGGAAGCTTTGAAAACCAATTGGCAGTCTCTGAGATACCTTATAAATATGTCCCATATAGTTCCAACATGTTTGCTAATTAAAAAAGCAAGGCACTCCAATGCTGGAGCCCACAGATAACTAAACCTATTATAAAAGATGCCCATTATCCCATATAAAAGCAAGGGTATATAGCTTTCACCAATCCTTCCAGCAGATAAATCCATCTGTATTTTAGAGATCAGTAGGATCACTTTCCTGCTGGTAGAAACTGAAAGAGGAATCGTCTCAATAGAAAGGAGGAGCTCAAGCACCTGAAATTAATGAAACATGAGAACACAGCTCTGATGTTAAGGATAAGTCAACTAGCTAGATGGAAAATAAAATACATACATTACCACCCAGACCAATGCCATGAGAAGTCTGGCAAATTTCATCACTCATTTTCTGCCCTACAGGTCGATCTGAAGCATAGATATCACAACTGAGAGGCTGATAATGCGACAGTATTCGTAAAGTTGAGACACGAATCCTCTTGTCAAAGTGACATAAATTTTCTGCAAAAACATCAACTGCATCCACAAACTTGTTTGCCTCGAACTCCTGATGGTATGTGTCATAAGCTTCTCGCAATTTAGACCTGTCGGAAGTATGCAAAAATTTGATTAACTGGGAAAGAACATATTTTGAAGAAATGCAAAAGAGAAAGGAAAAACGAATGACCAAAGAGCATTCTAAGCAGCAACACTGTTCAACTTACCCATGCACACTATCAAGATAATCAGCAACAGCCACCAACACCTGAGGAGATGACTTGTGTTTTTTCGCAAGTTGCACAACCTTATTTGCATCTTCAAACCCCGCTTTTGTATTGCAACACAGTCTGTGGTGGGAACTTATA